>JAGIQG010000017.1:48395850-48995850 GCA_024679065.1 Sphyrna mokarran
CTTAATTTAAAGCTATGTCCCCTCGTGCTAGCTTTCTCCATCCTAGGAAAAAGGCTATCACTGTCCACCCTATCTAAACCTCTAATCATCTTATATGTTATATGTTTCAATAAGGTAAGATTCAGGTAAGGTAAGGTAAGATTCAGGCTTCCTGAATCCTTCATACAATCTCACAATTCTGCCCAATTTTGTGTCATCTTGGAACTTGGAAATATTACATCTGATTTCTTCATCCAGGTCATGTATACATATTGCAAACAGCTGAAGCCCAAGTACTGATCCCTATAGCACCCCATTAGTCACTAACTGCGATTTGGAAAAAGATGCATTCATATCCAGTCTTTGTTTCCTGTCTGTCAACTAACTTTCAATCCATGTTAATACATTGCCTCCTATCTCATGTGCTTCAATTTTGCCCTCGAATCTCTTATGAGAACATATTAAAACTCTTCTGAAAGTCCAAATACACCACATCCACTGATTTTCCTTATTTATTCTGCTGGTTACATCGCCAAAAAACTCCAGTAGGTTTGTTAATCATGCCTTTCATAAATCTATGCTGGCTTTTTCCTTACGTTAATGTTTTTCAAATGATCTGTTAATACACTTTCTCATATTCCTATCTAACTGTCTATAACTGACACTTTACCTTATTGTAATGCAATGTCAGACCTCTCCTTCAAAGTGATGTTCAATAAATCCATTCATTAAATACATTCCCTCATTCTCATTCATTCATCTTTTCCTTCCCTCCTTACAGGAAAAGAGAGCATAGAACAACAGAAAGAGACAGAGATTCAGAGATTGGATTCCAACCATCTCCAAACTGACAGCTGTGTAAGAGGAGGCACAGACATGATCTCAACATATTTGGTCACTGGAGAAGGAGAGATGGGATTTCTCAGTTACCTGGTGACAGAATTAAATATCACGCAGCCACAATATTCTCTCTTGCTGAATTGATGTCAGCAGCCAATGAGGTATGATCACCTGCATAATGACAGGTCCTAACAACCATTGTAATTGCCTTAATAACTTAATGACAGATACAAGGGGGATCCATATTTGCCTTCAATCCCATAGTACAGAAACATGGAAGAGCAGAGGATGGTGTCGGGATCATAGGCAGAAAATGCTGGAAAGTCTCAGGAGCTCTGACATTACCTGTGGAGAGAGAATTGGGCCAACATTTTGAATCCAGATGACCATTCGTCAGAACTAAGATAAGCTGAAATCTTTTGAGATTTTCCAGCATTTTCTATTTTTGTTTTGGATTCCAGCATCCGCAGTATTTTGCCTTTATTAATTTCATGGGGACTGCCTTACAACCAACTCCTCCCCCCGCCCCCTTGCAACATTTCATTTTGATTAACTTTAATCAGAGCTTTTAAGGGCTAAAAGGTTTGATCATTGTCAAACAAGTGCAAACCTAGGGAAAATGGAGAGGGGAGCAGAACAAAAGAAAGCATCACGGGTTGGGTGGGAGGGCAACTAACTAAAGTAATGGTGCTGCAACGCGATAATGGATGGTAATAGGGCAAGAAATAAAATAAAAGATGGATACACAGGAGGTGGTTATATTGTACCCATTACCTGCACCTGCCATCTGAGAAAATGACAATGATCTAAAGTCATTGAACTTGGTCAGAGGTTTCTAATCAGGCTTTCCTCCAGGTTTGTATTGAGCCAGTTGTTCTCATTGTGATCCATCTGGTTTTAATGTCTCAATTCTGCTATTTTTGCATCTGCTGAAAAATATAAAGCTTTGCTGGTTCCCTTCAGAATTGGCAGTGGTAATGGTGATACGAAGTGGTGGGGGAGGATGCTTACTTGGTGATAAGTGTGGCATGGTATGGTAACCAAATGGGTCCCCAGATGAGGCTTAATAATGCTTCTTGTGTTGCAATTTTTCAGGAAAAGAAGAAGAACCCCGTAATAGGGCCTTTCATCTCTTCCCAAAGCACTTTACAGTAAATGAAGTGCTTTTAAAGTGTAGTCACCACTTAATCTGGAAAAGCACTGCAACCAATTTGTAGACATTACATTTCCACAGACATCAATCTGAACTTAATCGGAAAATCTGTTTAATTGATGATTGCTGAAGGATAAATATTGATCAAGATGTCAGGCAGAACATCATTCCCCCTTCTCGAATAACATTTTGGGATCTTTTAGATCCAAATAGAATTGGATGTATACTTGAAAAGGAAACATTTGCAGGGCAATGAAAAAAGTCCACTGGAGTAAGATTCATTGGATAACTCTTTTCAGGGGCTTGCAGATGCACAATGCATTAAAGTCGTCCTTCTGTGCTGTGTAAAAACAAAGTGAAAAAACCTTTACTTCTCCCAACACACAATCCGTGTTTCAGTGGCGGCTCAGCAATCCCGGAGTCAGTTTTCTTATTTTGCTGTATTAGATTATATGGAAAATTTTTAAAAAACCACGGAACTCAGCAGTAATTTTCCTTCTAAACAAAATGGGGGCCAGTCAAATAAACATCATCATGATAATATACAGAACCTTAGAAAGAACCAGAGAAAAGTTAACAGCATAGAAAGAGGTCATTCAGCCCATCCTGCCAAAAAAAAGAGAAAGTAAAAGCGGCAGCATTGTGACACAATGGTTAGCACTGCTGTCTCACAGCGCCAAGGATCCGGGTTCGATTCCAACCTCAGGTCACTGCGTGCGTGCGTGGAGTCTGCAGATTCTTCCCGTATCTGTGTGTGTTTCCTCAGGGTTCTTTCTCCGTTCTTTCCTCTCTCAGTCCTATGTGCTACAAAAATGGTAGACAGATATTCAAGCTAACACCTCATCTAAAACCCACCACTTCCCTCTCTGTGCTGCATTGCTATGTCAGACCAGGTCTTGTGCTCACCGTTCTAAACTGGGACTTGAATACACACCACTCTGGCGTGGGCTAAGTAGCATTGTCAATTTAATACTGTATTTAAAAGAGACCTGGATCTACACTTGAAGTGTTGCAATCTGCAGGACTGTGGACCAATTGCTGGAAAGTGGAATTAAATTGAGCTTCCGGTTTGTAGCATTATAGGATCATAGAATCCCTACAGTGCAGTTGGAATAAACAGTGAGGAGAACGTGCTTTGGGGGGATGTAGACAGGCTAAAGTAAAGTTAAAATTTATTTATTAGTGACAAGTAATTTGTGACCGCAATGAAGTTACTGTGAAATTCCCCTAGTCGTCACACTTTGACATCTGTTCAGGTCAATGCACCTAACCTGCAAGTGTTTCAATCTGTGGGAGGAAACCGGAGCACGCGGAGGAAACCCATGCAGATATGAGGAGAATGTGCAAAATCCACACAGACCCAAGCTGTGAATCAAAGTCCGCATTGACTCTCCAACACGGCAACTTGCCAGGCCTACCCACCACCCTATCCCATGTTCTCTGCTTTTCCCTGAAATGTTGTGCATTTACCATGGCTAATTCACCTAACTTGTACATCTTGGGCACTAAGAGGCAATTTAGCATGGCCAGTCCTCCTGACCTGCACATCTTTGGACTGAGAGAGGAAACTGGAGAACCCAGAGGAAACACACACAGACAGGGGGAAAATCTGCAGACTCCACACACACACACACACAGTGACCTGAGGTTGGAATTGAATCTGGGTCCCTGACTCTGTGAGGCAGCAGTGCTAACCACTGTGCCACCATGCTGTCACGTTTACTTTCTCTTTCTTTTTGGGCTGGCACTGACAGGATGGGCTGAATGGCCTCTTTCAGTGCTGTTAACTTTTTTCTAGTTCTATCTAAGATTCTGCATCTTTTCATCATGATGTTTATTTGACTGGCCCCCATTTTATTTCAGAAGGAAAATTACTGCTGAGTTTTGTGACTTATTTTATTCTTCACATAATCTGATAGCATTTCGTATACAACAAAATAAGCAGATTGACTCCGAGATTGCAGAGCCACCACTGAGACACAGATTATCTGTTGGGAGAAGTAAAGACTTTCTCACTTTGTTTTTATATTCTATAGAGCTAAAAAAAAGCATGGAGATGTGAGAAATGACATTTCATTCAACTCAACCTAAGCAAAATTGAAGCCCTTGAGATTAAAGGGACAGTGACACTACGGATGCAATATTGACAAGACAGAATGCAGAAAGTAATAGTGAGTGACTGCTCTTTCAGGTTGAAGCACCGTACACAGTGATGATCCACAGAGCTCAGTGTTAGGGCCACTGCTCCTTTTGATATACATTAATAGTACGGACTTGAGTATAATTTCAAAATTTGTAGATTCACGCTGGTGTTTTCACTGCAAGTTCAGGGAAGAATCTCTCACACTCTGTGCACTGCAGAGGCCATGCTGTTGCATTGCTCCACATCACTAACTGACCATCCAGCTAACTGAGCTAACCAACCACTACATTGAATGGTATGAAGGGGCTAAATAGCCCGTTCTTGTTCCTAGGTTTCTGTGATGAAATGAGCAGACATGGGGCAGATAGAATTTAACAGTGAGAAGTGTGAAGGAAGAATGAAGAGAGGCAATCTGACAGGGTGTGTAACTGGCACAATGTACGTTAGAGGTCTAACTCCCTACCAGCTGAATATTCTCATTGGTTTCAATACTATCCCTCCCTCCGATAGCAGGAAAGGATCAGGGAGATTAAAAAATGGTGAAAATCTATGTAATCCACCTTCACACATGCACACAAACATAATGCCAGTTATAGATACTGCCCATTATATACCCCACCCATTATATATTCCAACCAATATTCTATCCAGTCGGTATACACCTGACCTCGTTTATCCATCTGTAAGAGATTGGATGTATTATTAAAGGAAAACATTTGCAGGATATAAAAGAGCAAGAACCTGGACTGACATGGAAATAGCTCCATTAAAGATCTGGAACAGGATCATTGGGCTGAATGGTCTTTTCCTCTGCTCTATCATTCTCTGATTCAATGAAGTACAGATTCAATTCCCTTTTGAAAGTTGCATGTGGAGTTTGTCACCATTTTTACAGGGTTGAATATTGTGATGCTCAAGTATTTCACCAGTAGAGAGGCAGGGCATGTCAGGAATACAGTTAAATCTGCCTTCTATCATGTACATGGAGCTCAAAACAAATTAACTTGTGCCGCACGGCCTTCCCAGAAGAAACGCTAAGAAAGATGCTTACCTTGGCACCTTCTTTCTCCCTTTCATTGCCGAGTTTCCGAAGACCTTAAATATTGGGTTCCCAATGTACTGTAGGCAGAGTGGGAACAATGCCGCAGGCTGCTCAAGGAAGTTCAACCTCTCCCAGCCCTGATCTTCAACTGTACAACCCCACCAGTCTTCCCAAACATGGCCCCTCTCCTATATATCTCAACGTTTGATGCGAATTGCTGGCTGCCTACCCGCACCCCCCAAACCACTCACCTACTGACCCAGCTGTCAGATGTTGTGCAGAAGAAAGACTACAAGATGCAAATGAGTACCTGCCATTAAAATCGTCCTCCCTGTTCCAGGGCTTCTTGGATGCTGCAACTGTTTTCTCACCTCAGATTCACCATCCCTGTATTCTTGAAAATATTAGGACCGATGTGTTTTGATGCTTAAGGTGCAAAATTACACAAGAGGAGTTGCTGAAAACAGAATAAAGTAATTAGGCTTTTCTTCCATCACAAGTTCTTTTGCAGACAGAGCTGCTTTTGACGCCGTTCCAGATGGGCAAGCAGAGCAATTGCTTTGATGAATGGCAGGAAATTGCATGGACTCAGATTAGGCACTGGTTTGAGTGCTAAATATTTAAATATTAAAGAGAAGCTCTCACATACAGTGTGGCACTGCCACCTACACGGGCATTAAGCTGGACCAGAAAATCACCATCGGGGATGCCCTCAGAGACTAGACGCCAATTATACAACTCCCAAATCTCCAAGGCTTCTGCCCCAGAGCCTGCCAAGAAAATTTACATGTTGACTTTTTAATTGTCAACACATTAATGATGGTTAGTCCACAACAAGTTCTTGCCTGGAGACAGTAATAGACAGTAAAACTCTAATGTGTTTTGTTTGATGCGAATTGCTGTCTGCTTATCATATAACTCAGATTGCCGAATGAATTATTTACATCTGCTCACCCATTCAATTTGATTTTAAACTTTACAGTTTCTAGGAATTTTAAATGTTGATTGAATCACATAAAATTTACAGTACAGTAGAAAGGCCACTTGGCCCATTTTGCTACAAAAGTGCTACCCAACTTAATCCCATTTGACAAATCTTAGTCTCTAATTCTTTAGGTTTGGTATTTGAAACATATATCCAATTATTTTTTGCAATTTGATAACTGTTTCTGCCTCTACTACCTGTACGGTCAGCAAAACTTAAACCTGCACTACCCACTGGGTGAAAACAAATTCTCTTCTATAGCTCTCACCAAATGCCTGAAATCTATGCTCCCTGATTATTGAACCTGACTGCGAAGGGAAAATTGTTCTTCCTGTCCACTCCATAGAAATCGTTCGTAATTTTATGTACCTTGGTTAAGTATCCTCCTCTGTTCCAAAGAAAACAGCTCCAGCGATCCATTCTTTACTCATTCCAATCCCAGCAACATTTTCGAAAATCTCCTCTGTACCCTCTCTAGTGCAATCATACCTTCATATAATGCAAAAGCCAGAGCTATAGTCAGTAAGGTAATGCTATGAGGGGATCCCACTGCTTGGAATCTTGGCAGTGACATGGAGGCCCTGTTGATTTTAATAGCAAAGTACTTATGGGCTGGAGAGCCATTATGTTCCAATGGAGCTCAACATAAACTGGAGGAACAGCATCTCATCTTCCTGCCAGGCACGTTACAGCCTTTCGGTCTCAACATTGAATTCAACAACCTCAGGTGGATAGTTCAACCCTACCTCAATCCCTTCAGTTTTACCTTTTATTTCTTTATTGTTTTTCTCTATTTTTCTTCTCCCTCTACTCTTTCACCGATTTCATCCCCCCCTTTCTTAACTTTTCTCCCCCTTTTCTCCCTTTTTCTCAATTTTACCTCTCTCCAACCCATCTCCCCCTCCCCCCACATCTTCATCTGTCACATCTTACCTCTGATTTCAGCTTCTTGTCTGCTTGGCCTTCACACCTTCTATTCTCCCTATGGACTGCCATTAGCATCTCTTAGCCTTTCCCTTTGTTTTGGTGGCTATAACTCATCTTTCATTCCCTCGCTCTGCAGCATAAATATCCCCCACTTCTATCTGACTCGAAACATCAGCTCTTTTCTCTCCTTACAGATGCTGCCAGACCTGCTGAGATTTCCCAGCGTTTTCTCATTTGGGCAGATCTCCTGCAATGTCCAGAGAACATTGGGGGCCCAGTCTAAAACTAACCGATGCTTGCAAGGGTTGCATGATGCTTGGAAACTTGGCAGTGGAAGAGAAGCAGGAGATGCCAAGGTAAGCGCCTTTCTTAGCACTTCTTGTGGGAAAGCTGTGCAGCACAAATTAATTTACTCTGAGCTCATTTAAATGATAGAAGCCTGATTTTGCCATCATAATGAAGTGTCCTGCTCTCTTTGGTGAAACAATTGAATGTCACAATATCCAGCTCTGCAAAAATGGTGACAGGTACAGGTGCATGTGTGGTCATGGATTACATGGATTTTCCTTATTTTTTAAACACTGCTGGTCCTTTTCTGCTATCATGGGAACGTTAGATGTTGAAACCAACGTGTGAATTTTATATGATACCAGCAATTACCTCTCTGCTTGTATAATCCATGCCTCAGCTCACAAAGGAAAATATTGCACGTGCCTTATTAAACTCCTAACCATCTGTTCTGTTATCTTCAGAGGTTGTGGACATGCACTCTCATGTCATTCTGTCCCTCTATACTATTCACTAATGTACTAATTATTGGTTTCCCTCCCCAAATGCTTTAATTCACGTTTCTCTGGAATGAGTTCCATTTGCCACTTCTTGTCACCCGACCAATCCTTTGATATGTTCCTGCAGTAACCACATGAATACCTTTTGTGTCCACAAGCATCTTAATCATTTCCCCTTATATTTGAGCCTAAAGGCATATTGATCATGCTAAATTTTCCCTCAGTGTACCTAAAGGAGTATTGATCATGCTAAATTTTCCCTCAGGTGTAGGTGTGTGGCAACTAGGAAATTTTCACAGTAACTTCATTGCAGCATGAATGTGAGCCTACCTTTGATATTAATAAATAAATTTTAAAATATGAAAAGCAAGATATCTAGCATTATTATCTGTGGAACTTCATTGGAAACAACCTTCTAGTCAGAAAATGCACACTTAAACCATTATTCTTGACATCCCTTCGGATCAGAAGTGGGACATGTGGGAAGAGACAGAGGATGTTGATTTGTTTCTGAACGAATACAACTGGTTACACAAAGTGTGATGTGGAGATGTTGGCATTGGACTGGGATAGGCATGGTAAGAAGTTACGCAACACCAGTTTAAAGTCCAACAGGTTTATTTGGGATCATGAACTTTTGGAACGCTGCTCCTTTGTAAGATGAGTGTTTACACCTGTTTACACAAAGGCAAAAGATACTAGAGACACTACAATTAGGGAGGAGGAGTGTGACATTTTAAATGAAACATTGTGAAACAAGGCCTAGATGAAATATATCCTAGGATATTAATGGAAGCAAGTGAATAAATAATAGAGCCTCTAACAATCATTTTCCAATGTTCCTTGGCTCCAAGAGTGTTGTCAGAGGATTGGGGGCACAGCTAACATTGTATCATTGCCTACAAAGAGAGAAATATCAAATAATTATAGACCAATCTGTCTAACCACAGTGATGGAAAAATTATTGGAAACATTTCTGAGGAACAGGCTGAACCTTCATTTAGAAAAACACAGATTAATCAAAAGCAGCAAGCAGAGATTTGTTAAATAAGGTCAGGTCTGACAAACATGATTGAAATTTTTGAGGAAGTAACAATTAGTGTTGATGAGGGTTAGGTATTTGATGTAGTATGCATGAATTTTAGATATGGTCCCATATGGCAGACTGGCCACAATAGTAAAAATCCATGGGATCCAAGACAAAGTGGCAAATTGGATCCAAAATTGATTTAGTGCCAGGAAACAAAAGATAATATTTGATGTGTGTTTCTGTGATTGGAAAGCTGTTTTGCAAGGTCTCTTACAAATTTCCTATTTGCCACACTCCCACACCTGTTTAGGTGCACTGAGGGAAAATTTAACATGGTAAATATCAATAATATGGCCTTGAATAACAGGGGTATAATGAAGAAGTTTACAGGTGATACAAAAGTTGGTCACGTGGATGATAATGAGGATGGTATCTATAAACGAGGATATATATAGACAAATCAGGTGGTGGAACAGCGACAAATGGAGTTGAATCCAGAGAAGCGTGAGGTAATGCATGTAGATAAGAATTACAAGGCAAGGGAAAACACAATAAATGGAAAGGTAATGAGAAATGTAGAGAAACAGAGGGACCTTGGAGTGAATGCCCACGGATTGATGAATGTGGCTGGGCAGTTTGAGAAGGATGTCAAGAAGGCACATGAGATATTTGCCTTGTATTGACATAGGCATAGAATAAGAGTCACACTGGGACTCCAGTTTAAAGTCCAACAGGTTTATTTGGGATCACGAACTTTTGGAACGCTGCTCCTTTGTAAGATGAGTGTTTACACCTGTTTACACAAAGGCAAAAGACACTAGAGACACTACAATTAGGGAGGAGGAGTGTGACATTTTAAATGAAACATAGTGAAACAAGGCCTACGAGGCTACAGCTGGAGTACTGCATACAATTCAGGTCAGCATGCTATAGGAAAGAGGCAGTTTCACTAGAAAGACTACAGAGCGAGAGTCCTACAGTGCAGAAGAAAGCCATTCAGCCCATCAAGCCTGCACCAACTACAATCCCCCAGGCCCTACACTATGCATTTACCCTAGCTAGTCCCCCTAACACTAAAGGGCAATTTAGCATAGCCAATACTCCTAACCTGCACATTTTTAGACGTGAGAGGAAACCGGAGCATCCAGAGGAAATCCATGCAGACATGGGGAGAATGTGTAAACTCCACCCAGATGTGACCTAAGCTGAGAGTTTTATTCAGGTCCCTGCCACTGTGAGGCAGTAGTGCTAACCACTGTACTATCGTGCTGCCCTCAATTTACAAGAACATGGAAAGCCCTATTCTCCTTGGTTGAGGGAGTCCATAAGCAGGAGACATCAATTTACGTTAAGAGATAGGACATTTAGAGAGGACTTGGAGAGAAATCCTTTCACCCAAACGGTGACGGGGATCTGTTTGAGATAGGCAGAAAACCTCATAACAGTAAAAACGATTTAATGTTGAATGCAAAGTGCTAGCTTAGGAGCTGGAAAATGGAAGTTTGCTGGATGGCTCCTTGTTGGCTGGCATAGATGCAAAGGGCTAACAGGCCTACTTCCTTGTGATAAATTTCTATGATTTATTTCATTTCCTGCCTTTGAACCAATTTTAGATCCAACCTGCCACTCTGTCTTGAGTTTCATTGACTTTATTTTTCTGATCAAACTACCATGTGGAATTCTATCATAAGTCATGCCAAAATCCATATAGGGTGCATCAAAAGTGCTGGCTTCATCAACCTTCCTTATTAGCTCCTTAAAACTTCAAACAAGTTACTCCGGCACAATGTTCCCAAAACAAATCCTCAAATGTAGCCAAACAACTGGGAAGCGACCCAGAAAACTGAGACAGACTTTTAAATAAGCCGACCTTGACACACACCCACTCCATGGCCATCTTGGATCTGTTTTAGGGGTGGTGAGGGTCTGATTCTATCCCATCCTAACTCCTCAGTTCAAAAATAGTGCAAAACAAGCCACGCCACAGTGGCACAGTGGTTAGCACTGCTGCCTCCCAACACAGGGACCTGAATAAAACTCTTGAGGCCACGGATTACTGTGTGGAGTTTGCACATTCTCCCTTTGTCTGCATCGTTTCTTCCACATTCTCCGCTTTCCTCCCACAGCACAAACATGTGTAGGTTAGGTTGATAGGCCATGCTAAATTTGTTCTTTAGTATCAGAGGGACTAGCAGGTAAATATGTGGGATTACAGTGTTGGGACCTGGATGGGATTGTTGTCAGTTCAGGCTCCATTTTCTGAATGATCTTCTTCTGCACGATAATGATTCTACGATTTATACGCCAGCAAGTCTACTAATTCAGGAAATCTTCTGACTCAAGCTGTCCTCCTCACTACCAAACATCCAGTCCATGGTGTTTGCCCTTAATTAAATTGTGTTTTTATAAATGCAACACAGTGTGTCCCAAGGAACTTTTTTCCAATTATTTGCCCACCTTCAAGGTTAAAGATTAATAATTGCTTAGTAATACTTTTTAAAGTAGACATAACTAGTCCATCAGTTAAATGTGTTGTCGAATCAGATAAGACCATTGTGCACGATCTTATATAATGATTTGATCAGATTACTGCCGCAATTTCTTCTACAATGCAGTTAAATCAATTCTTTTCAAGACTGTCTCTGAATCTGATCGTAGCTGAAGAATTTTTGTTTGTAGGTGCCAACTGAACTGCACTGCTGCTGTGGCGTTGTGTAGGAGGCATTCAGTAACCATAGCAACTGAGGTCATGCAAGTCTTGATCTGATAAACAAGGCAAGTGTGCCAGGCAGGCTGCACTTTATAAATAGATATGCAATTACAATATTACAGTCAGAATATTTGCAAGTCTGGTACATAACTAGGTTTAGCTGAAAGTAAATCAACATGTATCTACGATTAACTTCCAACCACGTATGCACATGTTTGACTTAACCCAGGTGACAGACAGAACATCTGACAGCCAGATGTAAACATGAACTAAATGACAGCTAGTTGTCTATCAGCATATGGACAGCTACAGACATCATTGCTCTCAACCATCTTTGAGCTTCCTTTGTTTCCATCCATTCTGTGCATTTTTTTTTTCTTTTTGCACAGTTGAAGCGGGCTTTTTGCAAGATTGGGCATGAAACAAAGCTGTTGACCAGGACTTTGCACCCCCGTTTGCCATGGATGTGAACAGCAGGTTGAGGGAAAAGATATTGCTGGAGGCCAAAAACGCCTTTTGCCCCAACAGGATTTCCAACCCATGTCAACCCCCTGCTCCGCCAATGACATTACATTACATTAATGATGTACATTATACTATTGTTAGTGGGCATCCACACAACAATCCTCCCTCAGACCTGAAAAGGGCACCCACGATGGCATCCGAGGAGAGTTTAGAGGTCATGTGGGGCACAGTTTCATCATGAGCCACCAATAAATACCAGGAGAGCGACAGCACCTAGAAAGTCAAGAGGGGGGATTGGCTATGGAGCTTGGGGTTCAGGGTCCCGGTGGGGGGCGGAAGGAGGGTGCAGGGGATTTGGAGGTCTGTGCTTTTAGGGCAGCAGGAGTGCGGTTGGTTGGGGCAAAGGGCTTTAGATCATTGGGGCTGAACCAAGGGATCTGAATTGGCAATCAGATCTGGGGGCAACTGGCTAAGTATGCAATAGTTGGACAAGGGAGTTCATTGGCCAAGTAGGCAATGGCTGAAGATGCAGGTGTGGTTAGGTGGATTTGAAAAGTTTTGATTTGATTTATTATTGTCACATGTATTAGCATACAGTGAAAAGTATTGTTTCTTGTGCGCTATATTGACAAAGAAGGAAAGAAGAAAGTGCAGAATGTACTATTATAATCATAGCAAGGGTGTAGAGAAAGAGCAACTTAATGCAAGGTGAGTCCATTCAAAAGTCTGATGGCAGCAGGGAAGAAGTTGTTCTTGAGCTAATTGGTACATGACCTCAGACTTTTGTATCTTTTTCCAAGGGAAGAAGCTGGAAGAGAGAATGTTGAGGATATGTGGGGTTTTTGGTTTTGCTGGCTGCTTTGCCAAGGCAGTGGGGTCTCAGATCCAAGAGAGGAAGGAAGCCACTTTTAAAGCTGAATCATCCTGATGCTACCTTTTCAGTTGATGGGTTTCTTCCTCCTTGAAGAGCCCTGACACGTAGAAGAGAAGCCTGGGCTATTGGGTTGGGTGGGTGTTCCAGTAGATAGGGCATGAAGGATTCACTAAACTCTGCCTGTGAGTTTATGACTGATCATATTAACTCTAATAGAGAGGCATGACATCAATGAGCATTCCTTTACCTATTAGATCATTGAGCCATTATTAACATTCCTTTTCTAGATAGCTGAGCCAACAATGCTCACTTACTCATCATTGTGTGTGAGTGTGACTGATCACTGATCAGCATTTAATCCTGCACACACTATGTTCCCAATTCTATAAAAACCGTAGTTTTCCTACACCACTCGATGTGAAGACAAGCATATACACCCTTTCCAACAAAGGGCAAAGACTAAAAGACTTAGCAGAACACATTGCTGCATCAGGTGTGGGTGCTGCAGTGTCCTTACAGGGCCTTTCTGCACCACTTACCCCGCACCCGCCCTTGACAAGGTAGAGTGCAGTGCTTTAATTGATCAAAGGAGCGGACATTTGCACCTTACATGAGAGCTCAGGAGGCAGGGTATTTCAAAACCTTTAGCCGCTCAGTCAGGCTGAGTGAGAAAGGGTGATGTGGGGTCTTGTCCATTCTGGGGCATTGTTTGGGAATGCCTAGCACAGTAGTAAATGACCACTGAGACATTGCTACCAGCGGTGGATGGGCAAAAGGTCACCCCGTGGAAGCCATTCCAATGCTCATTCTGCCTTTCTGTGCTTACAGTGAATATTGTGAGAGAGACATGGAAGCTGTAGAATTAGTTATCATTCTTCTAATATGGCGAGAGGAGGGAAGATGTCAATGGAGCTGACACTGCCTGCCTCTCCAGAGGGAGGAGCAGAACCATGAAGAGGATGGGGTGGCCCATTGCTGCAGGAGGGTCCCCAGTGAGTGGCCGGTCAGAGATACCTTCTGCAGCTCAGGGTCTACAGACAGCACCTGGCCTTTCTTGGGATGAGATCAATCCGATGTTGACAACATGTTTGCCTGTCCAGCGACATGGTGGCTCATCTGTAACACCTGATGCAGGAGTTGGCACAACATTGGAGGACATATACATTGCTTTTGGCTTTGAAATTCAGAGCTGCCTCAACTTTTGTGCATCTGGCTCCCTTCAGGGCTCCATGGATGACAATTTCAGCATCTTCCAAGCCTCCGCTCATAGGGCACACAGGGAGGTTGTGGGTGTATTCTTTGCAAGGGCTCATAATTATATCAATTTTGACCAGGACCAGGCTAGCTAGGAAACAAGAGCCGCAGGATTCGTCCACAGAGCAAGCTATCCACAAGTTCGGAGAGCCATTGACTGCACTCACAGACTATCCGATGTTCATAGTTTCAGGGAGAAGAGTTGATCAATCACAAGGACTTCCAATTTCTTAATGTTCACATAATCTGCAACCACATAAATCGCATCCTCCAGGTGTGTCCTTGTGGGGAGTGTCCACGATAGCTTCATATTTAGCCGCTTTCAGATACCCAATGTTTTGAAGGGGGTGCAGTGGCTACAGGACTGGCTCCTCTGGGACATGGATTACCCACTGAGAATGTGGCAGATGACACTGGTGGAGAGGCTACAGACTGCAGCAGAGGCCAGATATAATGAGGCTCATGCTGCTATTCACTTTGGTGAAGCAGACTTTTGAAATGAAGATGTGGCTCTGGTGCATGCTGGGTCCCTGCAACATAATTCACAGAGGGTGCCACTTACCATCAACAGCTGAGCCCTGAACAATCCGGCTACACATGGCTGAGGAACTGCCTGAGGAGGAGATGGAGGATCTCCTCTGATAAAGGGGATGTTGAGGTGCTCAATGAAGAGGAGGTCCTAGAGGGAGGGAAGGAAGACCATCAACAGAGTTGATGGTCCAGAAGCTACATGAGAGCTCAGGATGCTCCCATAGCCTCCTACTTCATAGTTGATCAGGATGGAGATCAATGATAATGTCTTCTCAAGCTGATGATCCTTCTCATTTGATCATTGGCAGCTCACATCCTCATTGAAATGGCTCTTGTCATGGGAAGAGAGCAATTGCCCATGGTCCCACCATTGCAGTAGGATGATGATAGTTCAAAGAGCTGCTGCTAATATCTGATTCCTGTTTGACTGAAAGACCTCCTGTGCCGCTTACTCTCAGTGAACAGTGTCTTTTCAGGGCAATATTGCATGGACAATCTCATCTCTCCTGGTCTAGGCTCCTCCTCAGTTAGGTGTGCACCTGAGGTTAAGTGTGACTGGAGGCAGATGCACACTTTTGATAAGGGTCTAATCACTGGGATCTAAGATTTGAGATTAAACTTCCACAATGATTGAGTTGAGTAGCGGCCCTGAACATTCTGCGGGATATACTCATTAGCAAGGAGAAATTGGCATGACTGATGCATTCTGTCACAGTGAGGGAATGCCAACCAATGAGCTGGCAGCCTTGCAGAGAGCAGATGGAGGAGAGCATCTAGCCTTCAGTGGAATACGGACGCAGCACTATCTGAAATCTTATGAGAGCAGGGAACTATAGAATGGTTGCTATAAGTGAGATTCATTTCATTTACATAGGTGATCGCTATCTATAAGTGCCTCACAGCTGTGCTCACACTGTGCAACAAAACTTTCTTAATGTTTCTAACCCTGTCACTATATCTTGGTGTATTCCCACGATCCACAGCAGAGGTGGGGAAGCCTGCTGTCGCTATGTCCTGTTGCTATGATGACCTTGTCAGGCATTGTCTGGACAGCTGAGACCTGGAGGGCCCTGACTTGCTTTCACGGTGTTGCTGTGTGGTTCTGCCACTCTTGTCTGCCTGAGGGGCTGGAGCTGACTAAGTCACAGAAAAAGGGGAATCAGATGGAGTGGGCACTTGCATGTCTCCTGGATGGGTTGCCCTGGGCTGTGCACCAGCTTCTCCTCCTTTCTACGGGTGCTTGAGGGCCCCTAGCTTTCTCTTTGAGACTGAGGAGCAGCTAGAATGAGGTTGAAAAACACTGCTGTCCTCTGTGCATTGGCACTTATGGATGCCCACAAGTGCTTGCGCCATGCAGTGCATGATGTGGAGGTGCCGACATTGAACTGGGGTAAACACAGTAAGAAGTCTGACAATATGCTCTGTCTGAGCCAGAACTCTCCATTCGCCTGACGAAGGGGCAAACCCCAAAGCTTACGAGTTTACTATCAAATAAATCGGTTGGACTTAAATGTGGTGTTGTCAGACTTCTTACGTGCAGTGCATGTCAATGCAGGATATAGGTCTCGCACCAAGGTCTCCACTGTATCTATCATCATCACAGCACTGACCTGCCTGTCCTGGAGTACTGGCATGATCCCTTCAGACAGAAGGTGGCACTCTCCCATTCGGCTTTCCAATCCAAGAATTGTACCTTACATTCCTTCCCTGAATTTCCCGAATTTGCCTTTGGAGCTTCAGCAGCTGAGGCATGACTAAGTCCAGAGGCTTGATATCTCTGGACTTTGTTCAAGACATATGGATTTGTTTACAGTTCCAGTATAGAACTAATCCACAGATCACAGGCAATGCAAGCAAGGTCATTGCTGCTGCAAGGAGGACAGCATCAGCTATGTTTCCTTTTACCAGAGAGGACTTAGCAACTTTTCCTTCTGAGAGGGTGAAAAGTATGGGTCTCTTCATTGTGGACTGAGCAGAATCCTGTCTTTTAGCAATCCTCCGAGTGCCAGCTCTCTGGACAATCCTGCCTCTACCTGCTGTAGCTCTGACAGTGAGGTGCTCACCAGATTGTAACCCCCTAGACTACTCTCGTACAATGTCCCACCATGGTGTGTGTCTCAGCATTGGTAGAGGGTAAGATGAAAGCAGTGACATCTCTTTGATCCCCACTTCAGAGATTTAATCAGAGCTGTTGTCAGGGATGTGCCCAGGTGGTGGAGGCAGGGGCCCCTTCCCTGGTGTGCCTGTAAGAGAAAGAAAATGTTGTTAGCTCTTGATAGGGACATGAGAACAGAAGAGATGAGACTCACATTAGGTTGATGCATTGGATGATAGTATTCTGGTCCTCATTTGGATTTTAGCAGCTTACCTTGCCTTCTGTGCATGAGTGCTCCTGTTCCTTCCTGGCCAGTTGGAGGGCTTTCTCCTTGAATGCCAAGGACATTTGAAACTCAGGCGCTCCTCCACCAGTCTGGGCTCTCCCATTTATTGTGAGTCAACTTGTCCTGCAAGAAGACGGATGAGAAGAGTGTAAGCAGGCCACATGATGAGTCAGATGGTAAGGATAGAAAAATTGAAACATAGAAAATAGAAACAGGAGAAGGCCATTTGACCCTTCAAGCTTGCTCTGCTGTTCATTTTGACCATAGCTGATCATCAAATTCAATATCCTGATCACACCTCACCACAAATCTCTTGATCCCTTTAGCCCGAAGAGCTATATCTAATTTCTTCCTGAAATCTCACAACATTTTGACCTCAATTGTGGTGGTACAGTGGTTAGCACTGCTTCCTCACAACGCCTGGGACCCAGGTTCGTTTCCCGACTTGGTTCACAGCTTGTGTGGAGTCTGCATGTTCTCCCTGTGTCTGTGTGTGTTTCTTTTGGGTGCTCCGTTTTGCTCTCACTGTGCAATGATGTGCTGATTTAGTTGAATGGCCCCTCAGTGTCAGGATAAGTAGTAGCAGGGTAAATACTTGAGGCTAAGGGATAGGGTCTGGATGGGTCTGTGGTCTGTGCAGACTCGATGGGCCAAACAGCCTGCTGCACTGTTGGGATTCTATATCACCTGATCTCTTTTTAGCCCCAAGAGTTTTATCTAATTTCTTCTTGAAAACACGCAATGTTTTGGCCTCAACTACTTTCTGTGGTAGTGAATTTCACACATTTATCACTGTCTAGATGAAGAAACTTCTCACCATGGGAGTGAGAAGTGGAACTAATTGGACATCTCTGTCACAAAGATCTCACATAAGCACAATGGACAGAGTGGCCTCCTTCAGTGCTGAATGGTTATACGTGTAGAGCACCACATTAAATGGCTGTGTCACTGCAAGCAATGCACCATAGACTCTTGGATGGTCATTGGTTACACTGAATTTTGGGGGACGATTCTCCCCACAAAAAGTTTTAAACGTCGAGTTTGCGTAAAAACTGAGTAAATCCCGGTGGTTTTTCAAAACGAATCTCCCTCACTCTGAGCACTGCAGAGTGTGCTAGTGTGACTCACACTGAAATTCAATGAGCGGGGTCTGTCCCCACTGGAGAGGCCTATAGCATAGCGCTGAGTGGGATCTGTCAGTGCTGATGTTGACTCTTGCGCTGTAGCCCCACATCACCGGCCTTCCAATTGCTAGCCAGTCTTATCCACCTCCCAGGCCCCCACTTGGCTCAATCTCTCTCACCCCACGCAGCCTCGATCTCCTGATTCCCACCACCAGCAGCCCCCAGCCCCACCTGCTATGATACCCAAGCCTGATTGCTGGTCTCTCTTCCCCTGTTAACCAGCCCGAGTGCAGAATGGCAGTAGGAACTCCCACACCCCCCACTGCGCCAATTGCCCCCCACCCCATTAGGACCCGCCCCTTGGCACTAACTAATGGCTGGTGGACAGTGCCAATATGTCCCCTGGGCACTGGCACTTTGCCCCTTGGGCAGTGCCAAGTTGGCAATATCCAAGCAGCACCCCTCAACCGCCCAACCTTCTGGATAGCCTTGATTGCCCCCCTTCAGTCCAGCGGCGTTGGGCCGCCAACTCCCCACTGGAGTGAACCACTCCTGGCAGAGGGAGAGAAGCTAGTGGGCCCAGAGATTTCAGTTTAAATTGTATTGAAATTAGAATCTGCATACATTAAGCAGCTCCGTATTATTTCTGATGCGGAGCTGACAGTGCCAGAAGTCTGGTACTCAGAGACTGCTGGAGGCTGTTGTACTCAGCGGCAAGCCCGCGAAACAGCCTCCACTCAAGTCTTCCAGCTCACTACGCTACAAATGCAGTGCAGTGTGCTGGGAGAATCGCACCCTGCCCCCCCAACTCCTCACCCCCTCACTACCTGCCCCATTACCCCTTCTGCCCCCCGGTCTCTCATATTGCTGCTGCTGCCAAAGATAAACTATGATGAGGTTGATTGCTATGTTGAATAATGCATTCGCCGGCTCCGCGTCTCTCTTGTGGGTAACAAGCTGACTGACGTTACAGGTACATCCGCAGAGGCCTGTCAGGATTCAGAGGCATAAAACTGCAGGGCAGTGTCTGCCTTAATGTCTTCAGATTCGAAGGTGTCTGTGATCTTGAAGTAAAATGTGCAGCTCAATATTTGTCTTCTGGCTAAATCTGACATACCAGATGCTGAATGTGCTCCTCAGTCATCATCCTCTCCATCGCTGCTCCTGCAGTTACAGAGATGGCATTGCAGCAGGCACAGGCAACATCTCTGGCACATCTAACCACACTGACAGCTCTTTGACAGCTCCTATATTCCCCTTCTTTGGAGCACTGGATACATGGTCCATTATTGTAGGCTTTCTGATTGCAGAACCTCATTAACGTTTGTGTGTGATTGCCTTCGGATTCATGCTTTGCTTAAGTTGTAAAGTCTATTTGATATGGATGAGGTAAGTGCGTGATTGGCACAGAGTATGAGGACGGCGATTTTGTGGCCTTGCCACTTTACAAGCAGTGTTCACTAAATTAATAAGAACCAAACACAGTATTTATATACTACAGTTGCCATCAGCACAAATGCCCTAGAACAATTGAATGATACAAGTTCAGCAGGTGGGAGTTACACAGACTCATAGACTACTGAAATTGCAACTCTTATCATACATTGTCAATATGGGCAATGATTTATGAATTGTGCCAACAGCACATTGTAAACTATTTTGTCTGCTTTTCCTCTGTCTTTAGCTGTGTTTTGACATTGGTACATGTGCAAGTAGCAGACACGGATCCTGTTGAGTAAGCGATTGTGGTGTTTGAATTCACCATACAATGGGTTGCGTTTTCGGGTCACAGAAACCTCGGCTCTCTGAGTGAAAATGTCACCAGGGACCTAACGCTCTGAGGGGTGTTAATTGGTATATGGCGTGACTTCATCCTCCAGCTGGATAAGGAGTCATATCTCAGGCCAATAAGCTCTCTACAATATTGAGGAACCTGGGCCAGAATGAAAGCTAAGTGGGTCAGGGGGCCCGGGGGGAGAGGAGCGGGGTGGGGGGGTTGTTGTTGTAGATTGTGGAGGAGGAAGGATGGAGCAGGAGGGATGTCACCATAGCCAGGCTAGAAAGCCCAGTGAAGGATTGAAGTCAGGATAAGCAGACTGAAGAGGGGGAGGACATTCAAGGAGGGAAGAACGTAGGGGACCCACCTTTCGACTGGATCTATAGGAGGCCCATCGAGGGGGTACAAATGCCTCCCAACCTTGCTTGTCACTGACCCAGTGAAGAAAGGATGCTAGGCCGGATGCTTGGAGTGGGTATGTTCTTCCACTGGTAAAATCCTACCCAGTGACAAGATTAAGGGCCTCTGTTGGTCCATGAGTGGTGGGGCTGCCTGACTCCTCCTCTACTACAGGTAAAATTACAGTGGGAGCAGGAACATGTGGTCATGGCACCAATGGCATTTACAGTAAGAAGTCTCACAATACCAGGTTAAAGTCCAACAGGTTTACAGAGCTGTAAAATCCAGGTCAACATTATATGGATCAAATTTAAGTTTACTTTTAGATCACAGAATCTTATGTAACAGATAGGGGACTTTCAGCCTATCGTAATATGTTTTGTTCAGTCATTCGGTGTTCGATTATATGTGTTATGGTGGCCATGGGGAGGGTCATACATTGGTCTCCCCATGGGCTTTGTGGAATATGACCTTTCTTGTTGAGCAATAGAAGGCTTGCCCAATGAGAAATGAGCAGCAGGAACTTAAAAACCTGTAACTTCGACCTGAATCATTGTTGTAGGTCCCATAGTACCAACTTACCAGTTGTAAGCCACAGGTACAGATCTTCCTTTTGGTTCCTAGTAAAGGGTTACTGGTGACAGGAAAGTGGCTTTGGTTGAATTGCTACAGTATGTTTATTGACTGTTTTCTTTGCTGTATGCCATTAGTCAAACCCAGGGGTGTCTTTATAAAGAAGGAGAAATGTGAAAGTAAGCTGGAGGCTTGTGATTGCAGTCATTTTGAAAGCTTTTGGCAATAAAGAACTGTTCAAATACAGAACCCGATGTATATCCGTATCTCCGAGGTACAAAACGCAATTGCACCTATGACTGGTCTTTGAAAGAGAAATCTAAATTAAACTAAATCTAAGTTAAATCCATTCCTCCACTCTTTACCCATAGCCCTCCAGTTATTTGCCCTTCAAGTATTTATTAATTCCCCTCTTAAAAGTAACTGTTCAAACTGCTTCCTTTCGCAAGATCATAACAATTTGTGGTGTAAGACAAAAATATCACCTATATATAATGTCAAGCACAAGTCACTGAAGGTGTGAGGCATCCTCATAAAAATTACTTCTACAGAGATAAGCACAACATGAAAACAATGCAGAGATATATGTTTAGGATCATACAGGGACATGGAATTATACAGTAGATATGCTATTGTTCTGATGAAAGTTCTAATCACACAAGTCTGTGAGTTTCAGCAAACAAAGTCTTTATTCAAGCATTTGCTGGAGAGAGAGAATTGTGGCTTGCCTCTCTCTAAGAATTAAAGCACCTATTCATTGTTTGTATCTTCCCACTTTTCATTATAATGTTCCCCATTCATTTCTTAACTAACCATCAGCAGGTGTTTCCATTATCTCATCCTCTCCTTGGCCTTGTTTTGCGATGAATGTCTGTGAAAACTGTTACTGTTACAACTGCTATGTTAACCAGCTCTGAAACTATTCTTGGATCCCATTATACCTTTAGTATTGGCTAAATAGGGTTTCCTCCCATAACCCCAAAGATGTGCTCTTAGGCTGATTGGTGTAACAAATTGTCCCTAAATTGTCTCCCTAGTGTGGTTTCCAATGTGAATTTCCATAAACATAGACAAGGGTCATGGGGGGATGGGGGGATGAGGGGGGCACGGAGAGAACTCACACTGTTAAAATGGTGGTGTGAGCTCGTTGGGCCCAAGGCCTGTTTCCCGTGCTGCGGTGTTCTTTGTTCTTTGTAAATTTCCCATCAAGCTGAGAAAGATCTCTGACAACCACTCTTGTCTACTTCTACAGCTGTTACTGCACATCTTAATAGCAACCCTGATATCACATTATTTCAATTACTCCACTTCACCATCAAATTGGTGGTTTATAGAGTCTTATGAGCTGGAAATTTGAAAAGTGCCACTATCATTGTACGTTTAAAAGGAAGAGAGACTTACAGCACATTATTGCATATTTTCCTGACTTCTCAGCAATCTAAAGAGCTTCCCATTCAATCAAGGGCAGTTATGAAACATAGTCACTATAAAAGTGTGTAAAAACACAGCAGCTAATTTGCTTCCACAAACACCAATAACTTTGGTTGAGGGATAAATGTTGACTAGGACATCAGAAGAACATCCCTGCATCTTTTTTCAAAATGGTACCATGAAATCTTTTATAGTCACTTGAAAGGAAAGATAGGATTTCTGTTTAATATCTCATCCTGATAGTGAAGCACTCCCACAGTATTGCATTGAAGTGCCAGCTTGAATTATGTGTTGAAATCTCTAGAAGAGGACTTGAATTCACCAACTTCTTACTTAGAAACAAATGTGGCACCACTGAGCCACAGCTTACACCTTGCATATAATATTGGGAAGGAGTTTCAGGATTAGCATCCAGGTGACTAACAACACCTTTGCAACAGTTGAGTTCTCTTTATAACTTGGGTAATGTTTTTCCTTATTATTTAAGCAAAAAATTATTCTTAACAGTTTCATTTAATCCTTGATTTTTGCAACTTCAGACTGTAAATGTTCAGTTCCATAATGTGTGGGTATTCTTTCCAGTGTGAGATGTTTTGTTTCCTGCTTATCTTCCTCCATCTCCCTGCACTCCTCCAAGGAGACTTGCAACTAGTCAATCATTAGACAAATTGCACACGTGAGTTTGATTTCTTGGGAAGTGAAAAGCAAACTGCGCAACCAACAGTGAAACCTGCGACAAAATTACAAAGTGCATTGGCACCATTTTCCTGGCCACAGCATGTCTCATCAAAATACTGCTTCCACCAGTGTGAGAGGGGATGTATCATCAACAACTGCTTCCCTGTCATTCCACACAAGCCAGAGAAGCACTAAACCTGGGCAATGGTTAGCAGCACTTGTCCTCGCTGCCTTGCAGGTTTCTGCTCATCAATGTAACAGACAGCTTTTAGCCTGAGAGTGAGTGGCTCAGTTATTAGTGCTCTCACCTCTGCTTAACAAGTTTCTGGGTTCAAGCCCCACTCCCAAAGCTCGAGCACCAGAAACCAACACTGATGTTCCAGTGCAGCACTGATCGATTTCATTTTTGAAGGGTAATCATTGTTATAACATTAGAAACATAGCAGCCAATCTTTGCACAGTAAAGTTCTGCAAACAGCAATGTGATAATGACCAACTCATCTGCTTTTCAATATTGTTTGAAGGATAAATATTGACCAAGACATGTCGCGCAGCGGCAGCACAATGGTTAGCACTGCTGCCTCACAGCACCAGGGACCCCAATTCAATTATGGCCTTGGGTGATCATGTGGAGCCTGCATGTTCTCCCTGTGTTTGCTTGGATTTCATAGAATCATAGAAACCTACAGTGCAGAAAGAGGCCCTTCAGCCCATCCAGTCTGCACCAAACACAATCCCACAAACCCTATCCCCATATCCCTACATATTACACCCACTAATCCCTCTAACAGTAAAGGGCAATTTCTTAGCATGACCAATCAACCTAACCTGCACATCTTTGGACTGTGGGAGGAAACCGGAGCACCTGGAAGAAACCCCTGCAGACACGAGGAGAACATGCAAACTCCACACAAGCAGTGACCAGAGCCTGGAATTGAGCCCAGCACCTTGGAGCTGTGAAGCAGTAGTGCTAACCACTGTGCTACCATGCCGCCCAGTACGGTACCAGGGCACCCGATTTTCACCGGGTTGCCTCTGGTTTCCTCCCACCCTCCAAAGATGTGCGTGTTAGGCTGAATGGCCATGCTAAATTGCCCCTTAGTTTCCCAAAATGTGTAAATTAATTGCATTAACCATGGGATAGGGTGCGGTGGTGGGCGTGGATACTCTGTCAGGGAGTTGGTGCCAAGTCAATGGGCCGAATGACTTCTTTTTGCACTGTAGGGGTTCTATGATTCTATTCTATGATCTCTTTGAAATAGTAGTACGAGGCCATATAGGTCGACCTGAGAGGACAACGACACATCAATTTAACACCTTGACAACTGTAACTGAGCCATAGTTGCCATGCAAACAAACAACCACATGCTACTTGTGTAAATTATTTATCCAAGTCAGCATGACTCCAGTACCATGTCAGCACTGCCAGTGTGGACAACAAACTCTCCCATATTGACTCAGCGTGCATAGGCATGATCTTATCGGCCACTCATGTCACACTCCTACTGCAGCGAGGTTGGAGAATTTGGCATTTAGCCAAATCTCTGTTCACTGCAATGGGGAGGGGAAAATCCCACTGATATGAATGGTTGTAACATTCCAGCCTTGGACTTTCAAGCTTGTAAATTAATTCTTATCATTTCTGAACCACTTATCCACCTGCTCCCCATAACCCTTAATTACCTTATCAATCAGAAATTTTTTTACCTGTGATTTAAACATTTTTAACGAGGTAGCCTCCACCACTTCAATGGGCAGAGAATTCCAGAGATTCACTACCCTCTGAGAGAAGAAGTTCCTCCTGAACTCTGTTCTAAACTGCTTCTCTCTTATTTTGAGCCCTATAGTTCTGGTTTCCTTTCTAAGTGGAAAGAATATCTCTATCTCTACCCTGTCTAGTTCCTTTGTTATCTTATGTCTCTATAAGATCCCTCCTCAGCCTTCTAAACTCCAACAAGTACAGGCCCAATCTACTCAATCTCTCCTCATAAGCTAACCCCTTCATCTCCTGTATCAACCTGGTGAATCTTCTCCACACTACAGCACCAGTTTTGGGTATACTAAGGGAGAATTTAGCATGGCCAATACACCTAAACAGTGCGTATTCTGGACTGTGGGAGGAAACCGGAGCACCCAGAAGAAACGCACACAGACACAGGGAAAACATGGAGACTCTTCACAGACAGCGACCCAACTGAGGAATCAAACCCATATCCTGACTTGGAACAATACTACCATTCCTTCACTGTCAATAAGTAAAAATCCTGGAACTTTCTAGCAGAACTATCAATAATAGATGGGCAGCAGCAGTTCAAGAAAGTAGTCCATCACCACTTTCTCAAGCACAGTTAAATATGAGCAATGAATGCCAGCTCTGCCAATGGTGCTCACATCTCTTGAAAGTATTGTAAAAAGAGCATTGTCTATGGTCATTAATCCTTATGATCACTATTTGTCTCATTGGCATGCGCAAGGTACTTTACATGGAGAATGCAATTGCACTTAGCAACTCCCACGTGAATCATGTTATCTTGACAGGAGAAGAAAAAAATGTCTATAATTGCAGCCAGGACACTGAGTAGCCATCATGCTGAAGGATCCATTCTACAGAGGAGCTTGGTTCGCTAGACTTATTTGGAGGAGGAAAAAAGAGATGTTGAAACATAAGTGAGATTAATGAATAGCTTTTACTCTAACATCTCGAAAATAACTGCAGGCACATAAAACAACGTTGTGGCATTGTTAACCTGAATGCAGAGAAGCTTTATTAATATGAATGGATAGTATTACACAACACTTAAATCTATTGTGGTGTCAGTATGTTGTTTTACTGTCCTAATACCCTTTGAATGATCATGTAAAAGATGAACAGCACAAACAATAATGATCACATATTGATGCAAAGAACACATTATTTTGCTTAACCAGCCATTGGGCGCCTGAGGAAAAACATCACTTGGCTCTTAAGCCTTCAAATGACTTAGAAATCCACATCAATAGAGTTTGCCTGATGCAGAGTACATGTTTTTTCTCTCTCTCTCTCTCTAAGGTGATGCTCTTTCTACCCGAGGCTGGAAAATAGAGAGATAGGTTATCAAGATCCATAGCACTTCGGGCCTCCAAATAAATGCCTGGCAGTTCTTGCCTTAAACCATGCATCTTGTTAGCACAAAGCAAAGATAAGAATCCCAAAGTTAGTCCAGCTAGAACACCTTCCTTCTCAGGGTCTTCACCTTGGGCCTGAATGAATTTCTTATGAATAATAATACAAACAAAAAATGCCAGAAATACTCAGTGGGACAAGCAGGATGAGAGAAAATGACCATTAATGCTTCAGAACTGTGACCTTTCAAGAGAAGGATCTCACTGACTGGTCTACATCTTCAAGTTTCCTGAATGAGCCAGGTTGGTTGGTTCTAAAACTATCAGGCCAAGTTATCAGTGTTAAATTAAGATTCAGTATGAGTGTAACTACAAATTTGTTGCATTCTGCTTTGGGTATTACTGCATGGCTAAAATTAATTGCATATGCCCACAAAGTAATTTTTAAAATATTGTCCATTAAGCAGAGAGCGGTCTTCGGAAGAGAGTAAATATACTTCACTATTAATATTTTGGTCTCCTACCCAATTCTATTATCTATAATTTTGAAAGTAAGAATTTTCATTATGAGTCAACATGTCCAGTCACATGCATCTATTTGACATTAATGTCATGTCAAAATTGTCACATACATTAGCAAATTTTCATTTTCTAATTCCAAGTGAGAAGTCTGCGGCCAATCTATCCCAATTCACACTGCACAAGGCACATATGTAACAGACACGATCAGGCAACAAAATACCCAGCAAAGACCATCAGGAAGCTGAATAGTTGCTCAATGCCAGATTACTAATGAGTAAACTGCATAATGAATAAGCAATCATAAAAATACGCACTGAATACCAAAATGAGATTGAACGAAGTGCACTTACATTTTGGAGGTGACATTTTACTTCAGATCCAAGTATATTCCTTATTCTAATCTTTAGATAATGCCAAGTACATTAGTTGTGTTGAGCTGTCAACCTTTAGATATATCTGTGCCTTTTCACATCACTACATTGAAAGGAATAGATGTGATGAATCCAAACTGATTTCAATTAGGTCAAAGTAGCAATTAAATTAGAATTGAAGAATCTTGACTTAAAGGACTGTGTGAGATGTTCCATAAGTTGCTGTGTAATGCAACAAGAACAGTTTTGTCTATGGTGTATTAATTCATTTTTGTTGGGCCACTGCACATTTGCTCTTGTTGAACAAAGGGAAGATTAAAACTCTATTAGGCTAGCTTGTGCACTTATAATGATGGCAAACTTGACAGCCATCACTATCATTACCTGGTGAAATAGACAGCAGCCTCTGGGACTGCACATGCACAAGTTAAACGTGAACACCCAAAAGTTATTATTTTCTGCTCTTCCCTACACAATGTGCACTGTTGAAGCTGCCACATACAGCAATGTTTAAAAATCTCTGCATTGATGAGAACTTCCCTTTTCTTGCTGAAATATTGCTGTTGAAAATCCCCAAAGGTTATGAATAGTTAATGAATTTGAACTGTGTGTTTCTAATGGTAAACTAAGTCAACTGCACAGCAATCTCTCTGGCCCTGGAAGCCTAACTTTAAAGTTGAGTAATGTCAAAGTTTTCTGTTATGGTTAAAAGTCACAATTTTTTAAATGCAGTATTTTTAAGCCCATGATATTTCAGGTTCTAATGCGTACATCACAATATGTACTGTGAAATTTATAAAATACGAAGGATTTGTGTGAGCACTTGGAATCTAGTGTTCAACTCTGGTTGCCACACTATCAGCAGGATGTGGAGGCTTTGGAGAGGGTACAGAAAAGAGCTACCAGGATGTTACCTGGTATGGAAGGCATTAGCTACAAGGAGAGATTGGAGAAACTTGATTTGTTCTCACTGGAACAACTGAAGTTGTGGGACAACCTGATAGATCTACAAGATTGAGAGGCATGGATAGAGTGGATAGTCAGAAGCTTTATCTCAGGGTGGAGTCATCAATACTAGGGGGCACATGTTTAAGGTGTGACGGGCAAGGTTTAAAGGAGATGTACAAGGCAAATTTTTTATACAGAGGGTGATAGCTCAACACAACCAATGTACTTGGCATTATCTAAAGATTAGAATAAGGAATATACTTGGATCTGAAGTTGCCGGGGAGTTAGTGGAAGCAGGTACGATCGTAACTTTTAAGGGATATCTTGACAAATACATGAATAGGATGTAAATAGAGGGATATAAGTTGCCACACTCTGGCACCTGCTTGAGTACATTGAGGGAGAATTTAGCATAGCCAATGTGTTTAACCAGCACATCTTTCAGACTGTGGGAGGAAACTGGAGCACCCACAAGAAACCTATGCAGACATCGGGAGAACATACAGACTCCAAACAGAGAGTGACCCAAGTCACAAATCAAACCGAGGTCCAATATGCTGTGAGGCAGCAGTGCTAACCATTGTGTCACTGTATTCCCCTTCCCCCCAACCACTGAGCATCAAATCCAGACCATTGCCTTTGGGTTCAGAATCATTAAGAACAGAAAATGCCGGAAATGCACAAGTCACGCAACATGTATTGAAAGAGAAACAGAATCAATCTATTCAAGTATATCTCTTCCAATCATATGTTGATTATTCGGTGCAAATAAATGAGTCAAGCATTCGATCCAATTATAACCCTTCTCTGAGGTTGTTTTCATTGCCTAGATGATTAGCAGTTGAAATTGTGTGAGAAACTACCATTTTGATTTGATTTATCATTGTCACATGCACTGGGATATAGTAAAAAGTATTGCTTCTTGTGCACTCTACAAAAAACCATACAATTCATAGAGTACATAGGGAAGAAGGAAAAGATAGGGTGAAGAATATAGTGTTGTAGTTCCAGGTAGGGGGAAGAGAAAGATCAATTTAGCATGTGACAGCACTGTTCAAAAGTCTGATGGCAGCAGGGAAGAAACTGTTCTTGAATTGGTTGGTACATGCTCTCAGACTCTTGTATCTTTCTGTTGACAGAAGAAGGTGGAATAGAGAATGTCTGGGGTGCGTGGTGTACCTGATTATGCTGGCTTGCTTTTCTGAGACAGTGGGAAGCGTATACAGAGTCAATAGTTTTTGAACCCTCTTATGATGTAAATGTAGTCGGAAAAGTGGTTTTAATGTACGCTGTTCTAGCTTTTCTTCAAAAGGATTTTGGCCATACCTCAGTTGAGTTGCAGCCAGAAAGCAGTAAGACAGGGTTATGAGCTTAATTAGAGAAGCCCAGAGTGGTGATTAATCACATGAGAAGTAAACAGTTACGTTTTAGGGAACATAAAAGCGAAATACTGCAATAAAATCTGACATGAAACGAGAAAATGCTGGAAAGCTCAGCAGATCTAGCAACATATCTGTGGCAGGAGAAGCAGAGTTAATGACCAGAATATTACGCTCCAGTTTGCCATGAGCACAAAGGGCAATTAGAGCACAAAATCCTGAGAAGGCCACAACTGAGATTAACCCTGAATGACCTAATAATGGGCAGCAAAGGCGAGTATTTGGATATCTGAAGTAAAAAGTAATGCTGCAGATACTCAAGATCAGAGAGAAAGTTAACCTTTCAAAACTGGAAAAGTTAGAAATTATTATTTCTGGGCGCTGTTTTCCTAGAGACCATTTCTTCCTGTATTATCTGCCTGTCTGTCCATCCTTCGCATTTTTATAGTGCTTACCCTTGTTTGGGCAGATCAACTTCAGGCAGTATGGGTGAGTCAGGTATCCATTAGAGCATTCCAGCAAGTTTAATGCAGTTTGCCTTGTTATCATGGAGGGGAAGGCAAGTCAGCACTTGCAGGTGTGCTGATGGAGGGAGGGGGCGTAGGGGAAATGTACTTCTGTGATGACCAGGGCAGAGGAGAGAGAGGGTCATGTCACTCAGCATTCGGGCCCAGGAGATGATGTAGGGGCCTTGGGCAAAAGGATCCAGGGGCTGGGCATGAAAGGGGGGATTGGTAATGTTGCAGAGGGACCCAATATCGGTGAGGGAATAGGGATGGCTCTATCTGGCCTGCTGGAGGTTAACACAGTAAGAAGTCTGACAACACCAGGTTTAAGTCCAACCGATTTATTTGATAGTAAACTCACAAGCTTTCGAGGTTATCCTCTTCATCAGGTAAATGAGGTGTTCTGGTCTCAAACAGCACATATAACAACACAGTCTGTTTACTGATTACTGATTAGAATGCAAATCTTTACACCTAACCTGCTATTCAAGTCTTAAAGTGGCTAACAATGTGAGTGGACAGAGCACTGAGCATAGGTTAAAGAGATGTATATTGTCTCCAGACAATAAGTGAGGTTTTGCAAACTCAGGCAAGTCATGGGGATTACAGATAGTGCGACATGAACCCAAGATCCCTGTTGAGACCGTCCTCATGTGTGCGGAACTTGGCTATCAGTCTCTGCTCAGCGGTTCTGCGCTGTCATGTGTCGTGAAGGCCACCTTGGAGAACGCTTACCTGAAGGTCGGAGGCCAAATGCCCATGACCGCTGAAGTGTTCGCCAACAGGAAGGGAACAGTCTTGCCTGGTGATTGTCGAGCGATGTTCATTCATCCACTGTCGTAGTGTCTGCATGGTGTCCCCAATATACCATGCTTCGGGACATCCTTTCTTGCAACGTATTAGGTTGTCAGGCTTCTTACTGTGTTTACCCCAGTCCAACGACAGCATCTCTACACCATGACTGCTGGAGGTTAACTCAGTACGAAGTCTGACAACACCAGGTTTAAGTCCAACCAGTTTATTTGATAGTAATCCCACAAGCTTTCAGAGACAGTGTTCCTTTGTCAGGTGTGTGCAAGGTTGTGTGAAAGAAACTTGCACACACCTGACAAAGGAACACCGTTTCCGAAAGCTTGTGGAATTACTATCAAATAAACTGGTTGGACTTAAACCTGATATTGTCAGACTTCGTACTGTGTTTACCCCAGTCCGATGCCAGCATCTCTACATCATGGCTGGAGGTTCTGACAGGAAAGCTGCTGTTTTTGTACTTTTTGTACATGAGCGCTGTTTGTGGCTCCAACCTGAGCTGCAAGCTATCTGGTGAGTTAAACCCCACCCACTGTCTCTGGTGGCTGGAAATAGACTAGATATTTTGAATGACTTAGTGTGTAAAATTGGGAGTGAAAACTCACCCAAAAATGGATCAGGAATCCTCCTGTTTTCATGTTAGCTGGAAAAAAAATCTCGTAAAATTCGGTCCATTGCTTAACTTCATCTTGATTTAAGCCTGCTAAATGGCACTGAGACATGAGTAAATCAAATTATTTTACTGTTCATTCACAGGCTATGGGTGTCACAGGCAAGGCCAACATTAATTTCTAGTTGCCCTTAAGCAGGTTGTGATGAGCTGCCTTCTTGAAGTGCTACAGTCCATGATGCAAGTGTATCCACAGTGCTGTTAGATAGATAATTCCAGGATTTTGATCCAGCAATGATAGGAATGCCGATCTATTTCCAAGTTAGGATAGTGTGTGATTTGAAGAGAAGATGGTAGTATTTCCATGCACCAGTCACCTTTGATCTTCAGGATGGTAGAAATCAAGAATTTGGTAGGTGCTGTCGAAGAAACTCAGCAAGTCAATGCAATGTATCGTGTAGATTGCAAGCACAGCAAGAAAGTTGTGTCAATGGTGGAGGAAGTGAACTTTTGAAGTGATGGATATAATGCTAATAAAATGGGTTACTTTTCATTGGATGGTGTTGAGTTTGTTGGGTGTTTTTGGAACTGCACTCGTTCAGAAAATGGAGAGTATTCTATCACAAGTTCTTAAGCTTTCCAGGTGGTGAAAACACTTTGGGGAGTCAGGAAATGATGTATTTGTTGCAAAATTCCCAGCCTTTGATCTGTTGCTGAGAAACAGTATTTTTGTGACTGATCCAGTTAAATTTCTGGACAATGCTGAATTCAACTATGGCGATGCATTGAATGTCAATTCTCTGGTTTTGGACTATATCATTGCATGGTACCTATGTGAAACAAATGCTACTTTTCAATTAATATCCCAAACCTGGATGTCATGCAGAACTCCCTGTTTGCAGACACAAACTGCTTCATTATTAGAGGAATTGTGAATCATATTAAACCACAATCATCAATGAGCTAAATAATTTCTGACTTTATAATAGAGGGTAGGATAATTATACAACGTTTTGGTGAGACCACATCTGGAATGTACGTGCCATTTTGAAATCTACATTTAAGAAAGGATATACGTGTATTGAAGGCAGTATAACAATGGTTCATTAAATAGGTCCCTGGGGTGAGAGATTGTTTGGTGACAGGCAGATGAATAATTTGGGCCTATATTCCCTGGAGTTTTGAAAAATAAGAGGTGATCCCATTGAAACCTAAAAAATTTTGAATGGCACATTGTCTTCATCTTTTGGGGAATCTAAAATAGTCTCATGATAGGGGCCAATCATATAAGATTGAAGAGAAATGACACCATTCAAAGAATTGTGAATCTTTGGAAATCCCTACTCCTGAGGACTTGGAATATATCATTGCTATTTTCTTTCCCATTCTGTTTAAGGCTCAGAGAGATTTGTGTGTCTCAGGGAATACAAGGACATGAGGAACAAGCGAGAAGTAGAATTGAAGCCCAAGATCAGCTCTAACCAGATTTAATGGCAGCACATCCTTGATGGGCTATATGGTCTACTCCTATTCTGATTTCTTGCATTCCTCTATTAATGAAATAGTTAAAGATGAATGGGCCTAGAAAATTGTCCTGAGGAGCAACTGTACTAATGTCCTATGGCTAAGATGATTGGCCTCCAACAATCGCATCATTTGTTCTCGGCATGAAACAATGAGTAGCAAGTTTTCTATCTACTAATAAATTCCATTTTGCTGGAATTTTTTGATTGCTACACTCAGTCAAATGTTGCCTTGATGTCAAAGGCAGTCACTGTCCTCACTTCTTGAATTCAACTCTTTTGCTCATGTTTGGACCAAGGCTGCAATGAGATCTGAAGCCGATTTGTCCTTGCAGAACCCTGTAGAGTTGCATATTTCCTGTGAATAGCACAATGACTTTTTGCTGAAAGAGAAAATTGATATTTGTGGTGAAGCATTTGTAGAGCTATTTACCTTGTAATCTCATCACAGTCCCTCTGCAGGATTGTTGGTTTGTGTCATGTGCGTATACAGGGAAGGTGAGGCATGCTCTTTAAGAACAATTTTCAGTTTAGATCCAGTGTTACATCTGCAGAAAGAAAAGGGACACCGCAGCTTCTTGCTTGTGATTCAGTTAATTAATATAAGGTCACCTGCCTGCTCAAGAATTCTTCAAGGTGTGCAGAAGGAATTGTTTGTGTCACACAATGGTCAGAAATGTGAAACTCTAAACTCAAAAAAGCTATTCATGAATTCATCTCCTTTCTGCTATATTACATCTTGACATTTACTGATGGATGTTTAGAATGCCTTCAGCCATCAGAAAAAAAGATGATTTCTCATTACTCATACCGTTGCAGTCACACGCTATTTCCTTTTCCATTGCCTTATTGTATCTGACTAGGAGCAATATAACCCCTAATGCTTAAAGCTATGTTATATATATCATTAATTATTAGGTTTTAAGAGAGAATCAGTTGTGACAGATTCCTAGATTAATATATATCAAGAATGACATTGTAGGTGCCAATAAATCATCAGATTCTCTTTTTGTACAAAAAAAAATCATCTTTTATTCAGACATAAGGGTACAAACTGTTTTATTCTTAATGGTATAATTCTTTCATGATTCACATTACAGATTAAACCATAATTTGGTGTAGAATCTGGTGCATAAATACATTTATTGCGATTATAATAACCAAGGGTGGCACAGTGGTTAGCACTGCTGTCTTCCTGCACCAGGGAGCCAGGTTCAATTCCTGGCTTGGGTCACTGTCTGTGTGGAGTCTGCATGTTCTCCCCGTGTCTGTGTGGGTTTCCTCCAGGTGCTCAGGTTTCCTCCCATAGTCCCAAAGATGTGTTGATTAGGTGCATTGGCCACGCTAAGTTCTCTCTCCGTGTACCCGAATAGGCACCAGAGTATGGTGATGAGAGGATTTTCACAATAAATTCATTGCAGTGTTAATGTAAGCCTACTTGTGACACTAATAAATAAACTAAATTAATAAGTATTGACTTACATCAATCAGGAAACCTGTGAGAAATGCACAATCTGCAAAATTTGACACTATAGCATTGCTGGTGCTGGAAGTCTGAATCTCAAAACGTCTTGGCCAGTAGACTTTGGCATTACTTCAACATGCTTGTTCAACACACCCTGCCTGTGAGGTGGGAACACAGGAATATCACGCGTGCAGCAGATGCCTGTAGAGTGAAAGGATCATGACATCAAACAATATCTAATTTGGAACTCATCTGCCATTTCTCACAGTCCTGTAAAATATTCCCAGCCAAACATGCATTCAGCTGAACAGGGCCCCCTCCTCATGTTTGTCAAAGGAATCTGCATGGGACCTTCAGGCCTGGTGCTTTTGACTTGCCTTTGGTGCTGCAGAGATGGTGGGAGGACAGATTGGGAGTCAGTATGGTTGACAGAAAGTTTAAATTCACTGCTGCACTCTGACGCGGTCAGAGGAGTTGGAAGGTACTTTCAGTGATGGAGACTATTGATATAGGCTCACTTCGGATGCAATGTGATTTAGAGATGGAATAGATGAAGCAAATGAAAGTGCTGCACAAACGGAAGAGAAGGAAGTGACGATCACGAGAGGTCACAGGCTCAAGGTGAGAGGTGCGAGGTATAACTCCGCTATCAGTGGGATGTTTTTTACGCAGGGGGTGGTGAGGGCTTGGAATGCGCTGCCAAGTAAGGTGATGGAAACAGACAAGCTGGCATCGTTTAAGCATTACCTGGATAGTCAGGTGGCAGCCTGGGAATGGAAGGATACAAATGAATGGCCTAGTTGGACCAATGCGCAGCACAGGCTTGGAGGGCCGAAGGGCCTGTTTCTTGTGCTCTATTGTTCTTTGTTCTTTGAGGTGATCTTATCAAAAGATCATGGTGGGGGGGGGGGGGGGATGGTGTTCTGATGATCTTTGCTCATCTTCACCTGCATGGTTCCAATGTCTCAGGTAATGGCTGAACTATCATCACATCCTTAAAAAGGTTAATGGGCAAGGATACAAATATCTTCAATGGAAAGCTATCAAGTCACAAGGCCCTTTTTTTTTTGCCCTCCAGAGAATGTTCCGGAGTTCCTGGAAATTCCTCACTACATTAATACAATAGTTTGAATTATTTTTCTGACTAACCCTTACCTATATTATTTGATTAACTCTTGCTTCATCCAAATTTAATGTTATCAGCATCATGTCGTGATGCACATCAGGGTATAGTATAATCCAAGTTGGATTTGTCACTGATCCTTTAACTTGTTTTAGTAACTAAATTGTGTATACCACAGGGTTGGTCTTGTCCACTAAATGGACTCTTGAAGTGGGTTTCAGACATTCACCCTTGTTCAGTTGCGAATCATCACCTTGACCATCAGACATCAGAGCAGAATTAACCCAGTCTGCTGTGGCTAATTGACTCCCCATTATCTTTCCTGCAGGCTGCACCTAGGTAATGTTTTTACTTCCCATTTGGAGGGTTTCAATCTTCTAACTTAAAGGGACTTTCCGTTAGCTGCCATTCAATCTTATTTCTGAGATCTGGAGGAAGTTTACTGCCAGAACAATATTGTCACAATACATTTGAGAAAAAAGCATGCGTTCCAAAATGCGTTCCTGTTATTAGCACAATGGGTGGGATTTTCCAGCCAGTCTTGCTGCCCATACCGAAAAATCCCACCCAATGTCAATGAACCTTTATGTGGTCCGTGTCCCGCTCACAATTCCCACGGCAGGCGCGATGGGAAAATTCTGCCCAATGTGCTTGTCTGTTCTTTATTTTAATGTTCCAAAATAACACATTATGTTGTGCCTGACATTTAATCATTTCAAAACGACCCCGTATTCAAGCATTGTTACATTGAGAGCTTTTATCAATTTCAATTTGTTATGGTCCTTGAACGGAGTCCCAAATTTTTAGTGCAATCTGGTTAGGGGCAAACAACATTTTGTTTCAAGAAGACTAAGTTTGTGACTAAAAAGACTAGCCAAAATAATAAATCCACAGATTTCACAGGTTTGGAACAAAGGTAAACTTTACTGTACAAGGCCAGAAAAGTAGAACGATTTACAATACCTCTCCTATACTCTTATATTCAAGTTAGTATGTGATGTGTGTGAATGAACAGGAAAATAGTGGTTTAAAATACCATCAATGGCAGTTTGGCCAAATCAGAGCTTGCCAATTTCTCAGCAACCCACCCAAACTTAATGGATAGAATTTTTGCATATTTGGCTTTGACTGAAAGCTGTTGTGTGTCCGGCTGCACAGCCAAGTTTTGCAACAGGTTTTATGGCATTCTGAGAGAAAAAAATGAGTGGGGAGGGTTAATGCCATCATTCTGGTGGGGCAGAGCCTGATAGAGCCAGATAGGCAGGCTCCACAGAGATCAGGGCACCAAATTCAAAGTGAAGCAATGGATGGAATGAAGATAAAATGGGTTACTTTTCATTGGATAGTGTTGAGCTTTTGAGTGCTGTTGGGGGCTTCCACTCATTCGTGCAAGCGGAGAATATTCCATCACAAGTTCTTGAGCCCTCGAGGTGGTGAGTCGACAGATGATCTATTGACTGTGGAATTCCAAGCCTCTGATCTGTTCTTGAAGCCATAGCAATTTTTGTGGCTGAACAACGCTGACCCCCAGGATGTTGATGGTGGGAACTCAACAATGACAATGCATTAAATGCCAAGTGTTAGATTCTTTCTTGTTGGAGATGGTCATTGCTTGTGTGAAACTTGTATGAAACAAATACCACTCACCAATTAACAAACCTGGATGTCATTCAATTCTTGCTGTTTCCCAACCCCCCAAACACCTCACATGTCACCTCACAGGCATCAGGGCACCCCATCTCCCACTGCAACTACATTTTTATGGGCATTCTACCCCACTTCCCACACTCTCAACATGTGCTAGGATGCAGTACCAGGGCACTGCCCAAGCATGTCCCTCAGCCTCCACCTCCATGGGGGGGCTATATTTATGTTGGCTCCTCCTGGCTGAACCCACTCGCATGTTTCCGTCTTCACAAACCTTTTGTAGACCTTACCAACATGACATCATGTGGGTGAAGTTTCAATGTCTTGTTGAGGGGGGGATAATGTGGAGGGGAAGCCTTTAAACGGATATATATGTAATTAACTGGAGGGTGGGAACCTCATTACGTTACCTGTGAGAGGCAGGAAAAGATTTGAAAATGAGACCTCATGGGTCAGAATCTCATTTCCTGATTCTTGTGAGATTTTATAACCGTGTTGCCATTTCTGCCGAGAGTGAGCACAGGTGCAAAATTGGTTGACCCAGCGGGTCAACCAATCTTATTGAAACTCTTTCTCTCACGCAAAGGATTTTTACCTTTGAAAATATCAACTTGAAATTCTGTCCAAAAGTCGCTCCAACTCAGACAATCACAGTGACAGCACACCTTGCACTGTTTCAATCTTGCCTCCTGAGACTCTGCTCCTCTGGATTCCCATGACTGCACTCCAGCACCAACTTACAAGCACAACCTCAGCTCTACATCTACATTGAGGAAGGGCATGACTTTTCCAGAAAGATACCTCACCCCAAGGGCCAGCAGCACAGAATCACCAACCTTTTGCCTCCTCATTTGATCTCCAGGGCTTCTCTCAAGCCCTTATTACTTAAGGCCCATCAATTGCAGCCTTATTCAGCTTTGAGTCTCATTCTTTGCTCCTCTCTCTTTGTAACTTTGGGACCTCTCTCTGGTTCCTTCTGTTTAACACTCATCTCCACACAAGGCACTCCACTCCCTGGTCATGTGATCCTGTTTGCACACTGCTTTTTTTTAGCCTAGGCACAGGATGCCTTTCCTTGACCCAGAGAATTCCAAAAATTCCGGATTGCGCATGGATTATCCACTCCTGGACCATTCCATGTGCAAAACTCCTGGAATGTAGTTGGGATCTGGTGCATCTGGCTCTATTCCACAAGGAGCTAAGTCTGAATCTCATAACACCTTATGCCTTGGAAGAAAGAAAGTTTCACCATAGTGGAGGTTTCTTTACGACAGGTTTACAATTACTTTATGGGAACGTTATAATATAAGTTCTAACAAATAGCTTATCATATACTGGACAGGTAAGCATTTCATTTTGTTCCATATAGACACATGTTGTGTTACAAAGTAATAAATGCTTGATCAAAAACAGGCCAGTACATGTAACAAGTGAGATTAGCAGGATTTAGACATCATTGAATTATCATAACTCAGAAAATGCCTTTTGTCCTACACCCTTTCTTTAAACTCTGAATAGAATATGAGTAATTACATGGTTTTAAGTTGTCAAAGGTAGTGAAGATATATTTTCTGTTGACCCATTTTAACCAGCTTGTTCTTCATTTTGTACGTGGGCTTTCTGACCACCTGAACACTGACCATCATCCCACTTATCACATCCCACTAACCACTCCCCAATTTTTATCTCATCACTAACTATCCCATTGTTCACCCTGCCCTCTGACCACTTGACACCTGCCATTGACTATTCAGCAAACTCTTCCCACTCACCATCTAATTACCCTCTACTTGACCCCTGCTCCACCGATCATCAAACACCTGTTGCACTGACCATTCCATTGCCCCCACTGACCATCCAACTTTCCATTACCAACTGACAACCTGAACCCCACCCCTCTGATCACCCAACCACCACCTCCATATCCCAATCCTAAGCACTTCCCTTTCCTACATATCTTCTCCCTGGCTTCTCAAAATGACTGGGATCTTCAAACCTACCTGCTTTATGGTAGCTAGTGGCTTCTTTTTCCCAGACACTTCTGCACTCAACCGAAGGGCTTGGGAGCCCGCTGCACCACACTATTGTCACCTGGCCCAAGCCTGGCAATCGAGTGAGTAAACTGAGCCTGCACTTCACTGTAAGTAAATTATTTTATTTTATTTATTTATTAGTGTCACAAGTAGGCTTGCACCAACACTGCAAGAAGTTATTGTGGAAGTTCCCTAGTCGCCACATTCTGGCATCTATTTGGAGGGAGAATTTAGCATGGCCAATGCATCTTTACATTTAAGTATAAGGAGAAATTATTAAGATGCTTGTCTGGTATAAAAGACACCTTCTGGTATTTGCAGGAAGATATTAAAGGACTGGTCAGGTGATAGGAAGTAGCAAATAGAAATCATTCCAGAGTAATGTGAATTAAAGCATTTGGAGAGGGAAACCAATAATTGGTACATTAGTGGGTAGTGTAGAGGAGTGGAATGACATGAGAGTGCATGTCTACAAGCCCAGAAGATAACAGAACAGATGGTTGGGTGGTTAAGAGAGCATATGTGATATTTCCCTTTGTTAGCTGAGGCATGGATTATGTATGAGCAGAGAGGCATTTGTGGATAATTTATAAAGTTCAGGTCCACTGAGGGAGAATTTAGCATGGCCAATGCACCTAATCAGCATGCCTTTTGGACTGCCAGAGGAAATTGAAGCATCTGGAGGAGACCCACGTGGACATGAGGAAAATGTGCAGACTTCGCACAGTGAACCAAGTTGAAAATTGAACCTGTGTCCCTGGGTCAGTGTGGCAGCAGTGCTAACCACTGTATCACTATGCCACTCTTAGAGTGGAGCAGAGTGCCAATCAGACTGAACTCTGCTCTACATAAGTTTTGGCCCAATGCTTTTCTTACTTTTTTCCTCTATTAATGGAAACATGTCTTCAATAGGTCCTTTAAGTTTGCGAATGAAAGTGTGAACATCTGAAGGACAACCACTATCCTCTTCACCCACTTCCCCTATCATAGATTTTGTTATTTCATTGCTTTGTTCCAAACCAGCTGAATAGACTAATGCTGAAGGAATTTTCCTCTCTTAACTCAAGTTATTTTCTAGTCTGTCCAAAAGATATGCCTCAGCCTTTTGCACACATTCATTTTCTTCTCATTGATGCTGGAAACTTGGAACACTCATCTCCACTTCTTTCACAATTTTGTCCAAATATCTGTCTACTCTTATTTTCTAACTCTTTTCCAAGCTTATCAATCTTTTCATTCATCTCAGCAACTGATCTGATGAGTTCAGTTAGCATTGTTTCAGAATTGTCTGCGGACGGCTGAACAATTTCATATGGGCATTCCATCCATTTTGGAATCTTCCCTCCATAGTTACCAACCTTTCCTGGGACTCTTAGATTTAGCTTGTTAGACCTTCAATCTGTTTCCTCAAATTGTCATATCTGCTTTTCCATACTGCACATCTCATCAGTTTTGTTCTTCAGGCTGAATCGATGTTCTTCGATCGCTCTTTTCAAAACACAAAATTGCAAGTCTTGGTTTTGCGTATGGCATTCAACCATGTGTTCTGATTCATCAGTGATTCCTTTTCCTGTTCAAGGCATTTTTTCACAGCACTTAAAAGAGACTTCTGATGCATGAAGTTCATTTAATTGAAGATCCATCTTTGTCAAATTTGCTTCTACAAGTTTATCACTTAGACATTTCAAGTCCTCATTCTCTAGACCCCAGCTATGACTATAACACTACATTCTGCATTATCTCCTTTCCTTCTCTATTTTGTCTTCTTTGTCTGTGTGGCACTCAAGAAATAATACTGTATACTAATACATATGACGATAATAAATCAAATCAAATAATTTATGTATTATAATTCCTGTAAACAACACACAAATGTTCTTATTTTTCAGTCGCAAATTTCTCTTTTGTGGATGAAACTTGGTTCTCTACATTAATCAGCCTTTTCTTCAATTGCTCTCTATCAGCCATATCGGGGTTTGGCAAGATCAGCATGATCATCCAACTGCTGTAACCCAGTCATCACTGCCTAAGCTGTGCCTAAATCATTACTCAATATAAAACCTAATAAAAAAAATGCTTCAATTCTGTTCACCAAGTCACTTTGTAAAGTGACTTAATATAAGGGAACAGGTTCATAAATTCCAGGAATATCCCTTGTTAATATTTTTTCCTTTACTGAAACATCTAGAACATAAATTGTATCATCAGCTACCATCTGCTCGAGTGTCTCTCAAAAGGATATTATTAAATTAGAAAGAATGCAGGAAAGATTTACTAAGATACCCCAGGGACTTGATGGTTTGAGTTATAAGGAGAGGCTGGATAGACTGGGACTTTTTTCCTTAGATCATAGGAGGCTTAGGGGTGATCTTATAGTGGTCTACAAAATAATGAGGGACATAGATCAGTTAATTAGTCAACGTCTTTTTTCAAAGATAGGGAAGTCTAAAATATGAGGACATAGATTTAAAGGGAGAAGGGACAGATACAAAAGGGTCTAGAGGGCTAATTTTTTCACATACTGGATAGTGAGGGTGTCTGGAATAAACTGCCAGAGGTAGTTAGTAGAGAAGTCTTTTAAAAAGCATTTAGACAGTTAAATAAATAAGATGGTAATAGAGGGATGTGGGCCAAATGTGGGCAATTGAAACCATTGGTTAAAAAAAGGGTGGCATGTATAAATTGGGCCGAAGGGCCTGTTTCCATGCTGTAAATCTCTATGATTCTGTGAAATATTAACTTATTCACTAGTTTTGTTGCTCTCCCTCTGTAATCTCCGGCAATGAGCCTCACTTTATCAGTTTTCCAGAAAGAATCCTTTGATTATCCAGAGCCACATTCCCCATCCTAGTAATTTCTGAGATAACACTTTTCACTTGTATCACTGCCACTGTTTTAACATCTACGTCCCTTTCTTGGAGAACCTTTCTCTGCAAACTCCTTAAGCATCCCTATTACTGCCAACAGTTTACTGTTCACCTTCCAATAATTGACTTTGGGATGCCTTGTCTCCTGGCAATAAAAGCATACTATTTTTACACCACCTTAATCCTTCACACCTTCAAATCTATTGGCTGGATAGTTCCAGTCTTCTCCTTAAAGATTGAATGGGCAATTTTCCCATCTTCCTGAGCTGCTTTTGCAGCGCAATGGGCTGGGAGTCTCAAGCGGAGGCCGTTTTGCAGACTCCCCATTGTGTACCAAAGCCTCCACAATTGTTCAAGCTGGATCCCTGGCACTGTCAGCTCCGTGCCAGAAATAGGCATGCAGCTGAATAATTTATTTAAACTAGAAATTAAATATGATTTAACTGCCATTAGCAGGCCCATGACTGAAATTCCCAAGCTGTTAGTGTCTTCTCCCCCAACAGGAATGGTTCACTCCAGTGGAGTTTAGTATAGCTCCGTACTTATGGGAAGCTGGTGACCAGAACTAACTGGAGCGAAGAGGAGGCCATAAAGGCCCCCCCCCTCTGCAAAATGTCAGGCAGTGGGAGAAGTGACCCCTAGGCATTGCCATCTTGGCAGTACCAGCCTGGAACCCCCCAGCACTGTCCAAGCGGCAAAGTGTGAAAGCCCAAGAAGTGTAATGGGATGAGGCCTGATGGGGAGGGAAGAGCCTCTGAGGTTGATCAATGGGGGTGGGGGATCCCACTGTCACTCTGTATTTAGGCTGAGTGACAGGGGAGGGGGGAGGATGGCTGGATGTGCTGGGGGGGTATCGAGGATGGCCCAGGCATATTTTGAGGGGCCAGCAATTGAGTCATGGGAGGGGGGGAGGCACATGGCCAATGATGCGGGGGTCTAGGGCTGGCTAGTGGGAATAGGCCCCACCACCCGATTTTTGGACCAATTCATGCTGGAGCACTCTGCCATGCACAGAGTATGGGAGACGTTTTTTGAAACTTCCACTGCAAAAACCAACAAAATTTACTCCAGTTGTTCCACAAATACGACACTTTGAATTTTTTTTTTTGGAGAATCGCCCCCAGATTCTCTTCAATTTCACCAGCATCCCCATGATTTACAAATGGAGATCTACTGCTCCCTGGCCGCCTATGCGACATATCGTACTCATCTGCCAGAACTGCTGCTTCCAGTGTCTCAGAAACCTTTCAGTCTTCCAGATATGAACTAATTAATAGTTATTGGAATGTTGTTTCAAAATTATTCCAGTGTTATGAGTTCTCTCATATTACTCTCAAATGTTTAAGTTTATTTATTGGTATCACAAGTAGGTTTACATTAACACTGCACTGAAGTTACTGTGAAAATCTTCTGGTTGCCATGCTCTGGCGCCTGTTTGGGTCCACTGAGGGAGAATTTAGCATGGCCAATGCTAACCAGGATGTCTTTTGGACTGTAGGAGGAAACCAGAGCACCCAGAAGAACCTCATGCAGACACAGACTCTGCACAGACCGTGACCCAAGCTGGGAATTGAACCTGGGTCCCTGGAGCTGAGAGGCAGCAGTGCTAACCACCGTGCCACCGAGCTGTCCCATTTGTTCCAACTTCAGAGATCAAAACCAGATATCATGTGATATTTCTTTCTCACTAGCAAATTCTACAAACATTTTGTTCAGTCTTTTTGTTTGAAGTCCAAAATTTTAACTGATAGGCCTCAGTTTTAATTAACCCATAATCTGAGGTTTGTTGTTCCAAAAGACTAGAATGCACATTCATTGGGTCCATCCTCTCAGCTGGAAGAACAAGAAACGCTGATTACATCTGTGCTGCCTGCTCCTGGCCCACATCATGTGCAATGTTCACAAGGATTCTTGAGGCTTTCAATTCCTGACCTCTGTTCTACAAGAATGTAAATCTGCACTGCATTACAATTTTTTCTCAGCCTCTGACTGGCCTGCAGCTCTCGGGAGGGAATGCTTCTACCCCAGGATCCCAATCCCAGTGGAGATATGTCGCTGCCCAGTTAAGAGCATAGAACATAGAACAGCACAGCACAGTACACGTCTTTTGGCTCTCGATGTTATGCCGAGCTATGTCCAAGCCCAAGATTAAGCTATCCTATTCCCTATTATTCTGGTGTACTCCATGTACCTATCCAATAACCGCTTGAAAGTTCCGCAAGTGTCCGACTCCACTATCACAGCAGGCAGTGCATTCCACACCCCAACCACTCTCTGAGTAAAGAAACTATCTCAGACATCCCTCCTATATCTCCCACCATGAACCCTATAGTTATGCCCCCTAGTAACAGCTACATCCACCCAGGAAATAGTCTCTGAACGTCCACTCCGTCAATCCCCTTCATCATCTTATAAGCTTCTATTAAGTTGCTTCTCATCCTTCTTCCCTCTAAAGAGAAAAGTTCCAGCTCCCTCAACCTTTCCTCATAAGACCTACCCTCCAAACCAGGCAGTATCCTGGTAGATCTCTTTTGCACTGTCTCGAATACTTCCACATCCTTCTTATAGTGAGGTGACCAGAGCTGCACACAATATTCCAAATGTGGTCTCACCAAGGCCCTGTATATTTGCAGCATAATCCCACGACCCTTAAACTCAAACCACCGTTAATAAACTCTAACACACTATAAGCCTTCTTCACAACTCTACCACTTGAGTGGCAACCTTCAGAGATCTGTGGATATGAACCCAAACACAATATAAACCTTCTTCACAACTCTATCCACTTGAGTGGCAGTCTTCAGATATTTGTGGATATGAACTCAAGATCTCTCTGTTCCTCCACATTCCTCAGAACCCTTGCCATTAACCCTGTAATAAGCATTCAAGTTTGTCCTACCAAAATAAATCACCTCGCACTTATGAGGGTTAAACTCCATCTACCATTTTTTGGCCCAGCTTTGCATCTTATCAATGTCTCTTTGCAGCCTACAAGAGCCCTCCACCTCATCCACTACTCCACCAATTTTGGTGTCATCAGCAAATTTACTAACTCACCCTTCAACCCCCTCTTCCAAGTTATTGATAGCAGAGGACCCAGCACTGATCCCTATGGTAGACCACTGGTAACTGGCCTCCAGTCTGAAAATTTTCCCTCCACCACCATCCTCTGTCTTCCATGAGATAGCCAGTTACTTATCCAATCAGCAAATTTCCTACTATCCCACCTCCTTACTTTCTTCATGAGCCTACCATGGGGAACCTTATCAAATGCCTTTCTAAAATCCATATATATGACATCAACCGCTCTATCTTCAGCTATACACTTAGTTACCTCCTCAAAGAATTCAATCAAATTTGTGAGGCAAGACTTACCCCTCACGAATCTGTGCTGACTATCCCGGATTAAGCTATATCTTTACAAATGGTCATAAATCCTATCTATTAACTTACTGACCATCGAAGTAAGACTAATTGGCCTGTAATTATCAAGGTCATTCCTATTTCCTTTCTTGAAGAGAGGAACAAGTATGTGGCCTGCATTTAATTTGAGATGATTCCCCAAAAGAAGGCAATGTGGGGCTCTTGCCAGCTCTCCAGTTGTTTCCATTAATTATGGCCCTATGTTACTGTTTAAAGTAAGTGAAGTGCCATTATCTGAACCAGCGACTATGAATGTCAGACAATGATTCTGATAATTGCTCTCATGTTCCATTGTGAAGCTGTACTGACAGCCATGTGGCAGATCTTGTGAATCTGAAAGCAAATACAGAACAGTAAGTTTGGGAAAGGTATGAGGAAGGGTGAAAGCAAAATACCCATGGTAATGCCTCATGTCAGATAATAAGATGAGGGTGAAGAGGGATTTGAGAATCATTTTGAATATTCTCAGCGTTGCCTCCTGGTCTCGTACGGAAGCATGAATGCTATCCTCCTCTCGATATCCATCATAAGGCCTCTGGAACCATCTGAAAACCTGAGAGTCCTTTCTCTCATTGCTCCATTACGTGTCCTCTTGTTTCCACAGAAGTCTACTGTTCCAGTAGCTGCCCTCTCATAGAGGCAGGCTGTCTTCACAAACTGCAGCAAGCTGTACAGTGTGCTATCCAAGCACATGGCTGAATCCCTTGCTAAACATGTAGCCCCAGCAAAACATTTCACAACGAGCTGGATGCTACAAGCTATTATCTATCTATTCTGCTTCCTGACCCTTAACTCCAGGCAGCCTCTCCTACTAGTTCACTTTTTTTAAATTCATTTATAGGACATGGGCATCACTGGCTGACTAATATTTATTGACCATCTCTAGTTGCTGGAGAGCAGTTGACAGTTCACCAAATTGTTGTGGCTCTGGAGTTATCTGTCGGCCAGCCAGATAAGCACAGCAAATTTTCTTCCTTAAGGGCATTAGTGAACCAGATGGTTTTTCCAACAATTGGTAATGGGTGCATGACCATCAGTAAATTCTTAACTCCACATTGTTTTTAGTGAATTCAAATGCAACCATCTGCATTTGAACAGCAGGATTTGAACCCAGATTCCCAGAACATTAATTGAGTTTCTTGGATTTATAGCCAGTGTTAGTGCCACTAGGCCATCATCCCACCTTACTTTGTTGACCCACCCAACATATTGCAGACACAGTGCAGCAGTGATGGAGGAGATGACTATCAAACCTGTAGCACTGTTCAAGTAGTCTCCCAGGTCTCACATGTTTTGAGTCATAGAGTCATAGAGGTTTACAGCATGGAAACAGGCCCTTCATCCAACTTGTTCCATGCCGCCTTTTTTTTAAACTCTGAAGTTCATCCCAATTGCCCGCATTTGGTCCATACCCTTCTATGCACATCCTACCCATGTAACTGTCTAAATGCTTTTTAAAAGACAAAATTGTACCCGCCTCTACTACTACCTCTTGTTCCAGACACTCACCACCTTCTGTGTGGAAAATATTGCCCTTCTGGACACTTTTGTATCTCTTCCCTCTCACTTTAAACCTATGCCATTTAGTTTTAGATTCCCCTAAATTTGGGAAAATATATTGACCATCTAGCTAAGCTATGTCCCTCATTATTTTACTGACCTCTATAACATCACCCCTCAGCCTCCTACACTCCAGAGAAAAAAGTTCCAGTCTATCCAGTCTCTCCTTACAACTCAAACTATCAAGTCCTGGTAGCATCCTACCAAATCTTTCCTGCATTCTTTCTAGTTTAATAATAGCCTTTATATAATAGGGTGACCAGAACTGCACCACATTTGGCCATATTCCAAATGTGGCCTCATCAATGTCTTGCACAACTTCGAAAAGATGTCCCAACTTCTGTATTCAATGTTCTGACCAATAAAACCAAGCATGCTGAATGCCTTCTTCACCACCCTGTCCACCTGTGACTCCACTTTCAAAGAGCTATGTATTTGTGCCATAGATCTCCTTGTTCTGTAACACTCCCCAATGCCTGAGCATTAACTGTGTAAGTCCTATCCTGGTTCAATCTACCAAAATGCATTATCTCGCATTTATCTAAATTAAACTCCATCTACCATTCATCAGCTACTAGTCCAATTGTTCAAGATCCCATTGCAATCCGAGATAACTTTCTTCACTGTCCACTATGCCAACAATCTTGATGTCATCTGCAAACTTACTAACCATGCCTTCTATATTCTCATCCAAATCATTAATATAAATGACAAATAACAGTGGACCCAGCACTGATTCCTGAGGCACACCGCTGGTCCCATGCCTCCAGTTTGAAAAACTACCCTCTGTCTTCTGTCATCAATCCAATTTTGTATCCAATGCATCATGCATTTTTTTTGACCTCCCTTCCCCCCACTGGAAATTGGTCTAATCAAACATTCCCTTAAAGATTTGCTGGTTAAGTGCATTGGCGATGCCAAATTCCCTCTCAGTGTACCAGAATAGGCACCGGAGTGTGGTGATGAGGTATTTTCACAGTAATTTCATTGCAATGTTGATGTAAGCCTACTTATGAAACTGGTAAATACATAAAAAAACACATAAATAAAGAACTGCACCTAAGTGTTGTGAAGTAAGCAATTAACAACATAAGAACTAGGAGCAGAAGTAGGCCATCTGGGACTTCAAGCCTGCTCCGCCATTTAATAAGATCATGGCTGATCTTTTTGTGGACCCAGCTTCACTTACCTGCCTGCTCATCATCATCCTTAATTCCTTTACTGTTCAAAAATCTATCTATTTTTGTCTTAAAAGCATTCAACAAGGTAACCTCTAGTGCTTCAGTGGGCAGGAAATGTAACACTACATTCTGCACTCCCCTTTCCTTCTCTATATATATATGCTTTGTCTGTACAGCATGCAAGAAACAATACTTTTCACTGCATATCAATATATGTGGCAGTAATAAATTAAATCAAATCGGAATTCCAGATTCATATTCCATTAGGTGGAGAAATTCCTCCTCAACTCAGTCCTAAATCTACTTCCCTTTATTTAGAGGCTATGTCCCCTAGTTCTAGTTTCACCTGCCAGTGGAAACAACCTCCCTAGTCTATTTTATCTATTCCCTTCATAATTTTATATGTCTCTATAAGATCTCCCTTTATTCTTCTAAATTCCAATGAGTATAGTCCCAGTCTACTCAGTGTCTCCTCATAAGCCAAACCTCTCAATTCTGGAATCAATCTAGTGAATCTCCTCTGCACCCCCAGTGCCTGTACATCCTTTCTCAAGTAAGAAGATCAAAAATGTACACAATACCAGCACTTTATACAGCTACAACATTATCTCCCTATTTTTAAACTTCATCCCTCTAACAATGAAGGACAAAATTCCATTTGACTTCTTAGTTACCTGCTGCACCTGCAAACAAACTTTTTTACAATTCATGCACAAGGACACTCAGGTCCCTCTGCACAATAATTTCTTGCCATTTAAATAATTGTCCATTTTGTTATTATTCCTACTGTCATGGTTCCCCAGGATGACAACGAACTTTTAGCTGATTAAATGAGAGTCTGAGCCTTGATCTTCCAGGTAGTAAGACTTTATTCTCCAGTGCCAGAGAATAGAGCCGGGATGTCCAGGACAATCCAATGAGCCATTCACTCACAGTCTTTTTATGCCTGCCATAATAATTTACTCTGACATTCCTTATCTCTTCCTCAAGGTCGTTCTCCTCAACCACCATTGTTGTCAAGCCCACTAGTTATCTACCTTGCTTCGGATTGGCCCCTAGTTGGTGCATTACCCACTTCATGAAAGCATTGTGGTTACAGTCTCTGCCCTTGTTCAAATGTTCCTGCTTCTGGAACAATTGTGGCTTAACTCAATCAACTTAAGTCAAATGGAAAAGGTAACATATTCACTTCATTCTGCCCTTCATGATCATATTCAAGTTGAATAACTGATCAACAACCATTGTTTCCCTTACATTCATCCATTCTAAATAACTACCACACTCATCATACCACATTAGTCAGCATACTTTGATCACATTATCTAGAGTTAATAAACGTGCTGATCTCATCATACTTTACATACGGACCTTAGTTACAAGTTTTTGTAAGAGTATGCGTAATTACAAACTTTGTAAGAATTTATTCTCTCACGCTACCAAAATGGATGACCTCACATTTACCAACATAGTACTCCATCTGCCAGACCCTTGTCACTCACTTAAGCTATCTATATCCTTTTGCAGACTTTCAGCGTCCTCTGAACACTTTTCTCTACAATTTATCTTAGTGTCATCTGTTAACTTTGACACATTAAAATTTGTCCCCAACTCCAAATCATCGATGTAAATTGTAAAGTTGTAAATTGTAAATAATCGTGGTCTCACCACTGATCCCTGAGGCACAGCACTAGACATTGATCGCCAGCCAGAGAAACACTCATTTATTTCCACTCTTGGCTTTTTGTTAGTTAACCAATTATAGTGACTCTCACAACATTTCAGATTAATTAAAGTGGTTTCAACAATGCAGTGGAGATGTATTTGAATTCAAACTATTCCAGGTATTTTCTGCTTCTCATTTTGATTTCAAGTGTTCATCTAAAGATTTCATTTGCACTTACACTTGTTAAGCAATGCATTTTCCACCTGTTACCAACTGCTGATCAACTTGAATAAATTTGTTTCAATGTATGAATAACCATCATGATTTATAATGATTTAGTCACATTAGACTAAGTGGAGCATTTCACACCTTGCTATTCTATCTGACAATTAATCAGCAGCATTATACCTCGACAGTAGATGCCTGTCATGGCTTGTGCACTTCTTTTAAAGGAACCACATACAGTAAAACTTTCTATGCTGCTTTCCTTGAGTCACAAGAAGGCATTTTAATGTCCTCTCTATGAAGTTAAAAAAAAAAATTGTTCCTAACTAGCAACTAAGAGAGGCAATGGCATAGTGGTATTGTCACTGGATTAGTAATCCAGAGACCCAGGGTAAAACTCTGGGGACCTGGGTTCAAATTCCACCAGGATAGATGGTGAAATTTGAATTCAAACCTGGAATTAAGAATCGACTGATGACCATGCAGCCATTGTTGATTGTCAGAAAAACATATCTGATTCACTAATTCCCTTTCGGGAAGGAAATTTGCATGTCCTTACCCAGTCTGGTCTACACGTGACTCCAGAGCCACAGTGATGGGGCTGATTCACAACTGCCTTCTGAAATAGTCTTGTGGGACACTCAGTTCAAGGGGCAATTCGGGATGAGCAATAAATGCTGGCTGAGCCAGCAATACCCACATATTGTGGATAAATATTTTTTAAGTTTCATTTTTGGCACATAAATATGATAGATTTTGGATCCTTTACTGGAAAAATGCTATATTTGTGGAACATAGCAGCACCACACTAATCCGAAGCTGCTTTACTGAATTTTGTAATACCTACTACTGTGACTGTAATATTTCTGTTTGTTGTGGGGTATAGAGACAACATAAATTAGATATTGTTTCCCATTTACAATGCTTCAAAAACATGAAAGATACTGAATAGGCTGGGTTTGTACTCTTTGGAGTTTAGAAGGCTGAGGGGATCTTATAGAGACGTAAAAGATAATGAATGGGGTGGACAGGGTAGAGGTTGAAAGACTCTTCTCACTTAACAAAGATAGCAGGACTAGAGGGCACAGTCTCAAGATTGGTGGGGGGGAGGTGATGCGGTTCAGATCAGAGTTGCGGAGGGGTTTCTTCAAGCAAAGGGTGGTGAGTCTTTGGAGTTCTCTGCCTGATGAGGTGGTGGAGGCTTCCTCACTGAATATGTTCACATCAAGACTGGATAGGTTTTTAATTGACAAGGGAATTAAGGGTTACGGGGAGAAAGCGAGAAAGTGGTACTGAACCACTACAGATCAGCCATGATCTTATTGAATGGCGGGGCAGGCTCAAGGGGCTGTGTGGTCTATGTCTACTCCTATTTCTTATGTTCTTATGTTGTTATGAATGAATATTGCTCTCCTACATATTTTAAGACCTCTGCATCTCTTCAGGAAGGATTCATATTGTATGTAGTCTGTGACTCTTCACTAGTTGCCTTATGCTATCCAGAAGTTGATGCTGCACTACATCAGCCTAGTTTAAAATTGGTCTTTTGGATTGGAAAGGTTTTATGGAGAATAACATCCAAAGTTATGGAGCATTTCACTTTTGTATCAGAAATTTAAAAATCATTGTTGCAAATTCTAATTTCAGCTATTTCCCTGTAAAGAATTATTGGCAAAAATACCTATTTAAGTGTTCCTTCATTGTATTTAAGTATACCTTTATCTAATTCTAGAATGTTCCATTCTGAGGTTTTTAATGGATTGCCTAACTCAATTTCCCAGTTCAGCTGAAAATGAGCTATAAGTATTGGAGTGATTAAAATCAGGGATGTGGTGGTGGCCAGAATTGAAGAAGTATCGAAATCTCAGAAGTTTGTTTGACCAGAGAATGTTACAGAGATGGAGGCAAGGCCATAGAGGAATTTCAAAGCAAAGATGAGAATTTTAAGATCAAGACATTGCTCAACTAAGAGCGAATGTAGGTGAGTGAGCGTATGGCTCTTTATTGAACTGGTCCTGATGTGATTGAGGATGTGAGTAGGGTTATGGATGAGCTCAAGTCTATGTTGGGTGGAGGACAAGTGGCAGAAACTAAAGAGAATGGCTTCAGTTTTGCCTGCCAATTAGAAAATATTTTGGCTCCAACAATTCTAGGTATCAGACAAATAGTATGACATATTTCAAGATAATGAGAGAGGTAATAGTGAGGTACATTGTGCATATGAATTGGCATTGTGTTTTCAAATTATACCATTAAGGGAGCATATGTAGATGAGATATAGAACCCAAAAATCTATTAAACTGCATCAGTAATTATCTTACACAACTCTGGAAGATCAAGGATAACCTAACAATGTTGAAAGATCCAAGTTTCTCCAGTTTTTCCTCCTACATCAGTCCTACAAATTGGTCATGATCTAAATGTAACAGACTCAATGGGGCCAGAATCAATGTTCATTTGATGCTAGAGACTCTCGGGCTTTTCCTTCCTGTCCAGTAATCCATACCTTTTCCTGAAATGTCTAAATTCCATGACTTGTGGTTTGATTACCAAAATTACTTCTGTTTGAAAGCCGTTGCCTTACTGAAGTGTGGATGGGCCAAAGGTGTCCCACCTCCATTACACCCTACCTCCTCTGTATTCCCCCAGTGCAGTGAAAATTTTGGCACCATTTTGTCTTTATAAAAATGCAGGCCCATATCTTCTCTGCACAACCCACCCTCCAACCTATCTTTGTGTCATCAGAAATTTTAGCAACATTCATCTTGTCCTTTCATCTAAGTCATTGATGTAGATTGCAATTAAGGACCTAATACTGATCCCTATTACACTCAACTAATTACAGTTTGCCAATCCAAAAATTGCCCATTTATCCCTACTCTGCTTCTTGTTAGTTGCCTAATCCTCTATGCTACATGGGCAGCAGAGTGGCACAGTGTTTAGCACTGCTGTCTCACAGCACCAGAGACCCAAGTTCAATTCCTGGCTTAGGTCACTGTCTGTGTGGAGTCTGCACATTCTCCCCAAGTCTGCATGGATTTTCTCTGGGTGCTGCAGTTTTCTCCCAAAGTCTGAAAGACATGCTGATTAGGTGCATTTGCTAAATTCTCCCTCAGTGTAGTTGAACAGTTGTTGGAGTATGGCGACTAGGGGATTTTCACAGTAACTTCATTGCAGTGTTAATGTAAGCTACCTGTGACATTAATAAATAAACTTTAATATGACACCCACTACGTCATGAGCTCTTAGTTTGTGTAGTAACCTTTGATGTTTAATCTTATTAATTGCCTTTTTGAAATCTGAATACAGCACATTTACAGATTTGCTTTTACTCATTTGTTACTTCCTCAAAGAAATATAATAAATTTATCAAACATGTTCCTCCTTCACAAAACCATGTTGACTCTGCCTGATTGCACTGAGATTTTTTCGGTGTCCTCCAATAACGTCCCTAATAATAGATTCTAACATGTTCCCTACAATCAATATAATGTGAACTCACCTGTAATTTTTTTTGCTATTTGCCTCCTTCCTTCCTTGACATGTTATATTCAGTATTTTCCAATCTGTTGGGACCTTTCCAGAATCCAGAGAATTTTGGAAACCAATGTATGTACTATGCTCACAGCCACCTCTATTAAGGCCTGAGGATGGAGTTCATCATGTCCAGTGACTTGTCAGCCTTTAGTTCTAATCACGGTGATTGCAATTCTTCAATTCCTCTCTCCCTTCCCCGCCTTGATTTGTAAATATTTCAGCAATGTCATTTGCATCTTCTACTGTGGAGACAGACACAAAACATCTGTTCAATGCTTCAGCCACTTCCTTATTTGCCAATATTAATTCCCCAGGCTCTCTCTCTAAATGAGCAATCATCACTTCAGGACTTCTTTTTTTCCTTTATGAAATACCTACAGAAACTCTCACTATCTGTTAATATATTTCTGTTTTTCTAGTTTTCTATCATACTCTGATTTTTCCCTCCTCACTCTTCCTTTAATCATTCTTTGCTGTTCAATCTTCTGACCTGCCATCTATCTTCACTGAATTGTGTGCTCTTTCCTTCAATTTGATACTATCTCCAACATCCATAGTTAATCCCCACAGTGATCGGACAAATTGAGTACTGAATCAACTAAGACTCCCAGATCTCTTTCAAATTCATCCTGTCGATTTTGTTGCCGCATGTTGATAATACAAATGTGATACGTTGCACCAGGTGGCTGCCTTTTCTATTAGGGAAGAGGATTACGGGAAAACAAGGTGTGTTCAGCTAGTCACAGAATTGCTTATTGAAACAGCGGTGTAATTTTCTCATTCAAATCTCATTGCTGAATGTAATTTTCATCTTGCAAGTATTGCCTGGGTAATTAAAACACCAAACTCACAACGTGACAGCCTCGTTGGTGAGATCTCTTTGAAAGTAGGTATGTCAGGATGGGATCCTTTCGGGTGTCATTCATGTTGCCAAAAAGTTTAAAGTTTATTTATTAACGTCACAAGTACACTTATGTTTATACTGCAGTGAAGTTACTATTATGATCTCCTTGTCGCCACACTCTGGCACCTATTCGGGGAAACTGAGGAAGAATTTAGCATGTCCAATGCACCGAACCAGCACGTCTTTCAGACTGTAGGAGGAAAGTTTAAAGATGTGGGGATTAGGGGGATTGGTCATGCTAAATTAACCCTTAATGTCAAGGGAACTAGCTAGGGTAAATGCTTGGGTTACGAGGATGTGGCCTGGGTGGGATTGCGGTCGGTGCAGACTCGATGGGCAGAACAGCTGCATTCTGCGCTTAAGGGATTCTTTGATTCTATGATGAAAGTGGAGCACCCAGAGGAAATCCATGCAGACATGGGGAGAACATGCAGACTCCGCACTGACAATGACCCAAGCCAGGAATCGAACCTGGGTCCTTGAGGCAGCAGCACTAACACAGTGTCACTGTGTGCCTTGAACAACTATATAATGAGCTGTGCAGTTTAAAATGACTACAGTAAAAAAAACTTTGGGGTATACCAAACAAAACAGACAAACTTTTCTGCTTGCTGAATATTCTTGAAACGTAATACAAAAAGAAATGCATTGTAATTGTTTTGTGGTCCTCCTTCCCTATCACCCCTTGATTTACAAGTATTTTGGGGATTTTTGCATTTTCTACTGTAGAGACAGATGAAAAAATATCTGTCCAATGCTCTTGTCATTTTGTTCATTCCCATTTATAATCCCCCAGACTTTCTTGAGATGGCCATTGCTCACTTCAATTACTTTTTTTTCCTTTTGACACTTCTTTCACATCTGGAAAATCTAAAAATACTGGAGGAGGGGATTCACCGATCAGACCAGATACCTGTGGGGAATCCTAATGCCCAGCTGAATGAGACATTGGCCAAGTGCCGTGAATCTCAACCCGCATAGTGGCTGTTGGGATTCGCCCGAGCCGCCAACCACCAGCCCCTTGTGCTCCTGCCCAGAGCAGTGGCCACCCAATAACTGTGCAAAACCCCTCATTTCAATCTCATTAGCAGGAGTGAACCCAGATGCAGTGGCCAGGTGACTTACATCCATCCTCTGCGGGAAATCATGTGAGCATAGTTTGCTGTTACCCTTGAAAAACGGGGATCTGGAAGCAAGGCATCCAAAGGAGAGCTAGGAGGGAAGAGGTCATTATTAAACTTTTCTGCCTTGCTGAGGGAGAATGTCTGTCTCAACGGGGGTTCGAGTCAGAGGGAAGGAGTGAGTCAGAGAAAAGGGGTTGAGCTGGGATGGGGGAAAGTGGGGGATCCCCTGGAATGGGGAAGCCCCCTGGGATTGGGAAGCCTTGCCTGACCACTTCCATTGAGTCTTTGAAGCTAACTTTTGAAGCTGCTATCTACACCATCCAGCTTACATGATGAGGCCTTTGCCCCTTGTTGCTTCATTTTACCTCTAGGCCTCCCCATCAGCCCTCCCTACACATCACTTATGGAACGCATGGGCCAGGTGATTCTCATCCACCTTTCTGCTGGAAGTAGTTTGATGTTACTTTTGAAAAGCGGAACCCATGTCAATTGCAGGTGTCTGAATGTTAACAGTGTTGTTCCCTCTCCAAGTCCAATCTCAGCTCTGATCTTCTGACTCCATGGAAACCATGTACCAAGGACATGTGGACCCATGTGAACCTGTGTATGCCTGTACCTTCTAACGTCTCCAACAGTCTGGCATAATCCTGTTCTCGTGCAGGCCAGCCCTGTCCTAACTGCCTTTACACACAGCAAGCACCACTGACCCAGGATCTCTCTCCCTACAAGAGTGTTTGATGTTGGCATAGCTCAGAACTCTCTTCACTCACAGTCCCACACCAGATGAGAGAGAGGAATCAGAAAGGTGAATGCACAAAAGGATCAGGTGCTCAGTAGCAGCTGAAAGAAGTGCTGCCTAGGAGCTGATATCACTGAAACAGCTGCAGTGCTGACACATTCCAGGGAAATTTCTTAAAAGATGTTGCCCATGCCTCTGATTGTCAGCCATTCCTTCATGTCTCATATTTATTCCATTAGATGAAATCGACATTCCCAGAAATTTGGACAAATGCAAAGTACTGCAGATGCTGGAATCTGAAACAAATATAGAAAACTGCTGGAAAATCTCAGCAAGTGTGACAGCATCTGTGGAGAAAGAATACAGCCAGCATTGAGCAAGATGACCCTTAGTCAGAACTGGAACATCCAGCTCTGATAAAGGGCCACCTAGACTTGAAACATTGACTTTGCTCTCTTTCCAGAGATGCTGTCAGATCTATTCCCAGAAACTTGCTGGGACTCACAAAAAAATCTCAATGGAAGCTTGCATTTGAACCAGTAACTGTATCAAGCAATGCAGCACAGCTTCCAACAGGGTTTACATCACCTACTGAAGGAAACATTCTAACTTCACCACTTGCAGCACATCGAATTGTGTTCTATAAGTGGAGATGTCTGGGCCTCTTTGATTTCTTATTTCCCCCAATTATGATCAAAATTCTTCATCACAAAGTGAGTTGGTGAGAAAGGATGTGTCTATTTTGTGGTATGAAGACCACTAATATCTCTTCAAAGCACTGAAACAGTTATTATCAGAAGCATTGACATTGCAATGAATGATCTGGCCTCACTCACCACTCATCCCTTCACTCAAGAGAATGATCTGGTCTCTTCCCCCCCCCATCTCCTCCCACAGAGCTACATTTGATCCACCTCTTCCCTCTTCCCCAAAATCAGACAACAATCTGCTCTCCTTTTCGACCCCAACCAGACAATGATCAGGTCTCCCTCCTCCCTCCCCTTCTCCCCCCACCAGAGAACGATCTGGTCCAACTCCCTCACCCAGTCAAAACAAACCTGAGCGAGAGAGCTGTTGGAAGTGCTGAAATCGTCTCTTCAGCAGCTAGAACGCCCGATTCAGACTTTTATTCAGCAGGTCAATTACGACGCGGTTCTGGATCGGCGGTAAAGGGGGAAACGCTGATAAAGTTGAGCGGGCAGTTCATTAATTCAATTGAAATGTATGCAAATGTATTTAAATCGCCATTGTGCCCGCTTCGGGCACACATTGGAAAGCGGCCATTCCCTAGTCTCAGTAAAGTGGTTGCCTGCGCGGACACAGATGCGAATCACTTTAATGGCCTCACACCCAAATGGTACCACGTTTTCGCGCCCAAAAATGGGCGCAACACAATAGTAAAATTGGGCCCTAAGACTGGATCAAATGATGCATTTTCCTTCTAGTGATGCCATACTAATATCCCTTAAAGGCATATTACATTGTTTGTTCATGTCAGTGGCTATGCTACTGTCTGCTGACTATGTGGTTCAGGGGGTAGGCTAGTGGACAACTTTGGTGGTGGTAGGAACAAGTGCCCTCTTCATTCCATTGTACATAGCAGGTGGATTCCTGTTATCACTGGCAGTTTGAATATCTTGACTTGTGTCGGTCCAGTGTTTATATTCATCTTATCTCCCTGTCTTTTGCACTTGGCTACTTTCAAGTCATGCTGTGTTCTAACTGTTGAGTTTTTGTTGTGTATCAAGCAGGCTTTGCGTTTTGCTCCACTGACAAATATCACCTCAGCTGACTCGATCTCAAACCTGTCTTCCTCACATGTTCCACTTTTACCAAATGCTGTTCGTGTTGTTTCATCAATGGTTGAACTTAGTCACTTCCAAGCTTCACCAATAATAGAATTGGCATTTTCTGGTTAGCCTTTAGTGGGCAACAATTGTTTGAGCAGCCAATGCGAGGAGCTGATATTTTGGCATCATCACTTGTGAAAGGGATGTTGATGCATTGCAAGATGTAGTGTTTGGAGCTATGAAAGCTGCAGCAAAAACAGAAAATTTCAGCAGATCTTGACAGCATCTGTTTCGATAACTCATTGCCAGAGCTGCAGGGTTGCTGAAAGACAGTGGAAATTTGTACAGTAGTAAATGCAAGTATGGAGAACACTGGCCACATCACATCTCATTATAACTAGGCCTGAAGTTGGATGGTGCCATGATACGTTGTGACAATGTTTGCCCTGAAAGAAATTGTTGGTGATGTAAACTTCATTCAGGCACAAAGCTCAAGGAGCCATGGCCCATTATCATTGATCTTTTTCTAAGTTTAGTTTAATCTTCATGTCACCGGTAGGCTTACATTAACACTGCAATGAAGTTACTGTGAAAATCCCCTAGTCGCCACACTCCTGTTCGGGTACACTGAGGGAGAATCTAGCATGGCCAATGCACATAACCAGCATGTTTTGAGACTGTGAGAGGGAACTGGAGCATGGGGAGAATCTGCAAGATCCACACAAACAGTGAGCCAAGCCAGGAATTGAACCCGGGATCCTGGTACTGTGAGGCAGCACTGCTAACCACTGTGTCACTGTGTGATTTTGTCCCTCTCCATGATGACTGAAGTACATCGGTCATGAATTGCTGTCTGACACAACACATGCAGTGAAATCACCTAATTTTTTCCATTTGTAATGTACCTCAATTGTTCCTTCAGAAGGAACCTCACTTTGGTGTCATTCTGGGCACTGTGTGAGAGCACTCAGATTGAACAGCAGAGCTGCCAGCTCAGTCAGAATTCCAATCTATATATGCAAAAGCTGGTCACCTTGCATCTTCAGGAAACCTAGTTGCGTAAGTTTATTGTGTAACTATTATAATGATTGTATTTTTGTGTTTAAATAATAGTCTTGAATTTGAATAACACATCCAAACCTGAACCATTGAGTAATCATTTAACTAATTAAAGGAGAATTCTTTATGTGGTTCACAAGGGAAATTAAGTACAGGCAATAAATGCTGGCATAACTAGTGCCTACATCCCATGAACAAATGAAAATAAATTGAGCTTGCTGTGCTATAAAGAAGAGAATAAGTACACCGTACAGGTCCTACACTGATGTGATGAAGGGTGAGGGATGATCTCATTAAAACACAATGTTCTCAGAGGGTTTGACTGGGATAGATGTTGAGGCACAGCTTCTCCTGGCTGGAGAGTCTAGAACTAAGGACCATAACCTCAGGATAAGGAGTTGGTGATTTAGGTGGAATTTCTTCACGCAGAGGGCTGTGAATCTTTGAATTCTCCATCCCATGGGTTGTTGAGATGTTCAATCATTGAATACATTCAAGATAAATATTGATAAGTTTTTGGATACTAAGGGGTTTTGGGGAATAATGTGGGAAAAAGAAGTTGTAATAGAAGAAATACTTAATTTTTTTGCATGGTGGACTAGGATCTAAGGGTCTTTGTATCTTCTCCTGCTCCAATTACTTATGTTCTTAAGCAATAGCTCATACTCATATGATCAGATATACTTAATTATTCATAATGGTGCGTCTACTCTCTACATTGCATAGCGGTACATTGCTGATGAAACCAAAGAGTTTTACTCTCTGGTGAGCCCTCTGCCGATTGTTCAATTTCACCCATTAGGAATCATCAGTAATAAGACGAGCAGCTGAAAATCTTATTAAACAATCAATAACTTTTGAGCAAAACCTCAGTGATGGCGGACTTCCTACAACATTCCAAAAGGATAATGAAGACAGCAACTAGACAGTGGTTCAGTGATCCTGGCAATGGAGGACATTGATGATGCTGTTGTGGAATAAAGAATCCAGCTGGAAAATGCCTCAGGAGTCGGTCATGCAGCTTGTACAGTGTGCTCAAAGCAATGAGACAAGCATGAAAAGAATGCAAGAGCCATTCAAAAGAGTCCTGAAGGTCAAGTGGAATGTATTAGATTAAGGTGCTCATTCCACGTCGTGTGTAACCTTTGAACCATGTCTTTGCAACCTTTGACTCAATTTCTGATACACACACTGCTTCAACTTTTATAATCATTACTCACAGAACAACTTGTATTTTTCAGAATGTATATCTCATTTGCATCAATGTCATCAACTGCAATGTTAAAAAACATTAAAAAACTGTTTCACATGCTTAACTTGTAAATTAAATTTTGTTGTGCTTTTCTTTTTGTTGATACAATGACAGATTCCTTTTCATCGCTGTTCTCTTTTTTTTTATCCACTAAGTTTGCTCCTCCCTTCACTCTCTTGGCCCTTACGGTGGAGCTGAAGTCATCTTAACAGCACAGGATGAGGAAATCTGGTGAAAGATGGTAGAAGCGAAAATATTTTTTAAAAAGAAAAAGCTTCTCTCCACATTTTCCACTACTTAGTTCTCTCTGAAGAATGGTCCCTTTCTTCTTCCATCTCACTCACACAGTCTGTTGACAGATTTCTCTTGGGATCTCTATCACAGAACCTCTGGAGACCACTCTGACAAGGTCTCCCAGTTTATCCTGGCCGACAGTAACTGTGGCGCCACGAAGATTTGAACTTTTAACATCATTAGATAAAAATGAACACTTTTCTGTTTAACCTTGCAAACTCATATTATTTTATTCATTTTGGGTAAAAATGCTACTTTAAGACTGATGGATTATCATATTAAAGGAGATAAAAGATGATAATGAATTCTAATGTTCTCATGTTTAGTTTACCGCCTGAAGGCAAGTCCTGGACAATTATTCACGACTGTGCCATGTTGTTTTTTCGCTATGAGTGGAGTGAGGAGGCAAGTGTCTGTCTCAGCTGGGATGGGGATTGAACCCTGTGCTGTTGACAATTAATCTGATCGGCACACAAGCCAATAGAATTAACCACCGCCAATCCCATCCCCTCAACCCCCTCAAATAATCTACTGAAATTAAGTACTGCAGATGCTGGAAATCTGGAGGGATGGAAGAAGTGAAGGAAAAAAAATCAGAGTGTCAGGCATTGTCTGTGGAGAGAAGAAGCAAGTCAGAGGCAAGAAGGGGGTCAGATTGGTGGAGGAGTGGTAAAGGAATGTTGTGCGATCAAAAAAAAGGTTCACAAAGGCTATGTTAAATTCAACGGAAGGGTTGATGTGATGGAAAAGGGGAAGAGGTCAGAAGAAGATGGGAGGCCAAAACCTGAAATATCAGGGCAATTGGCAGGCAGAATGTGGGAAAGGAAATAAGTACTTGAAGGTGAAACCAGAGGTGCAAAGGGAAGAGGTAGGGGATTGGAAGGACCAGGTGGGTAAAGAGTGCAACAGTTGGGTGACAGTCAGAGAAAGATCTGAAATTGGATTGGGAGGAGTTTGTGATGTTCATTGACTGGATGGTAAGTGACTGCATCAGGGAAGCACAGAGGAGGGAGGGATTAAAAAGTCTTGGGTAGGATGGGAGATTGTGGCTTGGGAAGGATGTTGAAATGCAAGGTGAGGTGAAAGGGGTATCAGGAAAGCTGGATTCAGTGGGAAAGTGGAAAAGTACTTGGACCAAAGCTTTTGTCTCCCTTTAGTCGCTGGGTTTCCTGAGCTGCCATCTGTGGGATTATAACTGAACATCTCTAAGTGAGAATTCCGCCTAAAAGTTGACCAATGTTGACTCTTTGCCACTAACCTTCAAGTACTTATTTCCTTATCAAAACAAACAGTTTTATTCATAACAACAAGGACAACTAATCTTTTAATATACTCTTTGATGTGTCAATGAAACTATAAACTTACAACACTCCATCCTGATAATGATAGGTACAGAAAACAACCAAGCATTAATAATGCAATTTTAATAATCTCGCCCAGGTCAGTCTTCATTTAAAATATACACAGAGTGTGGCTCGGTGGGTCTAGCCCCAGACTCGTTTGACTGCCAGCCAGAGTGAGGCCAGTTGGTTTTAATCTCATCCCTCCCCCCCGCCTCCTTTTCCTTCCCTATTGGGTGAGCCTCCTCCATTCACCTAATAGGAGATCTCATATTCTACGAGGCTCATGGGAAAATCAATGGATATTCCCTTGATGTCATCATAACATCCCTTCCTCCTCAAGTCCGTTTTTCTCCAAAAGCCCAGCCATGGGATGACTTTTTCTACCTCTTAACAATTGGCCAGGTGTCGATTGGAGGCAGGACCAGATTAGGATATGTGAAATGGATTGGAAGCCTTCTTTTCCGAAGGGAGCCCCGTGAAACTGCTGATACTGCTTCTTCCTGAGGTCTTGCTTAAACTGGGGCATCGATCTCTTCCACTTCAGAATCTTGTCTTCATTACCTGGAGGGACAGACATACAGTTGATTCCTGGCCATGACTTGATGCTGGTAGTGGTCATCTTCATGGTTGGTAATGGGACTTACATTGACATGGGCTCCATACTTTTGAGGCAATCCAGGTGCTTCCTGATAACTTACCCTGCACTTGGATCTTATAGAGCAACAGTCTCCAAACTCCGATCTGGATGCAGCCCCCTGTGGGCCGAAAGTGGCCCGTGGGCTGTAGTTTGGAGACCCATGTTTTGGGGATGGGCCTCATTTTTTCCGTTATGATCCTAGGCACCCAACTGAGGCCATCCCCAAAGTTCCTTACTGGGTTTCTGGTTTTGAATGTTTCTTTTTGTCCTTATAGAATCCTAGTTCTTCTTCATGTTCTCTTGTTGGGACTCCACCATCTGCCCTAGATCGGGAACAATAAGCTTACTCTTATCCAAAAACCTCCGTCACATTAACAATTTTGTTGGGGTAATTCCTGATCATTGCAAGTGTCCATAAAATTGAAGATCATCATGAACTCTTCCACAGCTGGTAATGAAGCTGAGTTTACAGGCAACAGCAGATAAATGAGTGCGACAACAAATAAAACTGAAAGAATGGAGCTGTTAGTTTCAGTATTGGAAAGGTTCACTGGTGCAATTAATGTCTTAAAATATTGGTTAAAAGAAAGTACTTGGAGTTCAACTGACTTAATTTCTGTGTTATGTTTATGTTCTACCTGCAGTGTAGGAACAGAAACGTGATGCTGCTCAATGCATCTGGATGGGGAGACAGAGAGCGAGATGCCATTTTCAGGAAGCTGATATCCAACAGCAACTTCTTGCCTTCAACATTACATTGTGCACCTTTGAAATAGCTGCGGCATTTGAATATAAATATCAGACATTAGTCACATTGTTATTTTACCAGCAGACTTTAGGCCATGGTAGTTTCTTAATTTCTGGAAGGATATTGGGCAGAGTATAAATGAAAGTCGCCACACTCCCAGGTGAACAAAGGCTGCTCTCCCCCTTTGACAGAGAGAGAGTGCTGACTGCTGGTGAGTTAACCTGAGGATCAGCACACCTCAGGCAAGGCTTTCACGGATAACCTCAGCTGGTGCCAGAAGTGAGCCCACACACTGCTGGTGTCACTCTGCATCACAAACCAGCCATCCAGTCAACTGAGCTAACTGCGCCCCAGGGTATAAATAGCCCTAACACACCTACACAGTTAGCCCGATTAGAGTGATTTTTATTAAAATCTAGCTGCACTTAATCAAATCTGCGCTCCATGCATTTTTCAGGTTTTGTTTCAGAAGTAACATAATTATACGATTAATATATATAACATATAATGCAAACGTATAATGGCAGTGATTCTCCCATCCCACTGTACTACTTTTTTAGTGCAGCAGGCTGGGAGATTCTCATGTTGGCTGATTCGTGGGTTCACATGAGAGTTCACACCCTGCTTTGTGTCTCTGAGGTCAGGATTTCCAGCAACCTCTGCTCTGGGGAGCCACAGAGGGGACACAGCTTTAAATTAAGGGGTGATAGTTATAGGACGGATATCAGAGGTAGGTTCTTTACCCAAAGGGTGGTTCGGGAGTGGAATGCCCTACCTGCGGCAGTTGTAGATGCGCCAAGTTTGGTGGCATTTAAGAGGTTAGTTGATAAGTATATGGAAGAGAAGGGAATGGTTTAGTTTGGAGGGTCATTGCTTTTTATATTGGTCGGCGCAACATTGAAGGCCGAAGGGCCTGTTCTGTGCTGTAATGTTCTGTGTTCTATGTTCTATGTAGATGGTCATTGTAATAGAATTCAAATTCGATTAGCGGACCTGGAATTGAAATCTCCAGGCATGCTTACATCTCCCACTTCGCCAGAGCATTTCACTCCAGTGGGGAGGAGGTTACAGTAGCTCCTCACTTTTGGGGAGCGAGTGGCCTGATCTTGTTAGAGTGAAGGGGGACAATTGGAGCCCCTCAGAAGGTCGGGTGGCACGGGATGCTCCCTGGATATTGACACCCAGGCAGTACCAGCCTGTGCCCCTGGCATAGCTCAAGGTACAAAATCTCAGTGTCAGGGGATACCTTGGCACTATACCCAACAGTCATGAGGCAGTGCCAAGGGAACTGAACATTATTGGGGCAGAGCCTGATGAGGCCTAGGGGCAATCAGTGGAGTTGGGAGGGGGGAGGGGTCCTGCTGTTACTCTGCATAGGGATTATGGGGGAGACAGGGAAACCAGCAATCGGGGTGGGCAGGAGTATGGGGTGGGGTGAGGTCAGCCAAGTGGGGGTGGTCAGCCTGCTGGAGGGGTCGGCACTGATGGGAGAGGAGTTATTGTTGGGGGATGGGAATCAGTGAGGGGGGGCGGGGAGCTGGAGATTATGGCAGGCCAGGAGAGGGGGAAGGTGAGGCTGTGCCTGGGAACAGTCAGCTGGCCAGCAATCAGGCTGTGGAATGGAGGGAGGAGAGCCAGCGTTGCGGGTGTTGCAGGTCAGGCCAATGATTGCGCTGGCCAGCAATTGGGAGCCATCAGTGCAGGGCCATGTGCATGCACTGATCTCAGCACTGACAGATTGGCGCACATGCACTAACCCTCTCAGCACACTGATTTCAGCCTCTACTGCGGGAATAGCCTTGCCACTGAAAGTTAATGACATTCACACTGGTGGCCTCTGCAGTGCACAAAGTGTGGGAGACTCTTCTCTGAATTCCCATTGAAAAAACTAGCATGAAATATTCTGGTTTTCATGTGAATTCAACACAGAATTTTTTTGGGAGAATTCTGCCCAATATATGAGGAGAGGCTGAGGGATTTGAGGTTGTTTTCGTTAGAAAGGAGGTGGCTAAGAGGGGACCTGATCGAAACATATAAATGATTAGAGGTTTAGATAGGGTGGACAGTGATAGCCTTTTTCCTAGGATGGAAAAAGCTAGCACGAGGGGACACAGCTTTAAATTAAGGGGTGATAGTTATAGGACGGATATCAGAGGCAGGTTCTTTACCCAAAGGGTGGTTCGGGAGTGGAATGCCCTGCCTGCAGCAGTTGTAGATGCGCCAAGTTTGGTGGCGTTTAAGAGGTTAGTTGATAAGTATATGGAAGAGAAGGGAATGGTTTAGTTTGGAGGGGCATTGCTTTTTATATTGGTCGGCGCAACATCGAAGGCCGAAGGGCCTGTTCTGTGCTGTAATGTTCTATGTTCTATGTTCTATATATAATTGGTATATAAGATATAATAAAATATATAATTCAAGGTAATACATAATTCCACTGATAGCCATGAAGAAAATAAAAGTAAATGAAAAAAATGCATGGGATAGTTTTAATGTAGCTGTAGACAACACACGAACATTAAATCAATGCAAATCAGTGACCTACTTTAGCTAGAGAGTCTAGTTCCTGGTTTTAAACAAAATATAGCCCCATAGCAACCAAGAAATAAAAATATCAAATTGAAATAATGGCTGGAAATCCCTGTACAATTAAATATTATGCTGTGCAACTTTGTGCTGTTTGTTTAATGCAAGAAGTGACTTGGAAAAATCACAATATTTTGTTCATTATTTCAGTTTCAGATGAGATGGTTATCTAGTATATGAAGAAATAATTAACTGTGGGATTTGCGTCTATGGATGCAAATCCTCTGCTGTCGCTCCAATTTAATAATCACCACATCTTTTTTTTTCTCTGTACTTCAAGTTATCTTAATAAAGATATTTTCTTTCATATAAATGACTACCTTGGATAACAGAGAAGGATTCACACCGTGTCAAAATTGCTTGTTTTGCTGATGACAACACATTAATCCCTCACAAGGTTTAGACATCCAAGTGGTCCATGCTGACATATGTATTCTTTCACTCTGCACACTGAAGGAGACCTGCCTGGATATTCTGAGAGCAAGTAACTCTACAACTGTCCCTTGTCATAAATATTCCTGGCAGTTCTCTCCACTGACCCTGGAGCAACAATGCGCGTCGTTAAATGCTTTGAGGAAATTAAAATCGTTGGCATGTTACACTTCAGAATCTAAATTAGTCCAGTTCCATGGCAGGACTTTGACTACCTACCTGGTAATCTATCTCTTGGTCTGATGATTCAAGCTATTTCATTTTATCCCCACCTGCTCCCCAGCCCAGTAAAATCTGACCTGCAAGATCCCTAATCACAGAGCTGCGGACAGCCATGTAATATGGTTTACCACAATGTTTTCTCAAATTCTTCTTCATTTCAGCTCCAGCCCAGTGTTGGAGCTTAAAACATATGATTATAGAATCTTACAGAACAGAAGGAGGTCATTATGTCTGTGTTTGTGCCATCTCTTCTCAAAAGTGCTGTTCAATCGATCTCACTCCTTGGTTCTTTGCTCTTGACCCTGAACTCATCTTTTTGCTTATCTCTCTAATTCTTTCTGAAAGTTACCATTGAATGTGTTTCCACAATGCTTTCAGTTGGTGCATTAAACAAAAAATGCTGGAAAATCTCAGCAGGTCCGACACCATCTGTGGAGAGAGAATAGAGCCAAAGTTTTGAGTCTGGATGACCCTTCGTCAGAGTTCAGAGAAAAGAAAATCAGACAAGATATATGTTATGGGAGTGGGTTGGGGTGGGGGGGAGATTGCTGTAATTGGACAAAGGAAATATAAATGATGATGAAGGAAGCTGAGAAAGGTAATAAAGTGTCCATTATGTGATCACTTTCTGTTTTTGTTTCAGATTCCCGCATTCGCCGTGTTTTGCTTTTATCTTACTGCATGGGACAAAACTGCGCAAATGAAAATGTTTCCTGTAGGGAAGGAAATCTGCCATCCTTATCTGGTCTGGTAAGGACACCTGAGCAAGCCACTCAGTCCAAGAACTATTAGGAATAGGCAGTAAATGTTGACTTAGCCATCAGCCCCTAAATCCCCTGAAAGGATTTCCCTTTGTTTCTTTGGCCAGTTATCTTAAACTTGTGACCTCTGGTTACCTCTCCTGACACTGGAAATAGCTTGCTCATTTGTGCTCTTTCTTTTAATGTTTGGACCATTGAACTAAACTTAGATGCAGCACATTGTCAGAGCACGCTAATGCTAAATCATACTCCATACACATTGATGGTGCGTTAGAAATGTTGGGTTGAATTATATAATAAAGACATTGAAGAAGCAGGAATCAACCAACCAACCAGCCCCCCACTACCCGATTATCCAAATGCCTCCATTTCACATTAAGTGAATATAGCTGGGTTGTATTAATCATGAGGAAAAGCTGCCAGTGGGAGCTGGATCTTGTGCAGTTTTATCATTTAAAGAGATGCAGCCATTTAATGTTGAATGATCGCACAGCGAGGAAAAGAAAAGATTCCAATTTTCCAAAAATATTAAAGACATATTAAAAGCTTTTCTTCCAGCCATTCTAAAAGTTTTGATGGCCAAAACGAAATGGTTCAAAAACCTCAGGTGAATAAATTGCTTCTAAAACGGGAGTAAAGGAGAAAAAGTGGAGTCTGCAATGTACCATTTTCAGGTCCCCGCGATCTGAAAGCTGATGTAAGGGAAGATCACTGAATTCCTACATTGCAGAAGCAGGCCAGTTGTTCCATCAAGCCTGCCAAGAGCAAAGAACAGTACAGCATAGCAACAGGCCCTTCAGCCCAACAAGTCTGTGCTGACACAGATGCCTCTCTAAATCTAACATTTTCATATCGCTACGTGATCCATATCCCTGCCTGTTCATGTATCAATCCAAATGCCTCTTGAACCTTGTTGTAGAACCTATTTCCATCATCTCCTCTGGCAGTGCATTCATTACAGCTATCCTGACATTCCTGCTCTGACTAGCACATGGCACTTGTAGCAATCCTGAAATTATTATCTTTGAGGTCCTACTTTTTAGTTAAAATCCTAACTCTCTAAATTTAGCTTTTAGGACCTCATCCCATTTTTTTATCTATATTGTTGATGCCTATATGGACCACAACAGCTAACTGCTCACCCTCCCCTCCAGACCGCCCGACAGCTACTCCGAGACACCCTTGACTCTTGCATCAAGGAGGTAACATACCATTCTGCAGTCTTGCCTGCATCCGCAGAAACGCCTGTCTATTCCTTTTATAATTGAATCCCCTATCACTATAGCTCTGCCACTCTTTTTCCAGCCTTCCTGTGTAGCAGAGTCAGCCATGGTGCCATGAACTTGGCTCCTGCCACCTTCCCCTGGTGAACCATCTCCCCCAACAGTATCAAAATGGTATATCTGGTTTGGAGGGAGATCACCACAGTGGACCCCTGCACTGCCTTCCTGCTCTTCCTCTGTCTGGTGGTCACCCATTTCCTATGTCCCTCAATAATTTTTATCTGCGTTTTGTCCATTTCACTGAATGTATTATCCACAACTTCCTCAGCATTGTGGATGCTCCAAAGTGAATCCATCTGTAGCTCCAAAGCCATTAAGTGGTCTAACAGGAGCTGCAGTTGGACATACTACATGCATGAGAAGGAGCCAGGGACATCCACATTGCATTAAAGGAGCAGACATGGGTCTGCAGTTTCCTGCCATGACTTAACCCTCAAGTTAACTTTAACAAATACAATGTCAAAAGAAAAACCTACTTACCAGTCACCAGCCAATCACTTACTTCTGGTTGTGATGGCAAAGTTTGATTTCTTTCTACCTCTCACTTGCCCTCGAGTCTCCCTCACAGGTCCATCTCTTCACTCCTCCCAAAGACAAGAACTTCTTTCCCTTCAGTACTAAATTCCCACTTAGTCCAAATTTCAGATACCCTCACTCTGGCTGGATCTCAGTCTGGCTGCAGTCTCTCTCCCACTGGCAGAGGCAAGTTCACTAGTCAACAATGCACTGACAGCAATCCCACCCAGACCCTATCCCCGTAACCACTGCAAATCCCCCTAATACTAAGGGGCAATTGAGTATGGCCAATCAACCTAACCTGCACATCTTTGGAGCATCTGGAGAAAGTCCATGCAAACATGGGGAGAATCCATGCAGATTCCACACAAAAAGCTGCCCTGGCGCCGGAATCGAATTTGGGTCCACAGCGCTGTGAGGCAGAGGTGCTAACCACTGTGCCAATGTGCTGTCTAAAGATACCAAGGTTCAAGGAAGCTTCTGGCAGAAGGGTGATGAAATATTGCAGTATGGTCTTGTTTCTGTATTATACAGGCTCTCTTTATCATTGAAAGACGGTGTGGAACCTATTGCATAGTAGACCTCCCTCTCTAAAAGACACCAGGCAGAGACTCCCCTTGTACTGATTGCAACTGAATGGTACAGAGGATTAAGGGCTTCATGGTCAATTTCAGCTCCTACATTCCTGTGCATCAATCACCAATTTGAAATGTGTGTTGGCTGTATGTTCACTGATAAAGTGCTACCGGGTACATAAATGCACTATATAAATGCAAGTTCCTTCATTCTTTTTATCTTACATGCCCTGAACCATTAATAATCTATTTGTAATACTTCAAAACCAATGCCTCTCATTAATTTTAACTTGACTTGTCATTCTCCATAAGAATTTTAATTTCAATGTCTTGTCATTCCTTGCACTCCTGTGGAAGTTTCTATTGTAAGAATTACTTTTTCGTGTTAGCACCTTTTATTCAGTTCTTTCTATTACACTGCAGTTTTGGAAATGTTTCAGTTTAATTGGGACTCAGCGAATCAGCAGGTTAAGTCATTTTTTTTGTGTGTGTCTCTCCCAAAACTGAAGGGAAAAGAAAATTTTCAGAAAAGGCTTCCTGAGTATCAATAAAAATTAGAAGCAAAAACTCATTGCTCAAAAACATACAACTGGAATTTCGGTAGGTTTTCCATTATTTCAACAATCCCCAAAGGGAATCTCAAAAAATGGTGTAAAAGAGTTTGAAAAATATGGAGCACTCCCTCAAAATGTTGTGGATCTTGTTGGGACAACTAAAGTTTTCAGTACAAAGAACAAAGAACAACACAGCACGGGAAACAGGCCCTTCGGCCCAACGAGCCCGCGCCGCCATCCTAACGTCTTAATGACATATAGAGACCAATATAGGGACAATTTGTTACCCAATCAGCCTAAGAGCACATTTTTGGGATGTGGGAGGAAACCGGAGCACCCGGAGAAAACCCACGCAACCACGGGGAGAACGCGCAAACTCCCGCAGACACAGGCCCAAATCCATGTGTCTGCACAGCAACAGCGATAGTCTCTGAGCTGTCATGTTGCCCATCTAATGGTCCAGTTTAAGCATACACTAAAGACATTTTCAGTACTCGGATCAATTCTGTAGCTTTAACAATATGGGTTAAAGATGGGAAAGAAGGGAAGGTACCTCCTTTTGGACATCCCCTATGCCCAGTGGGGCACAAAAATGATGTCCCCTCCCCCCTTTGTGCCACCTTCTCAGTCTCTAAACCACACTCCCCAGCCCACCCTCACCCACCTCACTAGAGTCTCCAATCCCTATTTGATAGAAATTTCCAGACATATCTAGAGATCATACATTCATCTTCCTTCTCCTTGGGGATCTTTGAAGTCCCCAGCATTGACCACCACTTGCTTCTGCGGCTGTTGGGGCTACAGAGTTGCCATCCATTCACATTGACTTCTTGGGCGGGAGTTCCTATATTTGAAACTGTCCCCAGTTAGATTTAAAGCTGGCAAGCTGCTGGTTGATTACTGGACTTGGGCACAAGGAATATCCACCCCACCACCCTCTGTAAAATTCACCCCATAATAATGATTATCAGCATGGATTTCAAATGGGAAAACCTTGCTCATTCAACCTCCTTGAAAATGTTTGGAGTGACAACAGAAAGAGCAGACACTGATAATGCAATGGTTGTAATTTGTCTAGACTTTCAAAAGGCTTTCAATAAATGCCCCTAAATAGAGCAATGAATAAAGTGAGAGAGGATAAATGGCAGAATAGATTGCTGGTTTCAAGACTGAAAGCAGAGAGTGGGAGTCAAGGATAATTATTCAAAGCTGTAAAAGTTGGAAATATTCCACAAAGATCATTGCTTGGACCACCACTGTTCACAATTTACATTAATGATTCAGACTTTGGGATTAAAAAACTGAAAATCAAACCAAGTTGGGGTAGTTGTGGGAGAGTTGTGGAGTGGTGGGGGGGTATAATCAATACTGAGGAACGCTGCAAACAAAAGGAGTAAATGAATAAACTCGCAGAATTAGAAAATAACTGGAAAATGAAGTTTAAGATAGATTACTGTTAGGAGGTACATTTAGTTGGAGATGCCACCTGCTATTTGGACAATTCAAGTCTAGGTGCAGTAGATTTTGGAGCACAAACACATCAATCACTACAAGTTGTGCCACAGGTTAACAAGGGTATTAAAACAAAAAAACAAGCACTAAAGTTTTATTTCTAGAGGAGTAGAATTGAAAAGTACAGAGTTTGTATTAAGCCGAAATTGAACTTTGATTGGAACACAAACTATTACGTTCAGTTCTGACTGCCATATTATGATGACCAGAGAGGTTGCAGAGAAGATTTACAAGGATATTGCCAGAAATGTATGGGTACACATACAGGAAGGGATTGATAGGCTGGGTCTCTTTCTTGTGAAAAGAAAGCTGAAGGGTGACCTACTAAAAGATCTTTAAAATTATGAAAGCACTTGACAGTGTGGATACAGAGAGAATGTTTCCTTTTGTATGGAAGAATGTAGCTGGAGGTCAACAATATAAGATAATCACTCAGAAATCCAACAGGGAATTTAATAGAAACCTCTTTACCCAAAGACTGGTGAGAATGTGGAACTTGCTGCCAGATGGAGATGGGGGAGATGGAGAAGCATTGGGGAAAAGAAAATGGAGGAAGGGTATGATGGTAGATTTAAGAAAAGATGGGAGGAGCTTTGAGTGGAGCATAATTGCCAGTATAGATATATTGAGTCGAACAGCCTTTTTCTGTGATGTACAGTTCATTTAATTCTTGGTAATCCAGCTCCGCCACTCACTTAGTTTATGGCTGATTGGCACCTCAATTCCAATTACCTGCTTTTGCTCCATGTCCCTTGATGGGCCAACCTAAAATATCCAATTCCTTTTCTCTTTCTGCCTTCTCCAAACCAACTTATTATCATAGTGGAGATGGAATATGATCCTTAAGTGGACATTAAGAGGGTTTCAATTGGCCTAAATATGGATGGGCTACTTGATGGTTGATGGCCTCCCTCCTCCCAGCACATCCTTTCCCTCACCCACCACCCCACCGACACCCCATCTTCAAATACACAGTGGAGCCTGTAAAATTTATCCTCGTGGTTTTCCTTTACTATGTATTTTTCCAATCTCTCTTTTTTAACTGTTCCATTGTTTTTCCTACCAAAAAATGTTAAGCTGACTGGTCTAACATTCCCCAGACATAAATAGATGAATTATATTAGCTTTCTGCCAGTCGTTGAGCACTACTCCCTTTTCTGAGAAGATTATTAAGACTGTGTAATAATCTCTTCTCTCTGTTCCCTAGATTCTTGTAAAAAATGCGGATGCAATCAATTTAGACCATGGGGTTTTATCCTCTTCAAGTTTGTTTATTTTATTTTATTCAGTGCTCCTTCCTAAATTTTTAAATGCACTCATCTCATTATTCAATGCCATGTGCATCTGTTCCATCTCCCTGATAATTACTGAAACAAAATAATTATTTAATATTTCTGTCATCTCACAATTGTTTCCTGTGGTGTTGTACCATCTATCCTTAATAATCTGACTTCCATCACAGCCTTCCTTTTTATCAGTATGTTTAGAAAATGTTTTACTCTTGTTTTATGTTCCTTGAGGTTTTGTTCCATACTTCCTCTTTGCCTTTCTAATTCTTTTTTTATTTCTATCCGATACTCTTTGCATTCTATTTATCATGTTCTCCCCTATGTCTATAGACTTAATTTATGTCTCTTTCATAACTCTTTATGATTTCTTTAGGTTCTTATTCATCCATGGAATTTTACTAGTGTTTAGCCTGTTTTCTTTCCAATGGAACATAATTTTCCTGTGCTTTGAACTCTCATTTAAATGGTTCCCACTTTTGTTCTGCAGCATTATTTGTCAATATTGTTGTCCATTGTACTTTAATCTCAGCCCTTCAAAATCTACTTTTCTCTGATCTGCTAAAATTGATTTTCACCATATTTGTTCCTTTTCAATCATGAGCTTAAAATGTATTATATTATGGTCACTATTACCTAGATGTTTGCCACTTTTCCTTCTCTAATCATCCCTTATTGCTGGAGCCATTTTGGTTAGAAAAAATAAATAGTTCTAAGTAAGTTATACTGTACTTATGTAAGTTGGGAATAAGATACAACTTTGACTTTAATTTTAATCTTAGTTTATTTACTTCTACTGTGTGTGTTAAGGAGATTTCAATTTTAGTTTCGCATTAAAAGCTGCCAGTATGGTAGTGAGTTTTACAACTCTAAAACACACCCAGAGAATAAAAAATTGGGCTACTATCTCGCAATCAGGGGCCCATAGACAGCCAAAGCAGTTTGAGTTCAGTTGAAATAATGGAATCTAAAAGTAAGGAGATTTTCACAGAAGTTGCCAGAACAGAGAGGACAATGCAAGAGGACTGAAAACAAGTCCCAAACTAAAGAACAGAAGAAAGTCCCAGAAATTAAGAAATGGGACATAAGAAAGAAGATAGTGAATTCAAGGAACAAAGAACAGGCATGTTGGGAAAAAGTTCTGTTCAGTGAAATTAAGCGTGAGGAGCAGAGATACCAAAAAGGGCAAAGGAAACAGACAAAAATTGATCTGCGTTTGTGAAAAGCCAGAGATTCAAGGTGACCCAAAAGTTGGTGACAACTTAATATAGCTTGTGAAGTAGTTGTGTTCTGTTGGCATGACTTGGTATCTGACAGATTGTGTGGAAAGGAAACTTGATTACATATGGTGATCCAGGGAAGGAATACTGGAAGGAGAGATTGAAACTTTGGAGGTAAATCATTGGTGAAGATATCAAGTCGAGAGAATTTCTTTGGGAGAAAATTCTAAGATGTGTTCTTCAAGAGCAGAGATTGGAAACTCTTCTCAAAGACTGAGTTCCAGTGAGACCAGTTGGTTCCAAGTGTGGCAAGCACCTGAGGAGAATTGATGAGAAATTCATACAAGTTACTTTGGGTGACACTTGCCAGGGTGTGGACTGTCTGACCACAGTTTATGTATTGGTTTACATGGACTGAAAACATTAGGGTACAAGATGGATCTTGCAAATTGCATTATTCTTATGAATATGTAGATATCCCTGTAAAGACATAAGTCTAAATCTTCTGGTTCTGCCCACCACAGGAATCATGACAGACATGCCAAAGGTCCATTGACCTCAGGTGGGAGTTTCTGGTCCCGGGGTGGACAGACTGGAAAATTCCATCCATGGTGGAGTGAAGGAGCAGCTCATCTTTTCTTATTTAATAAATGTTTTATTTGTGTGTGAAAATTTCATGAGCTGTGGCGATATTCAGTAGCTACCATCCATGTAGCAAAACAAAAAGATACAAGTTAGGACCTGTCAATTGGATTCCACTACTGAATCTAACCTGTCCACTAACAATATCAGTTGGGACCATAACACTGGTGCATCTTCCAGTGTTGCCTTCTTACACATAGGTTAGAAAGAACTGCGTTCACTTTGTAGGAACTCAATCCTCTTATTCCCTTTTACCTTCTTTTCCACCCAATTAATATCAGGGTAATTGAAATCTCCAGGGGTTATTGTTCTGTGTGTTTTACTCAATTCCCTAATTTGTCTGCATATTTCTTCATCCATCTCCCTTCCTTTATTGTGTGCTGTATAGACTAGACGTTTTAGTGTGAGTGATCCTTTATTCCTATCCATGTGGAATATAATTTGCCTTGTTGATTGTTGCATCTCTTATTCTTACTGCAATGATATTATTCCTAATAATTACAGTCATTCCACCTCATTCCACCTCCCTATTGCCCCTCCCTCCATTATGTTTTTTGTAAGTATGTTATGTGTAGCAACATTTAATTCTCAGTCCTGATTTTTCCATAGGCATACCTCAGTATTCCCATCATGAATGATTGGTCTGCTCAGCTCCTATATTATCATTGATCTGTCATCAAAGTTGCAGTCAGAGATTAGAAGGACCCTTGCCAAACTTCCAACTGAAAAGAGAAAATTAATTAATAGCAAACATCTGACACTTCAAGAACTCCTTACTCTTATCCATGAATCTTCCTTTAACGCCATTCCAATAAGATGAAAGAAGAACCCAATTCACTCCTGTTTTAGGTAGATATAAAATCTTGCTGGTTGTCATTTAAATTCATTCTGATAGTTTTGCATTTTTCAGGAAATGGATTGGAAGGTCACATTTTACAATCAGCGCTCTCTGAAAATGGCCAATCTTGCGGAACACTTAGAGGAAACATGACTTGCCTGAGGTACGAATTTCAAAATACCTTTATTGGAATGCAAAACTAATGACAACAAAATAGTCATATTATTTTCCACATACCCATTTCTCCGTAACTCCTTCAATACTCAACCTATTTCCAAACACCTCTGCTGTCTTTACCACTATCCCTTCCCTTTGTCACACACACTTTACTCTCAACACTCATCTATTATCTCTCATCAAACTGTAACCACTGTTACAAAGATTATTTTTGAAAAATTGCACAAACTGAAAATCGATTTTTTTTAAAAAAACAATATTCTGTTATCCTAGTCAGACAGTTTTTAAATGTTTATTTACAGGATGTGGGCATTGCTTGCTTGGCAGCATTTATTGTCCATCTCAAGTAGTCCTTGAGAAAGTGGTGGTGAGTTGCTTTCTTGAACTACTGCAGTGCCCCAGAGGTAAATTCACCCTCCCCTATTAGGGAGGCTGTTAGGGAAGAAAATCCAGGATTTTGGCAAAGGAACTGTGAAGGAATAGAGGTATATTTCCAAAACCGGATGGTGAGTGAATTGGAGTGGTGGCATTTCCAAGTATCTACTTCCTTTGTCCTTCAAGATGCTATTGGCTACGGGTTTGGATGGTGCTACCTAAGGAATTTTGATTAATTTCTGAAATGCATCTTGTAGATGGTACTCATTGCTGCCATTGTTTGTTGATGGTGGAGGGGTTGAATATTAGTGGAAAGGGTAGCAATTAAGTGAGCTGTACTGTCCTGGATGGCATTGAGCTTCTTGAGTGCTTTTGTAGGTACACTCATCAAGGCAAGTGAAGAGTAAACCAAAACATTCCTGACTTGTAGATGGTGAACAGGCTTTGTAGAATCAGGAGGTGATTATTTATCCACAGGATTCCTAGCCTTTGACTTCTTTGGTAGGTCACAGTACTTACATGGTTAGTCCAGTTCAGTTTAATGTGGAATGGGGTGGGCAGGTGGAAAACAGACATAAGAGATATGTTGACAGCATCTGCAGCTTGCATATCAAAATAAAAGAGGCCACTTGACAGTTTTACGAGTTCTCACACCCTGAAACAGAAATGACCACCTTTGGACTGCACAGCCCAAATTCAAAGAGATACACAAAGGCTATCTGGACTTACTAACCCAGTCTGACCAACAGAAAACTGATTGTCTGCAACCTTCCTTTCAATTACAAATGGCGGAGACATTTAACAGTCATTGGAATTCAAACGATGGATACGCATACTTGCTGAAACACGGTGGACAGATGAGAGTCATGTGTCATAGACCACTGACTTGTGGAACAAGTAATATAGATATGGTGAACTGGTAAGTTTAGTCTGCTGTTTAACATCTGACTAGTAGGTCATATTGAAGGAGTGCTAGCCCAGGTTGTGCACATGGCCCTGTTTACAATGCTTCTGTTGGAAACCCAGTACCATCGCCTATAAAACTGATTCATTTCTGCATACCTAACTCTTCGCTTGAAGTCAACATCATGAGAAAAGTTAATTATTCAGCATCTTTGCACGTCATTAGTGAGTCCTGAATGCTATCTTCCCAGCTCACCTCGCCAATGAGGATCATTTAGTCCCCAACAATGAAGGCCTGATGTGATGACCTCTCTGGTGGAACCAGAAGCCATTAAAGCCCCCTGGGTTGTTTGGGGCAGGACTGAGCAATATCCATGGGACAGTGCCAGCCTGGCAATACCCACTTGGCACCCAAGCATTGCCCACTGGACATCCTGACAATGCCCAGGAGGTATCCTGGTAGTGCCAGGGGCAGTGCCAATGGGGGGGAGTACTGATGTCCCTGAGTTGTGGGGACAGTATCAGGAAACCTCCCCTTGCACTTGGAGGTTGGAACACCTGCGCAATGGTGCCCCCGGAGCTCAGCAGTCTATTGGCGAGAATATGTTCTGCCCCCTCTACTGACGAAAATCACATTCTGGCGCTTTTTTTCAACTAAATGCCATACAATTTTGACTTGGAGCTTGCTCAAAAATTAGGCGCGATTCTCTTCTGTTTTCAAGGTCGTTTGGCACTTTGAATGTTTTCCATAAAGTTCCACCCTGAACCTTTGTGTTCATCCAACTGGGGTTTGTTGTGGGGTTCATAATGGAAAATTGGATCACTGAGGAGTCAGGAAATATGCCATGCCACCTCCAAATAAGAGAGAAACAAATTGAAACACCTTACTACTTACCGGTGAATAGATAAATTAATGTTGTTTAAATTAACCTCCCAAATTTTCTATTTATTTCAGCTTCTATTTCAAATTTCTAGCATCTGCAGTATTTTGCTTTAATAAGTAGTGCTAGTTGCACATAAACCTGTGCCTTTTGCTGAAGTATGCAGCTAATCAACAGTATATTTAGTGCTGGGCTGCACAGCACTATCATTTAAATTTGCAGCATAAAATTTGCATGCTGCCTGCATCACTTTGAATGGGGTGCAGATTAATCAAACATTGTGTTATGAAGTTATTAGAATCAGAGAATGGTTTCAGCGCCAAGGGAGGCCATTTAACCTATTGTGTCCATGTCAGCCTTCTGCAAGAGGTAATCTGCAATGCCACTCCCTTGGCCTTTTCCCTGTAACGCTGCCAATATTTCTCTTTGGACAATTGTCTCAATCTTTTTGAAAACTACGATTCAATCCACCTTTACCACAGTCTCAGCCAGAACATTCCAAATCCCAAACACTCGCTGTTTAAGAAAAGTTTTTCTTGCTGTCACGTTTGGTCTTTTTCCGCTCATCTTCAATCAGTGTGTCCTCTAGTTTTCAACCTTTCCACCCTTTTGGCAGCATGGTGGCTTAGTGGTTAGCACTGCTGTCTCATGGAACCATCGACCTAGGTTTGATTCCTGGCTTGGGTCACTGTCTGTATGGGGATTGCACATTTATCTTGTGTCTGCCAGGGTTTCCACCAGGTGTTCCGATTTCCCCGCAGTTCAAAGGTGTGCCAGTTAGTGTATTGGTCATGCTAAATACTCCCTCAGTGCTGGAGCGTGGCGACCAGAGAATTACACTGTGAATGTAAGCCTGCTTGTTATTAATAAGTAAACTCATCACTTACTTTGCTTAATTACAAATGGGGCAAGTCTCTATGTGGCTTCTCTACATGCCTCATTATTTTGAACACCCCTATCAAATTTCTCCTCCAGGGAGATAGAAAGCCTCAGCTTCTCCATTCCGTCCACACATTCCATTTTTAAAAAAATTTCGAATGATGCTCAAAAAATGGACATCATATTTTTTATTTTGTTATGCAATGTGAGTGTCACTGGCTGGGCCAGCGTTTATTGTCCATCCCTGATTGCCTTTGAATTGAGTGGCTTTCTACGCAATTTCAGAGTCAACTATCTTAAGTTCAATTATTTCAATTCCAGGACAACACTGCAGGAGTTCCTCAGGATAATGACCAATTATCCTCCTTTACATTAAAAGCTCAGACATTGTTTTATTTATTCATGGGATGTTACCCTTAAAAAGGGGCTTGCTCGGCCATTTCAGAGGCATGTAAGAGTCACGTTGCTTTGGGCCTGGAGTCTTATGTAAGGATCAGGTAAGGATGACAGATTTCCTTCCCTAAAGTGCATTGTGAACCAAACGGGTTTTTATGACAATCGTTTCATGGTCACTTTTATTTGGAATTCAAATTTCACCATTTGCTGTGGTGAGATTCGAACCTGTGTTCCCAAAGCATGACCTTGGATTCGTAGCCCAGCAACAACACCACTACGCCATTGCCTCGCCGTGTAATACACTCCAGTTGAGTCTGACAATAGCCCAACAGGTTTGCAATTAGGAGCTGATTTCCACTACAATTTACAACATATTACCAATAGCTGAGGGGTAGTATTCCAGAACAAGCAGCTCAGTCACTTACGATCTTCGAAACTTTAAAATGCAAGTCAATTAAGTAACTGATTGTGCTATGAACTCTGTGGTCGATGTTAAGGTTATCTGCAAATGCAATGAATAATTGATCGCTTTTTTTCAGGGGAACTATTTTAAATTATACCAATGTCAGAGTGCTGCAATGTTACATTGGGTATATGAAATAATCAGTTGCGCTCTCTGGAGATTATTTTGTATTTTGCCTATGGCAAGAAAGCATCCTCTAAATCGTAGCCCATGTAAAACAAAGTCAACTCAGAAGTCACAGATTTTAATGTTTCTGGAGGTTAATATTGCAGCTTCCCTTGCCAGAACGGTGAGAAATCTGATCATTTCTTAGTTGGTTGTGTGTGATTAGTATCACAGTCTGGAAAACATTCGCATCTGCACTTTCCAGGTATGAGGCAGTGTGTTCTGAGCATTGTCACTAATCACAGCTCTGAAGAATCTGAAGAAATCAATTATTTCCCCAAACTTTTTGAAATGAATAATGTGTCATTTTGGCAACATTTCACAGTGTGTAAAAACTATCGCCAGTTAATTGCCAAATAAATGTTGACATGACCTCCAAACATCAAACATTTGTCAGTTACCGGAGCATAGATGTAATGCTGCTCCACAATTTATGCAACCCTTTCTACATGTTCCTATTCTTAATGCAGTTATTAATTGACCTTTGCCAACTTATTATTCGCTTTGCTAGCCATTCTTTGAGAATTCATCAAGTCTTTCGAATACCAAGTGATCAGCAAATAACTCACTCCTAAATCTCACTACTGCCTTTGAAATAATACATTTAGATTTGCCAACACATATTTAAAGTATGACAAACTAATAAGTCACGGATATGACTTAAAAAGATTACTGTAACCAGAAGAGGATTTACATTCATAAGATCAGTATTCACTATTCATGGAGACAGATATCTTTCACCATATTATTTAAAATCCAGATCATAACAAATCTGAGACCTATTTTCAATTATTTTTTAAGAATTTCCTCACAGTTGTATAAGTTATGTCATGGCACTTTAAAGTAACAAACTAAGAGATACAAATTAGATTAAACCAGCTTCAAAAGGGAATCATTCTTGTTTACAGTTCCCTCCATGGCCTTACCCCTCCTTACCTCTGTGTTCTCTCCAGCTCTCTCCTCCAATTCTGGTTTATTATGTAGCCCTGATGTAACTAGTCCACTATTAGTGGTTGTGGCTTCAGCTGCTAAGACCCTAAGTCCTGGAATTTCACTCTTAAACCTCATGTGCCTCGTGGCAGCCATTTTTGTTTGGTTCAGGAGAAAGGCAATTTCTTTTGCTATGGCAAAAGAAATCAAGCAGGGACAGTCAGAGGTTCTGACATTTTTTCTGCTTCCTAAAAGATTAATGAGGAAAAGTTAAAGAAATCTAGCTAGAAATATTTTTAAAAATGATAGTAAAAGTATCTATAGGTAATTTTAGAAAAGAGAAGACTTAACAAGATGAGCATTGGTCCAATAGAAAATGAGTCTTGGGAATCAATAATGGAAAATAATGAGATGGCAGCTGAACTGGACAGATACTTTGCCTCAGTTTTCACTGTAGAAGCTACAAGCAAAATCCTTGAAATAACTGCAAACCAGGAATTGGAAAGGAAAGGAGGAGCTCAAGAAAATTACAATCATTGGGGAAGTTGTACTGAGAAACCTTTTGGAACTGTGGACTGACTAGTCCCCGAGTCCTGAGGGACTTCATCTTTGGGTCTTAAAGCAAGCGACTATTGAGATAGTTGATGTGATTTTCCAAACTTCCCTAAATTCAAGGAAGGTTCCACTAAATTGGAAAGTAGCAGATATAACTCCTCCATTCATAAGAAAGGAGGAGTCTACAGGCCAGTTCTCAGTCATATGGCAAATATTAGAAACTGTTGTTTAAGACATTGTAGCAGGGCACTTAGATAAATCCATGGTCAACATAGTTCTGAAAGAGGGAAATCATGGCCTGAATATTGTGCTTATTGTGTGATTGGCAGGCTCAGAAGCAAACACCTGATATGCATTTCTGGCCAAGCCAGCCATGATTTCATGCTTAGAAACATAGAAACTCTACAGTACAGGAAGAGGCCATTCAGCCCATCGACTTTGCACCAACCACAATTCCACCTAGGCCCTATCTCCATATATTCACCCACTAATCCCTCTAACCTACACATTTCAGGACACCACGGGCAATTTTTAGCATGGCCAATCAACTAACCCGCACATTTTTGAAACATTTTCTTGGATGGTTTCATATGATTCCAGGGCACATGCCCACACATTCAACATAAAATCCTGATCTTTGTTTAATCAATTTATTGGAGTTCTGTGAAGAAATAACTTGTGCTGTGGATAAAGAGGATGTGCTGTAGATTTTCAGAAGGCATTTAATAAGGTGCCACATCAAACAATATTGTGCAAAATAAAGGATCATGATATTGGGGGGTAACATATTCACATGGATTGGCTTGCTGGCCCGTGAACTTGCAGCCGGCATGAAAAGTGTGCTGCTGAGAAAGGCTCAGTACAGCTGGGTCCTGGGGGTGGGGATTGGGACAGGGGTGGGGGAGAGGTGAAGAGAGCAGATGCCAAGAGATGTGGGGATGTGGGTGGGTGCTCCCATGAAGGCTCACAGCGGTTGTGGAATTGCCCATAGGGCTGCGTTACTGTAAAAATGAAATGATCTCAAAAAGAAATCTTGCAAACTTTCTTTGCACTGCAAGTTCAAACACCTAACAGCTGCTCGCATAGTTCCTCATCCCTCAGAAATCTTCCTTTATTTAACTCCAGACATTTTATCCCATGCTGGATGGAGTCTGTTGTGAAATTTGAAGACCGCCTTACCAGTTGACCCATCTGCTAACTGTAAAAGTGGACAGGCCATGTAAAATCATTGATAATTGACCTCTTAATGGGCATGATTACCCATTTGATTGTCAGCGGGTGCATTTCTGACTTCCAACCTTCCCCACCAACTATAACATTGCAAATGAACTCGATGACATTGGGATGTGTGCCCAACATCTTCTTGGATGGTTTCATATGATTCCAGGATTTTTCCGTACATTCAACATAAAATTCTGATCTTTGTTTAATCAATTTATTGAAGTTCTTTGAAGAAGTAACTTGTGCTGTGGATAAAGAGGGTGTGCTGTAGATTTTCAGAAGGCATTTGATAAGGTGCCACACCAAAGGATATTGTGCAAAATAAAAGATCATGGTGTAGGGGGTAACATATTGGCATGGATTGGCTAGCAAACAAGAAACAGAGATTAAACATAATTGGGTCAGTTTCTGATTGTTAGGATGTGACCAGTGGTTTGCCAGAGGGATTAATGCTGGGGCCTCAATATTTTAAAATTTATATAGTGAGTTGGATGAAAAGATGGTTGTCCAAATGTTGATGACACAAAGATTGGTAGGAAAGTACATTGTAAAGAAGACAAAGGGATATAGATAAATTAATAGAAACATAGAAACTATAAGCAACCGAAGGCATTTTGTCCCTTTGAACCTGCTCCGCCATTAATCTTGATCATGGCTGATCATTGAATTCAATATCCTGATACTATCTTCTTCCCATATACCTTGTTCCTTTTAGCCTCGAGAGCTAAATCTAATTTCTTCTTGAAATCAGACAATGTTTTGTCTTCAACTACTTTCTGTGGTATTGAATTCCACACATTCACCACTCTCTGGGTGAAAAAATTTCTCCTACCTCAGTTCTAAAACATTTACCCCTTATCTTCAAACTATGATCCCTAGTTCTGGACTCCCCCTCCATTGGGAACATCCTTTCTAAATCAACCCTCTCTAACCTCATTAGAATTTTATAAGCTTCTATGAGTTAAGTGAGTGGACAAAGATCCGGCAAATGAGTATACTGTGGAAAAATGTGAAATTATCCATTTTGGAAGAAGAAAAGAAGCAAATTATTTCAATGGTGAGAAATTGTAGAGATGGAGATGGACCTAGTCTATGAATTTAGTATGTAGACACCGTAAACTATTAGGAAAGCTAATAGATGTTGTGGCTTATTGAGAGGAGAATTGAATGCAAAAGTAGAGACGTTCTGCTTCAGTTATACACAGCGCTGGTGAGGCCACATCTGGAGCACTGTGTACAGTATTGGTCTCCTTATTTAATGAAGGGTGTAAATGCGGTGGAAGCAGTTCAGAGATTTACTAGACTGATGTCTGGAATTGGAAGGTTATCCTCTGAGGTTTGGTTGGAAAGGTTTTAGATGAGTAAGAGATGACTTGATTAAAACATAAAATCCTGATGTGCCTTAACTGGGTGGATATGGAGGAGATATTTTCTCATGAGGGAGAAGGTAGAATTTGTGGTCACTGTTTAAAAATAAGCGGTCATATATTTATCCTGAGATTGGGAGAAAGTCTTCCAAAGAGTCATGAGTCTTTGGAACTCTCTTCCCCAAAAGCTGATGCAAGCAGGATCTTTGGATATTTTTAAGTAACTGAAGGGTAAAAGATTTTCGGGATAGGTAGAATTTGGAGTTGAGGTTCTAATTCGATCAGCAGAGCAGACCCGAAGGGCGAGTGGGCTACTCCTGCTCCCAATTCATGTTTGTATGTGTCTGAAGATTATCAGAACCTGATACCATCCAATTTAAAAGAATGATTACATTTTCACTTACACTCCCCCCTTCCTGTGTGAATTGAATGCCGGGGTTAAGACATTACGTTAATATTGTGATAAAAGCCTTGCTTAAACAGAAAATTAATGAGAAATTGGCACCGTAACGAAGGATATTGAAAGGTTCAGGTCTAACGTCTCATGGAAGGTTAATGAAGGGTTGGCAATGATGGTCGTTGGGAGGCTGAATTTAAATGTTAAAATTTGAGTGATGGAAAAGAAATATGTCATTGACCTGTAGCCACCAGTTAATAAGGAGGTGGTTTGATAGTATCGTAACAGTCATTGTACTCCCCCTCAACCACTATGCACAATTCATTACAACGGGAGTGGGTTTCTTTTTGCAAGCAAGAAATTCTACAATAACATCATAGCAATTTTCTTGTTTAGAGGAGTCCATAGCCTTAGTTAATAAAAAATGAATAACTTTATTGAGGTTTATTATCAGCATTTCCAGAAGAGTAGACAAAGTGCCTTCTGATACAGCTGATCCTCCCTGCCTCACATTTACAGCAGTTTTTTTTTATGTCCTTGCTGTTTTATAACGTGATCACCTAATTTTTGATATTGGAGTGAATTTGGTTCTTTAAGCACCTTTATCGTCGGCATGCTTTATGAAAGTAATATGTTGTAGCTCACTTCCCTTCCTAGATTCATGCAGAGTTACTTCATTTCCCTTTGCAGCCAGTGGTAAACTGCTTCAAAACCAATCTGACACTAGGTTTGTTTGCACCTTCATTGCTCAGGCAGTGAATAAGTAGAATGATTCTAAAAAGAAGTTGCCACCAATTCCTCCGCTTTACCTCCCTGGTAATGATGGTGAGGACTGTACCCATAGCCCAGATTCTCAGACCTCTTCAGTGAAAATGAAACAACTTGACACTTCGCAGAAACTAGAATGAAGTTGCATTCATATAGCACCAACAAGCTTCACAATCAATTAATTACTACTTAAGGGCAATTACTTCTGAAACATTTGCAGACAAAGCAGCTACAAACACCTTCCATCAGCAAGCGGCACAATGGCACAGTGGTTGGCACTGCTGCTTCACAGCACCAGGGACCTGGGTTCAATTCAGGCCTTGGGTGGCTCTGTGTTTGGAGTTTTCCCTGTGCCTGTGTGCTTTTCCTCCAGGTGCTCCAGTTTCCTCCCACACTCCTAAGGTATGTCGAGCAGGGTTGATATTCCGGGCAGGATATTTTTCCTAGGGGTTTCAGAACCCTGCTCTCCTGAAGTCTAATTGTTGTTGGAAACTGTCACCCAAACACAACTCCCAGTAAATGGTGAGAGAGTGAGCTCACCATCCAATTAAGAATGGCAGGCAGCTCTCGCCTGCAAGCTGGAGGCTGGAGGGCCTCCAGCACTGAAAAAAACAACGGCTTGCACTATAGGTAAGTGAGAGAAAAGGTGTCTTCATTTTGATGTCCCCATTTTAAACTTTGAGTTGAAAATGGATTGATCTTCAGAGGTTGGCCTGCGGCTGCAGCTGAAGTCAGGCTGGTGGCCCAGAAGGACAAAAAAACACTAAAAACTTTACGAACAGTGGTCCAAACGTCTGGGATGAAAGTCTGCCTGGAGTGCTAGCCTTTTGTTCTGATCCTAAGGAGTTGTCTGCAAAGAGCAATGACGTTCCCTAATACCTCTGGGGTTCTGGAGGTTGATTGGAAGATCTTAGTCAGCCTCCAACAATTGGCCTTGTGAATGGGTAGGCCGCCCTTCTCATCTTACCCCCACAACCCACTGCCTCATGATCCCAACACAAAAGAACCCTGGGAGCAAGGGGAGCCCAAGAACTGTGCCTCCTTGTATTGTTTAAACATTGCCTTCAAATTCTTTTTAGGCTTGCTATTAAGAAGATGTTATAAAATTGTAGAATAGGGATTGAATTTGAAAATGAACTTCAACGTAGATGTATGTGATGTATTGCACGTTGGCACAAAAAATAAGGAATTCGCATACTCCTTGGAAATAATAATCCACATGAAGTAGGGGAGTAATGAAATCTGGAAGCATGAATATTTGAAACACTAAAATCTGTAAAGCGGGACAATTGGGCCATAACATTGTAAATCTAGCACCAAGCTTGACTTCTACATGATAGAATTGAAAAGTGGAAATGTTACACAAAACTTGTTTTGAAATTTGGCTCAATCACACTTGAAATACTGTTCTTCCCTTTCAGCCTTCTGAAAGAGCTGTTCCATCAGGAATGCCACTCCTCAGTTATCCTCAACACCATCCCCTCCACCATTCAACCGCCCCCTTACTCATTTTCCAACTGCACTTTTCCTTCCAGCAAAGGAGATACAACACAGTCCTTTTATTTGCTCCCTTCTCACTACTCAAGGTGCCAACCACTCCTTCCAAGCGAAACAGTGGTTAACCTGCACTACTTTCAGTTTGGCATACTGTAATTGCTGTTTAGGAGATGCTCTCTGTTATTTTGGGGAGGCCAGATATGGACTGGATGACCGGTCTGCAAAATATCTCCATTCAGTCCACAAACATGATCTTGAACTTCTAGTCACGACAATTTTCCAGCTAATTCCCACTCTGATCTTTCTGTTCTTGGCCTGTTGCAATATTCCAAGGAAGCTCAATGCAAGCTACAGGACCAATAAGTACCTCATCTTTCGATTTAGCACTTCACAGCCTTCAGGACTCAACATTGAATTGAATTGTTGTAGGTCATTATCTCAGTCTCAGTTTTGTTTCATTCTTGTTCTTTTCCTGGTTTGATTTTGTCTCATTTTGGCCTTTAACCCTGGATGCTGCACTGACAGCTGCTATTCAACCATTCACATGTGGAAACATTCTCATCTGAACTCCTCATCAAACTGTACCCTTTACCACCTCCTTTGTCATTCGTACCATCTAACCATTTGTCATTGAGTCCTGCCTCCCATTCTTTCACAGATCTTCTCTTTTCTTCCGCCACCACACACCCACCCCACCTTCATTCCAGCCACTCTGCCCACCCCCCTCCTCCCCACAACCCCGTCCACCCCCTCCCACTTTTCTAATGATAGCAGTGCTGCCTCACAGTGCTAGGGACCTGGATTCAATTCCCGGCTTGGGTCCCTTCTGTGTGGAGTTTTCATATTCTTCCTGTGTTTGTGTGGGTTTCTCCGGGTGCTCCAGTTTCCTCCCACACTCCAAAGCTGTGCTGGTGAAGTGAATTGACCATATTAAATTTTCCCTCAGTGTAACCCAAACAGGCGCCATTGTGTGGCAACCAAGGGATTTTCACAGTAACTTCATTGCAGTATGAATGTAAGCCGACTTGTAACTAATAAATAAAGAAACTTCTTCCATTTTGCAAAAACTCATTGCATTTCTATCTCTCCTGAATTCTGAAGAATATCATCAGCCTGAAATATTAGGTGGAATTTTACAGACACTCCTGTTGGTGGGATTTTTCTGGCCCTGACAAAGTCAATGGATATTTGAATATTTAATTGCATTTTACAGTCCTGCCCCCCGCCCCCACGATAGGGTTGTAAAACTCCACCCATTAACTCTGATTCTATCTCCACAGATGATGCCAAGTCTGCTGAATAGTTCGAACATTTTCTGCTTTTATTACAGAAACCCCCACCACTTTCTTTCCTTCCCTGCCTTTCCTAATCCCCTTGCAGCCAGAAATATTTAGCATCCATTCACCAAACCTTTTTTTAATCCAATTCTACATTATCGCACCGTACTCCCATGTGTGCCTGCCGCTCACCAGCCTTATTTACCATGCTTTGTGCCTTTGTGCACTGTAAACTTAACTTAGACAAAAAAACATATTCCCTCTCAGTCTGACTCAAATCACCATGCAGAATTTAAGGCTTATACTCCAAATCTGCCAAGGAGCGGATAACAGATTACTCGCCTTAGTTTTCAACACAATCCTTTTGTGTAGAAATTAAGAAAAACATTTCAGATTTGTAGGAGCATAATTTCAGGGCCTCTGGATGATTATTGCGAAGCATTATAAAAGATTGCGATCAGGGACCACCTTAGTCTGATAATATCTCTTGTCCCAGAGTGACTTCTTATTGGGGCTGGATCAGGTGTCCTTAAAAGCCATCGGATCTCTGACTGCCTGACTCGCTTTGGTTCTTATCCGTGTAGGTTAGATCATTTGTGCAGTATTGGTATTTTCACATTTCTGCAAGATTTCCATCACTTGTAATGCATTGGAACATTTATTTATTCTCATCACCTGCACATTTTCTTTCACATTCTGATTGACGACTACAGAAATTACTTGGAGGTGCCATCCTTCAAGATGAACTCTCCAGAATTAGGTCAGGCCAGAAACCCATTTCAAATTTAAATGAAAGTCAGGAGATTTGCTGTCAAAGATTACATATTTTATTTTAGAAGAAATTTCAGGGTTAGTCAGATAAGTCGGTGGCATTATTCTACTCATCATAACAATGAATAGAAATATCCACCGTCAGTACAAAGCAAGGATGAAAATAGCACGCGTTGGCAATCAATTTTTATGAGTAGTTAAATGACAATTCTGGGCAAAGTCTTTCTGAGAATGGGAGGATGAATCAGTTCAAGCGACAGTTTGTAGAGGTAGATTTCTCCAGTAACCTTTTGCTTCTTACATATCACAGATTAAACACAAAGAAATTGGATTTTGATTGCTGTTCTGTTATGATCTTTTGTGCCTTTGCACGTGTACTTATATTGCATTAACCTTCCTCTCACTCTGTGTTAGCCAATAGGACAAATAAGTCAACTCTCCAAGTCATCCAGAAGCCAGCATCTGTAAACTGAGAATCCAGCATCACCACTCACAAATTGTAACATTGTGGGTGACCTTGCCAGAATTTGACAGTGTGTTGGTTCTATTGAAAAAGGCGGTGTGTTTTTCTCCAGAGGAACAGGTTGGCTTTCTCTTCAGATTTTACCTGTCAAAAAAAGAAATTGCTGGGCAAGTTTCACTTCACTGTGGGGGAATGGGAGTCTAAACATGCTGGCAAATGCCAACTGCACTGACATCAGCACCGAGGTGCCATGTTTAAAGAGCACCCTGATCAGAACACGAATAAATCTCTCCCCAACTCACCACAGAGGTCTCAGAGTCTGCCCCGCATCCCCACTCCCCTGATCAAAGTTGGAACCGGCACCTTTCCCCATCCAGCATCCCCCACCACCCCTATCAGAGCCAGCGCTTCTTCCACATCAGAATTGCTCCACCACTTCCATCCTGGCACCTCTCTGCATCCTCCCCACTAGTCACTACTGGCACCATCCCACCTTCCTCCCCAGTCACCAGGTCCCTTCCCCTTCTCTCAATACCCCACCCATTACTCGATGTCGGCACTCAGCCCATCTCCTCCTCCTCCCCCACCGCCAAATGGCCATCACCGGCATCCCCAGCTTTCTTGTTTGTTTCCTCCCACCAAGTCATACAAATGAATCACCCCCATCATGACCCTCCCACTGGGGTCTGCTCTGGCAAAGAGCCTGACACATCGCTGGCACAGGTTGGCACTTCCAAGTTGCCATGGGCATGGTGCCAACCTAGTAATACCAACCTATGCCAGGAGATCGTGCTGTGGACTTTGTTAGGCCACTGCTCTGGGGTATATACTCACCTTTATGACCCCGGGTGGGATCCACATGTTGGCTTCATGTCTGGGTGAACCTGTTGTAAGTCTCACCTATGCAATGTCACGTTGACGCAGTGTGAATATATGGAGTGGGAGGGTCAATATATGGTGAGGGTTCATGTTAATTATATTTAAATCCATTCAAATATATTTAAATCATGTTCACATTGTGGGCAAGGGGTGGCGAAAATCAAAAGGAGCGAACTCACTGGGCAGATTCATGGCTATTGAGCCCCCATCAGCACTCTCACGGATGGCAAAGATGGGCTCAAGATCCTGTCCGTCTTCACCGATGCTTCCTGGAAAGAAATCAGAAGTTGAATTTGAATTTTAATATTCTTATCCTTTCCAATACTCTTGCATTACTGAAATTCAATTGCGTTTTAAGTAGAAATTGGTGGGTCTCTTCCCAACAATATTCTGATACCTGTGGAGAATAGTTATACCCACACAGCAGAACTACTGCAACGTGAGTCACAATTTACACTCACACAAGTGGCTAGCTGCATGTGGCATGTTAGTCCATCTTCACTATGAATCTTTTCAAAAATACTTGGTAGCGCTCTGTTCAAAGACAATGGAATAAATATTTTGTTATTGCATCCTGCTAAAAAATACAGTTGTCCTTACTGATTGGGGACATGTAGCATAAGAGTAAAACAATTGGCCCTCAAGCCTGTTTTGCCTTCAGCTGGATCATAGCTAATCTGGATCTTAATTCCCTCTGCCCATCATTGCTCCTGTAAACTTTATTAATGTAATATCCTGGGAAGATCTAAAAGGAAAGTTAGACCTGAAGTTGCACTCCATTATATGCTCACTTTTATAATATTAATCAATAATTAAGTTTCCTGCCAATCTCATTCTCTCCTCCTCCCACGGTGTTTGTGCCCTTTTGACTTGTGCAGGCACATGGGGATCTTAGTCTTCAGCTCCAAGTCCTATTGGTCATGCACATGGGCCTGACCAACATAAAAAATCTAAACCGCGCATGTGTGGGAGGCACAAGATTCATCGGGTCTTGGAGATGTCAACTACAGAACTGAAGACCAAGGTTAGTTTTAGTCTAATGACTTGAATTTTGAACCTTTTCTCAGGGCATGCTTCGGTGGGGGGTATTTGTGGCATACCACTGAGCTATTTAACATTGTTTTCAGCTGTGTATTAAGGTGTTGGCTGGAGAGTAGAGTTCAAAAATGGCAGTGCTGGCATTTAGTCTTGCTCACTGATTGCTGCCTTGCATTGCTTGCTCTGCAAATGGCTGTTCAGTCCAGGCATGCAAATACCACAATGGTAACCTGCACACTTCCCATCGGGGGTATGTGACATCCATTTTAAACCCTGTGTGGGCTGCACGGTAACTAAACGCCAAGCAAGACAGCCCAACTTAGCCCCCACCTCATTTTATATTTTTACAGAGGCAAAGAGACAAAAAAATTGGAGTGATGACAGAAAAGCTGAGTAAAGAGACCATTAGTAATAAAGATGTTAAAGATGTTAAAGCATCTGGCCATTAATTCTGTGCTCAAGCCTCTGAAAAATGACACTTGACTCATTGCTGAAGCCTCACTGGGATCCTGAAGAGCAATGCATTGGGACTGACAAAGTGATTTGAAAAGAGAAAGAAAATCTAGTAAGTGGTAGTACAAGTCCACTATTCCACCATTACCAGAATCTATCACACAATTTTTTGTTTAAAACATAAATCCTGCATCTGCTGAACCACAAAGTGTCTCATGTGTATGTATCATTTCTGTGCCTCACCGTAATGAAGTCTATTGAATGTGACTGAAGCCAAATTGTAGCTTATTTTTGATTCAAGTGTAATGATGAGTGTTCACTTGATGCCTGGTGTCTAATGGTGGAGAATGATGTGCCTGAATTCTCTGGCAGTCTCACTCTATCCTGTTAGTCCAGATGTTTCAGGCTAAAGGGAAGTTAATTAAACTTAATAATTGGGATCAGTCTTTGGCTAAAGGATTCGTCAGATTTTGGGCACCCCAGAGTTGAAATTTTCATGAATTAGAACCTTCCACAATAGCTGACAGAAATAGGGCAGTTGGAACTGGGTCTAAAATAAGATGGATGGATTCAGGGTTGATGTTATGGGCAGTAATGATCAGAAAGGTAGAGGCAGTTTCAAAAAAAAGTCATTGCCGTTACATTGTGAATGTTCTCATCCTACCAAAAGTACACAGTTGAAAGCGGCTGCTGAGGCCTGGGAAGGTCAAAAACTGGCCTTAGAAAGTGTAGCACTGTCAACTCTCTGAGATTTCCATGAATGCTCCAAGAATTAATAACAATGCTGTTAGTAATTCAGAAAGAAGTCATAGGCGTCTTGAAAATTGCTCTTTCTCATTTAAAATCAACTTCCAACAAGCCCAAGGGCGAAAAATTACAGTGTCCTTACAGTGCAGAAGGAGGCAATTCAGCCCATCAAATCTGCATCGACCACAATCCCATCCAGACCCTATTCTCATAACCTCTCAGATTTACTCAACTAATCCCTTTGATACTAAGGGTCAATTTAACATGGCCAATCAACTTAACCTGCACACTGTGGGAGGAAACAGAGTACTGAGAAGAAACCCACGCAGTAAATGTGTAAACTTCACGTTGACAGGACCTGAGGCCGAATTGAACCCAGGTCCCTGGTGCTGTGAGACAACAGTGCTAACCACTGTGCCATCATGCCACCTTTGAGGATTGAGGTAAGTTTTCCAATCATTCCAAGTAAAATACTCATTATTGACCATTCAAATGATGTCTTTACATTATAAGTGATCAAAGTTTAATAGTCTTTTAAACTTATTCACTGTGCAGGTCAGAGATGATTTTGGGTTATATTCAAATCTTTGTCATTTTGCTGAATTCAGTGAATTGTTTTGAGTTCCATAGCTGGCAGCTATGAGACTTGTCTGTGGGCAACAGTACTGAAGTTTGGAGTTTGGCATTAATCATACAAAGGAATGGCAGAGTTGATTGCTTCTGCTCTCAAGTGTCTTCAGACCTAATTGTATAAAGTACATCTGAGTAATTATGGTAATTGGGGCCAAGAATGATTCTGCCACCCTTTTCTGAATGCTTTAGATCACTTCACACTGCTGTTTGTGATTCCACTCGATCACACAAATATTGCTAGCTGCTAGGCTGGTACAAGATGAGGGGAAAAAACAAGATGAAAAAAACTTTCTTAACCTGTCCTCACCAATCTACCTGTCACAGACACAGCTATCCATGATAATATTGGTACCAGTGGTCAGCACACAGTCCTTGCAGAAATAAACTCCCTTCTTCACGTTGAGGATACGCCCCATCACGTGGTGTGGCATTACCACTAGGGTGAATAGGATAAATTTTGAACAAATCCAGTGACTCAAAACTGAATGCTATGGGCTTTCAGCAGCAGAATTGTACTTGAGCATAATCTGTGATCTCATGTCCTGGCAATATGCCCCCCTCTACCAATACCATCAAACTGGCCACTGCTACCAATATTATCATGGATAGCTGTGTCTGTGACAGATAGATTGGTGAGGACAGGTCAAATTGTTTTCATCTTGTTTGTTCCCTCATCTTGTGCCGTGCATCCAGCCTAGCAACTAATAATCGTTGTGCGATCAAGTTCAATGGCAATGGCAGAAGAGCAAGCCAGGACCAGAATCAAGGATACTTAACAATTAAATGTCAACCTGGTGAAGGTCTAGCACAGACCACATGCATGCAAAGCATCAGAAGCAGCAAGCAGCAAGATAGAGCTAAGCAATACCACCACTACCAAATTAGATCGATTATGAGCCCTGACAATATTCAGACTGTAGTATGGAACGATTGTGCTCCAAATTAGTCACGTCCGAGCCAAGCTATCCCAGCACAGCTACCACACTGACGTTCACCGAACAATGTGTAAAATTGCAAGGTCTGTCCCGGACAAATCCTATTAGACTAATTGCTGTTCCATCAGTCTACTCTCGATCATCAGCAAAGTGATGGAAGGGGACTTTGACACTGATATCAAGCATCACTTACAGAACAGTAACCTGATCATTGATGCTCAGCTTGAGTTGCATTAGCCATTCAGCTTCTGAGTCTATTACAGCCTTAGTCCACACTTGGACAAAAGGGTTAAACTCAAAAGCTAAAGTGAGACAGCCTCTGCAAAACTGGAGACGATGGGAACCAGGAAGAAAACTCTCCACTGATTGGAGTCATACCTGGTTCAGATGAAGACAATTGTACTTAGAAGTCAATCATCTCAACTCAAAGTATCTCTGTAGATGTTCCGCAGGGTAGTGTCCTAACCCAACCAATTTCAGCTGCTTCATCAATGATCTTCCTTCCATCATAAGATGCAATACGGGGATGTTCGCTGATGATTATAGCACAATTTTCTATGCCATTTGCAATATCTCAGTCACTAAAGTTGTTTGTGTCCATGTACAGCAAGACCTGGATGACATTCAGGTTTGTAACACATGTCACACAAGTTCAAGGCAATGACCAACTCCAACAAGGGAGAATTTAACTATCTCCCCTTGTCATGCAATGTCATGGTCATCACTATCATAATGCCTGCCACCTTAGTTCCCTGGGGGGGCTCCAGCATGCACACGCATTCACTCAGACACTTTGTCAGGGAACCCCTGGACCCTCATGCACCCTCGACATCCTCTCTTCCACCTTCTTCCTTTGGGAAAAAGATACAAAAGTCTGAGGTCACGTACCAATTGACTCAAGAACAGCTTCTTTCCTGCTGCTGTCAGACTTTTGAATGGACTTACTTTGCAATAAGTTGATCTTTACACCTAGCTGTGACTGTAAAACTACATTCTGCACTCTCTCTCTTCTTTCCCTATGAATCATATGCATTGCCTGTATAGCGCACAAGAAACTACTTTTCACTCTACGCTAATACATGTGACAATAATAAGTCAAATCAAATCAAAGCCCCCATGAGTCTCCACCCCTTTGCACTACCAAGGTGGCACTGCTCAATGGGACATTACATCCCCCCCTTCTCCTGACCTCCAGGGGAGTCTCAGTGGCCTTTGCTCTCGCCAGTCATCTAGGTCCTGATTGCTGGAGACAATCTGTGATCTTTGCTAGTGTGGATCTCCATCAGTGAGGTCAGAAACATAAGTGAGCTTGGATGATTGTATCCCAGGCTGATTTAAATCAGCTAATGAATATTTAAATCACATCATAAATAATGACCTAGGAAGATAGTGACCAGCCAGACACAATTCCTCTTTTGACCGCCCTAGTGAAGAGGGATTAGCAGAGTAGAGTTGCAGGAATAGAGCTTGGGTGGGATTGTGGTCGGTGTAGACTCGATGGGCCAAATGGTTTCCTTCTGCGCTGTAAGAATTCTATGAAATGTATTCAATGAAATTTCTGATTGATGCAGGGGGCAGTGTAAAATGAGGAGAGATATGTTGACCAAACAATGGCAGGGGTGATGGGAGCAGGGTGGTTGAAGGCACAAAGTCATGTGGTTTAACCTCCAAGAACATGTCCAACTTGAGTTTGCACCCCAGTCAAGGCGGCAGGTGGCATTTTCTCACTTTTCAACTGAGGGTTGCAAAAATTGGCCTTATCCCTCTGGGAGGTGGGATCCTGGGCATCTCTTGAGAATAGATTCAGGTCACAAACCCATGGAACTAGATTCCAAACATTGTGCTGAGCAAAACTATAATAATAACCAACAATGACAGTTCTTTCACGGCCTACAGCTGGACTGAACAAAGTAAATAGCTTGCTTCTGAGGTTTGCTTGGTAAGCTTCTGAATATTGTGATATCTACATTACTATTGAAAAACTCAAACCCCAGGCACTATTGGATTATCCTACAATCCCATCAGTAGCAAATGCACAGCACAGATGGTGCGGGAACATAATTTTGCAGGTTTGTTTGTACTTGTTTACAGCAGAACAGAACAGTTGCTAACGATGATCAGATCCACAGACACGATTCTGCTGGCTAGTGAGAATACAGAATAGGAATTCTGCTGTTCCCAATCATTTTCGGCAGTGCATAGAATGCACTGGGCAGAATTATGTACTTTCTGAATCTGCAAAGGTTTGCTGGTGAATTGATAAGCTGTACATCAATCATACCAAATCATGTGAAAACAGGAGTAGGAAGTAGCAGAAAAGTGCTGACAGTTGATTTGTCATGAAAATAAACTGAGCACTTGCTTGCAGAACCAAAAAGTAGTTTATTTATTAGTGTGACAAGTAGGCTTACATTCACACTGCAATGAAGTTACTGTGAAAATCCCCTATTCATCACACTCCGCCACCTGTTCGAGTACATTGAGAGAGAATTTAGCATGACCGGCACATCTTTCGGATTGTGGGAGGAAACCAGAGCACCCAGAGGAAACCCATGCAGACATGGGGAGAACATGCAGACTCCACCCAGTCAGTGGCCCAAGCTGGGAATCAAACCTTTCTCCCTGGTGCTGTGAGGCAACAATGCTAACCATTGTGCCATTGTGTCACCCCTTACTGTGAAATACTGTGAATGTTCGAAATCTAAATAAAAACTAAAAATGTTGGCAATATTCAATTGTGTAGCTGTGATGAGACAAACTGGGTTAGTGGGTCAGATCTTCAGTATTGGAAACACTAAACTTAGGTTGCTGCACATCAGGACTGATTGTCCTCACACGCACACATGCACTCCAACAGCCCAGGAAATTAACTTGCAATGGGCTGATTTTCACTGCCCTGGATATGACACAAATGTATTTATCTAATCTCAATGTCAGAGACTTGGGCTGGATAGAACAAAGAACAGTACAGCACAGGAAACAGGCCCTTTGGCCCTCCAAGCCTATGCCGCTCATTGGTCAAACGAGACCATTTGTTTGTATAGTTGTTACTTACCTGGATACTTAATCTACAATTGTTATGTTTTTTAAACTCTGGTTGACTGGTGTTAGTCAACCCAACACCAACCATGTTCCACATCCACATCCCCAAGCAACTCTGACCCGAGTACCAACCATTGCCCGCCCCGCAATCATCCACACTCACTCACCTACCTATTCACTGATCCACTTACCCACCCACTCTCTGATCCACTCACCCAGCCTCTCATCCATTCACTGACTCCCTCCTTCACTCACTCACTCCCTCGCCCACCCACTCACCCACCTGCTCATTCTCTCTCTCATTCACTCACTCATTCTCTCATCCACTCACTCATTCACCTGCTCACTCATCCACTCACCCATTCACTTTCTCCCTCACTCACCTACTTATTCATTCATTCATCCACCCACTCGGCCAGTCACTGACTCACTGAAGATCTTTGACTTTGAAAAACACACCTGAGTAGGGCAGTTGCTCCCTCTGAGTGCTGCTCCCTACAAAGCTGCAGGACTGGAACATCTGGCAGGAAGAATGCAGAACTGTTAAAAATACAGAGTTTCACAGTCAGCAGCAATCACCCTGGCCTCACCAGGGGCCGGGAGGTTTGACTATAGTCCTTGTTCGTTAGTAATGTAAGTTAACACCAAGTCAGCTCTGACAAAAGCTCATCAACCTGCAACATAACATCTTTTGTTTCTCTCTCTTCACAGATGCTGCCAGACCTCCTAAGAATGCCTGGCATTTTCTGGTAGAATTTAGTTATTTCAGAAACACTCGAGTTTATGAATACATTCCTAATTACTTAGTTAATCATTTTTCATGCTGACAATTCACATCTTAATGACTGGCCAAATAAGCTGCATCAAACATTCGAATTAGAAAGCAGCAAAAACAAAAACAGCACCCTGTTATTCATCTGTATAGAGAGGAACATATTGGGTGAATTGCAGAGATAATCAGACAGGATTTTAATTTCTAATTCGTGTCTCTTTCACGAATAATATTCTTTTAAAGTCAAAAAATACCTATAAATATCAACACGTGTTAAATGAACAAGAGATTTAAATAAAAGAAAAGCACATACCAGTCCAGGACAAATGGAAATTGGAAAATCTCTCTCTCTAATGTGTTTCCAAAATCCTCATAGGACACACTACGTAGTGTGAAACCATCCCTTGCTTATTATAACTTGAAGTAACAGTTTGCACACTCAACCACAAAGAAGCTAAAAAGTTCATTGGCATGGGAAAAGGAAACCCACAACGTTTGGCCCGTTGATGCTGAAACATAATTTAACAGGCAGATCTTGTTAGAACCATGATGGTGCATTGCTGATGCACACCGTTCTTAACATTCTGACGGGAAATGCAGAGAATTAAAAGATACACCAAGAGCAGCAAATCTCCAGAAGTTGATGATCAATTTTGGTTACTCTACCATTTGATTTGCACACTAGACATCCTGCTCCTAGTCTCCCTATTATTTTCAAGAACTTGTTGGATTTGCACATTTAATTTGATGGTAAAGAGCACACATACCTGTTTCATAAGGTGATAATTGTTGACGCAATGCCAACCATCATTGCTGGCTTGAGAATGGAACCAATTTAAAGCATTCAATCTCATTCCTGCTAGCACGCAATTGTTCTAGATATCAAAAATTCCAATGAACTCTTTTTAATCTTTCCTTTCTGTCTCTTGTTCTTTCCTTTAATCCAATATTTAAAGTCTTCAGTGTCTGTATCTGATTTGATTCTAATTCACCTTCTCTGTTCATTTTCTGTTCCTTTTGCAATTCTCAATTCTGATCGTTATGGAGATACATTGTTAGTTCACTGTTCACAAAGGTGCCAAAAGCCCCATTTTTCTGACCACATTGTTATCAGCTCCCACTTCCAACTTTTACAGTGCAAAATATTTTTGATCTGAAGAATGCAGATGAATGTCTAACTAAAGGCTTACCCTGTGAAATGACCAACTCCAGCACATTCTGGCATAGATGAAAAAGTTTGTTCAACAGCCAAAGTTAACTGCTGGAAAATAATTGTTAAAGAACAGCTGGTTAAATCATGATCTGGGACAATGCAGTGACTCTAATCTCCAGGCTGCTAATGCTCAACATCATGGTATGGGAGAGGGTAGACTTAATTATTTTTGACATGCCTTCCATTATGAGCTATACTGGACGGGGGGCACTGAGTAGATGCAGTAGCATTTCTTCACATCAAAGAGAAGAGGTGTCTAAATCTTAGAAGTTGGCACCAGGGGACACAGGCTGACCAGCCACCTATCTCAATGAGAAAAGTGTGTAAGAATATACCAATCATCTATCAAAGCTCACTCTTCTAATTATAACTTTTCCTTTCTTCAGTTCAGTAAGTGCAGAAAAGAGTAGACTCAATTAAGATAAACTTTTATCACAGGATGGCCGATTTGATTGATAAGTGCTGAACACTAGTAGGAGATCTTAAGTGCTAATCTTAAGACTTCTTTCTTTAATCTTCCCTTCAGTATTTTCTCTTGTGCTTATATTTACAAAGGCAATGACATAGTGGAGGTATTGGCCTGATGCTGTGGTCACTGGAGTAGTAATCCAGAAATACAGCATTATCTATCCTCTGGCTCTCTGTAAATAGTGAGGTGAAAAGCCAAGATGATACAGATGATAGAACTGTGGCAAATAGAATTCAACCTTGAAAAGTGTGAGCATTTTGGAGGACTAACAAGGCAAGGGAATGCCCAATGAATGATAGGAGGCTGGGAAGTACAAAGGATAAGGGGGGACATTGATCTGCATGTCCAAGAGTCCCTAAACGTAGCAGGACAGATAGATAAGGTGGTTAGGAAGGCTTATAGAATACATGCCTTTAAAGCCAAGACACAGAATATAAGAGCAGGAAAATTATGATGAAGCTGGAGAAAACACTGTTGAGACCATAGCTAGAGCATTGTGTGCAGTTCTGGTCACTACACTGTAGGAAAGATGTGATTGCACTAGAAAGAGTGCAGAACAGATTCACCAAGATGTTGTTCAGGCTGGAATGTTTCAGCTATGAAGAGAGTTTGGTTAGGCCGGGCTTGTTTCCCTTAGAGCAGAGAAGACAGAGGGTCCTAACTGGGGTGCATAAAATGATGAGGGCATAGATAGGGTAGATTGGAAGGAAATTTTCCCCTCAGTAGAGGGGTCAATAACGAGAGAGTCATAGATTTAAGATGAGGGGCAGGAAATTTAGAGGGGATTTGAGGGAAATCTTTTTACTCAGAGAGTGGTGGGAATCTGGAACACTCTGCCTGAAAGGGTGGTAGAGGCGGAAACGCCCATAACATTTGAGAAGCATGTAGATGAATACTTGAAATGTCATAGCGTGCAAGACTACAGGTCAAGTGTTGGAAAATGGGATTCAAATAGATAGATCCTTGATGGCCAGCGTGGAAGCAGTGGACCAAAGGGCTGTTTTGTGCTGTAAAATTCCCTGACTCCATGATGCCTGGTGAAATATTGATCATTGGCTGAGGCAGCTCTCCTGAACCAGACTTCAATGTTCTTCACAGATTAGGCTGCTGGTGAATGTTAATGGACTATTCATCAATAGAAAATGCAATCGTTAAGCTTATCCATTTCTGTTGACGTCCAGCAGACATTACTGCCGTGAGATCTAGGTTGAGAATTCTGGAACCTCACTGGTTTTCCCAACCTGTACAACAACATCTTACACTCACGTAGTGCCTTTAACTTGATGATTTACCGCAGGTGCATTAAAAAACAAAATGTAATTCCATGGGGATAGTGGGACAGATGACCAAAAGCTTGTTTCACAAGGAAGGTTTTAAGAAGTGTCTCAAGGAGGGAGGTGGTGTCAAAAGGTGGAGACATTTGGGGAAGGATTCCCAGGATTTAGGCGCTAGACAGCTGAAGGTCAGTCCAAAGATCAAATGTGTACAAGAGGCTACGATTCAATGGCCTCAAAAATCTCATGAGAATTATGGTGCTGCAAGAGACTATAGAGAGGAGGGAGGGATATGTAAGAATGTGAAAACAAGGACAGTAATATTACAATTAAGATGTAGCCAAATTGGGAGTGAATGGAAGTCAGTGAACACAGTGGTGAGAGGGGAAATAGGAATTAATGCAACTTGGGATCCTGCCAGAAGTGTTTTGGATGACCTCCTGAGTGTATAGAGGGTAGAATGTGGGGGACAAACCAGGAGTGCATTGCAACAGTCAAGTCTAGAGAGAAGATATGGATGAAGGTTTCAGCAGCCATTGGTTGATTAGGGCGAATTTAGGCAATGGTCCATTGATGGAAGTTTCCTTAGCGATAGTGTGAATATGTAGTGGGAAGCTCATCACTTAAATAAATCCAATGCTAAGGTTGAAAGCAGACTGTCTCAGTCAGAATGTTGTCAGGGAGAGGAATGGGCTCAGTGGCTAGGAATTGGAATTTGGAGTGCTATCGAAAACAATTCTTTTCAATATGTAATTGGAGGAAACTTCTGCTCATCCAGTACTAGATGTTAGACAAGCAATCTGATAATTTAGCAATGATGGTTGTGACATCGAGCTGGGTGTCATTAGTGTATGTGTAAAAATCAATATTGTGTTTTCAAATGATGTTGCTGAGAGGCAGCATGTAATTGAGAAATAGAAGGGGGCCAACCATAGATCCAGAGGTAGTGGTACAGGAGGGGAAGGAAAACCATTAAAGGTGATACCCTAACCATGATCAGAATGATAAGATTGGAACCAAGTGAAAGCAATCCCACCTGGATGAAAGTGAGAGGCTTTAGAAGAGAATTCAATCCTCATAAACCTGAACACGTCATAGACACTTACCTTAACAAGTCCCACTCTCCCCTCATCTTTGTGCTTTTTGACCCACATTGACACTCCTGGTAAAGTGACAACTTGACTTCAAAAATTCTCAACCTTGTTTAGAAATTATGGTCCTGTCCCTCTCTATCTCTGTCATCTCTTCCAGCCCCACAACCCTCTGAGATATCTGTGCTCCTCTAATTCTGGTCTTTTGTGTTTTCCTGTTTATAATTGTTCCACCATTAGTGACCATGCCTTCAGCTTCCTAGTCCCTAATCTCTAGAAATCCCTCCCTACACCTCTCTGCCTCTCTGTCTCACTTTAAGACTCAGCATAAAACTTACTTCTTTGACCTAGCTAGTAAGACAAGTTTACTTTTGTCATGGTTATGTAGCATATAATTTATGACTTTGATAAGAGCTGTTTTAGTATTGTGGCAAGGACAAAAATCTAATTGGAGGGATTCAAACACTGAGTTCAGTAAAAGATGGGCTCAGTTCTGAAGGGACAGTGGTGTCAAGGGTTGATTTTTGAGGAGAGGGTGGATGGCAGCAGATTGAAAGAAAACAAGGAGAACATCTAAAGAGAGAAAATCTTTTAATAGTATTGGTGAACATGGGGACCAGGTAGTCATCAAATAGTGAGAGTAGGGTCAAGAGACTAGGAGGTAGTCTCAAACACAAGGTGAGTGTGGACAGGATACCAGGGACTTGAACAAAAGCTAGAAAACAATGCAAGCGCAGACTAAGAGCAAGGGGAAATGCAATCTCCATTTCACCCAGTTTGTTCTTCGAGGTATACAGGTACACTCAGCTGACAATTTGTTCCACAAGTCCACTATTCTCTTTGCAAAGAAGAACGGTCTCACAACCAACCTATTTCCTCCCTTGAGTAATTTATACACAATTGAGAAGGAAATATTATCCACTAGATCATACAATCTGCAACATATTTCTTGTGGTTTTACAAAGATATAAAAGCACCAGTCACTCATAAGGCATTGGATAAGTATGTGTGTTCATTTATTGAGACTAGGCAATGAAAACAGATATAGTTGAACAGAAAGCTTGAAGTCAGCAGCGGCAAGTCTGACAACTCTGTACTCCGCTGAAAAGCAGCAGCAAAACTAAAATGGGTAAAATGGGATTGCATCACAGACTTTCCTTCAAGTGAGGTATGCTGCATTCTCATAGAGCCACATTATCAAAACATTTATAACACACACAGCACACATACACATTCATACCATTATTTAAATATACTTCTCCCTTCTTCATCTTTTAATATTCTTAATCTTCTTCTCAGTTTTTCCAACTTTGTGTTCTTCCCTCACCAGAACATTTCTTCAGCAATGTTTTCTCCTCAGCTGTAAAAGGATTTTTGATCACATTTAACCTATATTGACTGTTCTCTATCTTTTCTTACTGTCAAGATAATTCTTCTCTATCTTTCATTCCTCTTACCTTCACATTTGTCTGGTTATGTTATTACCATTTATCTCATCATCCTAAAGCTTAATACATGCTCCCCTAGCATTTTGCCTTCTGAAGGAACCATTACCTCCAGGACAACCTTGACCTTTCTTCTGTCATGCACATCCCTGTAAAACTACCTCAAATATTCCATCCTCACAGTTGCCTCTTCCACCATGTTGTTCTGGACTTCCAGATGATCCAGCAATTTGAAGATACCAAATTGATGGATAGAAAAGACCAACTGGCTCATCCAACACATCCCAAGCTATAATGATCAGAACATCACAAATTAACATTTGGCAGAATCACAGAATCACTACAGCGCAGAAAGAGACCATTCAGCTCCTCATTGCCTCTCATCAATACATAGGAGGCAAGGGCCTACTGATATTATTGCGAGTTTATTAAATTCAGCTAATGTTCTTGGGTCCCAGATTCAAATCCCACCATGGCAGATGGTGAAATATGAATTCAATAAAAGATATCTGAAATTAAGAATCTACTGATGACCATGAAACGACGGTGATGAAAACCCATCTGGTTCACTGAAGTCCTGGTCCATCTTACATGTGGCTCCAGATCCACAGCAATGTGGTTGACTTTTAACTATTGTCGGGCGACTAGCAATGGGCAATAAGTACTGGCCAGCCATGATGCCTATGAATGAATATTAAAAAAGTCTGCACCGACTGTCTGAATCAGCAACTCACTTAGTGCCATTCTCTCCTCACTCCTGTCTCCCCATAACCTTGAACATCCTTGTTTTTCAGATAATGCTCTGATTCCATTTTGAAAGTTTTGATTGAACCCAGCTGCACCCCATTCTCAGACAGTGCATGCTACAGCTTAACTGCTTTCTATGAGAAAAGGTTTCTCTCGTTTCACCTTTTCTTCGTTTGGCAATTTCCTTCCACCCCTTCAACGTATCTCCAGTCTAACCTTTTCCTTTTGTTGTTTAGTTTCATAAAGATGTTTGTTTACCTTTTAATTTTTGAGATTGAATGAAGTCTAAACCAAAGGATTTTTCTAATATCCGGGTAAACTTGTCACTTTCTATATCACTGTGATTTTGGATCCCAGATTATGAGTGATAGTGAGTTGGTACGCTAGAGATGATGTGACTCCTGTGGGTCCTCCATTAATGAAGAAGTTATGAAAAATTGGCATTATATTAAAGGCCAACAACACATTGGTATCAGAAAGTGTATGTCTTTCTGCACCATATCTTGTGTACAGATAGATTATTAAAACACTGCCGAATCTATATATTAGAGTGATAAGACAGTGTCACCAAGGGCACTGAGCTGATTGTAAATACTGCAAAGATTATCTTTCATTAGGCTATTGCATTTTGCGATGCACAGGAGGGTTTGAAAACTACAGAACTCATTTGATGGCCAATTCATCATCAGGAGGGGTATACTAATATCAGAAAGCTTATTCATTCTCCATCCAAGGGATTTCGGCTTAAAAAGAAGAACCTGTTTCTTTTTCCCTGGAAATAGTTTTATTTAAAGAAGCACGCTCAAGAAAGATTGACAGGGAATAGAAAAGCTCATTCTTATGTATTAAGCTGCCATGCACAAGATTTAACTACACAATGACAAGCTGCTGCTGTCCTAATGCCAGGCCAATACATTGTGCATGAGGTATCTTTTCACTATAGCTGTGGGATATGAAGGCGGTGAAAGGATGATGATATTATAATACATTGGGATCAATAGTGTGCAGGCACAAGCAAGCAATCTCGAGCTAGGGTTGGCCACCCTCAAGGATTATCCTTGAATCTTCAGGAATTAAACATGACCTTCCTGGACAGTGATACAAGACTGTTCCATCTGGTTGGTGAGTAAGGGGGTAACCATTTAGAATTGAGATGAGAAGAAATGACTTTGCTCAGAGTGTTGTGAATCTTTGGAATTTTCTACCCGGGGGAGGGGGCCAATGGCCTAGTGGTATTATCCCTAATCAGGAAGTTCAGCTAATATTCTGGGACCCGGGTTTCTTTTATTGAATTCGAATACTGCCACGACAGATGGTAAGATTTGAATTAAATAAAAATATCTGGAATTAAGAATCTACCGATGACAATGAGACCATTGTTGATTGTCAGAAAAATTCATTTGGTTCACTCATGTCCTTTAGGGAGGAAAACCTGCCATCCATGTCTGGCCTACATGTGACTTGTGGTTGGCTCTCAACAGCCTTTAAAATGGTCTAGCAAGCCACTCAGTTCAAGGACAAGGATAGTGAATAAATGCTGGCCAACCAGGGACGCCCAGGTCTCATGAATGAATAAAGAAAAAAAAATTGAGTTTATTCAAGAGTGGGAATGAAAGGAGATGGGTGTAGGACAAGAAAGTAAAGGTGAGGAATAAGATGAGGAATAAATATGGGTGGCGTGGTAGCATAGTGGTTAGCACTGCTGTGTCACAGCTCCAGGGATTTGGGTTCAATCCTCGGCTTGGGTCACTGTCTGTGTGGAGTTTGCACATTCTCCTGGTGTCTGCATGGGTTTCCTCTGGGTGCTCTGGTTTCCTCCCACAGTCCAAAGATGTGCGGGTTGGGTTGATTGGCCACGCTAAGAAATTGCCCCTTAGTGTCCAGGGTAGTGGAGGTTAGAGGGATTAGTATGTATAATATGTAGGGATATGAGGGTAGGGTCTGGGTGGGATTGCGTTCGGTACAGACTCGATAGACCAAAGGGCCTGTTTCTACACTGTAGGTTTCTATGACCTATGAAGATCGGCTATCATTTTATTGAATGACAGTGAAGGTCCAAAGGGACTATATAATCTGCTCCTGCTCCTGATCTGAACAGCAACAGTGGTGCCTCAGAGTGTGACAGTGAGCAGTATTTGCAATCTGCTCATTGAAGAAACAGATACAAAAGTATGGATTCTGATTTTCCACCAGAATCAATAGAAACAAAATTTGGGAGATGTAAAAAAGATAAAAATAGAATAAAGGAACCTGCCTGCTGCATGTGTGCCCCCGACAAGTTCTATTCATCAGGTGCACATCATGGAGGACTGTCCCAACTCATGTTAGTGTTCCTCACGCTGACATGAATGGACCGTCCAATGTGGGGGCTCTAGCCTGATCTGCATATTCAAATATATGTAAATAGAGACCCAGACTTTTAAAATCAGGATTCTTGTTATGCCATTGGCAGAGGACAGGGACAATCAAGTGGAGAAATCTTGCTGACGTTAAAGCCATTTGCGATTCCCGCCTCCTCCACCATTCCTGCCTGCTGAAAATGAAGGCAGAAAATGCCTCCATGGTCAGATATTGCCATCGATAAGTTTGGTGTAACAAAGACATTGGAACAAACTCCGCTGATGGTTAATGTAGAATTTAGCAATGAAGCCAAAATGTAGATCAGAAGAGAAGGGATGCAGAATCCAATTTTTTCCGAGGTGTATAGGCAATCTCCCTGTCTATAGATGACCAATTTGAGGACGCAGCTGGTCTGGGATAACATTCATGATCTCATTAGCAAAAAAGTCACTCATTATGCATAGAATAATCTGTTCTCATAGCACTTAACAACTGATAGGTTTTATTGAGTATGGAAGCAGTCAGAATGAGTTCAATTTGCCCATCTCATGCTCCAATATTCTGTAGCATTTCTTTATTACATCCATTTTTTGTGGTAACCATGGTGCCTAGCCAGTTAATAGCATTGGACTGTCATATGATGCATCCAATGGTTCAAGTGTCCCTACCATCAGCAGTCATTGTTCAAGTGAAAGTAAACACTTTGTACCTTTCCACATTGCTTAAAATGGCAATTCTTACTGGAAAAAAATGAATTAGAAATTGCTTCTGTTATTAGAAGTGATTTGCAGCAAAATAACCTGTTCAGATTTATGCAAAATACTTAACAACTCAGGAAAAGCAAAGGATGGCATTTTCAGGTCACGTGTGTCTCAGGACTAAAATTTCCTGCTCAAGCTCAATGGACTTTTAAACGGTCAGCTAAATTTTTTCTCACCAGTGACGATTTTTGCAGCAAGCGACACAGGAGAATTTCAGCCACGGAGTACATAAAGATCCTATGATTGCTCACAATGCATGGGAAAACACGTGCCGAATAGGGAACGTTGATACATCTTTTAAAGCAATCTCCAGCCCTTAAATAAATTCTGTCCAAATTTCAACCTCTTTTGGGGTCCCTAGCTTAATTAAAATAACTTACGTTCGGTAAAACGGAAAGCAAAACTCCAGTAGAAGTGCAAAGAGTCCAAGATTTGCAAGAGGTTGCAAACTGCATAATATATCTGTTAAATTATATTGTATTAATCACTTTTAATCATATACCATATTTTTATTTCTCCCATGAAATCCTTAAGGAATATTAACTGTGGTGAAGTTCGGTGGGCAGTGTTTGTCTCATGGTGGTAAGAAGATGGAGTTGCAGAGAAGAGTTTCGCCTGAAGGTTCATATTGAACTACTAAAACTAAAGGACAGTTTCAGCTGAACAGACAGCCATGCACGAACACATAAGCACAAGTCCCTGAGGCACTGGTTTGCCACAAACCCTTTGGCTGAAAATCTCTGACCTTGCCGGTGGCTGAGATTCCCTGGTCCCGCTGCAGTGAATGGAATAAAGAACAATACAGCCCAGGAATAGGCTCTTCAGCCCAACAAGCCTGCGCCGATCCACAGTTTCTATCTCCCTATTAATCTACTGTTCATGTGTCTATCAAGAATTGCTTTGAATGGTGCCAATGAAAATTTAGCTGAGCGCCGGCAGGACACCCAACATTGGAGAATCCTGGCTTTGTCTTTAGAAACTGAACTGGAAAATGGCCACCTGGGAATGTGTGAATGGCCTCCTTTCCTGCCCCACAGTTCACCCAGTGTTGGTATGCACAAAATCACACTGTCCTGCAGAGGATAGGATATGAGGCGTGGTCCTGGAACGTCAGGGTGGGGTTAATAATCCAATCGCACAGTCTGATTTCAGGAATTGCATTATATGCCAAGAACCAGTGTCAGGAATACGTATAAAGACACCTCAAGGATATTGTTACAGCGGTCAGTACAATGGCCTGGTCAGCCATTGCAAACTCACGCTGGAAGATCTATTAAAGGACTGACCACCTGACATAGACCCTAGCTTGTGGGATTCCTGAACTATTAGTGTTGTTACAACTTTATACTATTGCTTAGAGATTTAATACAGTATCCTCAGATACCGAAGCAGCCTATGTTCAAATGTTACAAGATCTGGACAATATTTAGGCTTGGACTGACAAGTGGCAAGTAAATTTGTGTCACACAAATGTCAAGCAATGACCATCACCAATAAGAGACACTCTAGCCACTATGCTTGACATTCAATGGTGTAACCATCACTGAATCCCCCACTGTCAACAGCATTGAAGTTAACATTGATCAAAAACTCAACTGGACTCAACACATAAATATAATAGCTACAAGCGCAGGTCAGAGGCTCGGACTATTGTGGCGAGTAACTCACCTCCTGACTCTCAAAGCCTGTCCACCAGCAACAAGGTCAGAAATGTGATGAAACACGCTCCCCCCACCCTTATCTGGATGGGTGCAGCTTCAACAACACTCAAGAAGGTTGACACCATGCAGAACAAATCAGCCTGCTTGTCTAGCACCATATCTACAAACATTCAGTCCCTCCACCACCAATGCTTAGTGTGTGCTGTCTACAGGACGCACTGCAGCAATTCACCAAAGGTCCTTAGACAGCACCTTCCAAACTCATGACCGCTTCCATCTAAAAGGACAAAGGCAGCAAATACATAAAAAAATCACCATCTGCAAGTGCCCCTCCACCATCCTGACTTGGGAATATATTTCCATTCCTTTGCAGCCACTGGGTCAAAATCTTGGAATTCCCTTCCTAACGGCATTGTGAGTAAACCCACAGAACATGGACTGCAACGATTCAGAAAGATGGCTCCCCACCACCTTCTCAAAGGCATCCAGGGATGGGCAATAAATGTTGGCTAGCGAGTGATATCCGTGTCCCACAAATAAATAAAAGTATCCAAGATGCTATGTGCCATTGATATCGAGAATAGAAATAAGCACATTTACACAAAAAAAGGAGCCTTACAATAATGAACAGCCATTGTAATCATCTGACTATTCACACCAAATTCAGTGCTTACTTCTTGCCCTGTGCCGCCCTTACATTTGACCAAGCTTCACATTTTAAAAAGAGATATTTTGTACCAGTTTTGTTCCATTGTAACAAAGCATATGTCTGCATATTGGCAATCATCATTTAACCCCAGCAGCTAAAACACCATGGGTGGGATTTCATAATCCAGAAATTCCCACCAAGCTGCATAGTCCTTTCAATGGTCCATTAAATTGTCTGTTCTTCCCTTGATGATTGTACAGCAGGAATATTTATGCCAGTATTTATCATTCCTAGTTCCTGCATGTTTTTAATTACACTCATATCACAGCAACTTGCCTTAAAAATACCCTGATATTGTTGAGTACCAAATTGGATTGTGCTCTGCTTTTACATTCCAATGGACCATTTTCATCTCAATAAGTAGCAATAACAAACAAGTTCCAATTAGTAATTATATCTGTCTCTCATTCGTCCTCTTTATTCATCTTGATCTAGCTTAATTCCATATTTGTGACATACAGAGCTCCTGTTAGTTTTTGATTGTTTAACTCCTTGCACATTTTTCATTTGATTTTATTTGATCTTATTTGATATATTACATGTATTGGGACGCAGTGAAAAATATTGCTTCTTGTGCACTATACAGGCAAAGCATACTGTTCATAAAGAAAGAAATAAGAGGGTGCAGAATATAGTGTTACAGTCATAACTAGGGTACAGAGAAAGATCAACTCAATGCGAGATAGGTTTCTTCAAAAGTCTGATGGCAGCAGGGAAGAAACTATTCTTGAGTCAGTTGGTACATGACCTCGGATTTTTGTATCTATTTCCCAAAAGAAGAGAGTATGTCCAGGGTGCACGCGGTCCTTAATTATGCTGGCCGCTTTTCCAAGGCAGCTGGAAATGTAGAGGGAGTTAACGGATGGAAGGTTGCTTTGTGGGATGGACTGGGCTTTATTCACGACTCATTGTAGTATTTTGCAGTCTTGGATAGAAGTGGAGTCATATCAAGCTGTGATACAACCAGAAAGGATGCTTTCTATGGTACATCTTTATAAATTGGTGAGAGTCATAGAAGATATGCCAAGTTTCCTTAGCCTCCTGAGAAACTACAAATGTTGGTAGCTTTCTTAACTATAGCTTCAGTGTGAAGGGACTAGGACAGGTTGTTGGTAACTGGACACCAAGAAACTTGAAGCTTTCAACCATTACCACATCCACACTTCACAGCCAGTGAAATACTTTTTAAATGTCATTGATGCTATAATGTATCAGGTGTAATGCCCAAGTTATATACAGCAAAGTCTCACAAAAAGCGAATAAAACAAGCAGCCAGTCAATCTGGTTTAGTGATGTTTGTGGAAGGATACAAATACTACTGGGACGCCACATAAAGTCCCTATAATCTTCTTTAGATTGCTCCATAGGATCTTTAACAATGTGGCAAATAGGGAGATGGGCCCCATCGGAAAAAATGGCACCTCTGACAATATAGCATTCACTTAGTACTGCATCGAAATACAGTGAGTAGATTCTTTGGATAGGGCATAAACCAACAAGCTTCTGGCTGAAGTGAAATGCTACCTGAAAGGCTTTAAATCATAGAATTGCAATGAGTGCCTTTTCTCCACAAAACCCTTTGCAACACGTGTCCCAGAGCTTCAGATAGGCTGAGAAATAGTTCCTCTGGAAATTAATCTGTTGTTAACTTTCCTTCTCTTATTCCTGGTCCCTGTGTAGGTGTGCTTCAACCATCTTGTCCTCTGCTTTAAATATCCTGAATATTTCTTTATTTTTAGACCTGGCTCTGACTATTTTACTACATACATTATATAAAAGAATGTTTTTGACTTTGACCCACAACCTCATGGGATGAGTCAGGTTAATTTATGCCTTCGAGCTCACAATTTTCTTTTCAGTTGTCAAATTCTTTCCATAACTTCAAAGAGAGCCCCTGAAATATCATGATTCTTTCTCTATGGTGTCAACTTTGTAATTCAAATGAAGTAATTTTACAGCCAGTTTTATGCCATAGTAAAGACCTCAAAAACTTGAGCATTTTGATAAACAGTTACTCCCCAGTAGACTACTCCAGTTATTTTGGCTGGAAATCTCAGCAACATCCATTTAGTCCTGATTTGTGCCAATTTCAGTCTCTGTTGTTTCAAATATTGGAGTTAGATTACAGTCATTTTGCACCCCTTTTCCCTCAAGCACCCTCAACATTGACTTATTCTGTCATCCGAGATAATGCTTAGAAGCTGAATTTTACTTGTGCACTGGACATATTGGAGAAGGTATTGCAAAACTGCATTCCTAAGGAAAGACTTTAGTAAGTTCCTCATTTGCATTCTTGATGAGCATGGTACAGAGGCAGAAGCATAATTGCATAAAATTACTCTGATACATTTAATACTGCCAAAGTGTACTATTGGCAAAATATCATTTAATTCTCTCTCGGGTACAGTACCTCAAATCCGACTAGCTGGAAACTATCAGTGTCCAAAACCTGGACTTTTTTTTAAGTGGGACGTGCAAGAATTTTAAGTGACTGTATGTGAGTTTAAAAAAATATTGGCTTGTGCAGAGCGTGGCTGTATCAGCACCATGGTGGCATGAGGGAAGTTATCTGCTTCACAACCTAACACTTCAAGTGATCAGAACCACTGACTCCACCTGAGCCGACTCGGAAAGATTCAGGGAGTCGCACTTCTCTGTGCGGCTTCCATCATGATCTGTTTCTCTAATTCTTGCAATTACCTGCAGTGAAGACTTATTTTTAAGTTGTGGCCATACCAAAGCACTGTCCAACTTCAGTGCGCCAACCTTAGACATGATCTGCTCACTGCCCATCTTTATCTGATCACGCTACAGGTCCTCTGAAATGTGTCAGGATCTTTTTCCAAAGTAGCCAGTTTGGGCTCGACACCAAGGTTGTCGGTTCTGAGACACTCTACGCCGTTGGCTGTACTGTAAAGGTAAAGTCGCCATAGACCCAGCTGACATTGGGCTTTTCTCTCCTTTGAGGGGGAAGGACTGACTGGTGATGATTTAACCTGAGGGTCACCTCACTTCAGGCATGGGACAAAGTTGAGAAGGCAGGGCCTTCATGAAACTCTTCAGCCAGTAAGGGAATTGAACCCATGCTGTTGGCATCACTGTGCTTCACAAACCAGCTGTACAGCCAACTGAGCTAACTGACAACTACTCTTATTAATGTAAACAGTATCAAGACAGTTAAATATTTTTTTATACAGAATTACAGCACAAAAATAATCCATTAGATCTTGTCAATATGTTTATGTTCTCTCACCCTTACATCATCTCATCCTAATAGCACGTTCTTCTATTCCTTTCTACCTCGTGTGTTTATCAAACATCATCATAAATGCATCTATACTAAGTATCTCAATTACTCCTTGTGGTAGTGAGTGCCACCTTCTAGCCATTATTCAGAATAAGAACTTCCTCCTGAATTGCTAAATGGACTTTTCAATGGATTATCTCACATTTATGCATCCTAGTTTTCAATTTCCCTCCAAAACAGGAATATCTTCCCTAGGTCCAACCAATCAAAGCCCTTCATAATTTTAATTTTTTTTATCAGCTTACTCTCATTTTCCAAGAGATAAGCATTTAAAAAGTAGTTCACAGAACAGATGTGGGCAGGCAAAAGACAAACAGGTAAGCCCAATTCACATATCTTCTGATTTCTGTCACTCTATTGAAGTGAATGGAAATGAAAACCTGGGAGATGTGACTGATCCGCTATTAACCATTCACACTATCTCCAGCCCTGTACTCATCTAGTGACCAGAGAGGTGTATGGGGGTAAGGCGGTTGATGTAGTATATATGGACTTTAGTAAGGCGTTTGATAAGGTGGCCCATGGAAGACTTCTACAGAAAATGCAGATGTGTGGTATAGAGGGTGATTTAGCTAATTGGATTAGGAATTGGCTGGCAGATAGAAGACAGAGGGTGGTGGTTGATGGGAGATATTCATCGTGGAGTTCGGTGACGAGTGGTGTGCCTCAGGGGTCTGTTTTGGGGCCCCTGCTGTTTGTAATTTTTATAAATGATCTGGATGAGGGTATTGAGGGATGGATCAGTAAATTTGCAGATGATACTAAAGTTGGTGGAGTGGTAGATAGTGAAGAGGGGTGTTATAGTTTACAGAGTGACTTGGACAAGTTGCAGAGCTGGGCCGAGAGGTGGCAAATGGAGTTTAATGTGGAAAAGTGTGAGGTAATGCACTTTGGCAGGAACAATAAATGTGTAGAGTATAGGGCTAATGGTAGGGCTCTTAATAGTGTTGAGGAACAGAAGGATCTTGGTGTATGTGTCAATAGATCCCTGAAAGTAGGCAGTCAAGTGGATAAAGTTGTTAAGAAGGCATATGGAGTCTTAGCTTTTATTGGTAGGGGGATTGAATTTAGGAGCCGCAGCATCATGTTGCAACTGTACAAAACTCTAGTGCGGCCGCACTTGGAGTATTGTGTGCAGTTCTGGTCCCCACATTATAAGAAAGATGTGGAGGCATTGGAGAGGGTACAGAGGAGGTTTACCAGGATGTTGCCTGGTATGGAGGGCAGGTCCTATGAAGAGAGGTTGAAGGATTTGAGGTTGTTTTCGTTAGAAAGGAGGCGGCTAAGAGGGGATCTTATTGAAGCATATAAGATGATTAGAGGTTTAGATAGGGTGGACAGTGATAGCCTTTTTCCTAGGATGGAGAAAGCTAGCACGAGGGGACACAGCTTTAAATTAAGGGGTATGAGTTATAGGACGGATATCAGAGGTAGGTTCTTTACTCAAAGAGTGATTAGGAGTGGAATGCCCTGCCTGCAGCTGTTGTAGATGCGCCAAGTTTGGTGGCGTTTAAGAGGTTAGTTGATAAGTATATGGAAGAGAAGGGAATGGTTTAGTTTGGAGGGGCATTGCTTTTTATTTTGGTCGGCACAACATCGAAGGCCGAAGGGCCTGTTCTGTGCTGTATTGTTCTATGTTCTATCTATACAATTGAGCAGGTTCCAGTCCCCCATGTGTCCCTCCAAGCCCATTAAATCCAATCCCACTACCATGAAGCCAGCTGAACATTTTACAGAGGTTAGGTGGGTCCTGAAGCCAGGAGACCACCTGAGTTAATTAAGTCACTTGTTCATGTGATTAAAAATTTTACCCAATTGATTGAGCCAACATTTAAATGGTGTTTTAAATGGTACGGTCCTGCACAGGTATGTAAGGATAGATAATGTGTTGAAAAAGTGTGAGACTGATTGTCAGAGACCTTGGAGGTAGCAGATAACATTGCAGCAATTATCATAGATTCTGGAGCATTGTTATGGTCTCCTGTTGAGAACAATCCTCCCACCATTCTCCTCTCTCTTTCCACAGCTTGTCCTATACTCTCTGTCACTCTTCTCATTCTCATTGTTATACTCTATGCTTTCCCTCAGTTTAGACACCAAAGAGGTGGTGTCAGAATCTAAGATTCTTTGACTGACTGTCAGACACAGCTGAAGGCCCAGAGCCTAATGACAATCTACCACTGTAGAGATAGTTCAGTCTGGATGTGGGTCTTCCAGTGAGGAGGTGTTCGGGAGGAGGAGAGCAGTAGATCAGGGTTGACCTCAGCTGGCCAACCAAGCACATGGAAAAGTTGATGTGGTTAAGCTGATTATCCTTAAACACATTGACAAAGAAGGTCTTACCCATCAGGATGCATGTAAGGGAAAGACTCAGCAACTTACAGCTGTCTGAATGTTAGTGCCATACATAACTTTGTTCATTGCAGGAGACCGGCACATCTCATTGCAATGGGATCAAAGTTCTCAAGAGGCCACCTGATACCCAACAAGCTTAGGGTGCCAATGGCTCTCAATTTCTATACCATGGCTGCACTCCAGTCAGGAGCCAGGGACCTCTGTGGCACTTCACAGAATGCAGCACGGGTTAGTTACAACGCCTGAATTTATTCACTATGTATCCAATGAAGCCAGGCAACCAAAGGATAAAAGCAAATTACTGCTAATGCTGATATCTGAAACCAAAAAAGAAAACACTGGAAAATCTCAGCAAGTGTAGTCTCCCTTATATCGGAGATACCAAACATAGATTAGGGGGATTGCTTTGCTGGGCATCTTCATCTGTGCATAATCCCCTGACCTTCCCATTGCTTGCCATTTTAACACATGATCCTGCTCCCATACCCACATGTCTGTCCTTAGCCTGCTGCAATGTTCCAGTGAAGCTCAACGCAAACTGGAGGAACAGCATCTCATTATCTGGTGCTTTACAGCCTTCTGGTATCAACATCAAATTCAGCAACTTCAGATGATTCGCTCTATCCCACTTCAACCTCTTTGTTTTCATTTTATTTAATTTTTTACTGTTCTCTACCTTTTATTTATTATCTTTCTTCATTTTTCTCCCCCCCAACTCTTTCCCCTTACTGTATCCCCCATTTCCTTACCTTTTTTCTCTGCTTCTCTTTTCCCCGTTTTCTAAATTTTCCCTCTCTCCCATCGATCTCCCCCCACATCTTTATCTGTCACAGCTGACCTTCTGACTTCAGCCACTCAGCCATTTGGCCATTCACACCTTCTATTCTCTCTATGGATTGCCAATAGCAGCCTTTCCCCTTGTTTTTGTGGCTATGACTCTAGTTTCATTCCATCATCCTGCAGTATAAATTTCTCCCACTTTCTATGCCTTTTAGCTTGGACAAAAGATCACCTAGACTCGAAACATCAGCTCTTTTCTCTTCTTATAGAAGCTGCCAGACTTGCTGAGATGTTTTAGTGTTTTCTCTTTAGGTTAGAAAGATCCAAAGGCTGAGGAGTATCCCAGCAATTTTCCCCAGAGCAATAGGTGGTCAAATGTGAGCAAATGTGAATTTATAAATACTAATAGTAAATACCTTCCTCTATGAGGACATGGAATAGCAGAGGAAGGAAGCGTAGAAGTGTAACACAGTATAACATGCATGTTACATCGATAACCGCAACTAAAGACCAGTAAAATATAGAAGTCACTAGTGTCAAGAATACAAATTTCTCCAAAGGCACAAATTGAGTGATGTTGACTGTTGGCAACTAACTTGTGACCTCATCACAGCAAGATACAGGGTTCGTGTCCCTGATAAATGTAAAGGTGTATTGAGCAAACGCAAACAATAGAATTCTGTTCCTCTTTGCGATGCCTGCCCTCTTTCTGAACTTTAACTTATACCTGTAGCTCTTTCCCGCTTGTTCCTTTTACTCCTATTAAGTGGTTCATTCATCACCCAGCCTCTGAAAAGACCACACTGGAAATATTGAGCTGCCTCGTCACAGATACTGTACACCTTGAATATTTTCTGTTTCTAAAGATACTAACATCTCCATTTGTCAATCAGCACCACTCTAAAAATAAATGGGCTGGCGTCTGCATTGAAGCAATGGAGTGGCAGATTCGTGCTCAGGAGCCAAGACTGTAACATGTTTACTGAATTCACATCTGTGATTCGGGATAATAAAAAAACATGGTTTGTCTGTCTGACTGTCTCACACATATGGTGAGATTTTAGTCCAAATTGGATTGGCCAGTAATGACATCTTATATGTCACTACACAATCTGTGCACCAATTTACCTCCTGTTTATAATTAGCCATCAAACTTCTAGTGTTTTAATTACTTTCCATTGAAGACTATGAATAGGACCCCGATCTCAGTCACAGAGCCAACTATAACCCACTCACATTAACAGGTCAGCAGTGCCATGGAATGTGGGTCACTTTCCACAGCTGCTCACTGCAGACAAAGAGCAAAATATGAAAAAAAACTAAACTGAAAAGTTACTTCTGATATTTATATTAATTCAGTTCAACAATAAATGTAACAATAAACCTAACCACTGGCAGGAATAACAGTTGGGATAGGTTCATTTTCCTGTATTCATGATTGACGAGGTTGTTTAAATGCTCACCATTTTCTTTCTTTCACTTTTCTTCTGTCAGAGAAGATCCAGATGTAAAGTGATGGGTGTGGACATTAGGCAGGATGTTTCAGTCATTCTCATTGGCAGCGAGCTCCCCGTAATGGGTTCTCTGGTGGCGGAGAGTACGGAAAATGGGAAACCCCGTTAACAGCAGCAGGACCGGAAAATCTTGTCGCCAGCCAGTTGTGGCCTGTCTCTGCTGCTGTGGAATGGGTAGAGTCCTGCCCATTGTTCCTGCTGGCTGTTGGAAGATGTTTGTAACTAATGTCCTCTTGTTCTATAAATGCATCATTAGAGAGACTGGATAGGTTCTGGTTGTTTTCTTTCGTAAATTGTCTTTTATAAACTGAGTTTGTGTCTTTATATGCCTGGAGGCTCTCTCACTCACCTGAATTTGTGGCCTGAATTTGGGGCAGATGAGATGGAGGAGAAATCCTTCTGCAGGACTGGTGCCAGATGATGTTCCTGTTTTAATCTTCATGGTCCCACCACCATTCTTACCTCCAAGAAGCTAATGGCCTCCACACACAGCTGCACAAAGACATCAATATTGTAAACCCACTATTGGGCTGACCACCTCCATGGAGGTGGAGGTGGCCTCCAACACTGATCCCAGCTGTCTCTGGTCTCCACCCCCCCCCCCCCCCCCCCCCCCCCCCCCCCCCCCCCCCACCACCACCACACCACCACCACCACCTAGCCTCCCTGTAGGAAAGTATTCCATAAGTCAGAATGCAAAGCGGTGTTATCCTAAAGCGAAACCCTCTATTTTCCCAGCTCAATGTCTGCCTCAAGCTCCATCTTACGGAGCTGGGAAAGTTTAGCTCCACATTTCATTTCTTGGATTACATACATACAGGGCACAAAAGCCATGAGCCTACTCTAAATGGATAGAGGGAAGCTGTGTGCGAGTGACTCATGCCATTGCTTCCAATGTAGGCAGCACATCAAAATCATGCTACCTGCTCAGTAACATAATTGCAACAAACAGCCATTACCTGGTAGGTGCTCCACATTGTGAGAGGACAGCACCAGCTAAAGCTAGCCTGCTCTGTATTATACCAATGTGTACCACTGAAAGGGGAGTCAGATGGTTGTCGGAGCAGGCACTAAACACATTCTATATCCTGATTAGGGAAATAGTCACTGACATAAATTGTGTGAGCTTCAAGATTTTCTAATTCTGTTCTGGAGGTGGAGAGACATGCACCTCTACACAGGCTGCAACACCATCCAGAAACCTCCCAGAGTGTTTGGGAGCAGATAACCATAGTAATCGATGCCAGGAGTTAATCCTGGGGGAATAGATGCAAAGTTACAAAAAAGTTCAATAACTTGACAGGAGCATTCAAAATCAATAAATGCACTTTAAAATGCTGTATGTTCTGACCAGATGAGAAGGCTGTATTCAACCTCCCCAGTTGATCATGATAAAGGTTTAAGTTTTGTTTACATGAGGATGTGCCTTTTCCAAATCAAAATGTATTTGACTGTTTCAGCTGTGAACAATAGGGAGCCAATCAAACAAGGTTTTCTTGAGTCAAAAGAGAGAAAATTTATTAACCCCTAAACCTGAAAAAAATAATAAAAAGGCAACACTAAGCATTCAGCCCTCATGTAGCCATTTGGCCCACACAAATACATACACACATACAATAATATATACCCACACATTCATGCACACACAAACACATACACACAATCACACAATAACATCCACCCACACCCACATACACACACAATAATACAGACTCACACACGCACACACACACAATAACAGTAACTTATACACATATACACAATCTGCCTATCCACACACCCATACACACACTTCCACTCGCACAGGTATCAGCAATGAGGTAGTTAGAGTGCAATGAAAAGAGTGTATAAAAATACACATTTAATGCCCTTTGATTGCCCTTGAGATTTTAAATGTTGTGGATAATTTATGTTAGCTGGTTTCTTGGATGCAGTCAGATGTGAAAGATGTTGTATCAAGACCTCGGTTTGCTGACAGGTTTCTGGTAGATTTGGCTTCTTAGACTGAGCAACATCCCTATTCTGAAAGACTGAGAGGGAGAGAGAGCAGCCTTCAGCCTGTTTTCTTTGCTGAAGTTGTTCTTAACACTGCCTGTGTCACTTGCAATATTTCTCTCAGAGCTGGGCAACATTGCCATAAATACTCCACCCATTGTGTATTTCTGAAAAGATTTGTGTGCATCTATCAGTGATGGCTACTGTTTCAATATCCACGCTTTCTATTTTTAATGTCTCTTCCTGAGACAGTTATGAATTTTGGTGGGTCTCTGGATTATCAGGAATGTCTCCCTCTTCATATTTCCCTCTGGGTGATTTGTTTATTTCTCACCTTTGCCATGGAATTTAGCCTTACAGTTTTAAGTGTATTGCTCTATCTGCGTTCAAACTGCAAAAGTTCCAGTCAGTTCCAGACTCTGGGGCAGCATGGTGGCACAGTGATTAGCACTGCTGCCTCACAGCACCAGAGACTGGGGTTCGATTTTCAACTTGGGTCACTGTCTGTGTGGAGTTTGCACATCCTCCCCATGCCTGCATGCATTTCCTCCACTTTCCTCTCACCGTCTGAAAGACGTGCTGTTTAGGTGCACTGGCCATGTTTAATTCTCCCTCAGTGTACCCGAACAGGTGGCAGAGTGTGGCGAATAAGGACGCATTGCATTGTTAATGTAAGCCTACTCATGACACTAATAAATAAATAAACTCTACATTTGAAATTCAAAAAATCATATTTTCAAAATTAATGGGGCAAAGCCGTATGACGCTTATCCCAACAAATGTCTCATTAGCCTCACACACTGTTCAATGCACTGTGACTAACCTGCTATCAATCACTGTTCATGTTTCACATTCATAGCTTCACCTTACACTACAGACTGAAAACTCCACACTCACATCACACAGCTGGCACATACTGCCAGCTATTCGAAAATGCCCAAATACGTTACACCGCACACATCAGAATCCAACAGGAGAATGTGGTGCACAAGCCTGAGATAGCAGCATTTGACACTCATGGCTACATGTCTTTACTCCCATAAAGGGGATAGTGCTCACCATCATTGAAATGGTCATTATTGCGGCCATGGCAAAGAGCCTGGGTTGAATGATGGCAGATGGTGGTACCCTATTTTTTACTTCTCCTTCTTACAACCACCTCCCCTTTGATCTCACAATCTATTTTGATTTAGCAGCTGAAGATGGTGACCCTCTCACTTTCCAAATTCATCCTCCCCCAAGGTGATGCAGGTTCGCCAAGGTCAGTGAGGAAGACCCTGGTGAGTAGAATAGCTGGTGTCATTGTGCAGGGTGTCAAAAAGTCATAGATGTCTACAGCACAGAAAAATATCCTTTGGTCCATTGCTTCTTCTCTGGTCAAAGACAAACCATCCAACTTCCTATCCCATTTTCTAGCACTTTGTCCATAGTTGTGTTTGCTTTGGCATGGCAAGTGCATGTCTAAATACTTCTTAAATGTTATGAGGGTCTCTGCCTTCAGGCAGTGAGTTCCAGAACCCCACCACCCTCTGGTGAAAAATTTTCCTCACATCCCCTCTAAACCTCCTGTTCCTTACCTTAAATCTACGCTCCCTTGTCATTGGTCCCTCCACCAGAGGGAAAATGTTTCTTCCTAAGTACATTATCTATGCCCCTCATAATATTATATACCTCAGTCATGTCCCCCCTCAGTCTCTTTTGCTCCAAGGAAAACAACCCCTGTCTTTCCAATCACCCCTCATAATTAAAACTCTCCATCGCCGGAAACATCTTTGTAAATCTCCTCAGCACTCATTCCAGTGCTATCACCTCCCTCCAAAATGTGATTCCAGAACTGCACACTGTGCCCTAACCAATGTTTTTTATAGCTCCAACATAACCTTCCTGCTCTTAAATTCTATGTCTTGACTAATAAAGGCAAGTATACCATATGCTTTCCTCTCCACTTTATTCATTTGTCCTGCTATCTTTAGAGACCAATGTACATGCACACCAAGATCGCTCTGATCCTCGTGCTTCTTAGGCTCCTGCTGTTCATTATATATCTCATTGTCTTGTTTCTCCTGCCCAAATTCATCACCTCGTACTTACCTGGATTGAATTGCATTTGCCACTATTGGCCCATCTAACCAGGCTGTCTCTATCCTCCTGTAATCTAAGGCTATCACCTCACTATTTATCACCCCAACAATTTTCGTATCAGCCGCAAACTTACTGATCAACCCTTCTACATTCAAGTCTAAAGACATAAACTACAAACTGCAAGGCCCAACGGTGATCTCTGTGGGATCTCACCGGACACAGATTTCCATTCCGAAAAATGCCCTTCGACCACCACCATCTGCTCCTGCTACTCACCCAATTCTGGATCCAATTTGCCAAATTTCTTTGGATCCTATGGGTTCTTATCTTTGTTATCAGTCTCCCACATGAGACCTTATCAAAAGCTTGCTGAAGTTCAAGAAGATTACATCAAATGCATTGCCCTCAGTTACACATTTGGTCACCTCTTTGAAAACCTCAAGTTGGTCAGACATGAATTTCCTTAAACAAATCTGTGCTGACTGTTCTTGATTAATCCCTGTCTCCCCAAATTCAGATTAATTCTGCTTTTCAGAACTGCTTTCCCTACCACTGAGGTTAAGCCGACGAGCCTCTAGTTTCTTGGTTTATCCCTTTCTATCTTCTTCAATAACATTGACTGTCCTCCAATCCTGCAGAACCTCTTCTGTGACCAGAGAAGAATTGAAAATTATTGCCAACATCCTTGCTATTTCCTCCCAGGTCTCACTCAACAGCTTGGGATACATTTCATCCAACCCTGGAGACGTATCCATTATTAAGCCTGCTTGATCATTCATATAATCTCCACACAATTATATTCTGATCCTTAATAGGCCGTACCCTGTCCTAGTTATCCATTTATCCTTAATATACATGCAAAACAACTTAGAAAGTTCCTTTATTCAACCTGCCAGTTTTCTTTTTTGCTCTCGTAATTTAGTTTTATTTTTTCCTGCTGCACATTCTATGCTCTAAGGTTTCTGTAGCTTTGAGCCCTCAATGTCTGCCATAATCTTCCTTTTTCTCTTTATCAAATGCTGTATATCCCTCAATATTCAGGGTTCACTGGATTTGTTGGTCCCACACCTTTTCCTTACTGGAATGATAGGAACATTCAAAGCAGGGACTAGTCTCTAAAGGCATTCACATAGCAAAAGGTAATTCCAGGGGAGCTCAGATGAGTGCTGTGCTTAGGGCAAAGAGAATCATGCCAAGGTAAGGCCAGGGTAGTTAGAACCATCTTGATGCTGGGGTTGTGACACTGGATGCCACCTTGGTGAAGAGATTTGTTCACTCTGAACTGGAATGAGGGCCTTTAAAAATAATGACCCAGATCATCAAGTGTCTAAATTACTGGTTGGATGGGCAAATCATAGAATCTTACAATGTAGAAGAGGCCTTTCAACCCATCAAGTCCGCACCGAGACATTAGAAACACCTGAACTCCCACCTAATCCCGTTTGCCAGAACTTGGCATGTAATGGCTTGAATGTAATGGCATGCCAAATGCTCATCCAGGTACTTTTTAAAGGATGTGAAGCAACCCACGTCAATCACCTTCCTAAGCAGCTCATTCCAGACCATCACCATCCCTTCTGAGTAAAAAGGTTTTCCCTCATATCCCCCTAACCTTCCTGCCCCTCACCTTGAACCAATGTCCCCTTGTGACTGACCCTTCAATTCAGGGGGAAGATTGCTCCTTGTCCACTTTGTCCAAGTGCCTCATACTCTTATACATCTCAATCAGGTTGTCCCTCAGTCTTCTCTGCTCCAATGAAAACGAGACAAGCCTTCCCAACCTTTCTTCATAGTTTAAATGTTCCAGCCCAGGCAGCATCCTGGTGATTCTCCTCTGCACTCCCTTCAGTGCAGTCATATCTTTCTGATAATGTGGTGACAAGAACTGCACGCAGTACCCCAGCTGTGGTCTCAGTGAAGTTTTATACAACTCCAGCATGACTTCTCTGCTATGTAATCTGTGCCTCAATTGGTAAAGGCAAGTGTTCCATCTGCTTTTCTCACTACCCTGCTAACATGTCCTTCCACTCTTCAAAGATCTGTGAACAAACACATCAAGATCCCTTTGTTTCACATAACTTCCTAGTGCCATGTCATTCATTGAATATTTCCTTGTCAAATTACTCTTTCTAAAGTGTATCATGTCATGGAATGCACAAATTCAATTTTTTTTCAAAACCCCTGACTACAAAGTGGAGAAAGCTGCCACTGGCGTCAGTGACATTAATGCCACTTTCCACCTATCATTGGTCTTGACTGATGTTAGAGAAAATTACGGCCAGAGTTAGCTGGTCATCTGCTAAAGTGAAGAAGTAGCTGAGCAAGCCATCGGCCCCATGAAGTCCATTACATAAGAAGAACAAAGTCTTTCGAGTGATGCTGAGGCCAACATTGGTCACAGAGCTGTCCATTTGTGATAGGACAGTGTTAAGAAGGGTCATCTTATGAAGGCATGTCAAGAGAATGTAGATGGTGAAGGTGCTGGGTAGACGAAGTGGCAGTCACTGCATTTGAGCAGCACAGTGGTTAGCACTGCTGACTCACAGTGCCAGGCATCCAGGTTCGATTTCCGGCTTGGGTCACTGTCTGTGCGAAGTTTGCGTGCTCTCCCTGTTCTGTTCCAGGTGCTCTGGTTTCCTCCCACAATCTGAAAGATGTGCTAGTTAGGTGCATTGGCCAAGCTAAATTCTGCTCAGTGTACCGGAACAGGTACTGGAGTGTGGAGATTAGGGAACTTTCACAGTAACTTCATTACAGTGTTAATGTGACTAATAAATAAACTTTATATGGCTGTCAAATAGCAGCAGTTGAATGAAGAGCTGTTTGAGATCGGTACAATCCAAAGCACAAAGGTGTGCTGTGAAAATGCACAGGACATTACAGCCCAGAAGCTTTGGGTAAAACTCTGACAAACATGGAAGTTAAGAGGGAGCCATCAGTCATTATAGCTTTGGATTCATGAAAAGTTAAGTCAACCTCAACTGGAGAAATCAAGTATAGAATTACTAAGGTATGAAAGAGAGAAAATCCCCATAATGGGAAGTGTGTCAGTTCCAGTCAGGTAAAAGGAGCAATGTGCAAAATAACTCATCACTACAGACTTCTTAGGTAGAAACTGGTTAGCAGCTTAAGTTAAACTGCAACATGCCTTTTTTGTCAAAGCAAAATTCACAATGCAAGCCAATGTGTTCATCAAGTACCATTAGATGGTTAGTGAAACTGACAGATTCAAGGATATAAGGCCAGTCTACAGGTTCAGAGGAACACAAGATTAATTTATTGCAGTTTTCATCCTGTGCTTTCTGCTGCAAGGGAAAATGTAGCACAAGCACTGGCAAGACTTAAGACTGAGAACAATACCTCTAAGTAGAACAGAGTAATTGGGTTATCCTTATAATAGTAGAACCAAAGTCAGAGAGTAGTATAAAGATATGTATTGATTATAAAGTAACTGTAAATCAGGTACTAGAATGGAATCTGCCTTCAAGAAATATCAGTATGACATCAATAAAAGGGAAATGTGCCATATAATTCAATCTAAGCTTCACTTTTGCTTTCAGTGGAGTGCACATACACACACACATACATACAAATCCAATGCTTTCAAACTTTACACCGATGCATAATTGTCCTCCTGTGCCTGGTCTTAATAAATGAACCCACAACGTATTTACCAGATCCATCATGAATGATTAACATCTTGTGTATTTTACAGTAAGTAAACTCAATGTATTATATTATTATAATGAGCTGTCATGATCAGCAGTGGTAGGACAGGGAGCAGCAAGATTCAGTCCAGATATGACATGGTGAACAGCTTTAAATCATGCTACGTGGCGTGAGACAACCCTAAACATTCTGATCAGACAGCGATAAAGTCATAGCATTGGCAAGCAGAGAGGGCGCAGTGTGCTGATGGTGAAGGAAAGCTTTGGAGACACTTTGAAGTGCTCAGATAAAAAGCTGGTAATCAGATGGATTTTTCATGGTGAGGTTGCAGCATATTGCCTATCAGTTCTGTGAGGTGGATGAACGCATTGAGAGGATCAGCACTGGCTTAGTTCAGTGGGGAAACCTGAATGAGCAGGATGTGGGCTGGATAGTAAGTCAAACAGAAAAAAAAACAAAAGAAAGTTGTAAAAGTCAGGCTAGCTAACATTGCGATTATCAATGATAGCTTTTGATGGTAGCTAGACAATAAATTGAATACAAATTAAGGATGCCATTAGTTCATGGTGTCTTACCGTCTCCATAGGTAGAAATTTGTTTAAGCATGCAAAGATGCCCCCAGCAACACTCATCTTAGCTACTACAGAAAGAAGATCTAAACAATATTGTCAGAATAGTCAGAAAGTTCCCCAGTTTGGATTGTGCCGCAGCTGACCCACTATTCAAATTCAAAATATTTAAACAGTGTACAATGTTATGGTTCCTTGATTCAGGGTGTCCGAATCAGACAAGCAAACCATAAAAATTCACCTTGCATTTGAGAATGAAGATCTACATAGGCTGAGCAGTCAGATTTAACAAAAAAGCTAAAGGATCCCCTATAGACATGGACTACATTGGAAAACCAGTTCAGAATCAGGTTAAATTTCTGTCTTCATCAGCTAGAGTTCATGATTTTCTACAACAGCCTACAGAATCCATAGACCTCTTCATCGGCAGGTCAGAGAAAAGGGGACACTATGAATTTTCAAACGCCAAATCAGTAGTCAGCATTGTTAAATTAGTGATCACCACATTGTTGGAAGAATTCCAGAAGGATTGCTAGATGCGGCCAACATGTAGAGCATCAAAGAGCTACTCAAAGATGGATTTAAGTATCAGAATTAAGTACAATCCTTCCAGGTTGATAAAGCTTATGTACAACCCCAGTTGTTGGCGCACACACGCAAAACTCAAACAAGACACAAGGTGTAGCCTGCTGTATGCACCAAGGAAATGCACAGCTTTTCAGCAATTCTATCAGGCATGTGACAGAGAGAGTCATTGGTGGTAGCAAAGGAACCAGAATATAGGCTGTTGCAGCTATGTAATGATACAAATAGACCTTCAAGCAATAAGAATGACCATCTGGTCTCCTATCAGGAATATTTACATACAGTGGTTGATAAACTAGAAAATCACGATGATGCACACAAGGTGAGTAGAGGTGAACAAGCGTTTCACACAATCAATCTCATGGAAAACACAGATGCCATCACACCGTCTGACATGTTTGCCTAGATTCAAATTATCTGTTCTATGAAAGTTGGTAACAAATTATTATCAGTCAAGGTTGACACAGGACAAATACGAACTCTGCAAGTTCTAAAGGACTTGTATCCATAGAGATGATGACCATGTTGAAACCTCCTGTAACAAAAATTTCAGCATACAATGGTTCACTAATTCCATTTGTGAAGTCTATTGTCCTGGGGTAATTACAATCAATTGTCCTAACAGCCTCAGATATTCTACATCATAAATATTAAAAGGCCTAGTAATTACAGGTCTTCTGATATTTCATGACCTCACACGAGTAATAATGTGTGGAATCAGTCAGACATCACAAGGAAGATTAAGCTCAGAAACCACTCCTGTCATCGCAGTTCATGGCCTAACATTGAACGTTGAGATTGTTGCAACGAAATTGGCAGTTTCTAGGAAGCTGCAACATTACACTTGCAGAAGAAGGCAAGTCCTTCAATTGATCCACAACGTAAGTGCAGCATCCACACACATGGAAAATTAAAAGTCAAACTAGATAAAATGGAGAAAGACTGAGCTTGGTTACATATCAATGCATCTCGCAGAGAATTCTCAAGAGCTTACTACATTTCTTCTCACTCAGATGATATGGGTTTACAATTACTTCCTTTTGGGCAATCCATTAGCCAGGATCTCTTTCAAACAAATACGCACCTTCCAGGATGCATCTGTGTCACAGATGATATAGCTGTTGTGGGACGAACAAGGCAAGACTGTAACCACAATCTGCACATATTGATGCAAGTGACAAATAACAAAGGATTGGTGTCCAACAGTCTGAAATATTACATCAACAAGCAGTAGATGAATTTCTTTGGTTCTATTTATTGTAATGCTGACAGTTGATCTGAATCAAGCAAAATAGAGGACACTAAAGCCATGCCAATGCCTCAAAATAAGGCCAATTTTTGAAGATGACATCTTTAAATTCTTGTCTCCATGTATTCCTAATTTCATTCAAAAATCTTTGCTGTGAAGGGAATTGTTGAGAAAGGAGGTACCTTTTCATTGGCACTGTAATGTCCTAATTAGGTTAGCATGCAAGCTTGCCACAGAAATAGGGTGCATCAAAGGTATCCTACAGGATAATGGCTACCCTGACCAGATCATTTTGTGCTGGATATTACACAAACTCATGAACAAACCTAAGGCCCGCAAGGTACCTCAGGTTATACTGTAAGGTAAAGGCTGAGCACCAGGTGAAACTACCTGAGTCACACTGCTACTGTGCAATAGCGGCACAAGTGGCAACCAAAATGCTGCCGTCAAACCAAAACGCCATTCTACCTTTCTCAAAAATGAGAAAGGTGGGATGTGAATTTCATTGTCAGTATAATACTGGGCATATTGGCTATACATGGCAGATCATATCAAACAATATGCCCCTTCTGCTGCTTGCAACAGGTTAGGTATAGAATGTACCCAATCACTTTGCAAAACATAAAACACAGAGTACAACATAAAATGTGATTCTAAGATTGGACAACATTTGCTAAATAATCCTCGGTCTGCTAAAACTTAAGCTGACAACTAATTTACAATTGTTAATCAGGCTTGCAGTATGATGCATTTGTGTGTATCAGAAGCTGCATACATTAATACACAGGGCTTCATTTCCTTCTCTATGAACAGTATGTTTTGTCTATGGAGCACGCAAGAAGCAATACTTTTCACTGTACGGTAATACATGTGACAATAATAAATCAAATCAAGTAATAGGCAGTGCACCAGATTTATATTTATTGAAATACATTTCAATTATATGTATTTAAATAAATACCCCTTACCACATATTGACCTTCCCTTCCCCTTCATATTTTAAAATTGCACCGATGTGACGTGCCAGCGAGAACTTTCATAGAATATCTACAGCGCAGATGGAAGCCATTGAGCCTGTACTGGCAACAATCCTACCCATGTCCCACCCATGTAACCCCACACATTTACTCTATCAATCCTCGCATTAAGGGACAAGTTAGTAAGGCCAGTCAAATTAACCCAGACCTTGTTGGACTGTGGGAGAAAACCAGTGCACCCAGGGGAAAATCACATAGACATGGGGAAAATATGCAGATTCCACACAGACAATGACAGAAGCACCTATTCATTCTGACTGAGATCTTCAGTTGCAAAAGTCCACATAGTGCTAACTTGCCCTGAAAATCATAGTATTGGTCACTGGTGGGCAGATTTGTGTGGACAGTTCCTGTAATATACTGTAAATGTCTCTGATAGAGCCCTGGAGGTAAAGTAACTAAAGTTTATTTATTGAAGTTTATTTATTAGAATAAAAATAATTTATAATTATTATTATTAATTAATTAAAAATTATTTATTTAATTAGTTTATTTATTATTAAATAAATAAAATTTATTTATTAGGCTTACATTAACACTGTAATGAAATTACTATGAAAATCTTCTCATCACCACACTCTGGCACCTGTTCGGATACATTGAGGGAGAATTTAGCATGGCCAATCTACCTAACCAGCGCAACTTTCAGATTGTGGGAGGGAAGCAGAGCACCTAGAGGAAACACACACAGACTCGGGGAGAATGTGCAAACTCCGCACAACTGTGACCTAAGGTGAGAATCGAACCCAAGTCCCTGATGCTGTGAGACAGCAGTGCTAACCATTGTGCCATCATGCCGGAACTAGAAGTAAAAAAGTTGAGAGTGGTGGCGATTTTGACAGCCAGTGGTAAACTGTTACAGGCAGCTCCACACAGGCGGCTCCTCTTCCAGCAGGCTGCTTCAGCCATCATCTTGACACAAAATCTTGGTTTCCTGAGGACTGATGATCCAATACATCCAGGAAGACGATTCCCTGCCTGTACACCCTGTGTGGTAGATATTTCCTCCTGCAAACTGCTCATCCCCTCGCTCCTGTGGGATGTCAAGTCTATGTGGAAAAGGCAAGCTGTTCCCGCTGTTGCAGTTGCTGTGCTGTTCATCTTGAGCCTCATCTGCAGTCCAAGCTGATACAGCATAAATGGCACCCATGCTGATCTGATAAATCACAGTTCCAAAGTGAAGGTCAGGCATACAAACCTTCTGAATATAATCCAAAATAGTGAAAGTCACCTCTCAAAGCAAGCAACGTGATCAAATGCCTTTCACACAATTAGGCAAGAAATCAACTGTGAGGTTTCAGTGTGTATGAGAATTTTTCCTTTCATTTCACTAGCCCCTTCAGTTTCTGCTGTGTTCTCACACTCCGCATTCACTGACGTGCTTAAGGAGCCACAAGAACTCCATGCACCCACAGTTAATTCCCATAATCCGTGTTTGAATCTTGATTAATGGGCCATTACCATATTGACAATGACAAACTGCCTCTCCAGAGGAGTTGCTCATGCTGCTGTTCAGCGTTCAAGTTGGTTGTCGGAGCTGGCTTTCTGGAACACTGTTAACTTCTGCACTTTTAACCTCCCGTCCTCTCCCAAACTTACTGACCCCTGCAAGTAAATATTCCCTCCTAATTAAGTCTGTTGATACATTGGCAACTCCAAGGACTGTGCAGATGTAAAAATGGGCAACTTATATTTTACAGTTAGTCTTCCTCAAGCCAACTTGTTCATTTCAATGCTGCCAGCCTGACGTGGAGAATGCGACTGAGTATGTGTAGGAAGTGGTCTCCCTAGTGTGGTGGTACAATGAAATATAGACTCCACTAAACAATGGAGTATTGGTGATGATTGTTGGCTCACTCCTGCAGTCTGTGAGAACGTAGGCAAGTGCTCAAGATCCGGAAGACATAGATCTCACTGGCAAGATTGTGATTTCAGATCTTCCCCACCACTCACCATCAATGTTATCAGGTTCATAGCATAGCAGGCTATGATTTACATTCATAGAACATAGAACAATACAGCACAGAACAGGCCCTTCGGCCTTCGATGTTGTGCCGACCAAAATAAAAAGCAATGCCCCTCCTAACTAAACCATTCCCTTCTCATCCATATACTTATCAACTAACCTCTTAAACGCCACCAAACTTGGCGCATCTACAACAGCTGCAGGCAGGGCATTCCACTCCCTAATCACTCTTTGAGTAAAGAACCTACCTCTGATATCCGTCCTATAACTCATACCCCTTAATTTAAAGTTGTGTCCCCTCGTGCTAGCTTTCTCCATCCTAGGAAAAAGGCTATCACTGTCCACCCTATCCAAACCTCTAATCATCTTATATGCTTCAATAAGATCCCCTCTTAGCCGCCTCCTTTCTAACGAAAACAACCTCAAATCCTTCAACCTCTTCATAGGACCTGCCCTCCATACCAGGCAACATCCTGGTAAACCTCCTCTGTACCCTCTCCAATGCCTCCACATCTTTCTTATAATGTGGCGACCAGAACTGCACACAATACTCCAAGTGCGGCCGCACTAGAGTTTTGTACAGCTGCAACATGATGCTGCGGCTCCTAAATTCAATCCCCCTACCAATAAAAGCTAAGACTCCATAAGCCTTCTTAACAACTTTATCCACTTGACTGCCTACTTTCAGGGATCTATTGACACATACACCAAGATCCTTCTGTTCCTCAACACTATTAAGAGCCCTACCATTAGCCCTATACTCTACACATTTATTGTTCCTGCCAAAGTGCATTACCTCACACTTTTCCACATTAAACTCCATTTGCCACCTCTCGGCCCAGCTCTGCAACTTGTCCAAGTCACTCTGTAAACTAAAACACCCCTCTTCACTATCTACCACACCACCAACTTTAGTATCATCTGCTATTCATTTAAATATATTTTAATATTACTATCACACCCCCCCCCCTTGCTAAATATTGACTGCCCCATCATATATGGAAACTGTACCAACATGATGTGATGTCAGTGCAGTTTACAGCAGGTTCTCCTTGGTGTGAACCTGCTGTAGGTGTCTCCCCTGGAGCAACATAGAAGGGAGTTTAACTCCTGGGGAAGAGGGGCATGGCCAGGTAATGGACTGGTAATGCCCCCAGCAATGCCCAATGGCACAGGCTGACAATGCCAGGTTAGCATCATGTCCATGACAACTTGGCAGTGCTAATCTGTGCCAAGGACAGACCCAAATGGAAGTCTTATTTGGAGGGGGGATAAATTAATTTGTATGTAGTGGTGGATCAGAGTGGGTAGGGGAGCGGTGATGCCAACCTCTTTTGGAAGAGGGTGAGAAGGGAAATGAGCTAATGATCAGGGGGAAAGTGGTGCTGACTTTGTTTGGAAGGGGGAGGAATGGCTCTAATGCCTTGAGCAATGTAAGGAGCTAATGATCATGGGGAATAGGGCATTAGACTGAATGCTAGCTCCAATGGAAGTTGGGGGAGCGGTGGCGGGAAAGCTGGAAGGGCAGCGTAGAGCTCCTGAGATTTCCACAGTGAAGTGTGGGGGAGTATTACTTCTTTTCTAATTGAGACACCCTTAAAAGATAGTGCCCACTCTCACTGTAGCCAGAATTTGCCAATGTGTTGAGGCCCTGATCCCTGCAGGATAATTTGAAATACCCTCTCCCCACCTTGGTCTTTTTAGGCAGAGTGTAGTAAGATCTGGAGAGAAATCTGACCATTTCTCCTGTTCTGGAAACAACGACCTGCCATTTTCTGGAAAACATTTCACCCCCACTGTGTAAGGTATTGGTCTCCTTACCTAAGAACGGATGTACTTCACTTAGGGGGAGTGCAACAAAGGTTCTCCAGACTGATTCCCACAAAGAGAGATTGGGCCAACGAGGCCTTTACTCACTGGAGTTCAGAAGAATGAGAGGGGATCTTATTGAAAAATAAAAAAAAATTCTGGTAGGGCTGGATAGGCTGGATGCAGGGATGTTGTGTCCTTTAGCTGGGTTGGGTTTAGAACAAGAATCACAGACTTGGGATATGAGGTAGGCCGTTAGGACTGGGATGAGGAGAAACTTCTTCTCTCAGGGATAGTGAACCTGATAAATTCTATACCACAGATGGTAGTAGAGGCCAAGTCACAGATCATATGCAAGAAGAAAATAGATTTCTCGACTTAAAGGGCAACAAGGGGTATGGGGAGAGAGCAGGAGTATGGCATTGAGATGTGTTGTTCTATCGCCGTAAGGCCTTTGCTAGCATGCTCCATTCCTCTACCCACTCTGATCCACCACTACATACAAATGAATTTATTCCACCCCCCCCCAACATCTCCCCAATAAGACTTCTATTTGGGTCCACCCTTGGCACAGATTAGCACTGCCAGGTTTTCATGGGCATGATGCTATAGTATCAGTCATGATCATACTGAATGATGGAGCAGGCCTAAAGGGCTGAGTTGCTTACTCCTGCTCCTATTTTCTGTTTTTCTGTGTAGTACAATTCCACATACATTGCTTGACTCCTGCCTACCTAGATTCCCAATCATGCTGGCCAGCAGAAAGCCCTACACATATACATGGAACCTTCATTTAGCCAATGTTGGTTAAGAGACCTGGGAGGGGAGGAATCCCACCTTTAAAGTTTTAAGCAGAGATCAAGTCAGCTTAAAAAGTTCCCAAAAAATCCAAAGAACTCCTGAACATGTTGTACATCAGGGTTGGATGTGGAGATGGATTAACACTTGCCTCTGGGGCATCTTGCTCAGCTCTGCTCTCGATTCAGAGTGGGCCCCGATCCCAGTGCGACAGTGCCAGTTTAGTATTAATGCAAAACGCAGATTACTCCAAACCAACTCCACATTTGAAGTGAAAATCCAGCCATGAATTAATTTAATACTTGTGCTTGCATAAGTGAGGATAACAGGGCTGGGGAATAGAAAATGTTTTCATTCTGTGTCCAATGAGTATATTAAAAATGCAAATGGTACTTATGGCAGTATCTTGATTTTCCAGGGAGTCACGAAGAATGCTATTAATATTCACAGCACACGACAATTACTGACCAATTTACACACATCATTTTTGTTGCATTTTCAAGAACTATGCAATGTGCACAGGGCCATAATTTAAAATTTATGTGATTTGATTTTTAACATGAGAAAAATTGAAATTAAACCTATGTTGCACATTTCTTTTCACTCATTATTGAACACAACAATTTTCTTTTTGGTGAAATGTCTGTACTTCTCAAGGTAAGACGCTGGGGATAAGATGCCAGAGAAAGTGGTGGAGGCAGGTGCAGGAGCAACATTGAAAAAAGCACTGGGGTAAGTACACGGCTGGGAAAGGATTAGAGGGATATGGGCCAAATGCAGACAATTGGGACTAGCTGGGAGGGCATGGGCCAGTTGGACTGTAAGGTCAGTTTCCATATATATAGCTCTATCGCCTTTAGGATGCAGCTCCGGAAGATGCACAGCAATGTGAGTTTCACTTGTAGAAAATGAAGTGAGAGGAACATTGCTCCTGTTTGCACCTGAGACTTGAGCACCAAATACATGTCAGCTGCACCAAAACCCAATCTTACATGTTGGATTTAAATAGGTAAAAAAAAAACAGACATTATTGCAACAATGGCCCTGATTTTACCAGCACGCCCTCTCCGGAATCAGGGTGTGCAGAACGGCATTCTCCTTTGGCCTTGGGCGCGATCTAAGGAGCCAGTAAAATTCTGGCAAATGTCTGGTTTGTTGTCATTGTTCCAACAATGCTCACAATTGAAAATGTTCACATTTAATTCAGTTCTCATAAGTGCAGGATTCAAACCATAAGGTGCCATGGTTATCCCTTCAAGGTGGCAGCTTTGCTGTTTACACACTGCTTCCACTGATGCTGCAATGCAGAAAATGCATTTCACTGCAAGATTGAAGATCGGGTGTGAATATATTCAAAAAGTCTCAATAATTTTGACGGTCATGCCTTCAGTCAACAGGTTTGAGAATTCCTTCCTTAAGTCTCTCCAGCCTTTAACATTTTTTTAACGCCCTCCTTCAAACCCTCCACTTTCACCAACTTTCTGCTCACCTTGATTAACCTCTCCTTCTTTGGATCAATGGCTATTTTGTTTGATTGCACTCTCTGAAGGCCCTTGGATTTTTTTTTCCATGCAAAACGCACAATGTGCAAGCTGTAATCTGCTCTAACCATTTATAGTTTCTCATGCCAGTCATTTCAAGGACCTCTCTGAGTGATCCTGTGATGTAGGGTTAACCAGTTGAAAAGGAGCTCTGGTACTTAGCAGTTGAAAGGAGTTCAGTCAACATACAAGGTTGGAATAATTAACTCACTGAAACCTTGAAAAATGCTCGTGGCTATTGGTAATAACTCCCTTATCATTTGGCTTCATCACTCTCTTTGCAAATAAATTGGTTCCTGTAACTGCATTGTCAATATTTATTGTTTGCACATAAATATTACAAGAATATTTTAATGAATTGTTGAGGGAAGAGTAGAATTTGAAAGTCAATCGTGACTTGTATTATTGGTTTTCCTTTTCAAAAATTGGAACGAATAATAACATTTGCTTTTCTACTACCACTTGTCACGATCAATGCCATGCCAACGTCTATCCTGCAACTTAAAAACACCAAACATGATTCCTAGGCACCTAGTTCACCATTAGTGTCCACATAGTGCAGTGTCCAAATAGTGCATCATTTCCCTTTAAGGCAGCAAGGTCAATGCTCAATAGACCAATCGATTCATTTTTCAGTGATGAAGACGTAAATACCACATACTGCTTTATTTCCATTTTAATCAATCCTGGTACCTGTAAAATTCAATCACTAATACAACCTAGCTCAACTGTAATCATTCCAAAATTGCGCCTGTCCTTCGACAAGTCAGATTGTTCTCTAATAACCTAGATGTGATTGAATGATTGGAATGGGCCCGGCACTGGATTATAATCAAGAACAGCAGACTGATTGAAGGACCACTGTTGAAGTCCTTTAATAAAGTTCTATGTCCTTAATTCCAGCTAAAGGTCATTTTTTTTACTACTTTTCCCCATAAATTCATTGTTTTTTTTCATGTTGGTGCACTGGTTAAAAAGAATTGTCTGCTGTCTTAAGTTTGCCACTATCTCAAATCTCCAACTGTTTTGAATTAAAATAGCCTCCAGCTAAGTACTTCAGTTGCCCAAATGTCTAACTTTAATTGGTGATCGGTGCATTACAACGTCTATCTTTCTAACAACGAAGAGCTTTCCTATCAAACCTCAGGAGCTGTCCCATCAAGCATCAGAAGTTATTTCGTCATACCTCAGGAACTATTCCATCTACTTCAAGAGCTATTCCATCATACTTCCGGAGCTTATCCCATAATATCTCAGTAGATATCCCATCATACCTCAGGAGCTATCCCATCATACCTCAGCTGCTAACTTATCTATTTGAAGGGCTATTCCATCATACTTCAGGAGCTTATCCCCTAGTACCTCAGTAGATATCCCATCATACCTCAGGAGCTATCCCATCATACCTCAGCTGCTAATTTGTCTATGTCAAGAGCTATTCCATCATACTTCAGGAGCTTATCCCATAGTACCTCAGTAGATATCCTATCATACCTCAGGAGCTATCCCATCATACCTCAGGAGCTATCCCATCATATTTCAGCTGCTAACTTGTCTATGTCAAGAGCTATTCCATCATACTTCAGGACCTTATCCCATAGTGCCTCAGTAGATATCCCATGATACTTCAGGAGCTATCCCATAATACTGCAGGAGATTATTCCATCAAAATTCAGGAACTATGTCCTCAATTTCAGCTAAAGGTTATTTTTTTTACTGCTTTTCCCCATAAGTTCATTGTGTTTTTTTCATGTTGGTGCATTGGTTAAAAAGAATTGTCTGCTGTCTTAAGTTTGCAAATATATCAAATCTCTAACTACTTTGAATTTAGTCTCTAGCTATGTATTTCAGTTGCCCAAATGTCTAATTTTTAATTGGTGATCTGTGCATTACAATGTCTGGCTTTCTAACAACGAAGAGCAGGAATCTGGCTAATAGATCCCTGAGGTAATCAACAGTGACTTTCTTGGAATATAATCAATCCAAACTGGGAAAGTCTCAATTTGTCTTCAAAATTCAATGAGCACTTTTGTGCTTCTTTTCACTTGTACTAAGGTTTTGGATAATATTGACAAAATGATAACTTTAATTTTAATCATGTACTACACCAAATGTGTTTTTTTTTATATATTTATATTCATTCCTGGGATGTGAATGCTGCTGGTGAGGCCAACATTTGTTGCCTGTCCCTAATTATCCTTGACAAGATGGCTGTGAAGGTTTCTTTCTCTAAAAGATATTTGTGAGACAGTTGAATTTTTGCAAGCATTGGGTTGCTTTTAAAAAGTAAATGAGGTTTACAAAAGAGAAAGAGGCCATTAAGCCCATCATACTCAGGAGCTATCCCAATGTACCTCAGAAGCTCTCCAATTAGTCCTATGTCACATTTTTCCCCTGCAGCCCTGCATTTGTTTTTAAAGTGTTTATCCAATTCTGTTTTGAGTGTTACAAGTGAGTCTGCTCCATCCTTTTAAGCAGCGCATTCTATTTCATAACTCACAGTTGAAGAAAAGCAATCCTACTCATTGCCCTGCCAGCCAATTACCTTCAAATTGTATCTTAGAGTTCCTGAACCTTTTGCAATTCTTGATATGCACTCTATCAAAATGCCTTGTAATTGTGAAACATCTTTCCTGTTGCAAAAAGACCAATCTTCTCTCCTTTAATTTTGCTTTTCTTTCATTCCCCTGTCTTTTGTAGTGATATTTCTGCTGCTGGCCTACAATATTTACTAGTTGTAGATTTCAATTTCCTAATTCATTGTGGTGTGGGTCCCTGTTGGTCTACATATGCTATTCTGAAAGGCTTTAAATTACATAAATGAGCTGAAATATGATTTTTTTTTTCCAAACTATTAGTTAGAACCAACATGCAAACACACAACACTGACCAGTAAGAAGAGTAGGGCTGATTGATCAAGCCTGCCCCACAGTGTGTTTACTAGAGTATTGTAACAAAAAACTTCTTTAGTCCCCCAATTCTCATTCCCCCCCCCCTCACCACCACCACCACCACCACCACCACCACCATTGTCACTATCTACATTGACACCCCCAGTTACAACTCTCCAACTCCTGTCCCACCATCAATGTCCCACTCCCAGCAACAACCCTGGGAAAGGGCAAAATAACAGAGAAAATAAACAAGGCTGAAAAAAACGCTGGAAAATTCTATTCCAACTGAAATCAGTCCAGAATATCTGAGGTAGCTTTGAGCCAGTGCCTCTCTGCCCTTGGGAATGGAACTTTCATTCAAAGTCTGGAGAGACTTAGAAAGCATGATTTGTAGTGGTGTGTTCCGAGTTCCAATCTGCCTCCGCTATCGGAGTAGTGTCAAACGTACTGCATGACTACAGGAAGCTCATTTTGATACATTAATATATCCTTAGCAAGCATTTTCTCTGGGATGTCCCCTCCCCCTCAGCCACGCCAATTACAACAGGTTCGTTTAGAGGTGAATCTGTAATGGAAATCTTCCCGGGGCAATAAGGTAAGTATAACCTCCTCTCTCCACCCCTGGGGAAAATGACATGGCCTGGCAGTGACCTGGAAATACCCCCTGTACTGCCCTGGGCATAGGTTGGAACTGCCATATTGGCACCATGCCAGACTGTGGGGGGAAGAAACCAATGACTGGAAGGGGGGGTAGAGAAGTGCCGATCCTGATTGGGGGTGGACTGGGAGCCCCTGAGACCTCCACGGTGGGCTGGGGGAGAAGTTTCATCCTGTTATGATGGGGGGGCCTTTAAAGATGGCACCTGATTTCTGTACATCCAGGTTTTTGCCAGTGTGTCGAGGCCACGGTCCTGTGTGATAGCACGAAACCTGCCCCTCTTGATTCTTTTAGGTAATGTGTTGTAAGATCTGGAGAGAAAATTGATTGTTTCTCCGCCGTTTTCAGGTAAGAGTGCCTCGATGTAGGAAGACATTTCTGAAATTTAAAAAAAGCCATTGTTGTACATGCACATCTGGTTCACTAATGTCCAAAACATCGCTGGTTTGGCCTTCATATTTGTCTCTAGATACATAGACATCTGGCTCTCAAATGCTTTCTGAAATGGCCAAGTTAGCCATTCAGTTTAAGACAAACTTGCTCATCCAGTGATCCCCACATCCCATGTGTGAACTAGATAAGGAAAATAATCTCAAACATAATTGACAAAAGGTCTGTCAGTGCAGGTTGGTAGGAGCAGCACGGTGGCACACTGGTTAGCCTTGTGAGAGTCTGTTTGGAGTTTGCACGTTCTCTCCATGTCTGCATGGGTTTCCTGTGGATGCTCCGGTTTCCTCCCACACTCCAAAGATGTGCAAGTGGATTAGCCATGCTAAATTGCTCCTCAGTGTCCCAAGATGTGTTGATTAAGGGGATTATTGAGGTAAATACGTGAGATTACCGGGATAGGTCCTTAATGGGATGCTCTGTCGGAGAGTCAGTGCACGCTTGATGAGTCGAATGGCTTCCTTCTGCACCTTGGGGATTATAAGAACTTCTGTGAAGTGCGGAAAACAGTCAATTGTGCACTCGCACTTCATCAAGTGAATTAATATTATTCTGACACACCGGCCATCTCACTGGTACCTCCAGAACACATTAATACTCAGCTGCCATGGTGCCTGATGCTTATAAACCAGACCCAAAAATATAAATTAGCCTTGAGTTTGTCTTTTGTGCAGAGTGTGTTAGGAAATAGGCGAACATACGTTCCTATGTTCCTATGATCACTTTAGTGAGTCAGATGTAACAGGAGGCAAAGGTGGTTGCAGGAACGTCACAGGACAGAGCCAGGCTCAGGAGTGTGTGTTGCTGCAGTGCAATACTGACTGCATTCACAATAGTTCATTCACAACTTCAGGCAGTAACTTCAGCCACACTCTGCACGCAGGGCTGAGGTGGTCATTATCATTAATGTCATCGTCTTGTCTTGAACCAGGAGCCTTAATACACTCCTTCAAGGGCAATCAGACATTTACCACTTAAATCTTACACTGGAAATATCAGTGTTAATCAGGCTGATTATTACAATGAATGCTAGATGTATCCTACTGCTGATTTCTCAACACGTGACCAGTTATAGATCTCTACGGATTTTGGGCTAATCAATAATTTGATCACAATTTGATTGTACAGCCAATATTTAGGGAAGGCAGTGGTGTTGAGGTATTGGACGAGTAATCCAGAGGCCCAGAGTAATTCTTTGGAGATGCAGCATCAAATCCCACCATAGCAGATAGTGAAATTTGAATTCAGTTGAAATCTAGTAATTGAAAGTCTAATAATGACCATGAAATTATTGCTGATTGTTGTAATAAGTCCACCTGGTTCATCAATGCCTTTTAGGGAATGAAATCTGCCACCCTTACTGGTCTGTCCTACATGACACTCCATGTTTATAGCAATGTAGTTGATTCTTAACTGATCCCTCAACTAGTGATGGCAATAAATACTGGCCAGCCAGTGATGCCCATATCTATCAAACAAAATTAGCTGCATTGCTCTAACGTAATGTGGAGACACAGGCGTTGAACTGGAGTAGACACAGTAAGAAGTCTCACAACAGATTAAAGTCCAACAGGTTTATTAGGCAGCACAAGCTTTCAGAGTCTCAGGCTCATTCTTCAGGTGAGACTCATCTGAAGGAGTGACACTCCGAAAGATGGTGCTGCCTAATAAACCTGTTGGACTTTAACCTGGTGTTGCGAGACTTCTTACTTTGCTCTAACATACCCATAGGATCACAGAATCCCTACAATATAGATGAAGGCCATTCAGCCCATTGAGCCTGCCTCAACTACAATCTCACACAGGTCCTACCCCTATAACCCTACATATTTACTCTGCTAATTCCCCAGACACTAAGGGACAATCTACCAAAGGCAAAATGACAGAGAAAACAAGCAAGGTTTAAAAATGCTGGAAAATTCTACTCCAGCTGAAATGAGTCCAGCATATTGGGGGTAGCTTTGAGTCAGTGTTCTCCATCCACAGAAATCATCTTTGGACCATGGGAGGGGAAACTAGAGGAAATCCATGCAGGCATGGGGAGAACATACAAACTCCACACAGACAGTGACCCAAGGCCAGAATTGAACCCAAGTCTCTGGTGCTTTGAGGCAGCAGTGCTAACCTCTGTGTCACCACCCTGCCCAAATTTGGGCTTGAGCTCTTGGAGAGAAATGATGTCTATCTGGTCTTTCTATAATGCAACATTGCAGATCAATTGTTGGGACATGTCAGAAAACTGCTTATAAATTGCTCTCTGTCTTAAGCCTAACTCCAGCAGCAATGCCTCATTACAAGTTAACAAATGCCAATGTTTCACAAACACTCCAAAATGGTGTGTTATGAGAGATGAAGTCTCGGCACTACACCATCTCGGGCATGCTGTACTGTGACTCAGCTTGTTACTGCTGGCAGAATACCTTGTACACAGCTGAGTGCACTGCGTTTTAGCGATAACATATTGTCCCTGAAATGGGTTGGAAGCCCTCATGTAGAACCAGTGTTAGTTTCGAAGACTGTGACCTGGAGTGAGCTGCTGCATATTTTAGCACAAACGTAGATTGTGAACACAGTCTACAGATAATATTTCATTTTCCAGTACATTAGGGAGAGGACAACCAACAGAAACAAGGAAGAACTGCCCATGATATTCTGTCGCACACAAGCCATAATGTCAGGTGTACTGTTAACACTCTGTTCAACATGTTACAACAATCCCAATCTAGTTACATGGCCTTTAAAAGTGGCACAGAAGTTAGCACTGCTGCCTCACAATGCCACATATCCTGGGTTCAGTTCCTGGCTCGGGTCACTATCTGCGCAATGTCTGCACATTCTCCCCATGTCTGTGTGCGTTTCTTCCAGGTGCTCTGGTTTCCTCCCACTGTCTGAAAAGCATGCTGGTTAAGTACATTGGCCAGGCTAAATTCTCCCTCAGTGTATCCGAACAGGCACTGGAGTGTGGGATTTTCACACTAACTTCATTACAGTGTTAATGTAAGCCAACTTGTGACACTAATAAATGAACTTTAAATATAGCCAAATGCATCCAGACACTTCACAGGAGCATTATCAAATAAAATTTGACATCATGTCAGATAAAGGCATGAGGATCCATAATCAAATTCTTTATCAAAGGGTTTAAAAACTGTCTTAAAGAATAGAACTGCACAGAGGTTAAAGGAGTGAATTCTGGAGTTTGAGATCTGAGCAGCTGAAATTATGGCCATTAATCTGGAACTAAAAGGAGAGCAAATTCCTCAGAAAGCTAAGGTTTTCCTACTAAGGAAGTATCTAATCTGGATAGCAGTGCCAATGGATAGGAAAATCATTTTATTACTAGCACAGGAATATACCAATTAGGGGCAGAAGTAGACAAATTCAGCCCTTCGAGCGTGCTGTGCCATTCAAACAGATCATGGCTGATCTCTTCCTGGTCTCAAATCCACCCCCCATCTGTCCCCCATATCCCTTTAACACATTTTTTAAAATCAGAAATCTATCTGTCTCCTTTTTGAACCATTCAATGATTCAAACTCTACAGCGCAATGGGGTAACGGGTTCTACAAATTCATCACCATCTGAGGTTTCATATCTACTGTCTCTCAACCTATAACTGTGACCTCTTGTCCTAGATTGCCTCACAAGGCAATATTATGTCTCTGTTTACTCAATTAATCCTTTTTAAAATACCTTAATGAGATCCCCTCTCATCCTTGTTCTTCAAAGGTTCAACAGGGATGACAGAAAGCTGGAACTCCAGTTTGCTCTCCATATTATCCATAATCAATGTGTTTTTGAAAGTGAAGATGTGTGTGTTTCTTAACCCTTAGGCTTGTGGTCAATTTGAATAACCAGCAGCAAGCTTTCATGGGTTTAAATAAAGAGGATTTTTTTTCACACATTCAATAGACATTCAGCCTAATATGATGTCACTCACTCAGGACTTGTATACAGATCATACACACATTCAAGAAAAATACATTTAAAGAGAATAGTGCACTTTTACAAATGGCAAAATAATTCATAATTCACATTAGAAAAAAAATTGCAAGCCCAGCGAAGAAGGCTTTTTATCCCCAAATAGTAATCTAGATGGATTAGTAGACAAAGTTGTTTATCAGAATTATTGCAGTATTCCTTGAAGAGATGGGTTTTTAGTAGGTCATGAAGTTAGTTACTCGCAGTCTTCTCGCCAGGACATTAACTTCCTGTGCTAGTGGGCTTTTTAATGTGTACTTTCATGGGATTTCAGCATTAGTGGCTAGGCTAGCATTAATCGTTGATCCCTACTTGTCCTTGAGAAGGTGGTGTTGAGCCCCCCTCTTGAACCACTGCAGTCCATGTGTTGCAGGTACACACAAAGTGCTGTTAGGGAGGACGTTCTAGGAATTTCACCTATGGACAGTGAAGAAATGTAATTATAGTTCCAAGTCTGGATGGTATGTGATTTGGAGGGGAATTTACAAGTGGTGATGGTCCTTGTCCTTCTAGATGGTGGAGATTGTGGATTTGGATGGTTTTGTTGAAAGAGCCTTAGTGAGTTGCTGCATCCTGTAGATGGTGCACACTGTACTCCTTCTATACCAATAAATTAGTAATTAAAGCAGTGATCATGTGGACAGCTTTGCCCTATTTGGTGCCAAGTTTCTTGAATACTGTTGCTGCTGTGCCAAAGTAGAGAATATTTAATCACACTTGTGATTTATCCTCATAGGTGATGAAGACGTTTTGGTCTGCCACTCGTTGAAGAACACTGAGGCCCAGATCTGTAGGATGATAGAGCGATTCTCTGAAAATGGCTGAAAAATCTCACCGCCAAATCCAGCACTTGCGGGTGCGTGAGTGTCGTCAAGCCGAGTTTCGCATAAGCGTGATTCAAGTGGATAGATGGTCATTTTGAAGCACCAGCTACCTGAACAGAAGTGGGATTTTGGAATTATTGGACCAGGATTTTCCAGCCATTCCTGTCAGAGGGATTATGTGGTCCCACCAACGCTGTGCCCCTCCCCCAGCCTCCACCATGGGTTTCCTGGTAACGGAATGTGCAAACAGTGGGCAAGCTCATTGACTTAGCAGGACTGGAACCTCCCACGCCAGCCAACACTTCACTGGAAAATCCCAACCCGGCCGAGTGAGCAGATTAAAACAGGTAAGAGGACAGATGGGGTTGATGGATTTGTTTGAATAACTAGAGATATCGCTATATTGCTTTGCAAAGGCCTCAAGACAAAGTTGGAAGAGGCAAGGCATTGTTTGATATTGTTAAAATTTAAGATGATTATGCATCTTTTAAGTTCATACTCATTGGAAATATCCAGCTGGCAAGGAATCTGTCAAGGAAATGTCAAAGCTATTAAGAAAATGTCCAGTAATACTAGGCGAGTTCGATAGGGAAATGTTGGTGGAAAGCAAGGATCGGGACAGGTTGGCATGGATGGGGCATTGCAGTGTGTGGGGGAGGGAGTGGAATGAAAGCTGGAGTGCTTTTTTAAATTTGAGACTTTTCTTTCATTTATTTAAATGCAATGTCAATGCACAGACGCAGGCCTTCTATGCTGCCTGCTTCCTCACCCTGCATCCTCTGCACTCATTCTGGTGTCACCTGCCTCGACTATTAATTCAGCCCGGCCCCCCAACAACCTGCATGACTGAAAATGTCTTCTAAAGGCTGTTTTTAAAGGCCGGGTTCACAGAGCCTGGAAACCCAACCTCGACATGAAAACCTAGGTTTCAGTCTCTGACCTAATCTGGTAGCCTGGTGTTCATGGGGCTGGTCCAGTTTAGCCAATGATAACCTCTTTAACATTGATATTGAGGGACCCTGGTAGTATGGGAATCATAGATTCTTCCCATTTGTTGGTTCATTTACCATTGTGAGTCTTCAGGCTCCATTGCTAACCTACATATCGAAAATAGGAGTATCTTAGTTAAATCTGTCACATTTGTAGCAGGAAAAGTAATCCTCAATATTGCACCAACAGCAATTTCTGGCTTCTCTCTCCCTCTCCTGTGTAAAGGCAATTGGCATCTGTTCAATTGCTCAGCAGTGACACTGAGATTGAGAACTCAGCGAAAGATTGAAGTTGTATTCCATCAGTCTATAGTGAATCGCAAAGTGCTGTGTCAAACTGACCTGAAGATTTTATTTATGAGTGAAGGTTTAGTGAACTGGCAGAGATGTAATGACTTAATGGTTCAATTTTCCTTGGCTTGTCTCTTAACCCTTTGTTAACATGACTACACCATCTTATTATACCTATTTCTAATCCAAATATAAATGTATTGATCCCCCACACCCCTGTGAAAATAAACAGCCAGAAACAAACTCAGCAGGTTCCTTACTGTTTCTATGGTTGTCCAAACATGACTTTCACCTTCTGACATCTCTGAAAACAGCATTCAGTTTCAGCTCCCAATAATAGATGGATGGCATTAGTTTTCACCCAAGGAGAGAGAGCTCCAGTTTTACCTACAGATGAATGGGTGACCCCATAAATCATCATGGCACAGGCAGCTGGTGGTGTAGGGGCTTCATCTGAGAACACATAACACCTGACTACACCCAAGGATAATAGCTTCTCAGGGCTTATTTACTTCAAGGAAACACAAAAGCTATAACTTGTGCGTCTCTTCTGTCAATCTGTTCTGATAAAACTAAAAGAAAACTCAACCACAATCATCGTTGCAATCTTACCACAGAGTCGTAGAAAAGTTTAAATAGAAACCAAGTGCTGGAAATGTTCAGCGGGTTAAAGTAGCACCTGTGAAAAGAGAATTAGAGTTCAAAGTTCTGGGTTTCAAAATCTGTCAAACTTTGATCTAAACGTTTCTCTCTCTACAGAGATGCAATCTAACCTGCTGAGCATTTTGATTTGATTTTGACTTTTGACTTGATTTGATTTGGTTTATTATTGTTACACGTATTGGTTTTGTTTCTTGCACACTATACAGACAAAACATACCATACATAGAGGAGAAATGTAGAGAGTACAGAATGTAGTGTTATAGTCACAGCTAGTGTGTAGAGAAAGATCGACTTAATGTGAGGTAGGTCCATTCAAAAGCCTGAAGGCACCAGGGAAGAAAGCTGCTCTTGAGTTGGTTGGTACATGGCCTCAGACTTTTTATCTTTTTCCTGACGGAAGAAGGTGGAAGAGAGAATGTCCAGGGTACATAGGGTCTTTGATTATGCTGGCTGCTTTTCCAAGGCAGTGTAAAGTGTAGATAGAGCCAATGGATGGGAGGCTAGTTTGCATGATGTACTGGGCTTTATAGTTTATTGTGGTCTTGGACAGAGCAGGAGCCATACCAAGCTGTGTTACAACTGAAAGGAATGCTTTCTATGTTGCATCTTTAAAAATTGCTGAGTTGTAGTGGACATGCCAAATTTCTTTAGTGTCCTGAGGAAAGTAGTGACATTGAGCTTTTTTGCTGTCTTTATTTTTGGATATCCGGAATTCTCAGGAGTGGGATAATCCATCAAATCCAGCAGGATCGATTGATTTCAGGTCAGGCAATTTGGGCCTTAGGCATTTCAGATCAAACTGATCTGAGTGGGTCAAAGATCGTTTGGAGTAGGGAATAGAGCAGTACTCAAAGCGCTGGCAATGCTGGTAACCATTCTGCAGGCATGCTATGCTAATGCAGCACTAAGCTGCATTGTCCAAGTAAGTTATTTTATCAAACTTCTACCCAATTAAATTAAATGCATGGAACATTATAAAGGAGTTTGGTTTTCAGAAAGTCCTATTTTGCATTGCCAGATTTGTAGTTTGTTTCTACTTGTTATTTGCTTTTGTGATGTGGACTAGTTTAATATTCTGCCCCAAACTAAGCGCATTTGGATTTACATTATGCCAATCCTGGAGTTACATGCACGCACACACAATACTTTAAAATATGAAATACTTTAAATTAGCTTTGTCATTAAATGTGATTTATCTGCTTGTAATCCAGCCCTTTGCCCAAATTCCAAATTGGCCTAATCTGTGGTGTGCAAAACCCCTCAAGCAGGTCTGGAAATAATTGTAATGTTTCTAAGGTCTAAATGACAGTGGTACAAACATAACATTCAGATTTAATGTTTTGATCCACTCCAGCTTGAATAAATTTGCTCACTACTTTTTTAAACATGTGAACTGGCTAAGGAATAGAATATGCCAACTAAAATTCATGGCCTAACGAGGAACCAAGTGGTAAAGCTGTCAGCCTTGTTACAGTGATTGCATGCCTGATGCAGAAAGGTTATGGGTTCAGGCTTGCTCCAGAAATTTATATCTCTATCAGACCGACACTTCAGTGAACCGTGTTCACTGTGACACAGGTCACAGTGTCATATGACCTACCTCGCATTAAGTTGATCTTTCTCTACACACTAGCTATGACTGTAACACTACATTCTGTACTCTCTCCTTTTCTCCTCTATGTATGGTATGTTTTGTCCGTATAGCGCTCAAGAAACAAAACCAATACATTTAACAATAATAACATGTTGTTACATGTTATGTAACAACATAACATGGTTATCAAATCAAATCAAGTCAAAAATCAAAATCAACTTTTTGATGTGACGTTAAGTTCCCTATTTACCTTTCCAGATGGACACACAAGTTTCTTTTGTAACATTCAAAGGATCAGGGCAACACTCTCTCTAATAGCTGCACTGCACAGCTCCCTTTAATATTGTCACCTGCACATGCATGTACACATCTTAAAGGAACCACTGCTTGTGTGTGAGCCTGTGTGGCATATTCCCAATTGCTGCACAGTTGGAGAGCCAGTCAGTTGGAGGGAACATTATCAAGAGGATGTTCTCCCAAAGTCCTGATTAATATTTAACCTCACATTAACATCATGTAATCTATCCATTAATTCATTGCAGTTTGGGGGAATCTGATCTATGTCAATTAGAAACTGCATTTCTCTGCACTACAATAGAGGAGTGTAACCCACTTTGCTGTGTCCTAAAGAATAAGTGCTATGTAAACTTATAAAGAATATTGGTTAGCCCACATACGGAGGACAATGAACACTTCTGGGCTCCACATTATAAAAAACACATACAGGCACTGAAGAAATTCAAAGAAGGATTTATAGAAGGATACCAGAATTAGGAGGTTACACCATTTAGAAAAGATTGAACAAAATGCAGCCTTGTACTTTAGAAAATAGAAGACTAAGTAATGGCTTAATAGAGATCTTTAAAATTATTGATGGAATAGTCTTAGGAAGGAATCAAAGGTTATGTTGATGGAGGTAAATGATGAACAATGCAACACCAACACCAGCATGGTTGTTTGGTCTAATCTACATCATCTATAAGGCACAAGTCAGGAGTCCCTTGACTGGATGAATGCAGATCCAACACTCAAGAAAATTTGACAGTAACCAAGATGAAGCAGCCTGCTTGAATGGCACTCCATCCACCACTGACTACAGCAACTCATTAAAACTATTTCTTCAGCACCTTGCAAATTCATGACCTTTACGGCCTGGACAGACAAGGACGAAAGGTGCACCACCTTTAATATTGTCACCTGGACATGCATGTACACATCTTATAGGAACCACTGCTTGTGTGTGACTCTGCGTGGCATATTCCCAACTGCTGCACAATTTGGACAGCTGGCAGCTTAGAGGGAGCATTACCAAGAGGACGTTCTCTCAAGGTCCTACCACCACTCACAAGTTCCCCTTCAAGTCACTTGCCATCCTGACTTGGAAATATGTCGCTGTTCCTTCACCATTACTGGGGAACATTCATGAACCCCCTAATCGCACTGTGGGTGCTCCAGCACCACATGCACCACAGCAGTTCATTAAAGTGGCTCACCACCACCTTCCATTTGAGGAGTGACAACAAATGCTGGCCTAGCCAGATATTCCTGTGTTCCATCAACTAACAAAAAACCTTAGCCTTTTTCAGCGCAGTAAATATTCTTTAATACTATGTAACAAATGTAAGTCTTTTTCTCTCTTCATAAGTTAAGGATGAAGCCCTTGAATTTTCATCCAAATTCACTTAATGGAGTGCGTGCCTGAGTGATCTTTCAATTTATGGTGCTTTTAATGCAACACCCATAATTAATTTTAATGAATGACTAAGTGTCCTAGAACGTATCATTCAATTCCTCACCATTCCCTGGGTGTTTTTATAAGAGGTTAATTTCCACGCATGTGCTTTGCTCTGCTTTTTCTCAAGGCTTCAGTTACAGTTGGCTTCTTGGCAAATTAGTGGACAACATTCATCTATTTTAGGTTTCATTGAAGCATTACTAGTGTTTCCTCTTCAGGAATACTGCTGTAGCTCGATCAAACAGAATCCATTATGTTGGCTCCTCAACAACCGATGCCTTTTCTATAATTTCTGACCCATGGTGACAAGGCGATCAATGTGTTGCAAACAGGCACATTTTGTGAGAATGCATCCTTAGGATATTTGATTGGCACCCCAACCACTGCCTTCAACACTCATTCCCTCTAACGCTGAAGCACAGTGGCAGCAGTGTGTACCATCTACAAGATTCTCTGCAACAACTCATCCCCCTTTTTTGACAGCACCTTCCAAAGCCATGACCTTCACATCTAGAAGGGGAAGTGCAACTGATGCATAGAGAACACGACCAGTAGTAAGTTCCTCTGCAAGCTGCGTACCATCCTGACTTGGAACTATCTCACTGCTCCTTTACTGTCACTGGGTAAAAATCCTGGAATTGCCTTCCCAACTGCACCGTGAATGTACCCGCATGGGCTACAACAGTTCAGAAGACAGCTCAGCACAATATTCTCGGAGGTAATTAGAGACGGGTAATAAATTCTGGCCTAACTATTGATGCTCACACTCCATGAAAGAATTTTTAAAAACACTTCTTAGCAAGAATGAATACCCAGTATGCCATATGGCAGTCCTGGCATCCAGAGTTGCAATGGGACTTCAGCAACTAAAGAGCTATCTTTCCTAACGCAAAACAGAAAGTTTGAACGAGGGAAAGTATTTCCCTCTGTCTCACACCAGAAATAGCAGCGGGAACCCATCAAATTTAATCTCATTCTTTAAACCCTGCCCGTGAAAATAACATCACTATTTCATTAAAACGAAACAGCAGCCCTTACCCACTGTGAGGAAAAAGCAGAGCAAAAAGGAATCATTTTTAATAAAAGTGTGACATAAATTAGTCACTGAGTCTGTTGCTAAACATGCCCTCTAAAACTGGAAGCGGAAGTCTGCAAAGTCTCAGGATTTGAGTCCAAAGATGTTTAGGTTAGGTGGATTAACCATGGTAAATGCGTAGGTGTACTGGGGTCAGGTGAGGGAGAGGGCCTGTGTAAGAGAGTCAATACAGACTTGTGGGGCCTAATGGGCTCTTCTGCACTGTAAGGATTCTCTGACTATATAATCCGAGGGCTGCTTCACATATTAAGCTTCATTAATAAGCTTAATGCGCCAATTGGTGTAAGAAAATAAAATGTCCATCTCTTGAGAAGGATGAAAAATCATGCTAGGCTTCATTTCAATACATTAGAATATTTAAAGCAAACTATGACAGTAACTAATTAAACTTGTCTAAATGTCTTACTGGAATATTGGGATTTATCAGTGACAAAGAAAAATTGTGAGACTAGCACCCTCATTCATCTGAGTAGGGCACAAGAAAACAGAGTAAAACTGAGGTTAATAGAGGTCGTGAGGAGCACCCTTCAGTGACTGTAGACATATCTGATTATTGGCGGTCAGTTATCTCAGTTCCAGGATATCAGTGCGGATGGTCCAAGGGGTCGGTCCAAGGGGTCAGTCCAACCTCAGCTACTTTATAAGGTCAGGAATGCGGCTGTGGATGATTCCAAAGTGTGTCACTCCACTCACAACACTTTCAATAATGAAGCTCCTGTCGACCCACAGAAAGGTCAGGATAATCAGCCAAAACCAGGCTACATCTGTGCTTTGTAAATGATCGGCTGTAAACAAAGAGAAAACCTACATACATCATATTCAAGAGCATCAATAAGACCACCTTCTAGAAGTCATCATTGACAAGAATCCTAAGAACAAGAACACTAAGACTATAGCTGCAGGGCAAAGGCTGGGTATTCTGTAATGAGTAGCTTCATCTTCAGACCTTTCATAAGCTGATGGCTGATGTCATGGAAAACCCAACATTCCAAAGATGATTGCAACTGCAATATCATTCAATAATCCCAAATCTCAGCATATTCAGAATAGAGCAATTCCCTTGTTGACTGTACATTACCCCAGATGTAATATCCTCCCCATCTCCATCACTCTTGTACAGTGGCTCTAGTATGTACAGAGTATATTGTAGCAACTTACTTTAATAACTCCTGCATCCCATTCAGACTCCACTACATAAATGGGTAGAGCAACAATATCATGAGAATATCATCACTTCCAAGTCACAGGCTGTCTTGACATCGATGTATATCATCCTTTCTTCACCAGTACTAAGATAGTATCCTGGCATATTCTCCCTGATAACAGTTCATAAAGCATGACCACCATCATTTTCTCAGGGCAGCACAGTAGTTAACAATACTGCCTCTCAGAGCCAAGAAACCAAGGTTCCTGGCTTAGGTCTATGTGTGGAATTTGTACATTCTTCCCATATCCACATGGGTTTCCTCCCACAGTCCAAAGTTGTGCAGGTTAGGTTGATTTGCCCCGTTACATTGTCACTTAGTGTCAGGGGATTAGTAAGGTAAATACGTGGGGTAATGGGGATAGGGTTTGGGTGGGATTATGGTCAGTGCAGACTTGATGGAGGAATGGCTTCCGACTGCACTTTAGGAATTCTATGATTCTAAGTATACAGTCTTGCTGTACAGACTATTGTCTGACAACAATTTATTTTTAATCCATGTGTTTGTACCTGAGTCAGTTTTTCTAATCCCCTGACATTAGTTCATGTTGTCAATATTTGTGACTTCAGGAGCTTCAGCTCAGTCTTTGAGCTGCAGACACTGCGATGCATCAGAGAAGGACAAAGTTACCTGGACACACCCCTTTGGACAGAGTCTTCTCTGATTTGGTCAGTGGCCAAAGTCATGAGGACATGACAGTGAGTGAGGCAATAGGGGATTGAGAAGGCCCTGCAATTGTGCAACAGGTTCAAGGTCCTTGCAATGTGTAAGAATGAAAATAATGGCTCCAGGGTGGATGCACAAACTGAACATGGAATCATGGTACAAGAAGTCATCCCAGTGGGGGCTGGTAGTTGTGGGCCAGCCAAATGCCATGATTTGGAAAATCAACTCTGGGTTGGGAAGGAACTTTCAGTGCAGGGGGAGGATCTAGAGGTCGTGGTCTTCATAATTACCAACGTCATAAATAGAACAAGAAAAAAAGTTTAGAACATGGAACCCTACGGTGCAGAAACAGGCCATTCGGCCTATCGAGTCTGCATCGACCACAATCCCCATATCCTTCCACGTTTACCCGCTAATCCCTCTAACCTACGTATCCCAGGACATTAAGGATCAATTTTGGCATGGCCTGTCAACCCAACCAGCACATCTTTGGACTGTGGGAGGAAACCAAAGCACCCAGAGAAAACCCATGCAGACACGAGGAGAATGTGCAAACTCTACACAGACGGTGACCCGAGCCAGGAATCGAACCCAGGTCCCTGGAGCTGTGAAGCAGCAGTGCTAACCACTGTGCTACCATGTCGCCCTGCTGTGGGAGTATAGGCAGTCTCAATTAAAAAGCAGAATATCAAAGAAATATCTCTGAGCCATGAACAAATTTCTGTAGAGTAAGATGGGAGAGTTGAATGCATGGCTCAGACTGGTGTGAGGGAAATGGGTTTTGATTTATAGGGTACTGGATACAGAGGGAAAAGGCAACTTTACCATTGAGGTGTTCTTGAATCATGATGGGGCCAGTGTTCTAGTGAGTCATATAATTAAGAGTGCACCAGCAGATGACCAGCAAAGGGTGACAAAAATAGTAAAACAATAGAATTAAAGTCTCTGTATCTGAATGCACATAACATTGTTAACAAGTCAGATGAATTGATAAGGCAAATAGAAATAAATATGTGATCTAATTGTCATTACAGAGACATGGCTGCAAGATGACAGAGAGCAAGGACCTAAGAATTTAGGGGCACATGATATCTAGGAAGGACAGAAAATTAGGAAAAGGTGGAGGGGTAGCTTTGTTAATTAAGGTTGACATTGTTACTATAGAGAAAGTGATGACCTTTGTTCTGGAGATCGAGATGTGGAATCAGTTTGGGTTGAGATGAGAAATAGTCATTTTTAAGCGTGATTTATTGGTCCCGTAACAGTAACCACACTGTAAGATGGGTATACAGGAAAAATAATGGGCACTTGGGTGTGAGAAAGGCACAGCAATAATCATGCACAATTTCAATCTATGTATAGATTAGATATATCAAACTTAGCCTGGATGATGAGCTCATAAACTGTTTTCAAGACAGTTTTTTAGAACAGCATATTCTACAGCCAACTAGAGAACAGGCTCTAAATTTGCTGATGGAACAAAGATAAGTAGAGAAGTAAATTATGGAAAGAACATAAGGAGAAATTGCAAAGAGATATTGAAAGTGGGGAAAAAAAGTTGCTAGATGGAATATAATGCAGAAAAATTTGAATTTTTATTTGTAAACATAAAAGCAGCATATTACATAGAGGGAGAGATTGCAGAATTCTGAGGTACAGAGGCATCTGGATGTCCTGATGCATGAATCGCAAAAAAGTTAGTATGCAGGTACAGCAAGTGATTGGGAAGGCAAATGGAATGCTGTTAATTAACGCAAGGGGAATGGGCTAAAAAGTAAGTTGTATAAGAACACTAGTGAGACCACACCTAGATTACGGAGGCCCTATCCTTATTATCCCATGTAATTACATTGCTAATCCCCCTGACATTAAGCTTCAATTGAGCATGGCTGCCCAATGTGAGGTAATGAATTTAAGAAGGTCTAATACAGATAGGAAATATATAGTAAATGGCAGAATCCCTTCGGAGTATTGATAGGCAAAGGGATCTGCATTTACAGGTACACAGGTCACTGAAAGTAGCAATGCAGGTGAAGAACGTAGTCAAGAAGGCATACAGCCTGCTTGCCTTCATTGGCTGGTGGAATGAGTTTGAAAATTGACAAGTCAAGTTGACGCTTTATAGAACCTTAGTGAGGCCACGTTTGGAATATCGTGTTCAATTTTTGGAATGTAGTGTCACTGCACTACCAAAAGGATGTGGAGGCTTTGGAGAGGTTCATGAAGTTCCACGAAACGGCGATGAAATTGGCCTGTTAAATTAGAACTCTAAAGTAAGTTCAACGCCTCCATGATAATAAATGGAACATGGATTAGAAGTAGAATGGAAACACAATCTCCAAGTTGCACTGTCTTCCAGCACTCCTCTCAAATGGGAATGAGGGATTCAATTTACTTACTTTATTTATCTCAAATTATGTTGTTGGTATTATTGAACACTTAATGCATTCTTATAACATTCCTAAGTCCATTACAGCAATAAAAGCAATGAATAAAATTTAAATGTGGCTGGAAGTCTCTAAAGGAAAGACAAAAAAAAACTCCAGCTACAAAACAAACAAATTTTTTGGATTCCTTTTGTTCTTGGAATTCAAGTTAAAAGACCAAGCATTTGATCTTTCAATATTTGTGGACTAAAGAGAACAGTAATACTGTGTCTCAATCTTCAGTAGTATAAAAATCATCCCTGCTAAGTAATCAAAAAGCGATTACAATGTTGTAACAATCTACATTATGACCAATTGTAGAATCCCGAGGAGGGCCAGCACCAGACAGGCCCTGCATAAATAAGAAAATAAGAGCACCATAATACAGAGTTACATACAATCTAAAATCAGGCCGTTCAATCCAAACTGTTGTTTATATTCCTCACAAGCCTCCTCCTCTTCATATATCCTTCATGGCGTAACCCTCTACTTCTTGCTTCCCCTTCAATACCCTTTTGGAGAGAGTACAGAGAAGGTTTACCAGGATATTGCCTGGCATGGAGGATCTTAGCTATGAGGAGAGATTAGGTAAACTGGGGTTGTTCTCCCTGAAAAGACAGAGAATGAGGGAAGACCTAATAGGCGTGTATAAAATTATGAAGGGTATAGATAGGGTGAACAGTGGGAAGCTTTTTCCCAGGTTGGAGGTGACAAACAGAAGGGGTTCACAGGTTCAAGGTGAGGGGGAGGAGATTCAACTCAGATATCAGAAGGACATATTTTACATACAGGGTGGTAAGGAACTGGAATGCGCTGCCAAGCAGGGTGGTGGAGGCGGACACATTGAGATTGTTTAAGACTTATCTGGATAGTCCCACGAGCAGATTGGGAATGGAGGGATACAGAAGAATGGTCTAGTTGGACCAATGATCAGCGCAGGCTTGGATGGCCGAAGGGCCTGTTTCCTGTGCTGTATTGTTCTTTGTTCTTTAATACATCCACATTCTTCAACTCTTTACGGTGGCAAGTTCCACATTCAAATAGCCACACTCTGGGTACAGAAGTTTCTCCTGGGTTTCTATTGGATTTGTGACTGTCTGTTCATGGTTCCTTTTTTCGAACTCCCCCGACAAATATTACTAAAATCAGTCAGGGTGGCAAGATGGCACTGCTGCCTCACAACACCAAGGCCTAGTTTCAATTCTGGCCTTGGGTGACAGTCTGTTTGGTTGTTCTCTCAGTGTCTGTATGGGTTTCCTCCAGGTGCTCTGGTTTCCTACTGTACTAAGATGTGTAGGGTAGGTTGGTTTTCCATGCTAAATTGCCCCTTGGTGTCAGGGGGATTAGCAGAGTAAATGTGTGGGTTACAGGGATAGGGCCTGTAAGTGGGATTCTTGGCTTGATGGGCCAAATGACCTCCTTCTGTATTGTTGGGATTCTATGATATGAAAATAAGGAACCAAGTAGTTAAAATATAAAATGGAAGAACTGGAACAGAGTGTGGACTATTTCCCAAAGCAGTTGTTTATAATCAAGGTATGAAAATGATTATTGATTGTGAAATCATACATCTATTTTCAACTGTATCTGGGAGAGGCCCATTTCCCATGTACAGCTTTTCTCATCTTGTATTTTTAATAAAACATTTATTTAAATAGCTAGGAAGTGTTATTTTTATTTTGGTTGTAAGTAATGAAGGAATTGCTCTCTGCAGTCTGACCCAAGAAACCTCAGCAATCCCGCCACCCTCCCTGCCAGAACTGGAACTCTTAACACTAATATTTCTTACACAGTAAGCAGTTACGGTGTAAAGTTATTCGCACCATGTTAGCTCTTATAAACAATGAAAAATCCTAGGCATTGTGTCCACACAAGAATGCACATTTAATTCAATTGAAGCTGAAAATATCGAATGTAACACTCCTCTTGTTGGCTTAAATTGCCAATGTGACTAATATTGATTTGCTCCAATATAGATCAGCAAAGATTTCACAGAAACAGACAGCAAGGTAGCCACTTGAAAAGCTAAAGTTTGGACAAGTAACCTTGCCCTATTTGTTTTTCTTCTCGAAATGCTTCCAGCTATTCTCTCTGATCTGTCCCAGCTGAACATCTAGGCATGTGAGAGCTTTCATTTCTGTTTGGCCTCAGGACACTCCAAAAGAATTCAGAAGCAATCAACTTCTTTTGAAGTGTGATCAATAAATAGCCAACAAATTATGGTGCGTAATGGTCAGGTAAAGCATTTGCAAAGGACATAGTGAGATGCAAGGAGTAGAAAAGGAACCGAGAAGAATTAGGTCAGTGTTTTGTTCTGGAAGCAGGTTTCATAAAATCCTTAGTGTTGAAGAAGGCCATTTGGCCCATTAGATTTTCACCGATTCTCCGAAAGAGCAATTGTAGAATCCCTACTGTCCAAAAAGAGGCCATTCGGCCCATTGAGCCTGCAATGACAACAATCTCATCCCATTCCCATTACCCTACATATTTAACCTGTTAATGCCCCCAAAACTATAGTCAATTTAGCATGGCCAATCAACCTAACCCACATAACTTGGGCTGTGGGAGGAAAGAGGAGCATCTGGAGGAAACCTACGCAGACATGGGGAGAATGTGCAACTCCACACAGACAGTGACCCAAGCTGGGAATGGAACATAGGCCCATTCTCTGCCCTATCCCCATAGCCCCACGCATTTACCACAGCTAACCCACCTAACCTACACATTTTTGGACACTAAGAGGCAATTTAGCATGGCCAATTCACCTAACTTGCACAGCTTTGGGATGGGAGATGAAACCAGAACACCTGGAGGAAACCCATGCAGACACAGGAAGAACATGCAAACTTCATATGGTGATCTGAGGCTAGAATCAAACCTGGATCCCTGGCATTGTGAAACAGCAGTGCTAACCACCATGTCGCCACTCAGATTCTTATGAGAGGTTCTACTGTGTGAGGAGAACCTAAAAGAATGGGTTTCCTAATTTGACAGCAGGGTTCCTTCACATTTTCTCTCTTGTGATCTTCCTACCCACAGGCAGTCTGACAAGATAGAAGCTGGCGTAACAAGCCCTTATTAGTGACAGGGCTGGACTACAACAGAAGACAAATGTCAGGTGATAGTTCTATTTTCCAATCACAGCCTTGTCACACCATAGTAGACCTCATAGTTTGCTCAATTATTTGCTGGTATCTTCCTAGACTTTTTCCCAATGTAAGCTTGTGAAGTCAATCATCCCAAGTCAAGTTTTAATGCCAGATTTATCAGGATTTGGTTATTCTTCATTGAGAGGAAAAATACTTTTTCTCTCTTCCTTCTGTTACTCTGAGCTGGACGCATGCTCCAAGCCTATTCTCTCTCACATGCATGGCATGAACTCATCATTTTTTATTGCAGATAATTAGGAATAAATTTGAGGACAAGAGAATGATGTTACTTGCACCTTCAGCAGATTTTTTTTTAATGTTGTATAATTGATATTGCAATCAGTACCTTCAGGAAGGAAGCTTTCTGTATTGCAGCAGTGAGTTCAGAGCTGAAGGGCATCTGTGCTGGGCAATGGAGCATTTTCCTCATTTTAGCATTTCATTTCAATATCACACATACCCAGATCAAAACAAAATGCACTGTGCTCTAACATAATGCTGAATCTTGTTTTCAAATTGGAAAAAAGGTTTGTCTTTTGTTGTGTTTTTCTATTCAATCATTCCATTGCTGCAGCTTTCTAAATGATAAGTGAAGTTAATGATTATCACTCCATTGCAAATAGTTTTTGATGTAATTCCCTACCTGACAAAAATCAAAATGAGGCTATCCGATGAAGCCTTAGCATCAACAGAAAATGGAGACTTTCATTTGTTGACTCTCAGATGGACTCAATCCCAGCTTCCTGGACAATTTCACACTTAAGGCATTGTCCAGTCCCTTCACACCATTCTGCACTGCTTCGGCAGTCAAGCTTTCATTTCAAGCTGACTTCCACATCATTGATTCCCGGCTTGTCTGTGTGGAGTTTGCATGTTCTCCTCATGTCTGCAAGGGTTTCCTCCAGGTGCTCTAGTTTCCTCCCACAGTCCAATGATGTGTGGGTTAGGTTGATTGGCCACACTAAAGTTGCCCCTTAATGTCCTGAGATGCTTAGATTAGAGGCATAAGCGGGTAAGGTATGCAAGGATATGGGGGTGGGGCTTGGGAGGGATTGTGGTTATGCAGACTCGATGGGCCAAATGGCTTCTTTCTGTACCATGGGATTTCTATGATATGGTTTCTATGTTTGGTTCTAGACTGGTCACTCACTCACAACTAAATGAATCTCGCCTGTGTTCTTTCCCTGCCTTTTATGGTCCTTTTGCAATTTTGCCATCTCTGTTAAAGTGTCACTTTCACCAATTTGACATAGAAATAAAATCTATCATGTGTTAGTGCTCCTCTCCGAGCAGCTGCTACCTATTTCCTCCAACAGTTCAGCCAGCAAGAGAGAGGTCCATGGAATGATTGAAGGCAGAAACAAACATTGTTTGTCCATGTGGTAGTTAATTTATTCATTTCATGACGACTAGCTTGTACGTAAGGTCACTCTAACTGAACATTTAGTATTCATCACGATCTAAAGCAAGTCACCATTGCCAGTTAGGGACCTAAACAGATACATCAACTAGTCACAACGAGATAAATGAATCCCTTCTCTTTGTTTAATTACTGCTAATATTCCACAGTTCAGGTCATGATACTTACAGTCACTCAGTTAACTCCAACCAGGAACCTCTCCAGCTTTATCATAAAGTGTTTTCAATAATTGTTTATCTAGGAATCAGTGAAGACTGAAAATCAGGCCAGGTTCAACCCTAGCAGGCCTTGCTAATTATTCTCTGCTTGTGAACTTCTCTTTGAGCTTTACTAAGCTGATAACAGCTTCATATAATATGTTAATACACTGCTTATGAACAAGTTCATGCCCAATCTTCCAGGCCATGAATTTTACATTCCAAGATTGGGCACACACCCAACCCGAACATTCTTGTTTTTGTGTGAAATGACAATGGAAGTGCGTCCAATGTCACTGTGCATGTCTGCAATCTTGAATTCCACAGTGTACGGAGGAGTCGAAACTAGGCCCACCAACAAGTTTAGGACCAATTAAGGCCATTAAAAATCTTATTGATCACAGAAACCCTACAGTATAGAAGGAAGCCATTTGGCCCATTGAGTCTGCACTGATTCTCTGACAGAGTATCTTAGCTAGGCCCTCTCCCCGTGACCCACACATTTACCATGGCCAACCCACCTAATTGTGAGGTACATACTTAAACCATCTGTAGTTTCTAAATCAAGAGAGATTATGGGATAAAGAGCAAGTAGGATGTAGAAAGATGAATTTGGTAAGAAACACCATAATCTTCCATGGTATCAGATATGGTTTTACTCATATCTTTCAAGACAAGTAGTTCACAAGAAGATACAGGTGGTGATTGGCATTATGACTGTTCTTTACCGCTGTCACAGTCAAACTAATAAGAAAACATATTCCTGAAATCCCATAATTTGCAAAGTATACCAAATTAGACAAAACACCGGGTGGTACAGTGGCACGGTGGTTAGTATCACTGCCTCACAGCACCAGGGACCTGGGTTCGATTCCCAGCTTGGGTCACTGTCTGTGTGGAGTCTGTATGGTGAAATCAGATTTTTCGTTAAGAGCAGTATCCTTAGATGGAGCTTTACTTGGCAAAAGTTGGTCAACATGACCCCACCAGTTTGGACTGTGTAAGAAACACATCCTGTCCGAGAAATCATAGTACGTGATAGAGGAGCAGAATTAAGCCATTCAGCCGATCAAGTCTGCTCCACAATTCAATCATGGCTGATGTGTTTCTCAACCCCATTCTCCCACTTCTGCCCCATCACCTTTGATCCCATTACCAAACAAGGACATAAATACACATATATTACATATATGTATTATTGATATATATCAATTTTAAATATACTCAATGAGCTGGCCTGCACAGCCATCTATGGCTATGAATTCCATAGATTTACCACCCTCTGGCTGAAGAAATTCTTCCTTATCTCAGTTCTACTCTTTAATCTGAGGCTATGCCTCCGAGTCCTAACTTCCAGCAGATCCAGGAGCATAAATGTGAGCGAGAACCTCTTGTCCTGAACAGAAAACTCTGGCTTTGATCTTTGTGCTCTTCTCTCCACTTGATCACACCATTGATCTTACACAACTTGTTGTGTTTTGGACAGTTTCAGCAGATTAAAGCAAATATGCAGTCGCTGGTCCCATTAGCAGAAATGCAGAAAATGCTATAGTCGCAGCAAGTGACATGTTCTGATGTGTCAATGGAAATGTGGCCAATCGCTTTCAAATAGAGGAATGTCCTTGTGATGACCTTCAAGCATGTTTCATGGTTTGAATAAATCTCTGCTAATTCAATGGTGAATGAGCAGTATTGTGTTAAGGGTGATCTCAAAACCCTGTTGAGACAAATTCGAGTCCACTGTCTATCCTAAGTTGTTCCCGTAACCTGTAACAACTGAACATTTTATTTGTCCGGATATGGCCATGTGTCCAGATCATCATCAACCTGTCCTGGTCCCTCTATGTTGACACTATAGTTAAGAAAGCCCACCGATGCCTCCACTTTCTCAGAAGACTAAGGAAATTTGGAATATCCATTACAACTCTCATCAACTTTTACAGATGCACCATAGAACACGTTCTATCTGGTTGTATCACAAGTTGGTATGGCTCCTGCTCTGCCCAAGACCACAAGAAATTACAAAGGGTCATGAATGAAGCCCAATCCATCATTCAAACCAGCCTCCCACCCATTGACATTGTCAACACCTCCCACTGCCTCAAAAGCAGCCAGCACAATTCAGGACATCACACACCCCGGACTTAATCTCTTCCATCTTCTTCCACTAGGAAAAAGATGCAAAAGTCTGAGGACATGTACCAACTGACTCCAGAACAGCATCTTCTCTGCTGCCATCAGACTTTTGAATGGACCTTCCTTGCATTATGTTGATCTTTCTCTACACTCTAACTATGACTGTAACTGTACATTCTTCACTCTCTCCTTTCCTTCTCTATGAACAGTATGCTTTGCCTGTATGGTGCACAAGATACAATACTTTTCACTGTATACCAATACATGTGTCAATAATAAATTTGAAATCAATGATATCTGGTTTAGCAAGCAAGCAGCATTGGACTGCGCCTCCGTTCACCTTGCTAATCAGTCTGTTCTGCAGCAGATCATTTAAGACATCCCAAATTCTCAGTACTCAGAGAACTGTTTCAGGTTCAGCACAAAGTTGGCAATAGATTCCCTGAACTTATGTTGAACTTGAATCTTTGCAGAATTCCAGACAGTTTTGACTGAATATGGAACTTCACAAGCTCCACTGACTTGTTATATGACTTAATATTAGGTGCATCCAAGCAGTTAGATTTCTGATGAACTATATATTTTTGTACACACATTCAGCAGGATAATTCTACCTTTACCTTAGTCAGTAATTTCATTCTCCGTGAAATAGAAACGGATACTTCCAACATGCTGAATTCTGTCCTCAGCATCTGCATCGGATGGATTGACCCTTCTGCAGGTCCTGGCTATGTTTTTTTTGCCATAGAAACCATACATTGCAAAAGGAGTCCATTCAGCTCAGAAAGAGCGTCTTTACCTCGCCCTATCTCCATAACCCCTTCTATTCACCGTGGCCAATCCATCTAACCTACACATCCCTTTGGACTGTGGGAGGAAACCGGAACACCTATGCAGACACGGGGAGAATGTACAAACTCCACACAGACATGGACTCAAGGCCAGAATTAAACCAAGGTCCCTGGTGCTGTGAGGCAGCAGTGCTAACCACTGTGCCACTGTGTCACCCTTTGTTTTGAATGTACTTACCACTGTAATAGCACTGCCAGTTCAAGAACTATCTTTAGCTTGCTGATTGTTTCTCTATGCTTTATCCATCCTTTTCTGACCTAGGCAGACTTGCCAAAGGAAGAGCATTCATTTCTTTGTTCTCTATGCAGGTCTGGTGTATTTTGAATTCTGAATTCTGTCAGCTTCCATGGCTTTGATCTTCCCATGTGTTTGAAACCTCAGCAGACACACTTTTTTTAAACTTTAAAAACTGTCTCCTTTTTGAAACAAATGCTGCAGCAACCTATTGGACACCAAGGACAATTATTTGCTTTTTTTTTTGCAAGTCAGCAGTTGATTTTTCCTGTCTCTATTTTGTCCACTGCTGTTTCCAGAATTCCCTTCGAGCATGCCAAGTCTTTAAAACCTCTCCGCTGTTTCTGAATCTTGCGGTACTCACAGCGACTGGGGTGAAGCACACAGCATCAGTCAGATTTATCCTCATCGCCAGTGTTATAACTTCAGGCAGGAGGTGGTTGACTGCAAACAAATGTGTACTTTATTGGGAACACACGTTGACATGTTTACAGGCTCGACACCATCTCACTACCCAGAGCACAGCATTGGTGCCATCCCCTGGTTGATTGGCAGGAGCAAAAGGCAACCAATCCCATTACTATAGAAATGTGACAGAGAGTATTGGCTAATGAGCTTGGATGATGCATCTGCCACAGGTGAATAGTTGATCGTATGAAAGCTGAAATGTGAGGATGAGATTTGCAACAATGCTGACTGAGTGAAGTGAAGCAATGAACATTGGTGATTTCAGTCATTCTTGATCAAGACTGTTGATTGATAAGTGAAATGGGTGTGGTGAATGGAGCAGTTGGTGAAACTAGTGGTTCATTTGGTTTATTGGCCTTGACCATGCACATGAGATCATTAAATCTTTTTGTGCCAGTGACACCTATTTGCTCCCACTGTCTTTGTAATGTCTATCTGGGAGGCATCCTGGCCCCTTCAGGAAAGAGGACATCACTCCCATGCCTCCGTCCTTTCCCTCCTCTCTGTCTATCTGCTGCATCCAGTGTTGCAGGAGGGAAGCTTTGGGGCACGCTCCCTGCCCTGTTTCACCATTTGCACTCTTTTTGCTCATAGACTCTTTGACAATAGAGTCCATCATCTGCTGCAGCCGGAATGCCCTGTGCCCTTCAGAGATGCAGACTGGTTTTAATTAATTCAGGCTTGTTTAAGTGATGGTAGCCTTGCACAAATGTTGGCCCTTTCCTAGACGTGCAGAGCTCAGTAGCATATTTGGTACAGGGCTACACACTACTTGCATCGTAATTAGCAGGCAGTACGATGTTTGTGCATTGTGACCCGCATGCCCATTTTCAGGAACAATCACGTTTTTAGCACATTGATTTGAATGACTCCCTCGGGGACATTCAGCTACTTGTAAAACTTATTTGTTAGTTGGATATTAGACGTGATGCTGTTAGATCATGACTCTTATACAGGAGGACACTGATTAAGTTGCTTAATTCTACAGAAAATATTTGTTTATCTTTAGGACTCACAGTGCAATCTTTTCTGTCAAAGAAATTGATAGATATAATGCAACTAATGCAGTTGTAAAATCGTTCAACGTTTGTTGTCAATTTTAGTGATTCTTTTTCAGGGATACATTGAACATGTACCTGGTCTGATCTTTCTTTTAAGTGTTTGTCAATAGAAAGTGCTGACAGGGGCAAGATACTTTTGTAAAGCCATGGTAATGACATCAAATACTAATCAGCTCCTACTGCAGAGTTTAAATCTCATTCAGTTAGTTCAAAGCATTCACGTCAGCATCCTGTAACTATGGATGTAGATCATCTTTTATGATTTTATGCAATCACCCTATCCTTTCTCCCCCAGTACTTGGCAATGGTTAGAAACCAGGATTCAGGTATCTATCAGTTTTCTTCTGAGACACTAGTTAGGAAGAATTATAGAATCTTTACAGTACAGAAGGAGACCATTCAGCCCATCAAATCTGTACCAACCATAATCCCAGCCACAGCCTGTTCCCGTAACCCCATGCATTTACTCTAGTTAGTCCCCCCTGATTTAGCATGGCCAATCAGTCTAATCCACACATTTTTGGAGAATGGGAGGAAACTGGAGCACCCAGAGGAAACACAGATAGTGACCCAAGATTGGAATTGCTAACCACTGTGCCACCGTGCCATCCAAGAAGCCTGAGTCCAGGGATGAACCTAAACAGTAGATATGTATCCTCGTCACTGAAGTGCACTTAAGATGGGAGTGTCCCTCAAAACTGAGTAAGAGCAGCACCCACAACATATCCTCCATTGAATTCAGCTGCTTTACATTCTGCACAATGTTACGCTCTACTGATATCAGTGTGGATGTAAATAGGCATTCCACCTGATCCCAATGTGTTTCCCATTCAGGGAGTTACATTATAAAGAACCCCCATGTTATCCCCAGTTTTTTTCTCAAAAATATATTCTATTCAGAAATTTCACAAATGTGCCTTGCAAAACATTTCAAGCTGAAAGTGCTATGAAATTCAGCTTGACTCGTACAGTGTGTTCCAATCTAAGGTGCTTCATGTGATTGAAATTCTCTTGATATTTACAATATGCATTCCACGTCAGGCATACATCCTGAAGGCAAATATATTTCAAATTGAAAAACTGACAGAAATTGCAATAGAATTCAACTTTCCTTCATGCAGCAAGTTGCATTCTGAGTTTCAATAATCATGATATTTACAAAGTACGTTCAATGTCAGCCCAAAGAGTTCTACAAACTTTCCAGCCCCCTGGTTCACCATGGCAAAATGATTCTGGACAGCAGAATCTTTCCCCATTGTACCTCTATCATAGCTGTCTCAAGCTTGAGTGCGTCCCTCAGCACATGGTCCTGAACTTGGGAATGTGCCAGTCTGGAACACTCAGATGAAAACAACTCATTGCACTGGAAATCTGGCAGACAAAAGAGCATCTTTCACCGAGTTTATGATTCTCCAGATGCAGTTGATATTTGGTCTCCATGTGCATTCTAGGGAGCAACCTATGGAATTCAGAGCCCTGCATCATGGAGCTGCTGGGGCGAAACATTGACAAAAACCATTGCATCTCTCTCCAGACCTTCTTCGCATTGGCACATTCCCAAAAGTGGCGAACAATGGTCTCCAACAGCATTGTCTCCATGAGCTGCCCTTCCAGCACAGCTGAGCTGAGACTGCGAATGCAAGAGGACAGGAAGAAATATGTTGGTGCTTTTTCACACTCCACCATGTCTACCTTGGCCTAATCCGACATGTTCATATAATATGACCTGGAAATAAATGAAGTTTATGATCCAAGCAATTGCCATGTTCTAACCAAAATCATAGGGCTGTAGTAAGAACCTGCTGTAATTGGACATTTTATGAGAATAACCTTCATACCTGTTGTGGATTTGTATTCGCAGTTCTAGTATAAATGAGTTTTAAACATCCTGTCACTCTTTCACACAATTCACCAAATGGATCCCAGAGGAGTGTGATAGTATGTCATCATTCATAGCCTCTCTGCATTAAATCATTCAGTGCTGTGCTTAACTGTAAAGCACTTTTATAAGAGGTTCCCCTGTTCAGGAATAATTTGAGATGTGCTGCTTTCTAAGTCTCCTTGTTCCTAAAACCCCACTGTGATATGTTAATGTAAGGATGTTTAATGGTATTTTAAACAGGTTACAATCTCCACTGAAACAGCGCAGAGAGACTTGAACTTCACTTGCTTCGCTACACTCGTTTATGCTGGGGCTTGACTTCCATGTGCCCGAGTGATGTGATACGGCACCATTCTGCACCCTGGGATCAGAGAATTTAATTTGAGCCTGCTTCAATGCTCCTCACAGGTGTTAAGTGAAACCATTTTTGATCGGCTGTCCCTTGATTCAAGGATGAGACTTATTTATGAATCACAATTGATCTCCGAACAGGAAGGCCTCATCTGTCCAAAGTTAACAGGGGCTGAGGATGGTGGGTCTGGGAGATGCTGGGGGTGGGAGGGGAATGCGGGTATGGAGTGATAGTCAGGAAGGCACGAGGTTTTGCATCACAAGACTTCTCACCCTATTGTATGTCTGCTGTCACCATGCAACCCCTTGCCTTCCAGCCAGTTCTCAGGGGAACATTAGCTTCCACTATCTATGTTTGAATTCCTCCAGATAGGTTGCCACCTTGTTATCAGGCCAAATTCACAAATGACATCCTATATGATTACAACAAAAGAAAACCATCCCTCCTTATTTGACATTATGTCTTCTTTGACATAATTAACTACACCATCCACCTCTGACACTGTACCATCGTTAGCTAACTGCATTCCCCTCCACCCCCGGCATCTGCCAGACTCACCATCCCCAGCTCCTCTTAACTTTGGACAGATGAGGCCTTCCTGTTCAGAGATCAGTTGTGAATTCCATTCTGATCTATCAGAGTCAGAGAATCAGCTGCTATGACTTCTCTTCCCACTTCTGTCCCATTTCATCTTGTGATCCCAAGGATCTGACCTTGGGCCTCTCGTTTGTCAATTACAGTGACATCATCTTAAAACACAGCATTACAAGAACACAAGATGAACTTATTTAAGATTCCTTACCTGAGAAAGGATATGCTGGCACCGGAGGGGGTGCAGAAGAGATTCACTAGGATGATTCTGGAGTTGTGAGGGTTGGCTTATGAGGAGATACTGAATAAACTGCGACTAGGGACAAATTGTCCCTATATTGGTCCCTATATGGGAATCTTCCACAATAGGCTATGTCATTAAGACGTTAGGACGGCGGCGCGGGCTCATTGGGCCAAAGGGCCTGTTTCCCGTGCTGTGTTGCTCTTTGTTCTTTGTACTCATTGGAATTTAGAAGAATGAGGATGGATCTTATAAAAACATATGATACTATAAAGGGACTAGATAAGATAGCAGGAAAGTTGTTTTCACTGACACGTGAAACTAGAATTAGGGGGCTTAGCCTCAAATTAAGGGGGAACAGATTTAGGACAGAGGTGAGGAGGAACTTCTTCACCCAAAGGGTTGTAAATCTGTGGAGTTCCCTGCCCAGTGAAACTGTAATGGTCAAAAGGTTCATGTTTTTTAGGTGTCCAGATCACCAACAACCTGTCCTCGTCTCTCCATGCTAACACAATAGTCAAGAAAGCCTATCAATGCTTCTACTTTCTCAGCAGATTAAGGAAATTTGACATGTCAGCTATGACTTTCACCAACTTTGAGATGCACCATAGCAAGCATTCTTTCTGGCTATATCACAGCTTGGTATGGCTACTGCTCTGCCCAAGACCGCAAGAAACTATAAAACATTGTGAATGTAGCCCAATCCATCACTCAAACCAGCCTCCTGTCCATTGACTGTATCTACACTTCCCACTGACACAGAAAAGCAGCCAGCATAATTTAAGGTTCCATCCATATCCTGGACATACATTCTTCCAAAGATACAAAAGTCTGAGGTCAAGTACCAACCAACTCAAGAACAACTTCTTCTATGCTAACGTTTGAATGGACCTACCTTCATTAAGTTGATCTTTCCCTACACCTTAGTTATGACTGTAACACTACATTCTGCATGGTCTCCTTTTCTTCTCTATGTATAGTATGCTTTATCTGTGTAGCGCGCAAAAAACAATACCTTTCACTGTATACACGTGACAATAATAAATCAAATCAAAATCAAAACTTGTTGAAGGTTTTTAAGGCAATGATAGATTTTTGAACAGTAAAATAATTAAAGGTTATGGTGAGTGGACAGTAAGGAGCTACAGCCATGAAAAGATTAGCCATGATCTTATTGAATGGCAGAACAGACTCGAGGGGCCAAATGGCCTACTCCTGTTAATAATTCTTATGTTCTTATATAGAAGCAGGAATAGACCACAAGGCCCATCAAGCCAAATTTAATGTTATCATGGCTAATCTTGGGCTTCAAAATTTCCCATCCATCTCCCATATCCTTTAATTTGCTGAGAGATTAAAAATCCATCCACCTCATTCTGTAGAACCCCGATTGATGGACCACTAGCCCCCAACGAAGAGTCCCTCCTTCCCTCCCCTCCTAGCCTTTCCCCATCTGGCTCCACCCCATCTGACCTGCACCTGTGAGGACCTACCCCCTTGGCACTGCCCAGTGTCTGGTGGGATTTCCCAGTGTACTAGGCAGTGCCAGGATGCCAGGCTGGTACTGGCAGGGTCCTAAGCTAGTGGTGCCAGGCTGACACTGCCCAAAAGGCAATGGCCCCGCAACCCCCAACCTCTGTTCCCACCAGCAAGGCCATCATGTCTGGTCTCCTATTGCTGGGGACTAGCTGTGATTCTCACTGGTGTGGACTTGCACTGGTGAGGTTGGAAATCCACATTAGCTCGAGCAGTGGTGTCCGGAGCTTACTAATCAGATTTAAATGAGGTTCTGAATATTTAAATCTCAATTCCCCAGCGTATGGCGAAATAAGTTTATATTAAAAAAAAGACCCGGGAGAATCGAGACCAGCCAAATGCTGGTTAGGAATCAGATATTTGTGGATCATGTTTAAATTTCTGGCCCTGGTCTGCTGGTCGAGTAGCTTAATGGTTCAGGAAAATTGCAGCCCATATCTTTGTTACCACATTTTTGACTATTCCAACCTTCTCCTCACTAGCTTTCCATTCATCGATTGGATGTCACAGTGGCAGGGACATGGGTTTGATTCCTGACTTGGCTCATTGTCTGTGCAGAGTCTGCACGTTCTCCCTGCTTGGGTTTCTTCTAGGTGCTCTGGTTTCCTCCCACAATCTGAAAGATGTGTTGGTTAAGTGCATTGGCCATGCTAAATTCTCTCTCTGTGTACCTGAACAGATGCCAGAGTGTGGGGATTTTCACAGTAACTTCATTGCAGTGTTAATGTAAGCCTACTTGCAATACTAATAAATAAACATCTATGTCATCCAATTGTGTTTTTTCTGACATCAAGCCCAATTCAGTTTTCATCTTTATGCTCACCAACCTACATCAAGCCACATCACAAGGCTCGGTACCACAGTGGTTAGCATTGCTGCTTCACAGCTCCAGGGACCTGGGTTTGATTCCTGGCTGAGGTCACTGTCTATGTGGAGTTTGCACATTCTCCTTGTGTCTGTGTGCGTTTCCTCTAGGTGCTCTGATTTCCTCCCACAGTCCAAAGATGTGTGGTTAGGTTGATTGGTCATGCTAAAATTGCCCCTTAGTCTCCTGGGATATAGTTTAGAGGGATTAGTGGGTAAATATTTAAGGATATGGGGGTAGGCCCTGGGTGGGATTTTCTGTGCTTGTAGGATTTCTATGATTACAACTATAAAGTAGTCATCCTTGTTTCAGTCCTTTTTATGATCCTCCTTCCTTATCTTTGTAATGTCCTCCAATCCTACAATATTCTAAGATATCTCTAATCTGCTTCTCTAATCTTGCCTGGATGAACTTGCTCAGTTTTAATTGCTCCATCATTAGTACTGTGTCTCCAGTTGCCTGGACCGCAAGCTCTGGGACCGCACCCTCTCCCTGCACCCCTCTGCTTTGCCTTTCACTTTGAATTCAGTCCTTAAAACCTTTGGGTCATCTGATCTAATGAGCTGGGTGTTACATTTTGTCTATAATTCTCCTGCGAATCACTGTGAGATGTTCTAAGGTGTGTCAGTCAGGAGAAGTACAGATTGTTATCATTGGTCTGTGTACCACATTCAGAACTGCAAAATTCCTTACGCCCTTGGCAAACGTAGTCAAATCTCACCTTTCACCTGCAATACCCCTGAATTACAAGCTACTCATGCTCCTGCAATGGCTACCTTAACTCACCTTTCACTGGTAACAGCTATTCACGGAATCTAAACATGTTTTTCTATAAGAGAAATAGATTGAAATTGCAGCTGAATATACAAGATAGCCAGCATAATACATGACAGTTGAAGATGTATGTATTACTGCAGTAGATCAGAGCCTGCCTGCTTTGGTAATAAACTAAAAGAGAATAGTACAGATCTTACGTTCGATACATGATTGCAAATGCACTAATTTATTTCTTGTCATTGCTGCATGGAAGCTTGTGATTTATTGGTGCAGATGAAAACAATCATCCCTGTAGCTTTCATGGTTTGAGGCTGGAAAGCAAAATAGTGTAATTTATCTGCAACATCTTTACATTCTCAAACAGGTCATAATCTTTGCTTTGCAGCAGAGCGTCCATTAATACATTTAGATTCCAGTCATAGCTTCTGAGTTTTGCTTATATCTGCTGTTGTTATTTTCTCTTCCTCGTGTTTATTTGTTAATAGTGCTCATTTTCTGCACCTGATTTACCGTGGATGCCATTCTGGCTCTGGGTTTTTTCCACATTAGACAACATTTTCCGTGGCTTTTACAAAAGGCTTTCTAAAGCATTTGTGTTGGTGTTTGTAGATATACCTTCACAGGAGGAATCTCTCAACAAAGTGTTCTGGAATTTGCAGAAACCATTTGGAAACACATTTTCCTGATTGCTTATTAGTAATTAGGTCTTTGAGCAAAGATAAATACTGATTTAGTATTCCTTTGCTCTCTGATAATGTCTTGAACTGTTTATCTCGACTGTGATATGATATGAACACAGGCTGCCTCAGGACAAACCAACAATGCAGCAGGAACATGGGCAGTCTCAAGTACTAGATCTGCTTGTGTCTATTCCCTGCATCAGACTTGGTAAAGGATGCATCTTATTCATCCTCACTCAATATGCCAGTTCTGTAATTCTTTTATTATTCATCTACAAGATTTGGATATCACTGGCTAGGCCAGAATTTATTCTACATCCTTAATCACCCTTGAGAAGGTAGTGGTGAGCTGCCTTCTTGAACTGCTGTAGTCCACATTGTTTAGGTACAACCATAGTGCTGTAAGGTGGTGGTGCGGGGGATGGGGTCCAGGATTTTGACCTAGCGACAGTGAAGGAATGGTGATATATTTTGAAGTCAGGATGGTGAGTGACTTGGAGGGGAACTTCCAGGTGGTGATATTCCCAGGTGGTAGCTGCCCTTATCCTTTGAGATGGTAGCAGTCAAGGGTTTGGAGTTGCCTAAGAAACCTTGGGAAGTTCTGCTTTTACCATTCTTTGGTGGTGGAGGGATTGAATGCTTGTGGAAGGAGTAGCAATCAAGCGAGTGGTTGGCCTGGATGGTGTTGAACTTCTTGAGTATTGTTGGAGCTGCATTTATCTAGGTAAATGATTTGATTTGATTTGATTTGTTATTGGCACGTGTATTAGCATACAGCGAAAAATATTGTTTTTGCATGCTATACGTCTCACTCCTGACTTGTGACTTGTAGATGGTGAACAGGTTTTGGGGAGTCAGGAGGTGAGTTACTTAGTTTTACATACTATCATTAGTAATCCCTTTGTCATGAATTCCATGTTACCATGTCAGTGTTCAACCAACACATCATCACTCAACTAATCTACCAAAACAGATAGAATAGTAACTCCAGTATTTGTGGTTTGTGTTTTTTATGAGCAGATTTCCTGCCGCATTTATCCACATAACAATAGTGACTGTACAGCAGAAGTAATTTTATGGATGGAACAGTCTAAGAGTGTGATTAGATTCTGCAAAATCAAGGCTTTACTTTTTCTTGTCACTCTGCCATTCATTTTCAGAAAGTCTCTGTTGTGAAATAAAGACTTGCATTTATATTACGCCTTTCATGACCTCAAGATTTCCCAAAGCGCTTCCCAGTCATTGATGTATTTCTTAAATAAAAACAGAAAAAGTTGCATCTATAGCGAGAGAAATAGTCAATAATTTGGAGTCCAATGTGACTTTCCTTAGAAGTTGCAGAAAAGCAGAAAAAGGATGTGTGCTCTGCTATTGAAAAAGTGGGCAAAGGGCATGGTGAAGCAAAATAGAAGGTCAAGGATAGGTTGGAGGCCAGAATAGATTAAATGATAAAGGTGATATAGAACTCCAGACAAAAGGATTGCTATTTAAGATTAAACCTTTTGTCCAGAGTATATGCTAATGACAGAATAAAGATCAGCACAGTGATTAGCACTGCTGCCTCACAGTGCCAGGGACCCAGGTTCAATTCTAGCCTCGGGTCACTGTCTGCGTGGAGTTTGCACATTCTCTTCTCCCTGTGTCTGCATGAGTTTTCTCCAGGTACTCCGGTTTCCTCCCACACTCTCACAGATTGCGAGTTAGGTTGATTGGCCATGCTAAATTGTCTGTTCACATTAGGGGGATTAGTAGGGCAAATATGTGAGGTTACAGGGGGTAGGATCTGGGTGGGATTGCTGATGGTGCAGATTTGATGGGCTCATTCTGCACAATAGTGATGCTATGGAATCGGCATTCTCTGAAATGATGCTTCCAATGTACATCCTCAGTAGGAAAGCTATTGTTGCGGGGGTGTCTGAGGAAACTGCAGACCAGCGAACAATAAATAACAACCAAAAAACTAAGCAACTAGTCCCCAGACACCTCGGGTACCTCAACCTCAGACCCCAGACACCTCGGGTACCTCAACCTCAGTCCCCAGACACCTCGGGTACCTCAACCTCAGACCCCAGACACCTCGGGTACCTCAACCTCAGTCCCCAGACACCTCGGGTACCTCAACCTCAGTCCCCAGACACCTCGGGTACCTCAACCTCAGTCCCAGACACCTCGGGTACCTCAACCTCAGTCCCAGACACCTCGGGTATCTCAACCTCAGTCTCCAGACACCTCGGGTACCTCAACCTCAGTCCCCAGACACCTCGGGTACCTCAACCTCAGTCTCCAGACACCTCGGGTACCTCAACCTCAGTCTCCAGACACCTCGGGTACCTCAACCTCAGACCCCAGACACCTCGGGTATCTCAACCTCAGTCCCAGACACCTCGGGTACCTCAACCTCAGTCCCCAGACACCTCGGGTACGTCAACCTCAGTCCCCGACACCTCGGGTACGTCAACTCAGTCCCCAGACACTTGGGTATCTCAACTCAGTCCCCAGACACCTCGGGTATCTCAACCTCAGTCCCCAGACACCTCGGGTACCTCAACCTCAGTCCCCAGACACCTCGGGTACCTCAACCTCAGTCTCCAGACACCTCGGGTACCTCAACCTCAGTCTCCAGACACCTCGGGTACCTCAACCTCAGACCCCAGACACCTCGGGTATCTCAACCTCAGTCCCCAGACACCTCGGGTACCTCAACCTCAGTCCCCAGACACCTCAGATTCCTTCCAGATATCTTTTTAAATTTTATACCTGCCCTGACAGCTGACCCTGCTCTGGATTGAAGCTAAAATGTAAAGACTGCCTAGCCAATCAGCCCACTTACCAACAATAGAAACAGGTGGGCCATGTAAAATCATATTCAGTTGGCCCCTTAATGGTCTAACCTGCTTATTTGATTGTCAGTAGGCATGCTCCTGTCTCTTTCTCTCTCACGTGCATGCTGACCATAATATTGCGTGAGTGAATGATGATGATTTAACACGCTCCCGGGTCAGGGATGCGCTCGCCCAAGCAACGTAGAGTTCTGCCCTTGCGAGTGGAACTTAAACCCCCAGAATCTTTAGACTCACAGGAGAGTGTGCTACCAGCTGATCTATGGCTGACACCTTGGATTTGCAAATGACTACATTTTAGCTCGATGTCACTTGAAAGCATTTTTCAAGTCATTACTTAAAGCGCAAATCGCACACATTGTCAAATCTCTGAAGCACCTTCTGACTTGAGTGGACGAATATATTACAGACCTTAGCAGATGTTCCTAAGCTATTTGTCAAGCAATATAACTGCGTAAGCACAACGTATGTTACTCACGAGGTAATTGGTGCACTACTCTATCAAAGTGGGATTTACATTCATATGCGGCCAAAAATACACACATTGCATTATATATTCCAGCGGCACAGTGCAGCACGTAATATAGTGCAGGCTGCAGACAAGTGCAACAACTAAAGAGGGTCCAGAATAACATTTATTGGGCAGAACAATCATCTTATAATAGTTTGACCTTTCTCTACACCCTAGCTATGACTGTAAAACTACATCCTGCACCCTCTCCTTTCCTTCTCTATGAACAGTATGCTTTGTCTATATAGCACACAAGAAACAATGAGTGGCATGGTGGCGCAGTGGTTAGCACTGCTGCCTCACGGCACCAGGGACCCAGGTTCAATTCTTAGAAGACTGTGTCTGTGTGGAGTTTGCACATTCTTCCCCGTGTCTGCAAGAGTTTCCTCCAGGTGCTCCAGTTTCCTCCCATCGTCCAAAGATGTACAGGTTAGGTTGATTGGCAATGGTAAATTGCCCCTTTGTGTCAGGGGAATTTAGCAGGATAAATGCATAGGGTTACAGGGATAGAGACTGAGTGGGATATGTTGTCAGTACATGCTTAATGGGCTGAATGGCCACCTTTTACATTGTAGGATTCTATGATTCTATTAATAATTTTCACTGCACTCCAATACATGTGACAATAATAATCAAATCAAATCTTTTCCATTTACAAATTGGAATCACTGCTATTGCTGTTTACATTTCTTCCCCTGAATGAGGCATCTTTTGGATTTCAGCATTCAGGAATTTAGAAACCTCAAGTTTCCAGAATCTCAACGCCAGAGTAAATTTTAATAAAACATCCTGAAAGATCAGCTGCTGGGTGAACAGGAGGCAGTAAAGACAGACAGGAAATCGCAGTGGGCGAGATCAGCTCATAAATTTTCAATCATCCTGAAATCTCCAAGCGGTGACCTGGCCCGTCAGAATGGTTACTGCAGCATTTTTATTGACCGAGGGATAAACTGAGCAACTATCGATCAGTTAATGTGGCAATAGTTGGGACATTCATAGAAACCCTACAGCGCAGAAAGAGGCCATTCAGCCCATTGAGTCTGCACCGACCACAATCCTACCCAGGTGCTACCCCCATATCCCTACATATCTACCCACTAAACCCTCTAACTTATGCATCTCAGGTCACTAAAGGCAATTTTTAGCATGGCCAGTCAACCTAACCTGCACATCTTTGGAATGTGGGAGGAAACCTTCTTGGAGGCATCACGTCTCCCGAAGACCCACATATGCGCAAAATGTTTAGAATTGCAACGTTTAAGAGCTAGGGTGAGGAAGCTGGAGCTGCGCTTGGAGGACATGTGTCTAGTGAGGGAAAACGAAGTTACAATGAATAGGGAAGGTAGTCCTGCGGGGACCCCAGGATCTAGTAGTAGGGACGGGCTGGTTATAGATACGAGGAAAAAGAATAAAAATCAAGGCACAAAGGCCATCTCAAAGGAAGATTCCCAGAAAACCAAGGGAGGGGTAAAAGCTGTGATGGAGAGGGCAAGTGAGGGGGAACAGAATGCCACAGAGAACAGCAGGAAAGCAGGAAGTGAGATATTGGTGGGGGATGGGATGGTTAAAGGGATCGATAGGCGTTTCTGTGGGCAAAAGAGAGACTCCAGGATGGTAGTTTGCCTCCCTGGAGCAGGGGTCCAGGATGTTTCAGAGAGGGTAGAGGGAATTTTGAAGGGAGAAGGGTCTAAGGCAAATGTAATAGTTCACATAGGACAGAAAGATGTAGGAAGAAAGAGTAGGGGGGACATACGTAGGCAGTTTAGGGAGTTGGGGGCTCAGCTGAAAGGTAGGGCCTCCAGGGTGGCGTTCTCTGGACTGCTGCCTGTGCCCGGGACCGATTGGGTAAAAACAAATGAGACACTACAACTAAATGCATGGATGAGGGATTGGTGTAGGTCAGAAGGCTTCATATTCATTGATCATTGGGAAGTCTTCAGGAGGGAGGGTCATCTATTCAAGAGGGATAGGGAGCAGGAGGGGAACCCATATTTTAGCTGGGAGATTAGCTGGAGTGTTTCAGAAGTGTTGAAACTAATAGGGAGGGAGGGTGGGGAGAGAGAGGGAACTGGGAGTGGGAGAGAGAGGGATGATAGGGTAACACCATAAGGTAGAAAGGAATATCCGAGAGCTGAGGGTCTTCAGTGTATGTGTTTTAATGCGAGGAGTGTGACTGGCAAAACAGATGAACTGAAGGCAATAATGTTCACGAGGAGTTTAGATGTGGTGGCGGTGACCGAGACGTGGTTGAAGGAGGGGCAAGACTGGCATTTGAATATTCCAGGATATAAGTGTTTTAGGCATGACAGAGTTGGTGTGAGGAGAGGCGGGGGAGTGGCTTTATTAGTTAAGAACAACATCATAGCATTGCAGAGGGAGGGAGGTATGGATGATTTAGGAATTGAGTCTCTATGGGTGGAGTTGAGGAATAGGAAGGGAGTGGTTACTATGTTGGGTGTTTACTACAGACCGCCCAACAGCCCACGGGCCGTGGAAGAAGGGATATGCAGGGACATTTTAGATAAGTGTAGGAAAAATAGGGTAGTAGTAGTGGGAGATTTCAATTTTCCTGGAGTAGATTGGAGAGGTCCCAGAGCTGTAGGAGTGGACGGGGAGGAATTTGTACAGTGTGTTTTGGAAGGGTCCTTGGAGCAGTATGTGGATGGCCCGACTAGAGAGGGGGCTATACTGGATTTGGTTCTGGGGAATGAGCCAGGGCAGGTGGTTGATGTCGAGGTAGGAGAGTATGTGTCAAATAGTGATCGCAACCCTGTCTGCTTTAGGATATTAATGGAAAAGGACGTGACCTGCCCAAAAGGGAAGGTATTTAACTGGGGGAGGGCTAGATACAGCCAGATTAGGCAAGATCTTAAAGATACCGACTGGGATAAGCTTTTCGAGGGCAGGTCGACGAGGTACATGTGGGAGTCTTTCAAGGGAAAACTAAACTCTCTGCAGGAAAGATAAGTGCCGGCAAGGAGGAAGGATGGGAAAGGTAGGATGAGAGAACTGTGGCTTACCAGGGATATTGAGGACTTGATCAGGAAGAAGCGAGAGGCTTACATTAGATCTAGGCAACTGGGGACTGAGACAGCGCTGGAAGCTTATAGAGAGTGTAGACGGGATCTTAAAAGGGGTGTTAGAAAGGCAAAAAGGGGTGTTAGAAAGGCAAAAAGGGGCCACGAAGTGGCTCTGGCAGGTAGGATTAAGGAAAATCCTAAGGCATTTTACTCCTATGTAAGGAGCAAAAGGATGGTTAGAGGCAAGATTGGACCTCTCAGGGACAGAGGAGGGGATCTATGCTTAGAGCCTGAGGGAAAGGGGGAGATCCTGAATGAATACTTTGCGTCGGTATTCACGCAGGAGACTGGCCAGATGTCTGTTGCTGATGTTGACAAAGTTGAGGATCCGTTGAGGGAAATAAAGATTACGAGGAAAGAGGTGTTGGGGCTGTTAGGCAGCTTAAAGACATATAAAGCTCCGGAGCCTGATGGCATTTACCCCAGGCTGCTAAGGGAGTTGAGGGAAGACCTAGCTGGGCCTCTGACGCAAATCTTTGTCTCTCCCTTGGACACAGGTGAGGTCCCAGAGGACTGGAGGATAGCAAACGTAGTACCGTTGTTTAAAAAAGGGGATCACCCAGGGAACTATAGGCCGGTGATCTTGACTTCAGTTATAGGTAAGCTAATGGAGAGGATCCTTAGGGACAGGATGTATGAGCATCTGGAGCGCTGCGATCTGATCAGGGATATGCAGCATGGCTTCGTCAAGGGGAAGTCTTGTCTTACAAATCTAGTGGAATTTTTTGAAGAAGTGACAAAAACAGTTGATGAAGGACATGCTGTTGATGTCGTCTACATGATTTCAGTAAGGCGTTTAACAAGGTTCCTCATGGTAGACTGATAGAGAAGGTGAAGGCGCATGGGATACAGGGCCAGGTATGTAGATGGGTCGAGAACTGGCTCGGGAGGAGGAGACAGAGGGTAGTAGTGGAAGGTTCTTTTTCCGACTGGAAGCCTGTCACTAGTGGAGTGCCACAAGGCTCAGTACTAGGTCCTCTTCTATTTGTGGTCTACATAAACGACTTGGAAGTTGGGGTAGGTGGTGAGATCAGCAAATTTGCTGATGACACCAAGATGCTTGGATTGGCAGGTACAGAAGAGCAGTGTCAGGCAATACAACAGGACATAGACAGGTTGGTAGATTGGGCAGATAGATGGCAAATGGAATTTAATCCGGAAAATTGCGAGGTGATGCATTTTGGCCGGAAAAATGTAGAAGAGAATTATAGGATAAAAGGTAAAACTATACGGAGCATAGAGACGCAGAGAGACTTGGGGTGCAGGTTCACAAGTCTCTGAAGGTGTCCTCACAGGTGGAGAAGGTGATAAAGAAGGCGTATAGTATGTTAGCTTTCATAGAAAAGTGTATAGAATACAAGAGTAGGAGTTTGATGTTGCAGTTGTATAGAACGTTGGTTAGGCCTCACTTGGAATACTGTGTCCAGTTCTGGTCGCCGTACTATTGGAAGGATGTGGAGTCCTTGGAGAGAGTGCAGAGGAGGTTTACCAGGATGCTGCCTGGTATGGAAGGACTGTCTTATGAGGAACAATTAAATAGACTGGGGTTGTTTTCCCTTGAAAGACGTCGGCTTAGAGGGGATCTACTAGAGGTGTATAAGATTATAAGGGGTATAGATAGAGTAAATGGTGGTAAACTTTTTCCACCTTCAGAAATGGATAGGACGAGGGGTCATGGCCTTAGGGTGAGGAGGGCTATGTATAAGACGAATATTAGAGGGCAGTTTTTCACACAAAGGGTAGTGGGGGTGTGGAATGCACTGCTGAGTAAGGTGGTGGGGGCAGGCACGCTAGGGTTGTTTAAGGGTCTCTTGGACAGCCACATGAGCGTTATGCAGATAGAGGGATATAGTAGGACTGTTTAACTATGACTTTTTTTCTGCAGGTAATTCAGTCCAACTTGACCAACAAGGAGCATGCATTCGGCAGGTGGTGCGAGGACAGCTCTTGGATGTTGATTCATGGGTTGCCTGTTGCTTCATGTCGTAAATGAGTGCTTTATCTGGACCATCTGAAGGGCACCATGACAGCTCAGTGACTATCGCTGTAGCTGTGCCGACACTTGGAATTGGGCCGGTGTCTGCGGGAGTTTGCGCGTTCTCCCCGTGGTTGCGTGGGTTTTCTCCGGGCGCTCCGGTTTCCTCCCACATCCCAAAAATTCACTCTTAGGCTGATTGGGAAACAAATTGACCCTATATTGAGATTCTTCCATATTAGGAATAACCTAAAATTAGAATAAGAAAATGGAATTGTTACTATAAAGTTATGACGGCGGCACGGGCTCGTTGGGCCAAAGGGCCTGTTTCCCGTGCTGTGTTGCTCTAAAAAAAAAACCGGAGCAAACCCATGCAGACACGAGGAGAATGTGCAAACTCCACATAGACAGTGACCTGAGCTGGGAATTGAACACAGGTCCCTGGAGCTGTGAAGCAGTAATGCTAACCACTGTGCTACCATGCCATCCAACTACATGAAATCCATCATTTGATCAAATTAGTAATCATGTAAATCAATAATATTATCGACTACTATTAAAAATTTGTAAAAGGCAAACTGGGCTTGAGGAATTGAATGGAAATATGATCAATTGAAAATAACAATAGAGGTCACTGTCATGGATTATCACAATGATTGATAAAGGGTCTCATGAGTGGCGCATTAGAAAATTTAAAACAAATAGGGCAGAATCATCGGAGAATTTGTCCATTCTGGTGAGGGAAGTAGCCAAAAGTCTCCAGCTGCACTGGTTAGTTTTGTCCTTTCACTGCAGAAAAAAATAGTGGGTTTGGTTTGCGCCATCACTCTGGCGAGATGGAAACTCTCTGGGAACTTGCACCACTGAGATCGTGGCATCATCTTTAAACGGTTCCCTCAACCACAAATAAATATTATACTCGACCGTTACCCCACTCCGCCCCAAACTCTCCCATCATTCCCGGCACCCCAGCCCCTCTGCATCCGTTTTTCCCCACCACCACTACAGATAGGTGAGTGAGTGGAAAGTGCCAGGGGGCATTGCCCAGAGCACTGTCTGACCATGTTCCTCTCCACCGGGGGTTGTTCCCATCTTTGCACCCTGGAGGGATCTCCGCAACAGGTTGACGTCTGGGTGAACCTGTTGTAAACCTTGCAGATGTGATGTCACGTCGGCAAGGTTTGAAAATCTCACGGGAAGGAGGGAATATCTGGCAAGGGGAGTGTTTAATTGCATTTAAATTTATAAAAATGTATTAAAATCAATGTGGCCATGGACCTGATTAAGTCACTAGTAGAGGGGCGGTGAAAATCAGGAACCATGATCAGCATGTGCTGGATGTTGAGCTCCTGCTGGCAAACCCGCAGATGGAGAGTGTGAGCTCAAGATTCCGCCCCACCCCCCTCAATAGTGTATGAGAACATTTGGTTAACATACAGAAGAGTAAGTCTAAATGAGTGCAGACTGGAAAAGGTTTGAAATGTTACCACAGGGGTCAGTGTTGTGTCCACTTTTTTGAATAAATAACTTATTTGATCCTGGGGTATAAGGAACAGGATTTCAAAATGTACCGATCACACATCAAAGGAGCGAGGGCTGTGTTATCTCAGGCAATGGGGCATGGAAGTCAGTAGGCCATCTCAACTTCAGCTGTGGATCCTGGAGAGACAGTTAGACGTACAGGGAGAGTCACAAGGTTAAAAAACTATAGACACTTAGTGGACAAGGATGAATATAGTGTATATAGATCACCATTTTGTTTTGACTGTTTGGTATTAAAATTGCTCACTCACACAGCCTCCACGCTGTCTGTTAATGCCACCATGCTCATCCGATGGGGGAGTATAAAAATGGCAGTGTTATGTCCCTCCAACCCTCTTGCCATCTCTCACTAAGGAAGGGCACTCCCTCAGCTGTGGTACAGACAGAAATCCAAGAACGAGGGCACAGGAAGTGCTGCATGAGTACCAGCCTTCATAACCCCTTTTAAAGTAAGGCACGCCACCCCACCATTGAAGGAAGGTAAAGGCCTGCAAGCAAACTCTCTCAATTCCTCTCCCCGAAACTGCAATTCTGAGATCCCCAATCTTGGCCCCGAGTTGAACTTATCTGTGTCTCCCAGGTCTTCCCCAATATCTGTGAAGGGTACACACTACAGAAGGTGTTGGCAGCCTAAGTGCTCACCTCCAAAGTTCCCCTCAGAGGTGAAGGCGCCAGGTTCATTCTTATGTAGAGCTGCTATAAATGGTGGCAGCTCCTGCGGAATATCTGGTGAGGAGGGAAGTCCTGGAGAAAGAGCTCGCTAATGGCTTGCTAATGTATTAAAATGAGTTTTCTGAGGTCCCTCGGTGTATTTTATGCCACTCCACCGGTGAGGCCCAGTAAGATTGGAACTTGGAAACTCGCTGGCGAGAATCACACTCTCTGGATTTTGCATACGCAACACCATTCCCACAGGTTGAGACTACAGGCTCAAAGTCACCCCACCCACCCACAGTATGGGTAATGAGCCCAGAAAACCCTCCCAATACAGAGGACTAATCACCCTTGTGATGACGCTTATGGTTAGGGAGGGTGAGAATCCTTTTGTATTTTCACCATCGTAGATACAACAACAATAACTATGTACACTTTGAAAAATGTCACGGTGATCCGTGCAGAGTTCACTTACAAAGAAGCAACCATACCGGATTGACTACCTAAACCTTTTATTTAACCTTGTGTTTTCTGCATGAAAGTTTGCTGGCCTCGTGAAGACATGAACATTCTAACCATGGCAAGAAACAAATGAAGGGCAGCCAGCGACTTAGCCATAATTTATATGTTGCATTATTTCTGTAAAGAATAACAACACCTTGACAAAGAGTCATCTGGATTTGACAAGTCAGCTCTTTTCTCTCCTTACAAATGCTGAGATATTCCAGCATCTTCTCTTTTGGTTGAACATTTTGCAGCTCTATGGTATAGACATAGAGAGATTGGAGGTCACATGGGTATTGACAGGTGGGATGTGGAGAAGAAGTTTCCTCTTGTGGTACAATCTATAGTTAAGAAGTGTGACAACAGCAGGTTTAAGTTCAACCAATTTATTTGATAGTAAATTCAAAACTCAAGTTGGTTGGACTTAAACCTGGTGTTGTCAGACTTCTTACTGTGTTTACCCCAGTCCAACACCAGCATCTCCACATCATGAGTAAAATCTATAACCAGGGCTCTCTGTTTAAAATGAGTGATTGCTCATTTCCTTTTATCTTGAAGGGTCGTGAGTCTCCGAAATTCTCTTCCCCAAAAGGCAGTGGAAGCAGAGTGTTTGAAAATGTTTGAGGCAGAGCTGGAGAGATTCTGTATCAGCACAGTGATTAGCTGTTATCAGGAGTAGACAGGGATGTATTGCTGAGGTTACAATCAGACCAGCAATGATATTATTGAATGGAGGAGCAGGCTGAAGGGGCTGAGTGGCCTACTCCTGCTCCCAATTTGTTTGCTCATATGAAACAGATAGGAAGGAGAAGAGGGGAAGGTAGCCAGCAATTTAGCCATAATTTCTATATTATACTACTTCTTAAAAGAATATTGACACCTTGACAACATCGGAAGAACTAATGACCTTAGCAAACTGCTTCCTTCTCTGGTTTGTAGTACCTGTCAAGGGTTCATTTGTCTTTCTGTAATTTAAATAATGATACATGGGATAAACAAGGCCTCCAGTCAAAGCTAAGTATGAAAATAGTTCAGGTGTGTTTGTTTTATCTGTGTCAGAGGAGGACAAACCTTGGCAGAGTGAGGTACTAATGAGTTCTCAAAGATCCAAAAAAAAGCTGCCAGTTGTCAACTAATCTTCAGGTCTTTTTTGCTACAGATCAAAGCAAACTGTTGCCCTAGAAAAACGGGATTAAATGATGCCAAAGATTATTTTTAGAAAAAATGACAGAAGAATTGTGATTTATTGAATTTGACATTTTCAAAAAACTATACCAGACTCAAAGGGCCACATAGATTTCCCTCTTTTCTCTCACCACGTATTATAGTAAAACTGTCTCCATATAGTAAAACACAGACTGATACTAATATATTGGTAAATCACATTTTGCATTGAGATGGAGGCCGGGATTTTATGGCACCCCAACAATGGGTTTTGCAGCGGCACGGTGGCACAGTGGTTAGCACTGCTGCCTGACGGCACTAGGGACCTGGATTCGATTCCCAGCTTCGTTCACTGTCTGTCTGGAGTTTACATATTCTCCCTGTGTCTGCATGGGTTTCCTCCGGGTGCTCCGGTTTCCTCCCACAATCCAAAGGTGTTTAGCTTAGTTGAATCGGCCATGCTAAATTGCCCCTCAGTGTCTCAGGAGGTGTAGGTTAGATGGATTAGCTATGGAAATGTGTACAGTTACAGAGAGAGGGTGGGGAGAGAGCTTACACAACATACCCTGTAAGAGAGTCGGTGCAAATTTGATGGGCCAAATGGCCTCTTCTACACTGTTGGGACACTATGATTTTATGTGGTGGGTCCCCATTGGCAGGTGGGTTCCTTGGCAGGGCGCCCATGAATGACATTAATGGCCATTGGCTTCAGCGGGATTGGAAGATCCCACTGCTGGCCAATGATGAGCCACAGGAAAACCTGCCAGCTGAGGGGAACACAACATGAGAATTTATAATACGGTATGCAATTATCAGAGATAATCCTATCGGCGTGGGGGGCTGATGCTAGGATTTTTCAGCCAACAATCTACTTTTCAAGAGTAGTCATTCTTGGAAAGTGAGAAACACGCTGCTTTGTCTGCAAGTTACAAGCTCCCACAAGCAGTAGCGACATGACAATGACCAGGCAATAGTGATATTCTATCAGAGTTGTGTATTGTTTAAGATGCAAGGAGAAATTTCTCTGCCCTTCTCTTCAGTAATGTTATGGAATCTTTCATAAGCTCCTGAGAGGGTGGACAGGGCCTTAGTTCAATGTCTCATCTGAAAAGTGGCACGCCTCTCTCAGCCCTGGAGTTTCAGTTTGGATTATGTGCTGAAATCACCAGTGGAATTTGAACTGACAAACTTATGACTCAGAGAACAGTGTGCTGATAATGTCTGACACTTTGGATTTGTGAATGCTGACATTATAGTTAGATGCCACTAGCTTGCTCATATCGTTAAATATCTGGACTGTCTTCCAACTACAATGGATGAATATATCACAAGTCTCAATAAGATACTTGGCAACAATATCAACTAGGTAAGCAGAATGAATGCTATTCACAAAATTGGTGCACTCTTATATCAAAGTGGGATTTATATTTCTATGCAGTCAGAAATAAACAGGTTAGAGTACAGATTCAAGGGCCGGCAGCAAAATGCAGCATGTAATATATTGCACATTGCGAGCAAATCCAACTAAAGAGAGTCCAGAATAACTTTTATTGGGCAAAGCAACCATCTACTTCAGGAGATTTGCAAACCATCATTCCTCATGGCAATGCCTTGACCAATCAGTCAACATGTCTTGTTTCAGTTTGAACAATGCCGGTCAATTAACTGTTCCATTCTCTGTGGCAACATCACCAATCAGACTCCGCCTGCCAACCAATCAACATGTTATTCTCATGCAATATAAGTTATTGTTTCCTCATTACTATTGTCTTGTAAGCTGCCTTGTTAGTGCAAGACAAAAAGTTTGATAGCATATCTCTTTTTTCAGCAATACATAATAAAAATGAAGATTTGCTCAACAGACAGGAAGCAAGGAGTTGGGGTAATTGGGGTTGGTCAAATTGGAGAAAGGTTGGAATTGTTGAATCTCAGAAGTCAGAATTAGGTCCTCTTTTGTACCTGGATTATGTGGACTGTGGTAAAAGGAATACAAGTGCACAAAGACATTTGCAACCACCTTCAGCCAGAAATGTTGAGTGGATGATCCATCTCAACCTTCTCCTGAGTCCTCAACATCACAGATGTCATTCTTTGATTCACTCCATGTGATATATAAAGAAAGGGCTAAAGGCACTGGATACTGCAAAGGCTATGGGCCCTGACCACAACTTGGTAGTAGTATCATAGAACCCTACAGTGCAGAAAGAGGCCCTTCAGCCCATCAAGCCTGCACCAACCATAATTTCACCCAGGCCCTACTCCTATATCCGTACACATTTACCGCTAATCCCTCTAACCTATGCATCCCTGGACGTTAAGGGGCAATCTTAGCATGGCCAATCAACCTAACCACACATCTTAGCACTGAAGATTTTTACGCTAGAACTTGCCCTCTGCGTTCCAGTCCAGCTGGAACACTGGCATCTACCCAACAGCGAGTATAATTGTCCAGGTGTGTCCTGGCCACAAACAGCAAGACAAATCAGAAACAGGTTTGCTCAATCAATCAATCCTTGTCATCAACAAAGTAATGAAAGATGTCATCAACAGTGCTCTTCAGTGCTTGATATTGATTCTATCAGGGCCACCCAGACCCTGACCTCATTACAACCTTGATCAAAGCATGGACAAAAGAGCGAATGCCCTTGATATCAAAGCAACATTTGGCTGAGTATGGCATCAAGGAGCCCTAGCAAAACTGTAGTCACTGGGAATCAGAGAGAAAGTCTCCATTGGTTGGAGTCATATCTGACATAAATGAAGACGGTTGTGGTTGTTGAGGGTCAATTATCTCAGCTCCAAGACATCACTGCAGGAGTCGCTCAAGGTATACCAAACCATTTTCAGCTGCTTTATCAGTGAACTGCCCTCCATCCGGTGGTCAGAAGTGAGGATGTTTACTGATGATTACTCAATATTCAGCACCTGTCACAATTTCTCAGCTACTAAACAATCCAGTTCTGCATGCAGCAAGACCTGGAACTGAAGAATATTCACACTTCATCTGAAAGGAGACAAGTAACATTCATGCCACACAAGTGCCAGGCAATCACCATCTCCAAAAAAAGAGCATCTAACCATCACTCCTGACTTTCAGCAGGATTCCCATCACTAAATTTCCCACCATCAACATTCTGGGGGTTACTATTGACCAGATATTTAACTGGATTGACCATATCAATATTACAGCTATAAGCACAAGTAAAAGGCTGGACACTCTGCAGCGAGTAACACAGCTCTACTTGTCCACCACCTACAAGTCCAGAGTGTGATAGAATACTCTCCAGTTCCCTGGGTTAACAAGTAGTCGACAAACTCCAGGACAAAGCAACCCATTTAGTTGACCCATCAACCGCCAATGTAAACATTCACTCTCCACCACCAATGCACAATGGCAGCTGTGTGGACCATTTAAAGGTGCACTGCATCAACTCACCAGGATTCCTTCAACAGCATCTTCCAAACCCATAAACTCAACCAGCTAGAAGGATCTTGAAAAGCAACAAACACATAGTTCAAAGTCCTGGAACTTCCTTCCTAATGGCACTGTGGGTGCAACTACACTTCGTGGAATGCAATGGTTCCAGAAGTCGAGCCACTGCCGCCTTCTCAAGACAATCAGGGATAAACAGCAACTAACCAGCAAGGCTAACATCCCGTGAAAGAATAAATAAAACTGAAAGTTTGTCAAACAACAATGAGGACTGGAAAATAACTCAGGAAGATATGGATATGCAATAGACAGCAGCAGAATCATTTTAATGTCAAATAATGTGAGGTGATACACTGTAAGTGAACAAACAGGGAATTGGAAGAATGCATGTTATGGTGAGGCATTGGAGACTGTGGATAAATTATAGAATCATAGTGTCCCTAAAGTGCAGAAAGAGGTCATTCAGCCCATCCAGCCTACACCGACAACAATCTCACCCAGGCCCTATTCCCGTAACCCCACATATTTACCCTGCAAAACCCCGTCACTAAGGAGCAATTGAGCACCATCAATCAACCTAACCAGTACATCCTTAAAGTGTGGGAGGAAACCGGGGCACTCGGAGGAAACCCACGCAGACACGGGAAGAACGTGTGAACTCCACAGAAACAGTGATCCGAGACCGGAATTGAACCCGGTCCATGGTGTGTGAGGCAGCAGTGCTAATTACTGTGCCAATGTGACACCAGTAACCAGTGTGTTTTATGGATGACACCCACTTCATCACACAGTTTGTTAACCTATCAAAACCCCTCCACTATACAGGACTAACAACCTTAATTGCTGATGTTACAACAGGGAAGGACTATCTATGATGTGAACTGTAATCACTTGAGAATCTTTCTTACCTCCACAACTACTCTTTAAGGGAAGAGTTGGAGATATAAATATAATAAAAACTGTGTCCACTTTGAATAATGTCATGGTAATCCATGTGGATTTTGATCTTTTAATCTACAAGATTGAGTATTTCAACTGCCAACATTTTATTTAATCTTCTGTTTTCTGTGCGAACAGTTGATCGGAGGAGATGAACATTTTGGACTGAGGTAGAAGGGCACATAATGAGACTGGAGATTACAGGAAAACAGTGGGGAAAGGGGAGTCAGCCAGTAAAGTATATACTATATCACAGTTTAAAAAGGATGACAGCATCTGGAGAATCAATAACCTCAGTGAGCAGCTTCTTTTCTTGGTTTGTAACAGTTGTTAAAGGTCAATTTGTCTTCCTGTAATTTAAATAATGACACAAGACCTGAGGTCAAAGCTAAGTGTTGAAGTAGTTCAGGTATGTTTGTTTTATCTGTGTCAGTGGAGGATAAACCTTGGCAAAGTTTAGGTACTAATGAGTTCCTGCAGATTAAAAAAAGGATGAGGGATGTCAACTAATCTTCAGTTTTTGCTACAAATCAAAACAAACTGGTGCCCTAGAAATGTAGAAACATTGAAACTAAATGGCAATAAAGAATGTGAGAAAAGGCAGGAGCATTCTGATTTATTGCCTTCGACAAAATGTCATATCGAACTCAATGGGCCAAGTAGACTACACCTGTTTCCACCATCCTGCTTGATAGAAAAAGTGCAAATTAAAATGACATAGCAAGTAAGTGTGGCAGTAAATCTCATTTGGCATTATTCCCGATGCGATGGATTCCATAGAATCATAGGGTCAGGATTTTCCAGCCATGTTCACCCCAAGGCCGAAAGATCCCTCTCAAGGTCAACGGGTCTTTGCATCATTCGTGTCCTGCTTGCTATGATTCCCGTGGTAGGAGGGAGGGGAAGATTCTCTCCATAGAATCCCTACATTGTAGAAAGAAGCCATTTGACCTATTCAGCCTACACTAACAACAGTCACACCCAGACTCTATCCCCTTAACCTCACATATTTACCCTGCTAACCCCCCTAAGGATTTATTTAGCTGCAGGGATTTTAAACAGGAATAAGCACCTCATTTTTCACAGGGTTTTAGTTGTTGCTATCAAGTCTCAAAGATGTGTCTCCAAGCTCGCAAACACATACAGAAAAAAAACACAGAGGGTGGGTGAGTTTCGCAGCTTTTAGCACTCAGTCCAAACTCCATGGGAACCATTTGTGTCCTTGGAGCTAGCAATCCCAATATCTTGTCCTGTCATGACTCCCAGTTTAGAAAGCCCTGCCCTCAGATTTACAGCCTCGGGGTACCGTCCCCAATGGTGCCAGCTCAAACTGAAGATCTGCTTCTGATTGGCAAGTAGTTCATGGTGACAGGCCACCACCTTTTAAAGCGTCAGGTATTCCAGTGGCAATTGCCCAGTAACTCCTTACTGGAAATCCCATAAATGGCTGAGGTGCATTGTCCCTGAATTCTGGGTCTTTCACTTCAATAAAATTCTGGACAATAATGACCCTTATTTCCGGGACTATGAAGAAAGTTCAGGGACATCGGTCCAATAGAACAGCTCTTTTAAAGGATCAGCATAGACCTGATAGGCCAAATGGCTTCTTTCTCTGCTGTAGAATTATTTCATTTTATGCACTAATGCTGGCATTACAGCACTGGCAAACAATTGCATTAAGTCCTTATACACCAATATCTACAATATTAGCATGCATTCCATTCCTAAACAAATATTCTTAAGGAATTAACACAGCACCATTTGCTTTTGCCTGGAGTCCATCTCCATGGGAGTAAAATAGCTTTCAATTTTTCATTTTCATTGAGCCCTGTTATCTTTGTACTCTGGTATTATGATCACAGTCCAATTGAAATAAGCTGCTTATTCGTACATTACTCAAGCCTTTCACCATTCAGTTCACCCTGAACTCAGTGTAACATGCTTATGGTAACCTTAACAAGGTTCCTTCACATAATTAAGTTTGTGTAAGGAGTTAGGTGTAATTTTATTAAGCACAGAGATTATTTACACTTGGATTGATAAGAGACAAGTGACATCTGTGCCACACAAATGCCAGGCAATCACTATCTCCAATAACCATCACCTCTGACATTCAGTGAGAATCCCATCACTGAATTTTCCACCATCAACATTCTGGGGGGGGTGGGTACTATTGATCAGAATTTTAATTGGACTAGCCATATAACTTTATGTCTACAGAAACAGATAAAGGGCTGGGAGCTCTGCAGTGAGTAACACATCCCCATCAATATCCTGAGAGTTATCATTGACCAGAGAATGAACTGGACAAGGCCTATGAATACTGTGGCTACCAGAGCAGGTAAAAGGCTAGAAATCCTGGAATGAGTAACTCAGCTCTTGACTCCCCAAAATCTGTGCAGCATTTATAAGGCACAGGTCAGGAGGGTGATGGAATAGTCTCTAGTTGCCTGGATGGCTGCAGGTGTAACAACACTGAAGAAGCTTGTCATCCTCAATAGCAAGTTAGTTTGCTTCATTAGTACTTAATCCACAAACACTCACTCCCTCCACCATCGAAGCACAATGTCAGCAGTGTGTACCGTATACAGGATATACTAAAGGAATTCACCAAAGCTCCTTAAGGAGCACACTCCAAACCCAGAACAATGTCCATTTTAAGGACAAGGGCAGCAGATACATACACCACCACCTGGAGATTCCCATCTCAGCCACTCACCGTCCTGACTTGAAAATACATCGCTGCTCCTTCACTAGTGTTGGGTCAAAACCTTCTTTCTCAGATGGTACTACAGGTGTACCTTCCCCACGTGGAATGCAGCAGTTCAAGAGGCAATTTGGTGTGGGGCAATTAAGGATTGGCAATAAACGCTGGTGTAACCAAGTGACGTCTACATCCTCTGAATGGATATAAAAAGGAGAATGAAACTGAGACAGAAATCTGGCAGCTGAAGCAAGGAGTTCTCCAGGGCATGTTTGGTGATATATCAGTAGGAACGACTGAAAGTAAATGGAAAGTTAAATCTGTCATTAAAGGCCCAGTTCTTCCTAGCCGTCTTCAGGTAACCGTGTCAGTCAATATCTTAACAGGCAGGGAGTTCTAAACTGGACATGCAACAGAAAACTTAACAGCACTCCATACTGCTCATCCGCATGAATTTTTACGCTTTTCAACTCTAAAGACGCTTGGGATCCTTTAAGCATTGACTCTCCTGCCCCTGCGTCTAAGTTCTCTCAACTTTGATAATGGGAAACATTTCTATAGGGAGAGACCGTGCACTCTATATCAGGCAAGCGCTCTACTTATTTGGATTCCTTTTGTAGTTCAGTCTCTTAAGCAAAGTAATGATTTTGCAAACAGGACAAACACACAGCCATGTCAACAATGATCTGAATCATGTTCCTTCTCATGATAGTCCTTCAATGAAAACAAGTTCAATTTGAAGAAAAGAAAGTATGTATTTGCATAAGGTATCTATCCAGTACCTGCAGCAGCTAACCAATAGAATGCTTTACCATCACAGACAAGGATAAATGAGACAAACTGTTAAGTCACCAATAATAAAGATATATCTGTGAATTTCAGTGATCTTATCACAGGAATAGAACATAGAACGATACAGCACAAACAGGCCCTTTGGCAAGTTGCACCGATCACATCTACCAATCCACAGACCTATCTATAACCCCCTATCCTATTCGTTTCCATATACTCATCCAGAAGTCTTTTAAAAGACCCCAGCAAGTTTGCCTCAACAACCTCCGATGGCAGCCGATTCCATTCACTCACCACCCTGTGAGTGAAAAACTTACCCATAACATCCCCTCTGTATTTGCTTCCCTGCACCTTAAATCTGTGTCCTTAATATCAGATGCTTAATATCAGATTCTATCACTTTTATTCTACTTGTCATATTAAACTATTAGTTTTAAATAGATAACTCCATTAAAATCATAGGGAAAGAAATGTGTTGCAAGCACTTTAAGCATGATAACATGGTTCAAAGGAATTTTTATTAAAAGATATATTTCATGCTCATTCTTCTCTGTGCAATAATTTTCACCCAATGATGTATGTTATGTAGAAAAGCCTTAGTGATGGCTGACTGTTTAAAATCATTCTTAGTCAGAACACCGTGGGTTCAAAGACCACTCCAGAGATCTGAGCTCAAACCGAGGCTGACATTGCAATACACTGTACAGAGAATGTTGTACTGTCGGAAGGTGGGCTTTTGGATTAGATACATCTGAGGCCTTGTCTACCCCATCACTGGACACAGAAGATACATCACACTTTTCAAAGATGTGCCAGAATGGTGGAACTTGAGGAGGCACGGGCGAGTACTTATGTCTCTACCAGCATCACTGAAACAGGGAAATTGCTCATCATCACATTGTTACTTCTGGGATCTTCCTGTGCACCAATTAACTGCCTCGGTTTCTAGATTACAAAAGTAATTCATTGACAGTAACGCAGTTTGGGATGTCATGAGGTCAGAGAATCATAGAAACTATACAGTATGGAGGCCATTCAGCCCATAGACTCTACACCTGCAACAATCTCACCCACATTCTATCCTAGTAAACCTACATATTTATACTATTATTCTTGCTAACCCACACACCCTGGGACATGAAGGGACAATTTAGTCTAGTCAATGACCTAACGAGCATGTCTTTCAGACTGGAGGAAACCCACGCAGACATAAAGAGAACATGCAGACAGTGACCTGAGCCGGCAATCGAATCCGGGTCTCAGGAGCTGTGAGGCTGCAGTGCTAATCACTATCCCACCATGCTGCCCCAGTCATGGGACTAGGACAAAAGTTTAGAAAGCAAGGAGGATATATGAAATTAAATTATGGGGAGCATAAAATGAAGCAGTAAAATATTCTCCAGGCACTACAACTAAGATGAGAAAAGGAAGGAATAGACAAATCAAACTCAAAGAGGATGAAATTCTGGTTCGGACAGATTAATTCTGGATATTTGTAAAGAATTTTGAGCAGAGAGAGCAAGACAATACTACACAAGGTTAATAATTTGTTTGAAAAATATGCAATGCCAGAGGACAGGTGCATAGTGAACATAATGTGTTCCTTTAAGAAGAGAGACAGAATGTACTAAGATAACAATAGACCAGTCAGCTTAACACCGGCGGTGGTAAAAATAATGAAATCCCTACTAAAGGAGAATATAGAGAAACATTGCGAAAGCAAAAAATGCAATATGAATACTCAGCAGGACTTTCAAAAGAGAAAGTCTGAGTGACAAAACTTACTGAATCCTTTGAAAAGATAACAAAGCGTAGACAAGAGCAATTCACAGAAGTATTAAGTAGCATTTAACGGAGATAAAGGGAGTTTCATCCTCCTCTGGAGTGCCAGAGCGAGCCCCACATTTCTCCCTTCAGGATAGCTTGCCAAATCATGTGCCTGTCAGGCCAGCGAGGGTCCTTTTCCCCAGGATGCAGGGGCGGAGATACTGCCTGCCCACTGAGAGCTGCTGGCTAATCAGAGTTGGCAACTTTATTGAATGACAATACCAGTAGGGAGACAGCAGCTGCTGATGTATTCTTTATCATTGTGGTGTCCCTGGCCACAGATCACTAGAGGTGGGGAGGGGCAGGGGATTGCAGGACAGGGGGAACTGAAGGATGAAGGGGTTCAGCAGCAAAGGCCAGGGGTGGACCTCAGCAGACTCCCACCTTCCCGATGCTAATTTGCTTTGATCAGGCAGCTTTATACATGAGATTCCGTCCCCACCTCACCCCACAGAAACCCACACCCACGTGGGTTTGTTTCTCGTGCTCCCTACTTGACCAACAGCAGCAAGATGTGACCCTTGAGGGGTCATTAATTATCCATTTAAGAGTCTCACTTTTTGGTGGTGGTGGTGGTGGTGGGGGGGATGACCATCACTGTACCTTCTCATCACGGACTTAATCGGGATAGGACTCAACTCACCAACTGTTTGCCTGACTAAATCATACACAAAAAGCATTATAATGTTCTGTGCTTCAGAGAGGTGTTGAGAGGTCATGCCAGATTCTATTTGTGCCAATGGAGATTTGTTCAGTGGTCAAAAATGTCTCACACTTGTTTAGTTTAGCTTTTCTCTCTCAGGCACCACACAAGAGTTGGACTCATCACAGAGTGAGAATGTTCACACACAATCAAACTGATTGAACAATTCAACATTACACTATAGGCAGGATTCTCCAGCCGCACTTGCCCCCGCACTAGAATATCCTTCCCGAGGTCAATAGACCTTTGCACAGTCCGTGTCCCTGTGGTAGATGAGACAGGAATTTCCATCCTATATCCATTATAGGGGAGGGCAATAAATACTACCCATAGAAAATTACAGCAGGAAACAGGTCTTTTGGCCCTTCTTGTCTGTGCTGAATTTTAATGATGTAGAGATGCCGGCGTTGGACTGGGGTAAACTCAGTAAAGTCTGGCAACACCAATTTTAAATCCAACCAATTTATTTGATAGTAAATCTGCGAGCTTTCGGCCTTTGTGGCCTTCGTCAGGCGAATGAGGCCTTCATTCGCCCGACGAAGGCCACAAAGGCCGAAAGCTCGCAGATTTACTATCAAATAAATCGGTTGGATTTAAAATCGGTGTTGCCAGACTTTACTGAATTTTAAAACAGTACAGCACAGAGAAGGCCAACCAGCCCATTATGTTGCTGCCATCTTTTGAAAAGAGATCCAGTTAACTTCAGTGATCTTTTCCCATTTCCCTATGATTTTGTTTTCCAGAATTTATCAAATTTTCTTCAGCTAATCAATGGATATAGCCAAAATTCTCCCATCTGGCTTGCCACAGGAATCATAGTGGGTGAGACAGAAAACCTGGCTGATCATTTAAAGATCCGTTGAGTTTGCTTGGGAATTTCCGGTCTTGGGGTGCATGTACCCGGAGAATACTGCCCCGTAATTTATCTCAATTTTTAAAAGCCTCGGTCAGATGTCATTTAATAAAGGAGTGGAGAATGTCAGAGTATTCAGAGTGAAGGGATACAGAAACAGGATGGCCAGTTGGCTTACAGCAGCAGCAAGTTGAGGACTAAGAATAAAGAATCACTATTCAGGATGCAGAAAGTAGGGGACAATAAGGAGCTGAGACCACTGTTACTCATCAATTATGTTAACAATTTAGACTTTGAACTCAAAAGTACAATTTCTAAATTTGTACATGAAGCCAGACTGGGGGCAGTAATCAATATTGTGGAGACCAACAACAAATTACATACAAACACTAATAAACCTACAGAATTAACATTCATTTCAACATAGACAAGTGCAAGTTATTACTTTTTGGCAAGAAAAATAAAGAATCCATATTTACTTGGAAAATAAGATTCTAAATAGGATAGAGGGAAAAAGGATCTTGGTTACAAAAACAAAAATGACTAACATAGTGATACATCAATCAGACTAAGTGCTGGTGGTCATATTGTAAAAGGATATGGAATCATAGAATCTCTGATGTGAAGAAGGAGGCCATTCTGCCCATTGTGCCTGTGCCAACAACAATCCCACCCAGGTCCTATTCCCATCATCCCATTTAAGAGAGCAATTTAGCATGACGAACCCACCTAACGGACATATCTTCACAGTTTGGATGTAGAAGCACTGGAGATGATACAAAATTGATTTGTTATGGTAGTACTAGAAATCCAGATCTTGTGATGCAGTGGGTAGTGTCCCTGAAAGTTCTGGGTTCAAATCCCACCCTGGGACTAGTTGGCCAAGGAAGATGCATTTATAATGTGGCCAAATACAGGCTGGGTGATATTCTCATGCCTTTCTGCCAGCAGGATTTTCCAGTCCCAACAATGGCAACCCATCCCTTCCATCCCTCTCCCCCTAACCCCCCTCATTCCTCCACCTCCCATAGCATGTTCCCCAATGGCAGAATAAGCAAGCCACATAAAACACCATAGACTTCGGCAGCTCTGTAAGGTCCCGCTGGCAGACCATGGTGAGCTGCCTCCTTTGTTGAAAAACACATGGCAAGGGAACAGGAAAATCCCAGCCATTGATTACTAACTTGCAGGCAATTCCAACACACACTGATGACAGGCAGCAAGAGCAGGAGAGATTGCGAGTTAGCCAAGTGATGGAAAGGTAAATGGAGCCGCTATTATCACTATCCATAGCACCAAACTACAATAAGCTATAAACAGGTACCTGGATTTCCTCAGTGAGCTGCAACATGCACACCAGAGATGCCAGCTTATTTCTACTGGGGAACAGTGAAGAGAATGGGTCGCCTTTCTACTGAGAAGAGGAAGCCAAAGGGGCCTCTTAATAGAGGTCTTTAAAATTCCTCAAGGTTCCAATAAAGTAGACATAGTGAGAGTGTTTTCACTTGTGGGGATGAACAAAACTCAATGGGTGGATTTTACAGCCCCGCTTGTCCCAAAGCCATAAAATTCCACCCGAGGTCAATGGATCATTCCATGATCCACTGTTCACCTGCTCCGATTTCTGTAATGGGCAGGATGATAAAATTCCAGCCAATGACATCAACGTAGACAAGTTACCAAGAAATAATGGAGGGAATTCAGAAGAAACTTCCTTACCCTGATAGTGGTGAGAATGTGGAGCCCACTTCAGAATTGGGTAGTTGAGATTTTGCATATTTGGCAAACAAGTATATAGCCACATCTATCACTGTTTGAAAGTCAAGTGGTAGCAACCAATTGCCCTCTGTTGTACCTTTCAATTATTCTGCCATCAGGATGATACATTGTGAAATAGTAATGGCTGCTTCTCAGTATTCTGAGATTTTAAGATGTTAAACTTGGGCTCCAGACCTTCTCCTCATTAGTCCAAATTGGTTAATATTTCAAGCAAATTCATTAAGTCTGTCAATTAATGATCCAATCCAATGGTGTTAAAATAACCATTTTGGAAAAATCATTCAAGGAGCTCTAGACATCACAAATGTGCAATACTTCAGATTGAGTGTGAACCCCACTTTGTACTTCAACTTTCTAAATCATTGCTGGCTAATGATATTACCTGCAAAATGTGGCTACATAGAGCTGGCACTACAAGCTCTCGAAATGGGGCTTCTGGCCACTTCTGGTACAGGCCATGTGGCATCTCATGGGTGCTAGTGCAGACGTGTACCATAAGCACTCTCAGTGGGCGTATCATGATATCAAACAGCCTCACAAGCTGACTTAAGACATAGTCTGTGCAAGTTCAGTGAATGCCCACTCACAGCATTCAACTAGCTGTACCAGGAATGTCACACTCAAGTTATCGTCACCAACTTCAGAGAATATAGGAACCAAAAACCTTGGATAAACTCAGCAGCTCTGGCAGCATCTGTGGAGAGAGAAACAGAGTTAACGTTTCAAGTCCAATATGACACTTCTTCAGAACTCTGAAAAAGGTCATAAGGACTTGAAACATTGGCCAAAACTCCCCCCCGTCTCACCCACCGCAAGAATCATGGCAAGCGAGACAGAAAATTCCACAGACTATCAAGGTTTATCAAGGTTCAACAGTTTATCAAGCTCAGGTGGGAATTTGCGGTCTTGAGGCATACATTTAGACAGTCCCACCCGTTAACTGTTTTCCTCTCCACAGATGCTGCCAGACCTGTAGAGTTGGCCAGCATTTTCTGTTTATGTTACTTGTTTCCAGTATCCTCTGTATTTTCCTTCTATATCAGTCAGATTTTTTGAGGCGTTCTGGTGATTTGGTGGATTTGGAAGCAAGAGTTTTTCTTTCTCTGATGGAAGGCTTGTATTTGTTGTCCATTGCTAACTGCCCCTGAGCTGATTGGCTTGCTAGGTCATATCTGAGATCAGTTCAGAGTCAATCACATTGATGCATCATGTCCATAAAATCAGAGTTTTGTGACTTGTCCATAGAAAGATTGCTGCAGCCATGGGGACTGGGCAGGAAACAAAACATTGTGGAGCATTCCACTGGCATTCTCAAGCAGAGGTTCCACTAACTTGACAACTCAGAGCAGCGGGAAGCATAGGCTGGGTGAGGGAACCCTACATTACTCGTGGGACCATATTTCCAAATTTATGGTTGTGTTCTATGTCCTGTTATTATAAGGGCACAGGCATACAGAAGCCACCTCAAGAGGAAGAAGAAGAGAAGACACAGGGAGGTAGTATATTTCCCTTTGCAGCAATAGGCTGTCCATCAGCATCTACTGATACTCTGGTTCCATTTGGATGTTGTCCTATCATCATCATTGATCCAAGCTTCCCCATCGTCTCATCCTACTATGACATCTCTTTATAGAAGCATAGATTCATAGAGTAGTTACTATACAGGAGACCGTCCTGCCTGTCAAATTTATGCTTCTGCTCGTAAAGGTCAATTTACCATGGCCAATCCATCTAACCTGTGGACTGTGGGAGGAAACCCACGCAGACGTGGGAGGATTGTGCAAACTCCACACAGACAGTCACCTGAGGCTGGAATTGAAACCGTGTTCCTGGTGCTGTGAGGCTGCAGTGCTAACCATTGTGCCAACTGATACCTTAATCGGTAGGGGAATGAAAGGATGGTTATAGATTAGAAACTCTAACTGAATCTGAACGGCACAATGATTAGCTCTACTGCCGCACAGCACCAGGGACCCTGTTCGATTCCCGGCTTGGGTCACTGTCTGTGTGGAATTTACACATTCTCCCTGTGTCTGCGTGGGTTTCCTCTGGGTGCTCTGGTTTCCTCCCACAGTCCAAAGATGTGTGGGTTAGTTGGATTGGCCATGCTAAATTTCCCCTTAGTGTCAGGGGAACTAGCTAGGGTAAATGCCTAAGGTTGTTGGGATGGGGACTGGGTGAGATTGTGGTCAGTGCAGACTCAATGGGCCTACTGGCTTCCTTCTGCACTGTAGGATTATTTGAACCAGGACTTTATAACATGCTTGATTTTATAATCTCTCCCTCTGTTTATAAAGCTCAGAAACCTGTATAAAAGTTTAACCATTTTCTTTAGGAGTCAGAGGTCACAAGTTTGGAGGGTGCTGTCTGAGAGGTGCAGTCTGAGCCTCTTATAGATGGCACACACTGCTACTACATGTGTCAGTTGTGGAGGGAGTAAATGTTTGTGGATGTGATCCCAATCAGGTGGGCTGCTTTGTCTTGAATGATGCCAAGCTTCTTGAGTGTTAGTGGAGCTGCACCCATCACCCATCCGTAAGACTATATAATGCAGGAACAGCAGTACGCAATTTGGCCCATCGAGTCTGCTTTGCCATTCAATGAGATCATGACTGATCATCCAGACAAGTGGAGGATATTCTATCACACTCATGACCTGTCTCTTGTAGGTGGTGGACAGCCTTCAGGAGGTGAGTTACTCACCACAGAATTTCCACCCCCTGACTTGTTCTTGTAGCCACAGTATTAATATGTCAAGTCTAATTCAGGTTATGAGGTGGTGATCAGAATGTTTGAGTGTGCTGCAAAGTTCAGATGATCTGCCAGTCTTGATTGAATAATTGTGTTAAGAAGCTTCGAGAGAGATGGATGTGAGAATGGCATGGAGAATATCATTTTGCAATTCCTCATTTCTTTCTTTATAATCGAAGTTTTACTAATCACTTCATATTCTCTGTTTCCTCATCTGTTCCTTTATTGTTTGTCTACTCAATGTAAGTCATTAGTTTCAATGTTACTCTAATATCTTTGTTTCATGATTACTAGTTTGTTCTTACTTTGTCAACAGAATACATTGCTCCTGAAAATATTTATTTTTAAATATTTCCCATTGCTGTTCTATCACTTGATCATTTTTTTTCCAATTCATCTTTGCACAGAGGAGGCAGAATTCTTTAGTTTGTGAATTTAGCAGCTCATTGTGGAAAATGAACAGAAAGTGAGTGTGCTGATTACAGGGATTAAGAAAACTGGCAGTGCTTACCTGTACATTCAGTTTACCATTAAAAATAAGGCATCTATCTAACTGAGCATTTAAGCCCTTACTGCAAAGGGAGATGGAGTATAACAGTAGAGAAGTCTTGGTGCAACAGTACAGAGCATTAGTGGACCTAGAGTACTGTATCAACACAAACGGAAAATGCTAGAAAATCTCAATAAGTCTGACTGCATCTGTGAAGAGTGAGTAGAGAAAGTAGAGCAAAATTTTACAACTTCGCTCATCCCAAAACAAGATCCAGCCCAAGATCAACTGTGCATCCCATGCTCCATCCCACGTTCCAAATCCCGCAGTGGGTAAAGTGGTAAAATTCCAGCCAATGTTTCAGTCTAGATAACTCTTTGTCAAGAGCACTGTGTATTGTTTGGTTCTCTTTATAGATGGAGAGATGTACCTGCATTGGAGGCATGGGATGAAGGATTTGTCTTGTGAGGAAAGCAGGTGGCTTTACTCGTATCACATTTTTTTCAGTGCAGATTGAGACCAATCAGCCCATTGGGTGTGTACCAACTCTCCAATAGAGCATTTTACCCAGGTGCACCTCCTGCCCTATTTCAATAACCTGACACGTTTATCCCGCCGATCTATCTAGCCTGTGCATCTTTGGAAACTGAGGGGCAATTTAGCAATGGCCAATCCATTGGCTATGGGAGAAAATGCACGCAGGCACAAGAAGAATGGACAGACTCTACACAGACAGTCACGTAAGATTGGAACTGAACACAGGTCCCTGGGGCTATGAGGAAGCAGTGCTAACCACTGTGCCACCATGCCACCCTCATTGAGACTCAGGAGAATGAGAGGTGGTCTTATTGAAATATACAAGGGAGTTTGACAGATGCTGCGGCGAGGTTTTCTCTCGAGGAGGAATCTGGAAGCAGGACACAGAATTTCAAAATAAGAGATTTCCTATTTAAGAGAGCAGTGAAGAAGATTTCTTCTCTGATCATTGGATTGCTCTATCTCAGGAATTAGTGGAGGCTGGGTCATTGAACTTACTCAAGGCTGAGTTAGGAAGTCAAAGATTATTGAGCTCAAGCAGGAAACCACAATCAGATCAGCCATCTAGATAAATCCTGTCCAGCCAATTACTCCCCAATCAGTCTATCCTCAACTAACACCAATCTGATGAAATCTGTAATCAGTGGTGCCCTCAAACAACACTTACTTAATAATAACCCACACATTTATCCAGATGCTCAGTAGGGTCCTGTCTGGCCCATTCACTCCAGGCTTCAGGACCTGGTCCAAGCATGGACCCTAGGGGAGGCAGTGGCATAGTGGTATTGTCGCTGGAGTAATATAATCACCCAGGATGATGTTCAAGAATCCTGGGCTCAAATCCCACTAACAGCAGATGGTAAAATTTGAACTTAATATAAATCTGGAATTAAAGTTCAAATGGTGATCACGCAATCATTGTCAATTGTCATAAAAACCCCATCTGGTTCACTAATATCCTTTAGGGAAGAAAATCTGCCGTCTTTATCTGGTGTGACCAACATGTGACTCCAGAGTCACAGCAATATGGTTGACTCTTTAAAAAAAACTGCCTTTGAAATGGCCTAGCAAGCCACTCAGTTGAAGGGCAATTAGGGATGGGCAACAATTGCTGGTCCAGCCAGTAATGCCCACATCCCTTGAATGAATTAAAACAAAAGAACAATTATGCTATCAATCATTGTGATGTGAATGTAAGCCTACTTGGGATACTAATAAATAAACTTTATGTCAGATTTTACTCAGCATACTGCTATCAAATCTCCTCTCTGCTTCGAGTCCAGAGGAAATCTTGCCCACATTACAAATGGATGTGTTTTCATAGTACACTTTGACCTTAGCAAACATTGAGGAATTATATTTTTTTCAATTTGATTTTTTTGATTATATTTTGGAGATACCTTGGCCCCAATTTGCTGGGTATATTTACTGAAAATTCAACAGACCCGTGGCAGAGGAATGATGTAATGTGGCGGTAATGGTCTTTTTCAGCCTGATCACTGCTCACCAACTTTGTCCCTAAAAGCTGACTGCAGTGTACGACACAAATGAATGCTAGAGGTGAGCTGAGAGCGACTGATCATCAAGACAGCATTTGACCTCAAAATGTCAATCTAAACACAGTGAGAATCCGGGGAAAAGCAGTCAACTGCCAGGCCTGCAAACTCCACAGACAGTTACCCGACCGATGCTGGAATTAAACCCAGGTCCCTGACACTGTGTGAGGCAATTGTGCTAATCACTGTGCCACCATGTCACCCCAAAGAATCCCTACAATGCAGGAAGAAGCCATTTGGCCCTTTGAGTCTGCACTGCAACAATCCCACCCAGGCCGTATCCCCATAACATCATCCATTTTCCCTGCTTATTTATCCTGACACTAAGAGGTAGGTTCTTTACCCAGAGGGTGGTTAGGGTATGGAATGCCATGCCTGCGGCAGTTGTAGATGCGCCAAGTTTGGTGGCATTTAAGAGGTTAGTAGATAAGTTTATGGACGAAAAGGGAATGGTTTAGTTTGGAGGGTCATTGCTTTCTCCTAATTGGTCGGCGCAACATCGAAGGCCAAAGGGCCTGTTCTGCGCTGTAATATGTTCTATGTTCTAAAGAGCAATTTAGCATGACAGGTTTCCTCCCACAGTCCAAAGATGTGCTGGTTAGGTGCATTGGCCCTTAAGGTCGGGGATTAGAATGGTTACATTCTATGAGGTTACATGGATAGGGCCTGGGTGGGATTATCAATGCAGTCTGGTGGATCAAATAGACTCCTTCTGCATTGTAGGAGTTCTATGATTCTATGATCACCTAATCTGCACATCTTTGGACTGTGGGAGGAAAGCGGGGCACCTGGAGGAAACCCATGCAGACACTGGGACAATGTGCAAACTGCACACAGACAGTCAGCCCAAAGCTGGAGTTGAATCTGAACCCCGGCACAGTGAAACAGTAGTACTAACCACTGTGCCACCGAGTCACCAAATTTCATTTGCATCGCCGCAATATTCCCTCATGGTGTTCTAGCATCAACTAGTCATCAGCTGCTTTGTTAATGGCTTTCCCTGCATCAAGATCAGAAGTGGGGATGCTCATTGATGATTGCAAAATGTTCCATTTACAATATCTCAGATACTAAAGGAGCCAGTGACTGCATACAGCAAGACCTGGATTTCATTCAGGCTGAATTGGCAAATGGGGGGAAACTACATTGGAGCAACTTCACCTACAACTTTCTCCTCCAAATCACATGCCACCCTTAGTTGGAACTATGTTGCCGTTCCTTCACCATCGCTGAATCAGGGTTTTGGAATTCCTTTCCTAACAGTATTGTGAGTATCCCTACAGCAGATAGGCTGCAGAAGTTTAAAAAGATAGCTGCCACAACCTGATCAATAATTCATTCTGTATTATAAACATATCTAATAGAAAGAATTAAATGTTAATCGGAACTAAACCCATTGATCAGTTTCACTCCAGGCTGTGTGTATGTATCTGAATTACCTAGTGACTTGTGACCTTTAGTTTCTGAATCTTTTGGTTTGAGTCCTGGACCATTAAAAGCCACTGAATGTGTGAACACTCACGAGTCTCAGTCAAATTCAGTTCTGGTACTAGATGCTCAATGGGCCCAATCAATCCCCCCTGCCCAATTTAGCATTGCCCCTCAGAAGACAAATTAGTGCTGTGGAATTTTTCCCAAGTCTCTTTCTGTCTCACACTTCTTCAGAGGAATCTGAAGTGCTCCCAGCTCTTGAGCTCAGACACAGCCAGGCCTCTGAGGTTTTCTCTGGCTCTTCACTGGTCATTCTGTTCATCACCAACTGCTTACTGGGATAAAGATAGCCCCCACCCATCACTACCTTGTTCTCACTCCCTCCCCAAACTCATTGATTCTCCACTCACAGATTCTCTCTCTCCATACTTGCAGTTCCAATAATCACATCTACACTTTTTCCCAGTCTCTTTCCAACTGCACACATTTCTGCTGTGGGATTTGGTGCTCAAACCTATTATGAGTGATGCATTTATTTCAAAGGCAGTCCATTCAAGATTCAGATCCACTCCAGGTTGTGGGTGCATATCTGATCAGGAAAATCCATGTTTAGTGCTGTTACACACAAGTGTTATAGAGGAAACGTTGGTTATGATCACTATTTCCTCATTGTTCCAGTACACTCACTTCAATTGCCTGCTGTAATCATTTCTAGATCCAGCAGTGATTCCTTTTTCAGAATAGAATAGGGTAGAAACCTACATTGCAGAAAGACACCATTCACCCATTTTGTCTGCACCAACAACAATCCCACCCAGGCCCTATCTTTATAACCCAACATTACTAATCCCTCTAAGTTATGTATCCTGGGTACTAAGAGACAATTTAGTCTGGCCAATCAACCTAACCCACACGTCTTTGGACTATGGAAGAAAACTGGAGCACGCAAAGGAAACCCACGTAGACATGGGGACAATGTGCAAACTTCACAGGGACAGTGACCCAAGCCAGGAATCAAACCCAAATACCTGGAGGTCTGAGGCAGCAGTGCCACTGTGCAACCCTTTTGTTGGACTATTGGATAAGAAACGAGCTCTGAAAAGGTTATTAAAAACTCCAGGGGTGGAATTTTACGGCCTCAATCGGCCTAAGTCCTGTCTGAGGTCGACGAATCTACCCATTGTCCGCCCCTCGTCCATTCCCATTCCAGGGCAGTAAAATCCCAGCTCATTTCTTTTTATCCTTTCCTTACAGGTCCTCTCTCCAGTTGTTTGAAATCTTTCATGATTATTATTATGTTTTTACTAATTCCATATATGTGCTCACATACTGATTCCTCCACTTCACTTCCACTATAGCATGAGGTGGTCTATTGAAAATCTCTATTAGCACGGATCCATATAGATTCCATTTCTCTCTTAATGTTTATGCCTCTTTCTCATACTGCCATTATGCTATCAAATGTCAGATCTTCCTCACTATACTGCTATCAAATGTTCTGCTGTCTGCTTCGAGTCCAGAGGAAATCTTGTCCATATTACAAATGGATGTGTTTTCATAGTAACAGGAATAATGCACTTTGACCTAAGCAAACATTGAGGAATTATATTTTTTCAATTTGATTTTTTGATTATATTTTGGAAATACCTTGGCCCCAATTTGCTGGGTATATTTACTAAAAATTCAACAGACCCGTGGCAAAGAAAAAATGTAATATGGCAATAATAAGCTTTTTCAACCTTATCACTGCTGGCCAATTCTGTCCCTAAAAGCTGACTGCAGTTTATGACACAAAGAGTAATTCCAAAAAGGAACTTCCAATCATTTCATTACTCAGCCCAGTCTTTTCTCTTGTGCAGTGTTGGTGACCGTGTCGAAATTATCAAAAATCTGTCATTGTACTTAGGGTATTTGACTTGTTTTCATTAAACTATGGAGCATATTAAGGATAATCCTCTCTCCCCATAAGATAGACAGATGGTATTGCTTTATGATAATACCAGATTGGAAGAAATGTTGTACCTACATGTGCCAATAACCAGAGGGGACAGATTTAAGGTAATTGACAAAGAATTAGGGACAAAATGAGAATGAAATTCTACACAGTGAGTTGTGATGGCCAGGAATGCAGTACCTGAAAGGACAGCGGAAGCAAATTGAACAAATTTTGAAATGGAATTCAATAACTATCCGACAACGCATTTGATGGACTATGGAGAGAAAGCTGGGAAGTTTGACTAATGGGTTTACAGAGAGATAGTGGCGTAGTGATAATGTCATTGGGCTTGTAAGTCAAAGGGCCCGATTCATGCACTGGGAAGAGGGGTCCAAATCCCACCACAGCAGTAGGTGGAATTTTGATTCACTGAAAAATGACTTCTTCCCTGCTGCCATCAGACTTTTAAATGGGCCTACCTCGCGTTAAATTGATCTTTCTCCACACCCTGGCTATGACTGTAACACTACATTCTGCAACTCTCTCTTCTTCCCTAAATATAGTATGCTTTGTCTGTATGGCACACTAGAAACAATACTTTTCACTGTATACTGACAATAATAAATCAAATCAAAAATCTGGAGTTAAAAGCTAGTCTCGGTAAGTGTGTCCAATAAGTTCACTAATGTCCTTTAGGGAAGGAAATATGCCGTTCTTCCCTAGTCTGGCCTAGAATGGAAGGGGAATGGAGGCATCAGTATGTAAACACATATATGAAATTAGTAAAAACAGAATAATAATAATGGAGAGTTTCAACTATTCCTCAAAATAACCGGAGAGGAGATGTGACACCAAACTCACAGCAATGTGGTCGATTCTTAGCTGCCCCCTAAATTGACCCAGCAAGTCAATCAGGGCAAGGGTAATTAGAGATGGACAAAAAGTGCTGGCCTTGCCAGTGACTCCCACATCCCATGGAAAAAAATGAAAGTAAACTTTGAAAAAAAACCAGCTTAGCTGCATTGGAGCAAATGACCTCCTTCTCTCCACTGTCATTCTGAAAATCTGTAACTTCTGACTAATGTTAAAGCCCACTGAAAGTCTTTATTTCACCTTCATTTCCTGCCTACTTTGTTTTGTCACTATGACCAGTTCTGCAAAAATACAATGCAAAATTTCCAAAAACTATTTAATGCAGGTTTTCAATAGTTTGAAATGAAATGTCATTTCAGTTTCATTAACCAGCTGAGGTTCCAAATAATTGGAAAGTCTTCATATCATAGAACCATAGCATCCCTCCAGTGCTGAAGGAGGCCATTTGGCCCATCGAGGCAACAGTGCTAAACACTGTGCCACCATGCCGCAATATTGTCTCTACATCTCCTTATTCAACTAAATTCTCTTCATTCCCAGATTGCATATTGGGATAGAGTGTGAAAACTCAAAAAGAATAGCTTGCCAAAAAAACTCATTTGTATTCAAGACAAATTTAAAATTAGGTCTCTGAGTGGAACACCAATCATTGGAACTATTTCCATTTTAGCACTTCAAACTCTAATTCAATTTGGGCTAACATATTGCTTAAAATGAATCCTCGAACAACCAACGATCTTTTAAAAAAGTCTGCCAATGGTGTATTTTAAAGAGAGAAGAAAGACATGTTGAACAGCAGATCCCACAAAGTCTTAGTGGGGCATTGCCTGGTTGCAATGATTAGATGAGCCTGTATAATTGACGATGAGGTCATTCTGCAACATTCCATCCACTTTCGCAGCCTTCAACCGATCTACGTACCGTTAAAGCATTTTGTTGAGGTCGGACCTATTGGATGGCAGCCCATATTCACCATGTCACAGGGTGCTGTAGCATAGGATACAGGAGTTTTGAATGATGTGGAGGCTTCTACTTCGAGCCACCCCGTCCTAAAAACCCAGCAACTGTTTATTCCTCAGGAGAGGTCCTGCTTATAATCAGTTAGCCTGCATATGTGGAGCATTTGCCACCCAACCCTGCAAATGAAGGAGCACAGACATACATTTGTGATTTTGGTTGCATTTTCAACTAGGTTAGATCTGCCAAAGATAACACTACCAGGATCTTTCCAAATTGAAGCAACACTTGTTTTAATATCTGCAAAATCTAATCCATTCTTCAATCACTAACAGTAAGAAATTTATCAAGCTAACTGAGAGATTTTCTCTTATCCTCAGTGATAAACATAGGAAAGAATGGAATGAAAAAGTACTGTTTGGCTCCTTTCTTCCAAAGGCCAGGCGAAAAATTGTATTGTTACAGAATTTTTTTGGAGGAGTTTAAACTTGTGGCAAAAAGAAATTTCATGAGATTTATTTTTGATAAAACACCAAGTTACATAATTAAATTCTGGCAAATTGGCTATGGGAGTCCAAGCCACAGTATTCCATGGTTTGAATGTTAAGGTGGTGAATGCTCAGTGCACACTGTCCTGACAGTGGGTGAGTAACATATCCCTGCTGATTCTGACAGGCCTACTGCCTTTTCACACTCAATTCAGCACTGAACTATGGAAAGCAGGACTCTAGTCCACTTTGGAAAATGGTTGGCCAATTTAATTGACCAACGGCTCTCCAGCCCAGCGAGGCACAGCACTACAATGGCCAGAAGAGGTACTTATGATGTGGAGATGCCGGTGTTGGACTGGGGTAAACAGAGTAAGAAGTCTGACAACACCAGGTTTAAGTCCAACCAATTTATTTGATAGTAAACTTGCGAGCTTTCGGGATTTGCCCCTTCGTCAGGTGAATGGCTTGACATGACAAAGGGGCAAACCCTGAAAGCTTGCGAGTTTACCATCAAATAAATCAGTTGGACTTAAACCTGGTGTTGTCAGACTTCTTACAGAAGAGGTACTGCAGCACTGTGCATCAGCCTTGAAATAAGTCCAATGGGTCCTAGGGGCAGGAGGGTAGAGGTTGGTGGGGATGGGAGAGTGATCTCAGTGTTGGGGGAAAGGCCTAAGTGGGAGGGGATGTTACGGAAGATGGGAGCTCCCAGGTCCCAAGAGGAGATGCATCCCAAATCTGAAGGAGCCTTCAGATTGATTGACCTACTTCCCTGCCCCCACATCCCTCCCACACTGCACCAACCCTGTTACGCTCCCCTTGCCCCCCCTTCCAGTCACAGGACCAGCTGAGAGAGGATGAAAGTCTGGCCTATATCTACAAGACTGCGAAAATTCAATAGCGTTCTGACTAATGATACGAATTTGAGAAAACAAAAATAGGAGCAGGAAAAATACATCCATCCCTTCGAAACTGCTCCATCATTCAATAAGATCACATTGTTAAAATGTCAGCTGTGGATCATTTGGCAGCACTCTTGACTCTGAGTCTCGAGGTTCTGCTCCAGCATATTCAATCAAGGCTGACAATCAATGCAATGCGGAGGGAGCTCTGCATTGTTGGAGCTTCTATGTTTTGGATGGAATGTTAAACCAAGGTCCTGTTAGCCTGCTCAGGTGGATGTATAAAAGATCCCAGAGTGTCTTTTTGAAGACAGACTCGAGGAGCTATCTCTGTGTCCTGGCCAATATCTATCTCTGAACTCAATATCAAAATGGAAATAATTATTTGTGACACTGGAGTACGGACACTTGTGACGTCAACACAGGAACAGAGGCTGATCTTCACCTTCCCACTCTATCCCTCATTCATTTAGTATGCAAAGAGTGAAATCAAGAATTTTTCTGTATATATTCCTTAACAGGACATGGGTGCAGCTGGCTATTGTTCTTGAGAATGTGATGGTGAGTTTTCTTCTTGAACCACAATAGTTCCTGAGGTGTAGGTACATCCACAGTGATGTTAGGAACAGAATGCCAGAATTCTGATCCTGCAACACCGAATGGCAGTAAATTTCCAAGTCAGGATGGTGAGTGTTTTGGAGTGGAACTTGTTGGCAGTGGTGTTCCCAGATATCTGTTGCTCTTGTTCTTCTAGATGGTAGATCTCGTGGTTTGGTAAGTGCTTTCTAAGGAACCTTGGTGAGTTGCTGCAGTGCACCTTGTAGATAGTACACACTGCTGTCACTGTGGTGGATAAAGTTTATGTCAGTGGGTGGGATGCCAATCAAGCAGACTGCTTTATCCTGGATGGTGTCAAACGTGTTACAGCTGTATTTATCCAGATAAGTGGACAGCATTCCATAACGTTCCTGACTTGTTTCTTGTAGATAATGAACAGTTTTAGGGAGCAAGGAGGTAAGTTACTCATAGAAGTCACAGCCTCTGACCTGCTCTGGTAGCTACAGTATTTAAATGGCTGGATCAGTTCAGTTTCTGGTTAACGATATCCTCAAGATGTTGGAGTGGGGAATTCAGCGATGCAAAAGCCATTCAATGTTAAGTGGCCATGGTTCAATTCTCTCTTGTTGAGTGTGGTCATTGCCTCAATTTTTATGATGAGAATATTACTTGCCATTTATCAGCCCAGTGTTTAGATCTGGTAAATGCAATGGAATTAAAACAATCAGTGTGTGATATAATGAATCATTCATGGATATGAATGTTGTAGAAACCAATCAAATGAATGTGACACATTAAGCACTGGGATGCATTGAAGGACATTGGCTCCTAAGTCAGCTCCTAGTTTTTATAAACTATAAATTGGCAAGACCACTTCCCAAATGTTGCGTTAAATTTCTGAACTTCTTCCTTCAAAGAAATATTGCTGCGTGTGACAAATTCAATAAAGGATAATGAGAATGAATTAGGAAACTGTGGCTCTGAATGATAAAGAAGTGGACCAGAACAGAACTAGTTTTCATTGAAAAAGGATTAAGAAGGGACATAATTCAAGTTGGTAAAATGCTGAATTGCATGAATGTTGTAGATGTCAAACAGGTTATTTAATCCAATCTGTGATTGCCAAATTGAACAGTACAAGAAACAAATTTGACAAGATTCACGCAGCACTGAAGATGCTAAGAATGTTTACCCTCGTATTTATTAGTGGATGCAAAAACAATTTAAAGATAACTGATGGGTTACTGGTTAGGAATGCAAATGAAGCCCGCAATGATAAGAACAGTCAGGGTTGGTCAAATGTCTTGTGGTAAATGTAGGGAAGAAATGAATATAGACCAGTTTGGTCTGAAGGACCTGTCTCTGTGCTGTGGATTCTAACTATTGAGTCATGCAGCGTAAACTGAACATCATCACTGAACGAGTGCCCAAAGTTCTAGTCTGGAATTTTCCAACCATTCACGCCAACAGGAGTTTCCCATACTGCTGCTGTGAATGGAGATTTGGTCGGCCATCAAGTTCTTTCAACTGCAGTGGGAGCACGGTGTGATTGGCAGTAAGATCGCTACCCTTAACTCCATTCACGTGAAATCAGATACCAACCTCATTAGGTGGGATTTTACAGCCTCCCTCATCCAGAAACTGTAAAATCCTGTGAAAGGATCCTTCAATGTTCTACCCCTGGCCCACTCTAATTCCCACGGTGGTCAGGGCAGTAAAACTTCACCCATTGAATCAGTCACTCAGCCAACATCATCATAAATCATTTATTGGCTGTTAAACTCTTTGAGACAGATTGAGAGCCTGAAATGTGCTGCATTACTCTGTATTCTTCCTTTCTTTCACGTGGGCAGATGTTCGCAAGATTCTGTAGGTGAGAATCACCACTTGGCATATTTGGGTTCATCCATCCAGAATAACACTGAAGTCTCTTGCTGGGCATAGCTGACTTCTTAAATGATTTTAGGGTTGTCACTTCCATCATTCTATCCAAGAATCAATACCATTTATTGATCATTCTTCAGGTTGTGACATCATACATTTATGTCAATATTGTTTTTAATCCATCAGCTGGAAACAAAAAAATTGGACTATGAGAAGACAGACTTTGGTGAAACAGTGTTTAAAGTTTAAAAGTTTATTTAATAGTTTCACATGTAGGTGTACTGTTGTGAAGTTGAGCTTGTAAAGATGTAAAAAATGTTTGTAAATAATGTAAAATACCAGAAGGGAAAGAAAACCGTTAAAGGTCCCTTTAAAAACTGGTTTTTGAGTTCAGTCCTTGGATGCAGAGTAGACACAGACTCTAAGTTGCAACATTTGTTTCGAGGACCAAGCATCAGGGTTGCCTTCGTAGCAGGCTTTTTAATAGCCTATCAATTAAAGAAAAAGATAATCAGCTATTAACAGCCCATCAGATTTGAATTTGCTGTTGTTGACAATCTTAGACCAATCATGATGTAAGAGAATTGCGAGATCATCACAAGTGTAAAGGCCAGGGCAACAACCATCTCAGAGGAACATCTCTAGAGTCAGAGCGAGGGCCAGATCCACTGAAGCAGCTATAGACAGTTAAAGACCTGAACTGAAACAGTTCTTAACTCCACCAGCTTCAGATATGTCTTAAGGAAACTTACCATTTAACCAGCGAAAATAGTCAAATTATCAGTCCCACCAATGGCGCAACCTTGTGGCAGGTTTTCTGGCAATATAGCATGGATTCAATGAGAAATCTCACTGACAGCAATGGAACCAGATGACCAACTCTGGGCCACTTTCCACCCTCGAGAAACATGCCAAGAGGGGGAAGGAGGGGTGCCGCAGAATATCCCACCCAGAGACTTTAAGTCACAGCAAGATGGCCAGTGTTAATTTACATTACTATATATTTCACATCCAAATACTATAGAAAAGAGACAGCAAGTCTGTGAAAACTGTCAGACAATGCCGCTCCCCCCCCCACCCCAAGTTTCGTGAATGACCTTCTTTTCTGCCCTATCAACAAGACCGATGGAAGCCACCTACAGTATTCAACAGCTGATGATCAACTATTCAAAGGTTAACAAAAGTTAAAGGTTAACAAGTCTTCTGTGTAAGCAAATGTATATTGTTCCAGGTACAACCTGATCAGCAGTTGAATTATGCAAGGCTCCTTTCTCTCTCCATCCAACTAACAAATCTGAACCCTGTCTATGAATTTGCCATTGTCTCATTTTGTAGTAGACAGAGATTTATAAAGAAAGAATTCAATTCCACATCTGCAAATCCAGGAGATTAACTAATTCTGGAATCTACAATTTTAAATTGGAAGCATCAAGACCATTGAATTCAGACTGAAGCCAATAGAGATTCTGAGTTACAAACTGTGATCTTTCTTTACCTATATATTCTAATTTGGCAAGTCCATCCTCTGTTTTGTGTGTGTGTGAGAGAGAGGGGGAAGAATATGTATGTGTGCATGTGCTTGTGTGAGAAAGATGAGTATGAATGGGTGTATGTGTGTGTGCACGCACATGTGTGTGCATGTATTTGAAAGGGAGAGGGTAGTATATGTGTGCGTGTGTATGTGTATGCACGTGTGTGTGTCAGAGAAAGAGAAGTATATATACTTGTGCGTGTGCGTGTCAGAGAGAGGGTGGGTAGTATGTGTGTGTTTGTGTGTGAGAGAGAGAGAAGTGGGTATACATGTGAGTGAATGTGTGCATGTATGTATGGTGTGTATGTGTGAGAGAGGTGTGTGTGTGTGCATGTGTATGAGAGAGAGAGAGACAGTGGGTGTACATGTGAGTGTGTGGGCATGTCAGTGTACATATATGTGTGTGTTTTGTGTGTGTGTGTGTGCGTATGTGTATTTTTATCATTTTAGTCAGATTGTTTTAAATACGATGGAATAATAAAGTTAACCTCCTTTCCTAAATTCAAGAAAACCTGTCTGATAGGTTATTTTATGATCATAGTGTATGAAGTTAAATACTCACTGAATTGGCAAGTGTAACGTTGGTTGAATGACAAGAAGAAAAACATCCTCACCTGACCATAACAATATGAGAAAGAACATCCTGTTTTCAGCCCTAAAGTTTCATTTTGCAGTTTAAAACTGCATCCCTTAAAGATCACCCTCAGTTGCCTCTTTTAAAGGCTGAAGACATTTGGTTTCTCGAATCTTTCCTCATAAATCAGATCATCTAAAACTAGAGGTTTCCCCTGTGCCTGCCCTGTACCGTGCCTTTCAAAATGTGCAGCAGTCAAAATAAATAGGAAGCAGCCCTAGCTTCCGATTCACAATTAAACCCTGTGATCAATACTTGGGATAAAGTCTCCTCTGCTCACTTTGAATTTCAAGTACAAAAATCAAGGTGGGCTCTACAGTGCCACACTGAGGGAGTGTCACACTGGTGGCAATGTTGTTTTTCAGATGAGACATTACACTGAGGTCCCATCTGCCTCCTGAGGTACATATATAAAAAAAAATCCCAAACAGAAGTAGACCAGGATGATTATCCCGGATCTCACAATTTGAGAGTGGGAATTTGAGAGTCCAAATTTGCTACTGATTTTCTTACCTCACTATAGCGATTACAATTCAAAATCAACTGGCTGTTAAGCATTGAGAAGTTGATGGATGTGAAAGGTGGTGTGTAAGTCTTTCTTTTTTAGTAACCTGCCTTGTATGGTTTATCATGCCTTGATTTAACTAATCGAGTCCAATAGGATGGTCAAATATCATCCATGCTTGGGTACAAAATAGAAAAGGCGCAGGAGTAATTTTTAGTTACTTAGGATAAAGTTTGCTGATGACACCACTGAGGTGTGTCTGATCTCAAACAACGATAAAACAGAGTACAGGAATGGGATAGAAAACCTGGTGAACTGGTGCAAAGACAATAATTTGTCTCTTGATGTCAATAAAACCAAGGAGATTGTCATTGACTTCAAGAAGCGTAGAGGGAATATGCCCCTGTCTACATCAATGGGGACAAAGTAGAAATGATGGAGAGCTTCATGTTTTAGGTGTCTAGATCTCCAATAACCTGTTCTGGTCCTCCATGTCGACACTATTGCTAAGAAAGCCTACCAATGCCTCCACTTTCTGAGAAGACGAAGAAAATTTGGCAACTATGACTCTCATCAACTTTTACAGATGTACCATATAAAGCATTCTTTCTGGTTGTATCACAGCTTGGTATGGCTCCTGCTCTGCCCAAGACTGCAAGAAACTACAAAAGGTCACGAATGTGGATATCTGTATTGGCAGTGTTTTCTGGTGCACCCCACTAACATCAGCATTGCACATGAGGGAGCCCAGAGATGCCTAACCTCAGGATTAATAGAAGCAATGTAACTGCAAATACCACACTACAGCATCCTCAAACGTGAAAGCAAATCATATTGAGGGATTTAACGCTAGTGCAATTCCAAAGGTGCCACCGTGTTGAGGAAAAGGGAGCCTGACTGAGGGCCAATATGGAATTAGTGATGTGCTTGCTGCTCCTATGTCTGTCTGACTGCCTACTTTACATACATCCAGCTGACACACCCGACACACATGTTAATGTCCTCCCCAAAATGACATGGATGTTGAATTGACACAAGTACTGTCATTTTGGAGATCCACATTAACTTAATGCAGTCTCTTAAACTGTCACACTTGAACATCCATACTGTAGCAGGAATGACTCCCCACCAATGCTAATGAACGGGATTGTTTACAGCTTGTAGATTAGTTACTGATTGATTTCTGGTGGCATTGCTTGTGTTATAGAAGGGTTGGGTAGGTCCTGGAGTGAAATTTAAAGGTATGTAAAATGCATGCTGAAAGACAGTGCCCTCACTTCAAGTGTACTCTACAAACCTTTAGCTCCCAGGCATGCGTGTAATAGATTATATTCCCCTTGGACAGCATAACAGGGAAAATAAGCACAGGTGATATCATGTAGGACATGCTGTTGGAAGGAGGAGGAGGAGGCAAGGAAAGGTACTTAGCAATACTAAAAGTGTGAGCACATACCAACTTGAAACCGAAATGGCCTGGGTAGTGCCAAAAATAGGTGCTTCGGAGCTGAATTTTGTTGCTTGTTTTAGGTGGTCAAAGGTCACACTTGTATGTGAAAAAATACAATAAGGAAAGCACAAAGGGGGAAAAAACCTTTGCCGGCATTGAGGTTCAGTCTTGAAACATACATCAATGTTTTCATTCCACTGGCCACCTCCTTCACCACATTAATATTTCATTAACAAGCTGTCCTGTTGTTTTCTGTTCATTAAATGCTTTCAAAGATTTTTTTTAATGGGTTTTCAGCTGAGCACAGCCAGCTAAGTTGATCAAAAAGGAAGCTCACCCAGGTCTTCTTCATTCTGCTCTGCATCAGCAGTCCCTGAGGCTATACCCATCTGGAAGGAGGAGAATAATGAGAATATCAAATCTATCTGGCTACTAGGGAGAAAAACCAATGTTAACCATTAAGGATTCATCATTTGGGAATCTGTGCCCTTTTCATAGAATGTGGTCTTCACTGGAAAGACTAATTTGTTTCGAATAAGTGATGGTGAGTCACCATAGAATCATAGAGGTTTTACAGCATAGAAACAGGCCCTTCGGCCCAACTTGTCCATGTGTCCTTTTTTTTAAACCCCTAAGCTAGTCCCAATTGTTTGCATTCAGCCCATATTTCTCTTTACTCGTCTTGTAACTGTCTAAATGCTTTTTAAAAGACAAAATTGTACCCGCCTCTACTCCTACTCCTGGCAGCTTGTTCCAGACACTTGCCACCCTCTGTGTGAAAAAATTACCCCTCTGATACTTCTGTATCTCTCCCCTCTCATATTAAACCTATGCCCTCTAGCTTTAGACTTAGCTATCTTTGGGAAAAGATATTGCATATCTAGCCAATCTGTACCCCTCATTATTTTATAGACCTCTATAAGATCACCCCTTAATCTTCTACACTCCAGAGAAAAAAGTTTCAGTTTATCCAGCCTCTCCTTATAACTCAAACCATCAAGTCCCAGTAGCATCCTAGCAACTCTCTTCTGCACACTTTCTAGTTTAATAATATCTTTTCTGAACAGAACTGTATGATAGTTTTCCAAATGTCTTGTACAACTTCAACAAAATGTCCCCAACTCCTGTATTCAATGTTGTGACTAATGAAACCAAGCATGTTGAATGTCTTCACCACTCTGTTCATCTGTGACTCCTGTTTCAAGGAGTTATGAACCCAAACTTTTTTGTTCTATAACTCTCCCCAGCACCCTAAGTCCTGCCCTAATTCAATCTGCCAAAATGCATCACCTCGTGTTTATCGAAATTAAACTCATTCGTCCACCAATTGATAGAACATAGAACACTACAGCACAAACAGACCCTTCGACCCATAAGTTCACCAATCATATCCATATCTACCAGGCCATAGAACTATCTGTAACTCCCAATCCCATTAAATCCCATGTACTCATCCAGAAGTCTTTTAAAAAACCCCAGCGAGTTCACCTCTACCACCACTGACCGCAGTCGATTCCACTCACTCACCACCCTCTGAGTGAAAAACTTACCTCCAACATCTCCTCTGTACTTGCTGCCCAGACCTTAAACCTGTGTCCTCTCACAGCAACCATTTCAGCCCTGGGAAATAGCCTTCGAGAATCCACCCTATCTATTCCTCTCAATATTTTATAAACCTTTATCAGGTCACTTCTCAACCTTTATCCCTCCAGGGAGAAGAGCCCCACTCCCTCAACCTATCTTCATAGGGCATGCTTCCCAATCCAGGCAACATCCTTGTAAATCTCCTCTGCACCCTCTCAATAGCTTTCACATCCTTCTTGTAGTGAGGCAACCAGAACTGCACACAGTGGGATCTGACAAGGGTCTTATAAAGTTGCAGTATTACCAGCCCGACTCCTTAACTTAATCCCTCGATTTAATAAAGGCCAGTACACCGTATGCCTTCTTGACCACATCCTCCATCTGCAAGGCCAATTTAAGAGTCCTATGGACCTGGATCCCAAGGTCCTTCTGCTCCTCAACACTGCTAACATTTCTATCCTTGAAATTGTACTCCTTCATCCCATTGGTCCTGCCAAAATGGACTACTACACATTTATCCACATTGAAGTCCATCTGCCACTTCTCTGTCCAGTCTCACATCCTATCTACGTCACGCTGCAACTTCTGATATCCCTCCAGATTATCCACAACGTCACCAACCTTGGTGTAGTCGCTGAACTTACTAACCCATCCCTTCACTTCCTCATCCAGGTCATTTATGAAAATGACAAACAGCAAAGGTCCTCGAACAGATCCCTGGGTCACTCCACTGGTGACCTCCACGCAGAAAAAGACCCATCCACAACCACAAGATCCTGTTGTAATCTGAGATAATCTTCTTCACTGTCCACTATGCCATCAATCTTACTAAACACGTTTCCCTATATTCTCAACCAAATCATTAATATAAGTGACAAATAACAGTGGACCCAGCCCTGACCCCTGAGGTATACTAGTGGTCACAGGCCTCCAGTTTGAAAAACAACCCTCTATAACCATCTTCTGACTCCTATCATCGTATTGTATCCATTCAGCTAACTCACCCTGGATCCCATGAGATTTAACCTTATGCAACAACCTACTATATGGTACCTTGTCAAAGGCCTTCTTAAAGTCCATGTAGAACAACATTAACTGTACTGCCTCATCTACATTTTTGGTTACCTCTTCAAAAAACTCAAATTTGTGAGATATGATTTTCCATTCACAAAGCCATGCTGACTGTCCCTAATCAGTCCTTGCATCTCTAAATGCCTGTAGATCCTGTCTTTTAAAATAATTTACCCATCACAGATGTGAGGCTCACTGGCCTGTAGTTCCCAGACTTTTCCCTGCAATCCTTTTTAAAGAAAGGTACAACATTTGCCACCCTCCTACCTTCAGGCACTTCACCTGTGACTATCAGTGTTTCAAATATCTCTGCTATGGTGCCTGCAATTTCTTTCCTAGCCTCCCACAATTTCCTTGGATACACTTCATCAGGTCCTGGGGATTTATCTACCATGGTGCACTTTAAGATTTACAGCACTTTCTTCTCTGAAATATTTACACTCCTCAAGACATCGCTATTTATTTCCCCAAGTTCCCTAACATTCATGCTTTTCTCAACTGATGAGAAATATTCATTTAGGATCTCACCCATCTCTTTTGGATCCGAACAGAGATGATCTTATTGATCCTTAAGAGGCCTTACTCTCTCCTTGTTACTCTTTTACTCTTTATGTATTTGTAGAAGCTCTTTAGATTCTCCTTTGCCTTATCTGCCAAAACAATCTCATCTCGTCTTTTTGCCCTCTTGTTTTCTCTCTTAACTCTATTCCTAACCCCCTATACTCTGCAAGGGATTCACATGACCCCAGCTGCCTATGCATGTCATGTGCCTTCCTTTTCTTCTTGGCCAGAGCCTCAATATCCTGAGTCATTCAGTGTTCCCTACTTCTATTAGCCTTGCCCCTCACTCTAAGAGGAATGTGCTTACCCATATTCCTGGTTAACACACTTGTGAAAGCCTCCCAATTACCAAATATCCCTTTGCATTCCCACAGACTGTCCCAATTGACGTTTGAAAGTTCCTGCCTGATACCATCAAAATTGGCTTTACCCCAATTAAGAATTTTAACTTTTGGGCCAGACCTATCATTCTCCATAGCTATCTTAAAACTAATAGAATTATGGTCAGTGGTCCCAAAGTAATCCTCCCCCAAAGTAATCCTCCACTAACACTTCTGTCACCTATCCTTCCTCATTTCCAAAAGGAAGTCAAGTTTATTTTCCCAAAAGAAGGTCAAATTTTGTCCCCTCTTTAGTCAGGTCATCCACAGACTGAATGAGAAATTCCTCCTGTGTGCACTCAACAAATTTCTCCATCCAACCCTCTAATGCTAAGGCTTCCCAGTCAATGTTGGGAAAGTGAAAATCCCCTACAGTTACCACCCTATTTTTCTTGGAGTTAACTGTAATCTCTTATATATTTTCTTCTCAATTTCCCGCTGACTATTTGGGGGCCTATAGTAAAACCCTATTGAAGTCATTTTCCCCTTCTTATTCCTCAGTTCTATCCATATAGACTCAATGGCCAAACCCTAGAATATATCCCCTCTCAGTACTGCTGTGATGTTTTCCCGAATCAAAAGTACAACCATCTTAAACTTTTTTTAAAAATTCATTCATGGGAAATGGGTGTGTCTGGCTGGCCTGTATTTATTGCCCATCCCTATTTGCCCTTGAACAGCTTGACCTGCTAAGTCATTTCAGAAGGCAGTTGAGAGTCAACCCCATTCCTGTGGCTCTGAAGTTCTATGTAAGCCAGACCGGGTAAGGACCGTAGATTTTCTTCCCTTAAGAACATCAGTGAACCAGATGGGCTTTTCCAACAATCAACAATTGTTTTATAGTCATCAGAAGATTCTTAATTCCAGATTTTTTTTATTGAATTCAAATTCCACCATCTGCCATGGTGGGATTCAAACCAGGGTCCCCAGAACAGTTGCTGAGTTTCTGGATCACTTACTAGCCCTGTGATAAAATCATTAGGCCTTCACTCCCCACAGTTGTACTGTGTACTTCTGTAGTCTATGTGGTGCAGGTAGACCAAAAGCACTGTTTGGTGACAAGTTCCAGTATTTTGAGACAGCAACAATGAGAGAATGGTGGTATAGTTCCAAGTCAGGATGATAGGGAGGGGGACTTGAAGGTAGTAGTTTTCCCAAATGCATTCTCCCCTGTCCTTCCAGACCAGGAGTTTGGAAGGTGCCACCAAAAAAGCCTTGATGAGTTGTGACCTTACAAACTTATAGACTTTTGCCACTGTGGGTCAATGGTGGAGGGAATGATGATTTAAATCGGGAGATACTTTGTTTTGATGTGAATATGTCAAAGCTCCTGAATGTGGGAACTGCACTCATTCAAGCAAATGATGAGTCACAATATTGACTTGAACTGTTTCGTATTGTGGAAAGGCTTTAGGAGGTCAAGAGCTGATTTAATTGTTGCAGAATACACACCTTCTGGTTGATCTTACAGCCACAGTATTTAGGTGTTTGTTCAGATATGTTTTTTGTCAATGGCAACTCCCAGAATGTTGTTGATGCGTGATTCAGCAATGGTAATGTCAATGAATGTCCAATAGTGATGTCTCTTTCTTTTTAGAGTTGGCCATTATCTCACATACGAATGGCATAAATGTTACTTGCCACTTAGCAAAGATCAGCAAACATCCTCACTCCAGATCTTTTGATGCAGAATAGTTCATTGATAAACATCTGGAGTTGTTATGCTTTACCATGAGGAACTCTGCAACAATGACCTGGAGTAGAAATGGTTGGCCTAGACACTAGTGTACACATTGGTACACAACACACACAGCTGAATTCAGAGTAAAATATTCAGACAGAACTTCTCCCAGGTTCGGTGCTTTCAGCCAATCAGCAAGAGACCAAGGCCTGACAACAGGGCTTAGTCTCTATAAGACAATCCAGTGAATCCTCATACCAAAACTTAAAGTTTATTTATTAGTGTCACAAGTAGGCTTACCTTAATGCTGCAATTAAGTTACTGTGAAAATCCTTGCACACTCCTGTGTCTGTTTGAATACACTGAGGGAGAATTTAGCATGACCAATGCGAAACCCAGCACATCTTTCAGATTGTGGGAGGAAACCAAAGCACTCAGAGAAAACCCACACAGACACGGGGAGAATATGCAGACTCCTCACAGTGGGCAAGCCGGGAATTGAACCCATATCCCTGGCACTGTGAGGCAGTAGTGCTAACCACTGTGCCACTGTGCTGCCCTGTCATGGTCAAAAGCATCAACAAGAAGTTAATTGCTGAGAATGAAATGAAACCATTTTTCCTTTTGTATTTTTTTTTCTCACTATCCACCTACAACCAGCCCAGTCTGGTAATCATATTCTTCAGGATTTGGCAAGCCTGGTTAGTTGTGGTGCTACCGAACCAGGGTGATGGAAATTGAAATCCTCCACCAGAATACATTATTTACCTTTGTTACAATCAGTCCTGCCTCCAAGCAGTATCAACAAAGTATTGACTCATCAGCTAAGAGAAGGCAGCAGAAACTTTCCTTGCCCATATTTGACTTAGTGCTGGAACTCCTACCCCTCCCCACCCTCCTACCCCCTCACCTAATCCCCCCCGCTCCACAAACACTCCCCCACCCCTCCACCCCATGTTAGGGTCTCCTGCCCCTCACTATACCACTACGCCACCACTTCGAATGGGTCTGTCCTGACGATGGAACAGGATGTACCCAGGGATGGTGAAGAAGGAATCTGGGATATTGTCTGAATATTTATGTTTCTGTCTTCACCCTGAGTGGTTTGGGGATAGGAAAAATTTCAACCTTAAGTCCATCTAATCCTTCAAACTCCAAAATGTGCGGATTACCTGGATTGGCCATGCTAAATTGCCTCTTAGTATCAGGGCGACTAGCTAGAATAAATGCATGGAGTACGAGGATAGGACTTGGGTGGGATTGCCTCCTCCTACACTATAGGGATACTATGATTTATGATTCTATCTTTCCAGGGCCAAAAATCGCTAACAATACTTCCATGGACTTGTCAATCACGAGGAGCAAGTAACAAAGCTGTAAACTACCACCTCAGATAATCCATGATATTGTAGAGTGAGTGCTTGATTAGCCATTGAGGCATTTACTATCAATGTTCTCATGACATTCTTATTTTTCTGCTTTGGTGAATTACCAACATTCTTGGAGTTCAATTTTATGTGCGTTGATATTTTCTAGGACATCATTTTAAACTTGTCTTAATAGATGTGGGAAAGAGGGGATGGCAATTAAAGTAAGGGCAGTTACTTACCTCCTGTGATCTGGCCGCCTTCCTGTATTAAACCCAGTATTAAACTGCTCTTTAAACGTATGAGCAGCTTTTTAGGCTAATTGGCAAAAGAACCGGAGGGGATATGAGGAGAAATTATTTTGCACAGCACGTGGATGTGTTGCCTGAAAGGGGAATGGAAGCAGATTTTATAGTAATGTTCTAAAGGGAATTGGGTATCCACATGATAAAAAAAAAACATTTATAGGGCTATTAGGAGAAAGTACAGGAGTGGGACTAAATAAATAGCTCTTTCAAAGAGCTAATATAGATATGATGGACCAAATGGCTTCCTTCTGTGCTGTATTATTCTGTGACACCATAAGGAAAGCTTTCTTTTAAATATAAAATTCAGATTGCAATGAGCAATGGGGTTGTGATGCTTTTCCAATCAGTTCATTCCTGTCACAAGTCAGACCAGGGAACAGAAATGGCCCAGGCTGGGTCAATGACATAACTTCTATCTCAGATTTCCTTGAGGAATGCCTCTGGGTGCTTCATCAAGATAATCTTGTACCTTCCTTACCCCAGCTGACTTCCATTCCACTGTTTGCAATTGCTCCCTACCTCGCCACCCCAACATACCCTCCCCTTCCTCCCCCCCCCACCCCAACATACCCTCCCCTCCCCTCCACCCCAAATACCCTCCCCTTCCTCCCCCCCCCCCCACATACCCTCCCCTTCCTCCCTCCCCACTCCAACACACCCTCCTCTCCCCTCACTACTTACCAGACTAATGGGGTGCACTAGGGTATGGAGCACTGACGTTGACTTCCTGCTGCTTCCACCTGTCTGCCAAACAGTGTACCAGACACATTGAGGCCGAGATCCAATGTAATTTTAGGAGCTGACACCTAGCTCTGAAATCGCACGCAACTTGTTGCATGGGAGAGCAGAAACCAAATGGTCAAATCGACTGCTCCAGCTCTTAGTTCTCACGTTCTTGTGCATCATCCACCACTCCCACTAACTTTACCTTGGTTCTCCATTAAAATTGAAGCTTGATCTTGTGTAAACCAGATCAACATATTAAATGGAAATCATGAGCATTGGGGAAATACTGTTCACTCTTGCCTTTTGCCATGCTGCAATGTTTTGGACTCTTAATGACTATGTAGCATTCTGTCTGCTATCGCAACATTTTGAAACTGCTTTATGCTTTTGTTAAGTGAGAATTATAGAATTATTGAATCCTACAATACAGAAAGAGGCCCTTCGGTCTGCACTGACCACAATCCCACCCAGGCCCTGTTCCAAAATCCCTATACATTTTACCCACTAATCCCTCTAACCTAAGTATCTTATTACGTTAAGGGGCAATTTTAGCATGGCCAATCAACCTAACCTGCACATCTTTGGGCTGTGGGAGGAAACCGGAGCATGCAGAGACGAGGAGAATGTGCAAACTCCATACAGACAGTGACCCGAGCCGGGAATCGTCATTTGAATACTTCCAGCATGTCTGAGTCATTTATATCACAAAGAATAAGGGAGCTTTCCACATGACACAACAGACAGAAACAAGAGGCAGTGACAATGGCGGCTTAAACCATTTTCTCACCAATAGCGTAGCTGATGCTACCACATCAAGAAACCATCATTGGGTGGCAAGCAGTGCCAGGTAGCATGCAAATCGGAGTCCTACAATGTACACAATATTCCATTTGCCATTTTATAACTCAACTATTGGCATGATGGCACAATGGTTAGCAGTGCTGCCTCACAGCGCCAGGGACCCAGGTTCAATTCTAACGTCTGGTCACTGCCTGTGTGGAGTTTACAATTCTCCCCATGTCTGTGAGGGTTTCCCCTAGGTGCTCCGGTTTCTTCCCACAGTTCAAGAAAGCTGTTTAAGTTAGGTTGATTGGCCATGCTAAATTACTCTTTAGTTACAGAGGATATGCAGGGTAATGTATGGAGTTATGGGGATAAATCCTAGATGTGATTATTGTCAGTGCAGGCTCAATGGATCAAATCACCTCCTCCTGCATTGTAAGGATTCTATGAACTGGGTGGAGCCTGCATTGTAAGTGATTGTTCCACAGATGAAGTCCAACTGAAATGAAACCCAAAAGATTAAGATTTAACTTTTGTTGCTTATCCTACCTACTTCTGAGATAGGTGATGGGTCAATAGGAACCCTCTACACTCCCCCTCCACCACCACCACCACCACGCCACAACCCATTCATCATTGCGGTGATCTGAAATCAATACTTCACTAATAAGATCCAGTGCTTGAAATGGACCAGACCTTCCCACTGGCTGGGAAAATGCAAAGAAAGATAATCTCCAGGCTCTGGTCCCAGAATGAGTCACTGACATAATAATGATTTAAAAATAACTCCTCATTACAGTCATGACCATACGCCTTGCTTCATTACACTTGCTAGCTTCCTGCAATGTTTTGACCTCATGCAGTTTACAACCTTGTGCTTTTTGCAGTTAAGATCCAATGATCTGGAACGATATGGGTAGCATCGTTCTTTCAATTTAGAAAAAGGAAAATCAAGTACAAGTAATCTAGTGTTTGGTGTTAAAGGGTAGCCAGAACCACTTGGGAGCTGTAACTTCACACAAAACTGCGGCTTTGAACGAGAATGACTGGAAAGGTGTCATCTTTGAGATCACAAGTGCCATTCCATCCCATTCTCATCTCTCTTCAAATGATTGGATCAATACTAACTGTGCCTCCAGGGAGCCTGTTGCATTGATTCACCATGCTCACTCACCATCACTCGCTCATTTCCTGCAGCCTGCCCAGTGTAAAAGGTTTCTTCAGAAGATATCCTCTCATCAGACATTTCTCAAGCCTTTTGCTGCTGATGAACTTTCCTATTGGAATATTCATTTTACCAGAATGAAGACATTGCTAGCTCAACCAGCATATATCACCCATCCCTTAATTACCCTTGAGAAGATGGTGGTGAACCGCTGAAATCTATGTGTTGCACCCTCGGTGCCGTTAGACGGGAAGTTCAGTACTTTGACCCAGTGACAGTGAAGGAAAATCAATATATTTCCAAGTCAGGATGTTGAGTGATTTGGAAGGGAAACATCAGGGGTTGGTGTTCCCATGTACCTGCTGTTCTTGTCCTTCTAGATGGTAGTTGTCATGGGTTTGGAAGGTGATGCCTCAGGAACCTTGGTGAGTTCCTGCAGTGCACCTTATAGATGGCATACACGGCTGTCACTGTTCAGCGATGGTGGAGGGATTGAATGTTTATGGAAGGGGTAGCGATCTAACGGACTTCTTTGTCCTCAATGGTGTCAAGTTTGCTGAGTGCTATGAGAGTTGTAGTCCAAGCAAGCATTCCATTACTCTCTGACTAGTAGGTTTTGTTTTGGGGAGTCAGGAGATGAGTTACTTACCACAGGATTCCTATCATTTGACGTGCTCTTGTAGCCATAAAAGCTAAAGAGTATTTATATGGCTGGTCCAGTTCAGTTCTGGTCAATGGTAACCATTTAGCATTAGTAATGCCAGTGAATGTAGAGGGTGATAGTTAGACCTTCTCTTGTTGAAGATGGTCACTGCCTGGAACTTGTACGTCATGAATGTTACTTGCCAAATGTCAGTCCAAATCTGCACATTGTCCAGGTCTTCCTGCATTTGGACAGGTTGCACAGTGGCACAATGCTGCCTCCTGCCAGGGATCTGAGTTCAGTTCTGACCTTGAGTCACTGTCTGTGTGGAATTTGCACATTCTCCACGGGTCTGTGTGGGTTTCCTCTGGGTGCTCCAGTTTCCTCCCACAATTCAAAGATATGCAGGTTGGGTGGATTGGCCATGGTAAACTGCCCCTTAGTGTCCCAAAATGTGTATGTTTAGGGCGTCAGTGGGATAAATGTATGGGAATCTGGGGATAGGGCAAGGGATGGGCCTGGGCAAGATGCTTTGCTGGAGAATCAGTGCAGATTCAATGAGTCAAATGGTCTCCAATCTGTGGTGACTAAGCTGTTGGAAGGTATTTTAAGAGACAGTATCTATGGCATTTAGAGTTGCAAGGATTAATTAGGGACAGTCAGCCTGGCTTTGTGAGTAGAAAATCATGTCTCACAAATTTGATTGAATTTTTTGAAGGGGTAACCAAGAAGGTAGATGAGGGCAGTGCAATTGATGTTGCCTACATGGACTTTAGCAAGGCCTTTGACAAGGTACCGCACAGAAGATTGCTGCATAAGATTAAATCTCATGGGATCCAGGGTGAGGTGGCTAAATGGATATAAAATTGGCTTGATGACAGAAGCTAGAGGGTGGTTGTAGAGGGTTGTTTTTCAAACTGGAGGCCTGTAATCACCAATATGCCTCTGGGATCAATGCTGAGTCCACTGTTAATTTGTCATTTATATTAATGATTTGGATGAGAATATAGGAGGCATGCTTAGTAAGTCTGCAGATGATACCAAGATTGGTGGACAGGGAAGAATTGCAACAGGATCTAGATCAAACCAGTGGACTGATGAATGGCAGACGGTGTTTAATTTAGACAATTGCGAGGTGATGCATTTTGGTAGATTGAACCAGGGCAGGACTTACGCAGTTAATGGTAGAGAGAGTTACAGAACAAAGAGATCTCAGGGTATAGGTTCATAGTTCTTTGAAAGTGGAGTCACAGGTGGACAGAGTGGTGAAAAAAGCATTCAGCATGCTTGGTTTCATTGGTCAGAACATTGAATACAGGAGTTGGGACGTTTTGTTGAAGTTGTACAAGACATTGGTAAGGCCACACTTGGAATACTGTGTGCAATTCTGGTCACCCTATTGTAGAAAGGATAGTATTAAACTAGGAAGAGTGCAGGAAAGATTTACTGGAATGCTACCGGGACTTGATGGATTGAGTTATAAGAGGCTGGATAGACGGGGACTTTTTTCCCCAGAGAGTAGGAGGCTGAGGAGTGACCTTACAGAGATCAATAAAATGATGAGGGGCACAGATCAGCCAGATAATGAATATCTTTTCCCAAAATTAGAGGAGTCTAAAACTAGAGGGCATAGGTTTATGGTGAGAGGGGAGAGATGCAAAAGTGTCCAGAGGGGCAATTTTTTTCACACAAAGGGTGGTGAATGTCTGGAACAAGCTGCCAGAGGCAGTAGTAGAGGCGGGTACAATCCTGTCTTTCAAAAAGCATTTAGACAGTTAGATGGATAAGATGGGTATAGAGGGATATGGGCCAAATGTGGGCAATTGGGACTATTCCGGGATTTAAAAAAAAGGGGCGGTATGAAAGGTCAGGCCAAAGGGCCTGTTTCCATGCTGTAAACTTTTGTGACCCTGTCATCGCACTGCTGTTGTTTCTTCTCCTGCGCCAGTGCATTGGTTTTCTATCAATGCTCACATTTCAGAATTGCATTGCGTGCACTGCCCACACAACTTAGATGCTGCCTTCGTGTTCCTTGAGCTTGAAAGAATAGTGCTGGCACGCTCAATAACTTGTACTGCAGCCTGTCTTTGATCTGGGGGAGCACTGCTTCGATCTGGGAACACTGGTTTGCCTCGCTGTTTCAGAAACATCAGAAAATCACATCTTCATTTTTGTACCACACCAGGGAAGCAGAGCTGAGCACATTATAATAAAGGTTGACCATTTGGACCCTAAATTCAGTTTACTTGAGTGACAATTCACCAGGTTAGATGTGTCTTGATGTGACAGTGCACAACATGAGATAACAAATCAGCTTTTCACATAGCTCCTGAATTTAATTTCCACTGAAGTCATAATAGATGGATAATCAGACACGTCTCATGAGAAGACAGGAGTACAACAAGGCTTTGTCAAAATTATTTAGTCTGCGTGCAGTGCAGGTATTCAGAGAATTAGATGTACCTCTAGGAGTCACATTTGAAGGCACGACATAAACTTGCTTAATACAGCACTACTTCAGAATCAGAAGAGGCTCTACAAAATGTCGCAGGTCAAATAAATGCTAAAATCTGTAGAATATGGATTTAACGCGAACACGAAAAAGGTATAACAATGGCAGCAAGAAGGAATACGTTAGCAGAAACGAGTGAAGATTGAAGTAAATGGTGCCACACTGGAACAAGTGAATCAATTTGTCTACTTATGACAAATGATAGCAGAAAGTGGTAGATGTGATAGTGAAGTCAGAAGAAGGATTGAGAGAGCCAGAAGATGAAGGATATATTAACAACAACAAGAAAACTCAAACTTGCAGAAAGGGACAAACTCAGGGGATGCTGCTATCTATCCACTTGCCTATCTGTCTCAGGAATCTGGACAAACCATGACATTCCCTCAGTACCGACAGAAATATCAGTCCTTCTGATTCAATTATGAGTACTACTAACTCAGTATGACTAAAACTTCCCACTTTATTGTTCGAATCCGAGCCCTAAATTTTTTTTTTAAAAAACACAGAAATATGCCACTTACGATAGGCAGCAGGATGGCACAGTGGTTAGCTGGATTCAATTCTGGCCTTGGGTCACTGTCTGTGTGGAGTTCGCACATTTTCCCTGTGTCTGTGTGGGTTTCCTCTGGGTGTTCAGTTCCTCCCACAGTCCAAAGATGTGCAGGTTAGGTGTGTGGGCCATGTTAAATTTGATACCAGTTGTCTGGGGAATTAGCAGGGTAAACCTGCGTGGTTACAGGAATAGGGTGGGATTGTGGCTGGTGCGAAGTCAATGCGCCGATCGGCCTCTTTCTGCACTGTAGGGATTCTACGAATAGATTTAAACCTATTTCACAGTTTCTGCTTGAACTTCTTCCCTTCGTGAATTGTTCAGTCCCTTTTCCAATCGCGCGTACTTCCTTTCTTGTCATCATGGGGCCTCTTTTTGGGGAGGCAGCGATCATTCATGGGCCAAATGACCAAGCTGGAGCACGAGCATGCGAACTCGAGCCAATTGGGAGCAAGAGCAACCAGTCCCGGGGCTGGAGTTAGAGCATTGTTAGGAGTAGAACTGTATTTGTCATGATTTTGAATTCTTCATTGTATGAGTTCTTCTCATCAATAAATTCTTTAGTAAGTAATTTGCCATATTGAGTCACCTCAGGTTTTCAATTTCTAATTCTATTTTTACCAACCTCACGAGATTAAATACCCCAATAGCCATCAAACTGGATATCATTTGTAGAATCTTACTTCCTCCTCAGTAGTGAAGGGCGGAAGATTTACCCATTACTCTCCTGTCCTGATCCTGCTGATTGAAATTTTCATTCTCTGAAAAGGAGGAAATTTCAATCTTCCTCGATGGCAGTGCAAAAAAACTTCTCATACAAGAGGATTTTTTTCTCTGCCCAGTTGTCTGGCCTTGTTTAAACATGGAGAGCTCCTCTGGTGAGCTTGGCATAATGGAGGATCGGGGAGGCCTTGCATGGTTATTTTTTGTTTCCTCATGGGCCAAGGTGCACGAGAGCACTTGTCCAGAACTCAGTGCTCCACTGTCACGGGCTTCCCACTTTCACCAAAGATTCAATTATCATTTTAGTGCCAGAGACCACTCCCCTGGATAAACTCCTGTTGCCAGAAGAGCCACCATTAATGACATGGATGAGGGCCTGTAGTTAAGATCTCTCAGACCTACTGGTGTGGAGGATTGAGGAGTTTGCCGCCCACCTTATCTCCTGGCTTCACCAGTCCTGCACACTCCTTTAATTTCAGCAGCAAACCAATTTATCACTCAGTGAGGTGAGATTTGTAAAGAATAAAAACTTCTAGTTATACAGCACGCACACCTTCCCATTTGAATAAAATCTTTCTCTTTATATATCACCTTTCCATTTGTGTAGCACCTTTCTATTTATGTAGCACCTTTCTATTTGTACAACACCTTTCCATTTGTATTGCATCTTTTCTGGCAATACCAAAGCATTTTGCAAACAATGAAGTACTTTCAATACATGGTCCCTGATATAATACAGGAAACACAATATCAAATTTGTGTATAGCAGGGCCCCACAATCTATAGTGAGATAAATGACCAAATGACCTATTTTAATGTTTGTTGAGAGATAAATATCAGGAGGACAGCAGTGAAAACTCCCCCTCCCTGCTACTCTTCTACAAATAGTGCAGTTGGATCTAATAACAAATGCCTGCAAGGATGGACAGATTCTCATGTTAATGCTGTGACCAAAAATAAGCACCTCTGACAGTGCAGCACTGTACCTGGGTGAATGATGAGGTCCATGACCTCCCACTTCAGTAGCAGGTGTCCTTCCCACTGAGGCATGGCCTACATGAATTTAAAACTGAGTTGGCATGAAAAGCAAACCTGTCCCTCTCCTACATTGTCTTTTTTGTCAACTGTGCTCTACCCTACTTTCCCCACTTGGCTTAATGCACTTTCTGACTTTTCTAGAACATGAAACAAAGACTGCAGCATGTGTGTATCATTAGAAACTACTATATGTTGTTGCCATTCATATATGCACGCACTGGTGTGAGAAGGAAACTTGAACTGTGTATACCTGTGTAACCTCAAATAAAACTAAACACAAATCTCTAGGTATTTTTTAATCATTGTGCATTCAAGAGAAGTATTACTTGAATTATGGTTTTGATATTTGTCTTTGTGTTTTTTCAAAATTATTTGAAGAGTTAATGAATCAAAAGCACTGATGTTTGAAGAGAAACTCGTCATTGGTGGTGTATGTACCTGGCTAACTAGTACAAGTGCATCCTGGAAGATTAGATACACTGTTAATGCTCCAGCTAATTCAACTCACTGTCATAGTTTCATAGTCCAAACAAATCCAAAGGCAGACATTTGGAAAAAATTGAAAGATCAAATTGGAAACTTAATGATTATATTGAATCGGGCTGTAAAGGAGCTGTGCATTTATTGCACAAAATAAAAATAAACAATAACCACAAGCCTGTGGTGAACACAGCGATCCCAACCAGGACTAAAAGGATAATGGACTGTCTCAGGGTCTTGCTTTATATAGGGCACAATATAAGAGCTCCTCCTAGTTGACTAATTACCAATCCCCAGAGAGTTTGTATCCAATGAGCCCAACTGGGAGGTCAGTTTGTGATTCTCCATGCAGATCATGGGGTTTATCACAATGAAGACCATAGAAAAGACACCAATGATAATTTGTGGGGATCATCGTGTTATTGTGAAATATACAGTTTTAAACTTTTTTGAAACCTTTATTTCAGACAGCAAAGAATTCAGATACTGAGAAAAGAAATGGTAATTGAAAAAAAAACACAGAAAGCATCTTAAGTGGCTTCTAGGAAATTGGTGACCATATAATCATAAGGTGATAGATTCTCATTGTAAATGGCAGCTAATGCATGTTGCACAGCATGACATCCTTCACATTGGAAGTGCTTACCCCAGCGCTGCCTACAGGAATAACCAGTTCTGCAGGTAATTAAAATTAGTTCCCAATGAAACACAGTTCTGCACAATAAATTTAATACATGGCAGATACATGTTCTCCAGTCCAATAAAATGGAAGCATGGAATAGGACTGTGCAATGCAATTTTGAAAAAGCTGGCAATTAAAATCTACTCGTTTGCATTGCAAAAATGTGAATACCTTCTACAAGGAGTTAAATAAGGTATTCTGCTGTTGTGCTGCATTTCATAAATCATTCAACTCCAATCCATGTACGAATTTAGGTATCTTTCCCGTGTATATGTTATTAGTTCCTTGTGTGATAAGATGCCCCACTTCTCACTGAAACAAGATCATATTGTCCTTAGAAGAATGTAAGATGAAGTATGGTGCATTCAGGGCCCAACATTATTGTAATGATGTGCCTACAATGAAAAAACACGCATTAAATCCTTTTTATTCCTAGCTCACCTACACAGAGAGAATCCAGCTTTCATCAAGATTATGACTTTATTTGGAAAAGTACTCTAAAGCCTAATAAATCTTTTCAGAAATGTTTTATAAATTTAAGATCTAAGCAATTGAAATGCAGGTGATGTATTTTGTAGTTTTATGAAGTAAATTTCTCCCCATCTCAGGTTATTATGGTTTAAGAGTCAGATCTGTGTTCACATAATAGGCTTTCAAAACAGTCACTGCTTATTACTTATTTCGAAAGCTGCTTCTTGCATTACCTTAGCAGAGTTTCAGTATCCCAGGGGAAATGAGCTTCTGCTGGCAAAGTTGATAGACTGTCACATCAAGAGGGGGCTAGAGAAAACACACACTCCTCAACATTCACTCATTCAGCTTTGTAACTTAACTCTTATGCTAGATTGTTTAACACTAAAGGGTCTTGGTGAAATTACAATCACAAGGAAACGGGACTGAGCAAACTAATAGAGCTGCAGCTAACAATTCTCTGAATCCTGATGGACTTTATCCTCGGGTTTGGTCTTAAGAGAGATGGCTAATGTAGCAGCAAATGTATTGATGTTAATTTTCCAAATTTCATTTGATTCTGGAAAGTTTACATCCGACTGTAAAGAAGCAAATATAATCTTTCTATTCAAGAAAGTACGGAGGCAGAAAAAAGTAACTATAGACCAGTTAGCTTGACACCTGTCATGAGGAAGATGTTAGGATTGATCATTGAAGAGATTATAGCTGGGCACATGAAAAATAATGTGAAGATGCCAGCATTAGACTGTTAGCACGGTTACAATACCAGGTTAAAGTCCAACAGGTTTATTTGGTAGCACAAGCTTTTGGAGTGTTGCTCCTCTTCCAGTGAGTCACCTGAAGAAGCAGCAACACTCTGAAAACTTGTTCTACCAAATAAACCTGTTGGACTTTAACCTAGTATTGTGAAACTTCTTATTGCACTTGAATCAAGGTATTTGGGGAGAATCAACTTGATTTTATGAAAATCATATTTAACCAATTTACTAATTCTGGGAAGGAGTAACGTGCTATGGATAGAGGGGAACCTGTAGATATACTGTTTTCAAATTTCTATTTGATCAAGTGCCATAACAAAGAGTATTTCAAAAATAAAAGCTCATCGTGTTAGGGTAACATATGAACTATGAAGCTCATAGTTCATAGTGTAGGGGTAACACATAAACACATGAAGATTGGTTGGCTGGTGTAAAAGGAAAGCATGCACAAATTGATCCTTGTCGAATTGTCAGGATATGATGAGTGCAGTCTCACAGGAGTCTGTGCTGGGGCCTTGACATTTTACAATTTACATCAATTAGATGAGGTGAGCAAAGGCATGGTAGTTAAATTTGCAGACAGCACAAAAGGTCAGCAGGAAAGTATAATGTGTAGACGACATGAAGAGTTTGCAGATGAATCTAGATGGCTTGAGTGAATGGGAAAAAATCTAGCAGATGGAGTATAATGTGGGAAAATGTGAAAATGTTCACTCTAGCAGGAAGAATGAAAAAGCAGAGTATTACTTATGTGGAAAACCACCACAGAATGCCAAGAACAGAGGGATCTAAGTTTTCTCATGCATGAGTCAGAGAAGGTTAGTATGCAGATACAGCATTAAATCAAGACAACTTATCATGAGAAGCATTGAATATTGTTTTACAAGACTTTGTGAGACCTCATCTCAAATACTGTTGGCAATTCTGGTCTCATTATTTAAGGAACATTGTAAATGCATTAAAGGCAGTTCAGAGGAGGTTTACTAGAATGATATCTAGAATGAGGATTGTCTTATATAGAAAGGGTGGATAGACTGGACTTGTTTCCACTGGAGTTTAGAAAAGTGAGAGGTGACTTCATTGATGTATATTAGATTCTGAATGTTCTTGACAAGTGGATGTGGAAAAGATGTTTCCTCCTGTGGTGAGTCCTGAATTAGTTTTAAAAATTAGGAGTTGCCCTTATAGACTTTGGACCTCCCTTACTCAGAAGGAGGTGGAAGCGGGATTAGTGAATCTTTTTAGGGTGCAGTTAAATAGATTCTTATTAGACAGGTTAGCCAGTTAATCATTCTGACTTGGGCAAATTGTTGGGATCAATCTGAGATCAGATAAACTGTCACTTAGAAAGACGTGGACCAGTCAGAGATAGCATGGCTTTGTTAAGGGAAGGTCATGCCTTTAAAATTTGATTGATTCTTTGAGGGTGTGACAATGAGAATCAATAAGGATAGTGCAGTGGATTTTGTCAACATGAATTTTAGTAAGGGATTTGACAAGGTCCATCCTTGGTAGACTGGTCAACAAGAAAAAGCCCACGGGATACAGAGTAATGTGGTGAATTGGATCCAAGCTTGGCTTAGTTACAGGAAATAATAATGGTCAATGACTGCCTTTGAGAATGGAAAGCAATTTCAATTGTGTTCTGCAGGTTTTATGTTTGAGCCTTTGTTGTTTGCTTATATATTAATGATTTAGATTTGAACATGGGGGCCACAATTGGGAAATTTTATAGATGAGACAAAAATTGCTGTGTAGTGGATAGTGTAGACAATAGCTGTAAGCTCCAAAATAATATCGATGGGATGATAGGGTGGGCAAGAAAGTGGCAGATGGAGTTCAACTCTGATAAATGTGAGGTATTGCATTTAGAGAGATCAAACAGTTATAGGGAGTACACAATAAATGGGAATATACTGAGAGGGGAGGATGAGTGAGAGATCTTGGCATGTAAGTGCCCACATTCCTAAAGCAAGCCCTCCATCCTGGAAGCCCTGCATGAACCAACATTTACAGGTGCACCATAAAAGCATTCCTTCTGGTTGTATCACAGCTTGGTGTGGCTGCTGCTCTGCCCAAGACAGCAAGGAACTACAAAAGGTAGTGAATGTAAACCAGCCTCCCATCCTTTGACTACACTTCCAGCTGCCTCCGCAAAGCAGCCAATGTAATTAAGGGACTCCACACATCTCAAACTTTCTCTCTTCTATCATCTTCCTTCGGGAAGAAGATACAAGAATCTGAGGTCAACTGACTCAAGAAGAGCTTCTTCCCTGCTGCTGTCAGACTTTTGAATGGACTTATTTTGCATTAAGTTGATCTTTCTCTACACCCTAGCTATGGCTCTAATACTACAGTCTGCATTCTCTCTTTTCCTTCTCTTTGAATGGTATGCTTTGTCTGTATAGCATGCAAGAAACAATACTTTTTACTGTATGTTAATACATGTGACAATAATAAATCAAATCAGGTAGCAGTACATGTAGATAAGGTTGTAAAGAAGACATACGGAATGAATGGTCTCCGTCATTGACAGAAGTATAGAATACAAAAGTAGAGACGTAATGATAAACCTTAATAAGACACCGATGAGGCCACAACTGGAGTTTTGATCACTACATTACAGAAAGGACATCATTGTTCTGGAAAGAATGCACAGAGTATTTACTAGAATGTTGCCAGGACTGGAGGATTGTAATTACAAGGTGATATCGGAGAGGCTAGGATTGTCTTCCTTAGAACAGAGAAGGCTAAGGAATGACATGATTGAAATATACAGAATTGTGACAGGTAGGGAGAGAGTAGTATAAGAATCTGTTCCCTTTAGCAGAGAGTTCTAAAGCCAGTGGTCATAAATTCAAGGTAAGTGGCAGAAGGATTAGAAAGGACATGAGGAAGAACTTTATTACACAGAGCGTGGTAGGTATTTGGAATTTGTTGCCTCAGTTTGTGGTGGACCAGAAACCCTAAACTCATTTAAAAACTACCTTTATCTGCATCATAAGTATTGTAAGTTGCAGGCTTTTGAGCCATGAGCAGGAGAATGGGATTGGAAAGGCCACTTGGGTGTTCTTGGGTCAACATGCATTAGATGTGCTAATGCCTCCCTTCTGTGCTGTATCAGTTTTATGGTTCTTAATGCTAAGGGATTCAAAGGTATTTCAGGATAGATGGGGAAAGTGGAACTCAAAACAAACAGATCACCTATGATCTTATTGAATGGCACAGTAGTTTGAGGGGCCAAATGACCTATTTCCCCTAAAAATAAGGCCCATGGTAAATGTTGCTAGTAAAAGGGGGAGATTTTTGACAATCTACTTTGCTGCCCATCAAAATTAGTGGACGGAACAGGTTGCTCATTTTCTTCTTACACATGCTAGAGCACCCTAGAGTAGAACATGTCCCTTTAAATCCCTTCTTCTATTCCCCAGAATTAAACTTCATATTTATTTTTGCAGTTGCTGCAGGAGAAGTAAACAGAAGGGACGGGGAGGTGAGGTAGATTGTTTCCCCCACTGTGATTCTCAGGATATTACTCCATTGAGCTGAAGTGTTGAATTTTGAGAAGTGCAATGTTGTGCACACTGCTCACTTGAAGCTACTGTGTGCAATTATACCAGCAGACCGAGTCTGCAAGCAGAAGCAAGGAGCTTGAAGAAGCTTTTTAAGAAAGAATCCACATTGCTTATGCACTTGAAATACTGACCTGTCTCTGGCTGTCTCAGATTCCGAGGACCTCATAGGAAGAACGGGGATAATGCAAAAGAAGAGGGTATGAATCTTTTCACAGAGTTTTGTCAATTCTCTGCAGAGTAAACAACATTTTGAGCTAAGGCAGGATTTCACGTGCGCCGAGAACAAACACTCAGGCTGTGTTAAAAGCTCCCCAAATCGGATCAAGCAAAATGTTTTCCAGCCAAGTTTCAACAAGTTGAAACTATTTGTCTTCCTACATTGGTCAAAGGTGCAAAAGCAAGCTTGGCCATCATGGAGGATGAAAGGGAAAATATATTAATTTTCCACTAGGGTAGTGAAGTTAGAAAACATTTATGAAGCATTTACACTGCGTAAAATGTCTAAACTCAGCTAAAGAGAAACACAGTACACAAGAGAATAACCTTCAGATGCACAAAGCAAGGAGCCAATGGGACAACTGACCAGGATTGCATATGCTTGAGGTGACCAATAATCAAATGTGACTTTAATGATGCTTAACAGGTTGAAAGACAAAATTCTAGCCAACAATGCTGGCAAACTTGAGAAAGACAGAAAACTGTTTGAGTTTTAGTGGAGCTGACAAGGTCACTAAAGTCAAAGCTGCTGAAAGCCACACTCCAAGTTCGACTCCTGCGAACATTTCAGGATTCACGTGCCAGGAGATCGCCAACAAAGCAACACCAGCAGTCCCATGGGCATGGCTGTGACTTGTCTAGACAGTTTTTCCATTGTGGCAGTGCTTATCCACACTGGGCGGAGTGGTAAACTATTGGTAAACACTGCAAAGTCTGTGAGAAACTCAACAGCTTTGCTCATGTTTATTGCTCACCAGTAAAATCTACTGTTATGACTAATACCAAGAGAAGGTGCTACCTAAGTGTAAACATGGCAAAAGGATAAGAGAATATAGAGGCTGATGACCCTGGATAGACTTTTGTATTCTCTGTCAGACACAGAAAACAGTCATATGTGACTGAGACCACTGACTGCCCAGAATTAGATGCTATCATTGGTATAGGAGCATCAATTGATGTCATAGGAGACAAGATCATAGAATCGCAGAATCATAGAATTTCCTACAGTGCAGAAGGAGGCCATCTGGACCATCAAGCCTGCTCTGGCAACAATTCCACCCAATCCCTATTTGCCAACCTTGTTTGAAGAGACCAGAATGAAGGTTGCATTTCGTGTTCTTGAAGGAATTGAATAAACAATCCATGAGGCTGTCTCAAGCTTCAACAAAATGACTTTATTCAACGTGCATGAGGGACAGAAGCGCTCGGAGCTGTAATTTCAGCTTGTTTCTGAGCTATCCTGCTAATCATAGGTTCTTACAATTCCTACATTTTTCATATTACAATATGTTACATGCGAGGTTTCAATTAGGTCGTCTTGTAACCTTAAATTTATTGAACTTCTGTTTTTATCACAGTGTGTCTCTCCATTGTCCTGTGTACTTTTATCTTTAATCGTTATTTTCCACAAAAACTGACTATCTTATTATAGTACTAAAGCCCCGCAGTTTCCTTCTGGAATGCAAATTTCAACTGTGTGTGTCAATTGTCCCCGTCTACCCGATACTTGAATAGTTTTCGGGAGGCACATTGGAATTTATACATCCTCTCTAGACACAGAGACGTTACTCTCTGAAAAGTATCACTTGGGGTGTGACTGCCTCATGCAGTCTGGGAGGTAGTTATTTGTAATTTGTCATGTGTCTCTGGGCAATGAGTTTTGATACAACAGTCAGACAAGCCTGTTTAACTCTTTCTGCTCTTTCCTACCTTGCTGAGCCCATACTCCCTAGGAGCCTTTTACAATGTTGTATTTGGAGAATATGACACATTTAACAGTTTACACCCAGCTGTTATCACCTACTCAATTTCTATGCATAGCAATGATATTTTTGACCCTGAGGGATCTTAGCAGGATGGATGTGAAGATGATGTTTCTACTTGTGGGAGAATCTAGGACAAAGACTTACTGATTAAAAATAAGAGATAGGCTGTTTAAAACAGAGATTAAGTGAATTTTCTTTCACTCAGAGGATGGTGAGACTTGGGAACTCTCTTCCCGAAAAGACGAGAGAAGCAGAGTCTATGGGCATGATCTTACCAGCTACTCATGCCAAACTCTCATTGCAGTGAGGTAGGAGAATTTGGCACACAGCTAAATCTCTGTTCACTGCAATGGGAAAGGAAAATCCTGCTGGCATGAATGGACATAAGATTCTGGCCTTTTTAAGGCAGAGATGGATAGATTTTTGGTAAGCAAAGGAGGTAAAAGATTATCGGGAATGAAAGATTATTGGGAGTAGGCAAGGTGCAGATTTGACGTTATTAGCAGATCAGCCATTATTAAATGACAAGTAGGCTTAATCAAGGGGCTGAATGCCCTACTCCTGCACCTTGTTTGTATGTTCTTATATTCACATTGTATGCTAACAGCTTCAGGGTATTGGCAAACCAAAAAAATTAAATGTAGACCCCAATACGCCTCAGTCATGCATTGACAATGATGAAAACCATTTCATACTAGGAAACAGACAGAGAAGGAGCCTCGGCACCTAAATATTATTCAGAAATTTTGGGTTGAGCCAATCCCTTTGGTCTCATCCATATGAGTTGTCAAGAGACCCAAAGGCAACCAGATTAGATTGATAACCAGATAGTAAAGCTAGCCGTACGACGAAAAAGACGGCAGACACCAACAATTGACTATGTCATAGAGAAAGCATACGGAGCTAAACACTTTGCTAAACTCCACCTCAGTGCAGGATACTATCAAATCCAGCTTGCAGAAGGTATCTTCCAGTATTGTGCATTCGCGTTGGGCTTTATCAATACAAGAGATTCAACTTTAGAATCAATTCAGCAGTTGTGGTGTTCCAGCACCTGATTCAGTCTGTGCTTGGAGGAGCACTGAGACCAGTAATAAAATTCTCATCTAAAACTGCACTGAAAGTGAATGCGAGATACAGCTGCCTGCATGTGTTCTTCAGTCCTGTGTTCAGTGGTAATCTGACCCACAGAAATTTGAAACTTGTGCAAATGATGTGGATCCTGCAAACGATGTGGATCCTGCAAAAATCTAGGAAGTCCAGAGTCTTTGGGGACTCATAAATGTCATAGAGTCTCTACAGTGCTGAAGGAGGCCACTCAGCCCATCAAGTCTGCACCAACAACAATTCCACCCAAGTCCCATTCCCATAACCCCACATATTTACCCTGCTAATCCCTCTAACGTACACATCCTGTGACAGTAAAGGGCAATTTTGCATGGCCGATCAACCTTACTGCACATCTTTGGACTGTGGGAGGAAACTGGGGCACCCGGAGGAAACACCTGCAGACATGGGGAGAATGTGTAAAGTCTACACAGACATAACCCAAGCCTGGAATTGAACCCGGGTCCCTGGCACTGTGAGGCAGCAGTGCTAAACACTGTGCCACCGTGCAGCCCCCTCATCATGTACTGTGGTCTCTTCATTCCTGAATTCACTACATGGTGGTCTTCGTTACCTTACCTGAGGAAAGGGAGCCCCAAGTGGAACTGGGCTACTTCACAAACAGGCTGTAAATACCAGATCAAACAATGATTGTCAGCAAGTTGCACAAATGCGTATTTCAACCTGAGAAAACCACTCAGCCAGACATAGATGCAAGCCAGATTGATCTAGGTGCAATGCTCAGGCAAGCTGATCGCTTACGAGCTTCAAGCCACAGAGAGGAACACTCTCAATCACATGGGGCTGTCTTAAATTATAGCTTTGAAGCCATAGCTGATTTTGGGGTATTCAGAGTCTCCGATTGCACTAAAGAAAATAGGTGCTTTCTTAACGCAGGGCAAGGTTTGTGCAGAGGAAAGTGGAACGGGATGGTAACAAATTGGTGGCTTTTGTAAAAGCTCGAAACTGAAAGGCAGACTGGGGGTCAAAAAGCTGCCCGGGGCGGGGGGGTCAGGAAGTTGTCCCGGCTGATGGGGATCAGGAAGCTGGCCGAGGGGAGAGCGGGGGAAACAGGGATAGCGCCGGGGTCAGAAGCAGCCGTTCCTGCTCGAACAGTTTCAGACTGACAGGATGAAATTCCAAATGTTGGGACTAAACCCATTCTTGGGAACTCGGACGTTTTTAGGAGCCAGAATGGAAACACAAATCAGTTAGCTCCATAAATTTCTAAAATTAATTCATTTTAAATTCCTAAAAAAAACCACAAAGATCGATCCCTTCTTGTTCTCTCATTTCCTGTTCCAGAAGATACCTTCAATCGTATTAAGCATTTTTCTTGTTTTCCTTTAATGTGTGTATACACCAGCCTGTCAAGATTTAAACCTATCGTTTAAATCACAATATATAATGATACAAAGTGGGGGCGCGGAGGAACATTTCAGTCAAAACATCCCGAAAGTTTTTGGCTAAATCTATCTCAGCAATACAATACAAAACATTCTTCTCGACAAGGGTGTGCAGCACATTAATTAAACTTCAACTTTACTCAGTAGACCTTAAGTTTATTTTTCCCACAAATTAACGTTTCCAAAAGGACTGTATTTGACTGCGCTGCTATACAAGCTTTTTGAATAACTTGATCCTGTTTGAGTGCACCAAGGTGACAGTATGTGTCACATGCAGAAGGCGAGTATCAGATTTGGAGCAACACTAGCTGACCTTTTAACTCATTCACCTTCAGCAGGTCACCGTTTAATGCAACACAACTGAAATAGTCGAGAACAGCACATGCCTATGATGATGATATTTGATTTCCACCAGTAAGTACATTGGGCAGGGTTTGTTAGATTCAAGGACAGGAAAAGTGTGCTACATAAAAATGAATGAAGACAAACACGAGCCGATTTTGCTGCGACAGTTTTGGATGCGATGCTTCCTCCTTCTGGAGTACTTATAATACAAAGCACAGTTTGGAATAGTTGTCCAATTTCTACAGAGGTTGCAAATGTACACTACAAATATTAACACTGCTTTATTAATGCACCAAAAGCATGGCTTTGCAGCTTTGTATCAAAGTCCACATTTATTGATCAATCAATCTACTGGACTTGCAGATTAATTATCATGGTCAAAATACACCAGTTCCGATTTAAAGAACAACTTTTAGATGGCATCCAAAACTTATCAACACAAAAATGAATGTTTCAACGTATAGTGAACTGTGCTTAAAAGCATAGCACCCTAGTGTCATGTCAGTCATTGTCCATATATATTCTTAAATTAGTTATAGTTTTAAACTCAAATACTGTGTTTGAAAGTTTGGCAATGTTTTGGTCTCTTTATCTGCTGTATCTCCTGCCAGCTTACTAAATGTCATTTGTGCTTAGTAACCACTTTGTATGAAGCACATTTGTCTTTGTAACCCTATTGTCCCAAACCGATTCAAATTAAAGACCCAACGTGGGTAGGTTTATAAATAGAGATGTGAAACACAATCTGATGTTTGTGCACTAATTGAAACCATCTGGGAAAGTGGCGCAAGCACAAAACGTGTTTCTGCCCTCTGCAAGGGATCACTGGAATAAGCTGCAGTGGGGTTTCCAATGCTTGCTGTGCTTGAGCAGGCTTGGTGATTTTGAATTTTGGGTTATTCTCAGGTGGGTTAGGGTTTTGTTATACTCACAGAGTTAAAACAAAGACATTAATTTCCTTGAAGCAGAGTGTGACCGTGTTGTATCTGTCAGCGTGAAGGTGATGAGGTTGGTGCTGCCAACAGCTGTCTCTAGTCGCGACTGAGACCCACTCAGAGAGGGATAGCTGTCCAGAACACATTGTCAGTGAGGAGACAGGAACTACTGAAGAGTAAATAATGTGAGAAAGTGTAGGTCCTCTTTTGAAAATTAACCAGTTCCATGGTTTCAACCAGTCAGAAAGCTCCTGGTCCATCGCTTGGTGATGAGGTATTGAGGCTTGGTAAGAAGTCTCACAACACCAGGTTAAAGTCCAACAAGTTTATTCGATAATAAACTTTCAAGCTTTCAGGGTTTGCCCCTTGGTCAGGTGAGTGGAGAGTTCTGGTCTCCTGTTCAGGTGTGGGGGCAGTACTGAAGGGACATGCAGCAGGACACTGGACCTGATACCTTAGCGAGGACTGGCCACAGGTACAACAACCTGTGGATTCATTCATTTTCAAAAATGAATTGGGTGGTGCCAGGCTGAAGATTCACTAGGGCGGCAAGTAGAAGCCAGTCCTGAGACTATCACGCTCATTCCACAACCCACACTGCAAGCAACCTACTCAAATAGATCCTCAAACTGGAAGAGTGTGGGTTCCACATTGAATATCAGCCAGGAAAGTCTAACTTGGTGGGCTATCTTTTGAAACATCTGTTGTCAAGTAATTGTGAGGAAAAAGTTGGTGAATAACACTTTAACACTTTAACTGCATATGTCTAACATGGTACCAATCACTAAAACCAGCTGACATCAAAGCAGCAATGAAACAAAATGAGGTGTTACGCTGGCTAGGGAATCAGGAATCCGAAATAGTGGGACAGGAACACAGTGGCCTAGTCATTAGCACTGCTGCTTCACAGCGCCAGGGACCCATGTTCAATTCCAGCCTTGGGTGACTGTGTGGAGTTTGGATGTTTTCCCATGTCAGTGTGGGTTTCTTCTGGGTGCTCTGGTTTCCTCCCACAGTCCAAAGATGTGTGGGTTAGGCGGATTGACCATGCTAAATTGCCCCTTAGTGTCAGGATCTTAGGTCGAGGTTGCACAGATAGGGCCTGGATGGCATAGTTGTTGGCGCAGCTTTGATGGGCTGAATAGCCTTCTACTGCACTGTAGGGATTCTATGATCCTATGTGAGTGATCGACATGCCAAAACCGCTCACACACAACAAAGATTTCACAAGGACGGAAATAAGCTCACAGTTACAGCCACATCTGAAGCTTATGTTACACAACAACTGCATTGTCATTCTCCAATCATTGAGGAAATATGTTGTTGATCCAGCGCATGAAGGTCACCAGGGAATTGTCAAAGCCAAAGAGCTCCTCAGCACAAAGATATGTCTCCCAGGAATTGAACACATGGTAGAACACAAAATCAATTTATGCTTGTTATGTCAAGGAACCACAATGTCAAATCTTTGTGATCCTCTCAAGGTGTCTGAATTACCTTGAAGAACCTGGATTGAAGTTTGTATTGTTTTAACCACTTGTTACTGATGAATACAGCTGATTCCCTGCCGTGCAAGTATCAACCTCAATGAAAGCAGTAATCCTAGAATTTGATCAGATCTTTTCTTTGAGTGAATCCTTCAACAATCAGAAGTGACAGTGGATCCCCATTCAAAAGCGATGGGTTCAGTAAACATGCTGTCTAACTCTGCTTCTCCCATTGTAAAATCACATTCCATTGGCAAAGAGCTTTTAGGGAAGTCATCTGCACCTTTAAAAAAGTGACATGCATAGCCAGATCATGGAAGCAAGTGTTACATCTCTTTCTTCAAAATTCAAGAGATTCCTCATTCGACTACTGGCAAGTCTCCAGTTAAACTCATCTTTGCACACACACCTTCCTCAGTTATCCCCACGGAGCTCGTGATCAACAGCTACACAAACGCGTTTGAGAAGACAAGGATCGAATGAGAGTAGGCGTGAAATGTAGAATCATACCATGGAGCCAGGTTGTGGAATGTGATAGTTATGTTGGAGAGCAAACAATTCCTTACAACACTCAACCATTTGTTGTGGCCAAGCTAAATGATCACTGCTAAATGGGTTCACAAATCATCAGATAAAACCTGTCATTCCTCAAAGCACCATTCATCGGCTTAGAATCTGATTTCAGCATCAGCATCTCAGATGAAGGGCGTGAATCAACCAAGACCACAGCTGATATCCTGCTGATGGAGGAAAATGTCCACCATGCTTAAGTGATTATGATACATAGTAAGCTATCTTCAGTGAGTGAACACATTTTTCATCTCTCTGGACTGAACTGGCATGTTTCCTACTGGGAGGATAGGTAAAATGGGGTGGATGCTACCCATCCTGGGGTCCACCCTCATAACATCGAATCTGCAGTGCATCTGGCATATTTAAATAAGTAATCAAAGGTCATTTGTCTTGGTTACAATTGTTAAGAATTGGCTGTCATTTGAGCCAATTAGCCCCAATAACATGCTGCCCATGCCATAAAACAGTTGGTGTGGGCAGCTGGGCAGGGACGAGCAGTCCGATTGTTTTCACTTACATGTTTGAAGGGTATCCAAATTCTCCCAGTCCACGTACTGAATTTCAGCCACTCTGGTGATCCATGCACCAAGATCATCTTCTGAAGTCCTCGGAGTAGCTATTGACACCCTCCAGGGATTGATGCACTAGCCGACTAACCCTAACAGCTGACAACACCAAAATATCGGATTTCCTTCCTGGGAGGAATGGAAGTCCCACTCAGCCTTTGTTAGTCTACTTCACAATGCTTCATGGCTGCAGGGAGGATTGGCATGGAGCATTCCATGGGATCTGGTGGGATTGTTGTTGGTGCGGACTCAATGGCCTCCATGTCAACTTTGTGATGACTTTTGCCCCAGAAAGACAAGCCGGCTGCATCCTACCCCCCATATTATACAATCCTGGCTATATACTGAGTGCCTTGTTAAATGAGTATAACAGATAGAATATGTAATGTGAATATTCTAGTTATGCTTACGTTTGCTGTTTACACTTTGGAGATGAATTATTGAAACTATGCTTCTCAATTACTAAGAGGGAAAGGGCTGCTGTGTTTAATTCTGAAAAGTACAATGTCACACAAATTGTTCATTTGAAATTACCACATGGAATTGTGGAATCCACAAGCCAAAGTACAGAGTCTGAAGATGCTGTTTAACAACGGAGCCATGAGTTCACTGACTTTTAAATCAAGCCTGACTCTGGCTTTTTAAAGTTCCACAAACCTCACATCCTGGACCCTCCTCCACTCGGACCTTCAATGCCATGTGCAAGAACCTGTGTACCGACTCCATGTTTTTCATATGCTTTTCTTCATTTTGCGTTTGATGTTGTATTCCAAGACAATTTATCTCATGTTTTCTTAACTACCTTACATCTTGAACTATCACTTTCAAAAAATTATGAAGAGGCACTGCCAAATCCATTGATCTCGAATCTCATTCCCCTCAATGATTTCTCATACCCTACATGTCAACTCATGCCAACTCTTGTCCCCATCCACTATCCTTTGCCCTGATAACTTTCCATGACAACTCATTCAGCAATTACCTTAGCACAGGTCTGCTGAGTTTTGTTGAGATGAAATAACATATCAAAACAAATTTCACTATAATAAACCCATTCAAAACTTTAAAAGTTTCTCAGTACTTAATGACTCATGAAAAGAAGCAACCCAAATCAAAAACAACTAATCTGTGAATAGTTTATTTGAGTTGTCAATCAAATTATGAATTTGCAATCCTTCCCCTGGGATAATTGTAGATTGTGAAAAGTAGCCAAGCATTAAAAATGGTGTTAGTGTAATCTCAAGAAATAGTTATTGTAAGTGCTACAGTCAATACATCTCACTGACACAGCCAGGCTATTTTTATTTCCAAATTTTCAAAGGCTAGATTTAAATAACTTCACAGCTTGAATTTTTTCAGATGTTACTGACACAGGCAGGCTTTTTTTAAATCATTTTTAAAGGGCCAGAGATTTAAATAACTCAATAGCTTGATGGCTTTTTCAGGCCTTATCCACTCTTCATGATGGATATGTCTCTTCCATAAATTAGTGACTCCCACACTGTGGGTTAAGACCCTCACTATAGTAAAAACACTGAGTTCAATTGATTCCAATGAGTTCAGGTTTCTCTCATATATGAGCTATACCCCTGCCCACTTCCCCTTCTGGCAAAATGGGATCTATCACAAATTATTATATTATGGGTGGTCCATAAGGGGTCAATCGACCATTCAAGTTTGATAAAACCAGGAGAACAAATGTGCCAGTAGAAAGATAGAGTTTAACACAATCTCCATCCATTGACTGTCTTCGTAGATGGTCTATGAGGGCCTGGTTTTTAGCAATCAATTAATAAACAAATTGCAAGGTATAGAATTGGCACTGAGAAATTGACAGAACAGACAAGAAAGGCAAGAGAATTGCTGTTACACTGCTCCCTATCCCGTGGTATCTCCATTGACATTGATTCATTTATAGTGTCAATATAAGGTGCTCTTGCTCATTTGAATCCACCTGGCTTCTGTAGTTTTATTTGTCACAGCTTCAGGCTGTGGGTTGTTTGATTAAAATCCCCAATTACCTCTCGCTCACCTTGAAGAAGAAATGATGTACAAAATCATTCACTCAATTCCCATAAGCGTCTTACAAGTTCTTCATTCAGTAAATTTAACTTCTGAATACTTAGTGTAGACTTTAGGTGCAAATCTTAACAATTTGTTTCTTTAACTGTAACTTCTTTGGCCACAGATTTTGGTGCCAACCTAAATATTAATCTCAGAAAATTCTGGAGTTTGACAATTGGCATCTTCTGGAGATTTGGAGAGAGGATCCCGAATGACTGCAACACCACCAGCTAAACAGGATCACTAGCACAAGAGGCCTGATATGATTGGAATGCTTTTGGTGGCATTAGCTGGGCTAGGAGATCTGGGAAATCCTTAGCAAGACAGGAATTGTTCACAATATCAGCAACATCTGGGTTTAAGAGTCACTCCCGAACTCCTTCATCCTTCATCTGAGGTTAAATTTCAGTTTTTCAGTTTGCTGAGCTGTTTTCAAATCCTTCCTTCTTTTCAATCTCTGTATCTATTCCCAATCCAGAGCCAGTTAGCTTAGATGCATACTATGTGATCCAGAATAATGCCAACAGTGCAGGTTCAATCCTTGTTCTAGCTGAAGTAGACTTGGCTGCTCGCCCATTGCTTAATGTGGAGTGGTGTCCCTCAGGCTAATATAACCTATTGTCTCTCTCTAATGGGGAAAGATGCCTACAATTCCTCATGGACTATGACCAATCGTCAGCTATTCACTATTTCCAACTCTCCCTCTGGAAATGGCTTTTGTGGTTTTCCAAGGCTTCCATTTTCTCCACTATTCTGACTGAGTGTGAGCAATTTAGAATACGTCCAGTTGATTTTCCCAAGGAAGAAAATAAACATTGAGTTTTGAAACTCAGGATCAGTTGAGGCTGATGTGTGGGCAGACTGGATTTGGAATCGTGATGTTCAGTCCCACTGTTTTTGTCTCCAGTGCAAATTACAAAGTATACTTCTAATCCCACTTCTGATGAGAATCTGATGTCTGCTTCTGCTATTTCAGGTACTCCAACACTCCCACCACCTTGTATATTGGAATGATCTGAGTAGGGAACTTCCCAGTAGAACTACAGCAGCATGCAGCACAGAAGGAGGTGGCCATTTGGCCCATTATGTCTGCACTGATTCTCAGAAAAAATCTAATTAGTCTCACTACCCAGTACTTCTCTCTGAAAATGTATCTTTGCAGGTATATATCCAATTTCCTGTTGAAAATTAATACCTGGGACTGGATGAGGAAGGAGTAAAGCAGCTCCATTGTGATTACTGCCCAGGAGGAACATTCAATCTTAAATGTCTACTTAGTCCAGTAACCATTATCCAAGCCTCAGCCTACCTGGGGTGAAGTCACAGGAGATCTCATAGTGACAACAAGTGAAGCACTTTGCCATGTTGTATCTATGTTACTGGATCAGTGTAAATGTTCACATGGTGGCATCTGCTCGGGTTGCTTGCTGGAATAAATGGCAACAATCCTTGTCCATTGACCATGATAAATGTTCCAGCCATAGATCTAAGGAAACCATCCACAGCAACAATCTTCCGACCGAAGACTGTCAGCTGTTGAGTCATTAATTGTTCACATTTCTTTCATGAAGCAAAGCTGATTATTTATTCATTTGTGAGACATGGGCATCACTGGCTGACCAGCATTTATTGCCCATCCCAAATTGCCCTTGTTCAGAGGGTAGTTGAGAGTCAACCCACAGGGCCAGACTGGGTGAGAATGGCAGATTTCCTTCTCTAAAGGACGTTAGTGAACTAGATGGCTTTTTCTGACAATCGGCAATCGTTCGTGGTCATCAGTAGACGTTTAATTCCAGATTTTTGTTTGGTTGAATTCAAATTCCACTAGCTGCCATGGTGGGATTCAAACCTGGAGATCACCAGGATGTTAGTTGAGTTTCTAGATTAATAGTTTAGTGATAATGCCACTAGGCCATTCATCATCTTCCCACAGGTCTTCAGATGTTCAGATCCTCTCTTCAACCAAATTCACCCCTTGGTAGATCAGCCAGTTTAGTCACTGCAGTCTCAATCCCTCTCTAAACTCAGCCTCCTGTCCGTACTTATCTAGTTGACCAACCTATTGTGATGCTTAATCTCTCTGTGCCCTTGTGATGCCATGATTTGGCCTGTCCTTTAATGAAAAAGTGTTGACAAAACTCTTGGATTTAATTTTGGTCATAAAGACGTGGATATACCAGAGTGAACCTCCATTTCCATTTGCTTTAGCACTCAGAGAACAGGATGATGGTAGTAATGGGACCAGTTACTTTCTGCCATGCCATTGCAATGATTTATAATTCCAGAACAAGGCTATTTTATGTTTTGAAATTGAACTAATCTTAACATCTCTGGGAAGATCAGAATTTCAGATTGTCTTTTGTATAAAGAATTGCTCCCTGACTTTATCCTTGAGCGACCCAGCAGCCTCTTATTATACAGTTATTCTTCAATGATCTGGACTCCTCAGCCTGGGGATATAGTTTCTCTCATCTAATCAATCATATCCTCTTACCATCTGAAGTGCCTTAATTAGATCATTTGTTCATCTTCTGCGTTCAACAGAATGCAAAGAACCATATTTTTTCTCTTTGAAGCAAGAATCATGAGTCAATCTATTTCCTGATATCCAGACATTTAGTAGCAGTGCCTAGTCATTCCTGAACGGCAGAACAAAGCCATCTATTTTCATGATGAGGTGAAAGGACCAACACTGAGGTCAGGGCTGCCACCTCTGAAACCAGACCCGTGGTCAGAAAAATGAAGGGGGGATATTGAGACAGGCTCACTAAGGGGTTAGATGGTCAACCTCTCTTCACTATTTCTTGAGCGCTATACAGACAAAGCATACCATTTCCCGCTTCATCAGGTGGATGGAGAGTTCTCCATCCACCTGACAAAGAGGGAAACCTCAAAAGCTCGTGAGTTTACTATCAAATAAATCGGTTGGACTTAAACCTGGTGATGTGAGACTTCTTACTGTGTTTACCCCAGTCCAAAGCCGGCATCTCCACATCGTAAAGTTTTGCACACAGAGAATGGAGGGTACTAGAATGTGCTGCCAGAGGATGTGGTAGAGGTAACATTTAACTTGCATCTGGATGGGCATCGTAGTCGGCATGGGGGTTGTAGGGCCGAAAGGTCTGTTCCTGTGCTGTACTTTTCTTTGCTCTTTGTTAACACACACACACAACACAGCACACAGCACGCATAGCACACAGCACACATACACATATATACACGGATTTAGAATCCAATAAAAAGGGTAAAATAATATACAGTTGTGTCCTTTGTCCTTGAGCTGTAGATTTTAAATGTTGTGGTCAATTTAGGTTCGCTGGTTATTTGGATCCAGTCAGCTATAGAAGATTTTTCAATTCCTACAAGATTTTGGTTCACTGGTAGATTTCTGGTCATTAGCTTTTTGAACTGAGTGACAAAGAACAAACAACAAAGAAAATTACAGCACAGGAACAGGCCCTTCGATCCTCCAAGCCTGCACCGACCATGCTGCCCTCTTGAACTAAAACCCCCTACCCTTCCAGGGACCATATCCCTCTATTTACATCCTCCTTCTATTGTTCATGAGTTGTTTAGTACAAACATAAAAAACTTGATAGTAGAGTATATAGTACAGGCTTTATTCAGTATAGCCTACAGGTGTGCTAGGGGTACAAGGAAGCAACTTCAAATTCTTCTCTCCCTTGAGCTGTCCAGCTAACTCTTGAAAACCATCCTTCTTTACACATCTCTTATTTCAGGTAACCTTCACAAGTAAGACCTCAATATTTGATTTGATTTATTATTGTCACATGTGTTAGTATACAGTGAAAAATACTATTTCTTGGGCACTATACAGACAAAGCATACCATTCATAGAGAAGGAGAGGGTGCAGAATGTAATGTTACAGTCATAGCTACAGTATAAAGAAAGATTAACTTAGTGCAGGTAGGTCCATTCAAAAGTTTGATAGCAACAGGCAAGAAGCTGGTTTTGCGTTGGTTGGTACATGACCTCACCTCAGACTTTTGTATCTTTTTCCCAATGGAAGAAGGTGGAACAGAATGTGTCTGGGATGCGTGGAGTCCTTAATTAGACTGGCTGCTTTTCTGAGGCAGCAGGAAGTGTAGACAGGGTCAATGGATGGGTGGCTGGTTTGAGTGATGGACTGGTCTTCATTCACAACCCTTGTAGTTTCTTGCAGTCTCGGGTGGAGCCATACCAAGCTGTGATACAACCAGAAAGTATGCTTTCTATGGTGCAGCTGTAAAAATTAGTGAGAGTCATAGCTGACATACAAAATTTCCTTACTCTTCTGAGAAAGTAGAGGCATTGATGGGCTTTCTTAACGATAGTGTCGGCATGGGGGGGACCAGGACAGGTTGTTGGTGATCTGTACGCTTTTAAGAATATTGAATTTATTTAAGCAGCCTTGCTTACTGCAAATCGGACTTTGAATCAACCTGTTCCAGAAGCCTGTTGAGCATAGTTTAAAAAGAGTATACGTACTCAAGAATATATTCTATCTGTGGTTAATTGGCCACTGTCTTTGTTTATTCCACTAGAAAGCAGTAAGGAATAGAAACAGGAGTGAAAGGGTTAACATTCATACAAGCTTAAAATCACATAAACTATAAGCTGTATCTAGTCACACAGGACAAGCTGTGTGAAAAACACAGGTCTTGATTAAAGCAGACTGAGATAAGAGTCAAGGGCCATTCAATTGAACGGTGTGCAGTTGCAGCACATGTTTGTCTATTAGAACAGAGAACACTGGAAAAGGAGGTTAATAGACCATTGGTCAGAGATAAAGCTATCATTGCTTGATGATATTATAATTAGGAAGGCACGCACAAGTTATAATTGGATACCTTTACCTTTATGTACACATGATGCTTACCTAATTGATAGTTGTGAGTGGATTTAGATATAATTTCTGTGAAAATGTAAATCTTTGATTGGTATAAGCTAATTACTTGTATCCAAATTCGAAACAATAATTTCTTATGTATTTGCACTCTGACTTGTCTTAATTGCTTAGTTGGAGTCCTGTAGCCCTACAGCAGTTAATAAATATTCTTCAACCACTCCATGACTTTGTCTGGCTACTTGAAGAGAACAAAGTTTTAATTACAACAACAAGTGAAACATCATAGCAGCCCCGTAACAGATTAGCCACAGAGATGCAATTCACTCTATCCAGGAAATATTGTGACAGTATTTTAGTTTGGTGAGTATTTTCCTTTGATCATACAGCTGGGTGCTGTTGTTAACCAATTTTAGCCGATTTAAGAAGTGAAATCTGATCCAGACTAAACAGAACTAGATAAGAGAAATAAAATAGAATCCTTACAGTGTAGAAGGAGAGGCCATTCAGCCCATTAAGTCTGCACTGACCACAATCCCACTGAGCCCCTATCCCTACATATTTCCCTCCCTAATCCCCCTGACACTAGGGTCAATTTAGCATGGCCAATCAACCTAACCTGCACATCTTTGGATTGGGGGAGGAAACCGGACCACCTGGAGGAAACCCACGCAGACACGGGGAAAATGTGCAAACTCCAGACAGACAATGACATGAAGCCAGAATTGAACCTGGGTTTCTGACAGCAGTGCTGACCACTGTGCCGCCCCAAAAGGTGGAAAGATGAAAAAACGGGTTTTGTAAAAAAAAAGACAGCAGTCAATGAGACGACAGACCACGTGAAAGCCGAGTTGATGAATGTCAACAAGGCAAATGCCAACCAGACGAGAGCTTGAATTTATTATTGAATAGAATGAGACGCAGTAAGAATGTTGGTGACTTTTTTAAAAAAGATCTAAGAAAGCTGCCAAGCTTGCTTTTAAACCTGGATTCCTGCTGTACTGCTGGTCACCGCAGCTGTAAAATCAGTAAAACTTAAAACATAACTACTTGTTGTACTTAAAACTACCATTCCCTTCAAGTAATCAGACAAAGTCATGGAGTGATTCTAAATGATTTATTGACACCTGTAGTGCTACAGGACTCCAACAAAGCCACTAAGACAAGTCAGAGTGCAAAATATGGAAATACACATGAAATTATGGTTTCAAATTCACTTACAAGTTTAAGGATGCTCGGACTGTTTTAAAATTGAGCAGATTGAGTTGTAGGTTTGAATTAGAACTATAAAAGTAAGGAGTTGTACTTGGTTTATCTGGACATTCGTAGATTTGTTTATCTTTGGTTTTGAATTCAACATTTTTCAATCAGGGGAAATAACTTTGCTGGTTTTGAATGACAGGAATTTAGAAGGTTAAAAACAGAACCACAACATGAATGTTTACGGAATTCATTGTTGCTTTAACGTGTGCTAAATTTCTCTGCTTGTGTGTGGATGATATTTGTGAGTTGCATGTTTCAAGCTTTAGTATTTTCAGCATGATATTGTGATCATAGTTTAAGTGATTTAAGTCAATCAAACAAATCGTGAAGCATAATTACTAAAACTTTCTTCTCATCGGAGATGGACCTGGATTCATGTTTTAATGGCCATAAGCATGATTCCAGGATATTCTGAGAAACATGGGGATTCTAATCTCAATACAAAATCAGACATGCGAGAATGAGATAATTTTCGTGAGTAATGGTTAATTAAAATTTGGACTATTCAAAATGATTAGGATGGCACAGTGACACAGTGGTTAGCACACTGCCTCATAACGTCAGAGGCCCAAGTTCAATTCTGGTTTCAGGTCACTGTCTGTGTGGAGTTTGCATGTTCTCTCTGTATCTACATGGGTTTCCTCTGGGTACTGTGGTTTCCTTCCACACTCCAAAGAGGTGCGAGTTAGGTTGGTTGGCCATATTAAATTGATCCTACTGTCAGAGAGATTAGCAGGGTAAATATGTGGGGTTATGTGAATAGTGACTGAGTGGGGTTGAGGCCAGTGCAGACTTGATGGGCCAAATGGTGTCCTTCTGCACTGTAGGTATTCTATAAAGACAAACTCTGCAATGGGTTGATCTTGGGTTAAAATTTCTTGTCAGGCTGAATGGTTTACTCCTGACACAATTGGCACAGTCAGAAAGAAAATTCTGGAATTCAATACTGGTGAAAAAAGTTTAAAAAGAGAGATTATTGAATAGAAATGTGACCTGGACCATGAGTGATTTATTTATTCGTGTCACAAGCAGGCTTACATTAACACTGCAATGAAGTTACTGTGAAAATCCCCGAGTTATCACACTCCAGCACCTGTTTGGGTAATTGAGGGGGAATTTAGAATGGCCAATCCGCCTAAGCAGCACAGGCTTTAGGACTGTGGGAAGAAACACGAGGACTCAAGGAAATCCACACAGACACAGAGAGAAATGAGGACTCTTCACAGACAGTGACCCAAGCCGGGAATCGAATCCGGGTCCCTGGCGCTGTGAGGCAGCTGCGCTCACCACTGTGCTACCAAGGTGTGTTGACATCCATTTGAGAACTGCACTCCAACCCTTTTGAAACTAGAAGAGAATTAACTCTTGTCTGTTAATAGCTGAAATTTGTCACAGCTGTAGTTTTTTTTAAGCAAAAACTGGGACTTACAAAATTTTAAAGTTTTGAACTGTCAGATACATTCAGATGAATTAATGCATTCTGCCCCAAGCAGGATGGATCTTTCGTATTATTGTTTTCAGCTAACTGCAAATTAAGCAAAATTTGCAGAAGCTTCAAGACATTCAAGAATTTATCTGTAGACTTTGAATATGGCAGCAATCGTCAGCCGGAAGCAAAATTTGGTAAAAGGGGAGACTGCAAAGTTGCCTTCAACACTATTGAGCAACTTTTATCAACTGCACCCTTTATACTTTCAAGTAATAATTACACTGCCGTAGTGACTCAACAAACTTTTAGTTGAACTGTGTGGCGTGGGTGGTCAAAGTTAGTGATCTGATCACAGTGCTGGGAGAAGTGATACTACACACACAGCACCCATGGGAATGCTGAACACAGCATCTGACACTAGAAGGACTCAGTGGGAGAGCTTATGCTCTTCACAAATAGGCAGGATAAAGTTAAAGGCGGAATCTATTTGATAGATAACACTAATGATGTTATTTAAAAAAAAGACATTTGAAGGGCTTCTAAGAAAAAGAAAAAAGACATATTCAGTTTAGGTGGTTTCTATGGATATAAGAACAAAGTTTCTTTTGAAGGAAAGAAATGAAGCTTTTCTTCCTTCCATTCACTAATGTTTCCCAGTCCATCACGGCCAATTCATGTCTCATACCATCATAGTTTCCTTCATTGAGATTCGGCACTATGGTCTCAGGATCGAACAACATCTCTGTCGACCTTGACAAAGAATTCTATCATATTCTGGGCACTCATCCCCAAGGGATGATCTAGCACAACTAGATGGCCAACTAATCCTTTCTCAATCCAAGGTGACCTGTTCCCTTGCTGGTCCTTCCATGTATTGATCCAGAAAACCGTCCCATTTCCACTCCTGAAATTCCTCCTCCATTCTTCTGTGACTAATTTGACTCTCCCAATCTATGTTCAGAGTAAAGTCTGATATTCTTTTAACACATGCATCTCTGATTTCCTGTCTAATGCTATTCCCAACATTTCACAGTTGTCAACTTGCTTGAAGCAAGTAAGATCCTGAGAGATATTGACAGAGTAGGTGTGGTGAGATATTTCCCCTGTGGGAGAATTTCAAACCAGGGGTCACTGTTGAAAATAAGGAATGGTTCAATTAAAACAGAGATGCATTGAAATATTTTCTCTCAGAGCAAGTGGTGAATCTTTGAAGCTCTTTTCCTGAAAAGGTGGTGGAAGCCAAATCTTTGAATAATTTTAAGGCAAAGATGGATAGATTCTTGGTAAGCAAGAGGAGGAAAGGTTATTGGGGTTAGGCAGGTTGCGGATTTGAGGCTACCATCAGATCATCCATGATCGTATTTAATGGCAGGGCTGGCTTGAGGGGCTGAATGGTCCTTGTTCATTTGTTCATATGCAGGAGTTGGAGTGAATAACCACTGTTGTTTTCTCCTTGGGGAGCACTGTCTGACAAGACTATGTTCGGGTGATAGCACCCTAACGGGAATGGCATGGGGGGTGGAAAGGGAGGGTATCAATGGCAGGAATAAGCCAAGGAAGGGAATGTGAGGTTACAGGGACATGGGAGGGAGGGAATGACCTTGGATATTGCATGAGGGGTTCCAACCAAGGACAGGGATAGAGAGAGTGTCTGTGTGTGTGTGTGTTTTTGTGCTGCTTATGGTGGTTTATCTGAGGGAACAATCACCATGAGAGTGGGGAGGTGGTATTGTGGGTTGAGGGTCATGGTTCAGTTGTGGACCGGGGAGTCAAGTTTCATGGAAACGGACAAAGTAGTTAGTGATAAAAGGAGAGTTCCAGGTCTGGGAGGGGAGCAAGGAGATAGATGCAGGAGAGATATGTAATTAAGTAAATTTATTTATTAGTATCACAAGTAGGCATTCACACTGCAATGACATTAATGTGAAAATCCCCTAGTCATCACTCTCTGGCACCTGTTCAAGTAACACTGAGGGAGAATTTAACATGGCCAGAGCACCTAACCTTTCAGACTGTGGGAGGAAACCGGAGTGCCCAGAGGAAGCCTACACAGACATGGGGAGAATGTCCAAACTCCACACAGACAGTGAGTGACCCAAGTCTGAAATGGAATCCGGGTCCCTGGCACTGTGAGGTAGCAATGCTAACCACTGTGCCATCGTGCTGAGACTCAAGTGTAATAGGGTAAGGGGTCATGAGGAGGGGAGGCAGAATTTCAAAGATAGCAGAAGGGAGAGATTGTTATATTGGGTAGGGTGAGAGGAGAACATGGTGGTTGACATCGGGGAGGGTATTTGGACACTTATACGCACTAGTTTCTCAAATCTCTTCTGCGCAGCACAGTTGGTCTGTACAAGTGAAGGCTCAAGGTAGGGGGAGGATTTTTTTGAGTGGATGGAGTTAAAGGTGAGCACAGTTGGCCAAATTGCAACACACATCCTAGGTTTGCTCTGTGTCTCATGGGGGTCACGGAGCCCCCATTGAGATTCTAGCAAGATTGAGAGCAACAGTGAAGTCTGGTTGCAAGGCAGGTGAATGGGAATAAGAGATTGGAGGGGCTGGAGGGTGAAAGGGAGTAGTTAACTCCCAGAGGCCGGGTGTGTGGAATAGGTGGCAAAAACAATGTATCAGTTGACAACCTCAGGAGCCACAAGCAATGGCTGATAATGGAGTGGTCAGTATGTGCCACAAGGATCAGTGCTGGGGCCACAATTATTTACAATACTTATTAATGACTTGAACAAGGGAAGTGAGCACACCAATGCCAAGTTTGTGGATGATACAAAAGTAGATGGGAAGGCAAGTGGTGTGGAATACAAAGAGATATAAGCAGGTAAGATGACTGGTGAAGACGTAGCAGATGGAATATAAGAGAGGAAAATGTGAAGTTCTGCATTTTGGTAGGAAGAAAGGAGCTGGATATTATCTGATTGGAGAAAGCCACAATAAAGCGACATTTAGGCATTCTCATACATAAATCACAAAAAACGAGTATGCAAGCTCAGGTAATTGGGAAGGTAAATAGAATGTTCATTTCAAAGGGAATGGAGTTTAAAACAGGGTGGTCTTGCTAAAACTGTACAAGGCACACCTGGTATACTGAGAAAAGGTTTTGTCCCTTTATCTATCTAAAGAAAGATAAGCTGAAATTGGAGGCAGTTCAGAGAAGGTTCATTAGGTTGATTCCGGATATGGGGATTCTCTGATGTGGAGAGGTTGAGTAGTTGGGTCCATACTCATTGGCATTTAGAAGAATAAGAAGTGACTTATTGCGACATATAGGATTCTCAGGGGGCTTGACAGGGTACATGCTGAGATGTTCTTTCCACTTATGCGAGAGTCTGAGACCAGAGGCCATAATCTCATTTAAGACAGAGATTAGGAGGAATTTTTTCTTTCAGATGGTGGAATTTTTTACCAGAGAGAGCTGTGGGGGCTGGGTCATTATGTATGTTTGAGATAGACAGATTTTTAATCAGTAAGGGAGTTGAGGGTTATGGGGAAAAGGCAGGAAATTGGAGTTGAGGATTATAATATTAGATCAGTCATAATCTCATTGAGTGGTGGAGGAGACTTGATGGACTGAATGTCCCTTCTGCTCCTAAATAGTGTAAACTTATTGTCTATGATAGCAAGGCAAGGATCCCTCAAATGAGTCTTGCGGTGATGGAGGGTAGCCCAATAGTTTTTGAGGGAGAGTGTGCAGATGTGGTTTTTATTACCCCATTCAGTATTGCAGTCTTCCTACACAAGTGCGAGAATAAGAGGAGAACTCAGCTGTGATCTCCCAGGATAGTCCTCATTGTGGTGAGATGGTGGGAGGGAGCCATGGGTAAGCTGATGCTCGGTGCAGGACTTCCCATTGGCTGAAATGCTTAGAGTCAAAGGCACATATACTAATTAGATGAATCTCTGCAATTTGTTCACGGATCACTTCAGACATTCAGGATGCTGGCTGGAAATTCTGCCTCATACTAGCTACGTTCCAACTGAGGAGGAAATAGACTCGCTCCTCACACTTGCAGATCTAATGAACTGACCAACGTGAGATATGCATAGCTAACTAGCATGCCCCCAAGTCATTCCCGTTTCTGCTCCTGCCTCCCAATCTTCACTCCAGACAAAAAGACTTCACCCATTCTTTTTGCAAGACTAATATCTCGGCCAGCAAATTCTGGACGTTTGAGTTTAACATTCATTGGCCCCTTGCCAGGAGCTGTTGTAATGTTTGCACAGTGGTGCTGGTGAATTCATTAACCTCAGCTTTAGCCTAACATGATAATCGGGACCAATGGCTCCCTTTAGATTTGCTTGTGCCAGAATTACCTGCCAGCTATCAGCTCTATGAATTTCCTCCAGGTATTTCTTGCTTCCTCTTCCCCAAATTCACATAGGAACAATTGCAGCAAAGTAGGCATTAAGTTCACTTGTCAATAGCAGAGACTGCACGAAGTAATCACCCACAGGCACGTCAGAAAGTAATGGTGGCACAGTGGTTAGCGTCAGGACCTGGGTTCAATTCCCAGCTTGGGTCACTGAGTTTGCAGAATCTTCACGTTCTCCCCGTGCCTGCAAGGGCTTCCTCCAGATGCTCCAGTTTCCTCTCACAGTTAGAATGATGAGCTGGTTAGCGCATTGGCCATGCTAAATTCTCCCTCAGTGTACCCAAACAGGTGCCGGATTATTGTGACTCGGAGATTTTCATAGTAACTTCATTGCAGTGTTAATGTAAGCCTACTTGTGACAGTCATAAATAAACTTAAAAAATACTATGCCTTTACATCTCAGTTCTCACCAAGTTCTGTTCTTGTTAGAGTTTAAAACCCACCATATTTTCTTGATAGATTTTTATTTGTCATCTTTTTGGACTGTCCACTCTTGTTTGTTCGTACTGGTGTGCTGATATTTTCCTCAAATGCATTCGATTTAACAAACATTCACACACTGGAGAGGAGACAATTAATCCTTCGGCTACACCCATCATCTGATTGGCTAACACAGATACAACTTGAGCTTTATACAACTTCTCAAAAGCAGAAGGTGGCACCAACATCAGTATTCCATTCCTTGAGGGACAGCACAGCAAGAATCAAATCCTAATTACAATCTCAAAGTCATCATGTCTCACCTTCGAACCGCTGGGTTACTATTAACTGCCATCGTTAGGGAACATCAGCGTTTGCGCAATAAAATCAAATTAGGGAGTAGAAATAATTTTGTTGGCAAAAATATAGTCAACGTGGCAACTGTTGAAGATTTATGTTTTATGGTGTTAATGCAGGCCCCATAAATTTGACACTTACAGCAATCAGAAACAGCCAGATATGTTTTACTAGATGTATTATGTATGAGTAGGATTAATAAAAACAGGTTTGATTTAAATAGATATCACAGCATGTGAGTAAATGGTCATGGTGTTATTATAATTTGTCAGGTTCATTTTTGGGATGTGAGATACCACTGGCAAGAACCAGATTTTATCACAAATATTGCCCTAAGATGCCTCTATTGATTGGCCTCTATTTTAAGCACATCTTTGCACCCACACAATAGCCAAAATCATCTGTCCTCATTTGCGGCTGGGATTTTCCGAGGCTGCTGACAGTCTTTGGAGTTTTGGTTGGAGTGTCAAATTTTTCGTTCTTGCTCACAACAGGTCCTGTCACAGGCAAGATTGAAGAATGTCATTTACTGTTGTTGACCCTTTGGGGAATAGTGGGGAAAGTGTTGGAAGGATTTCTGAGCTGATTGTCTGCCCATTGAACCACATTATGGATGTTCCTTCTGTGGCCAACAATAGGGACACTATCATGGCACCACAGGGTCTCCATTAGCCATCTTGAAATGCTGCCACTATTTGACCAAGATTTTCTGGCCCTACCATGGAGGATGTGGAGAGCCATTCAAATCTCTGATGACTTCAGCAGGACTGAAAGATCCTGCCAGTGGGAAAAACTGGAAAATCCCACCCTTTGATGCTACATGTGGACTGCAGTGGTTCAAGAAGACAGCTCACTACCACCTTCACACAGGCAAATAGGGAAGAGCAATAAGTGTTGTTCCAACTAACAACACCCACAGCCCATAAACAAATCATTAAAAACTGACAGGCTCCCTTGTGGCACAGTCAAGATATTTCTGAAGGAGTGGTCAAACCAAGTAAAGATGGCAGGTTTCCTTCCCTGAAGAACATTGGACAACTTACTGAATGATTACAACAATTAAACAGCTTCATTATCTCTTTTATTTTTAAATAAAATGGAATTCAATTCTTCATACTGGCTTGATAGGATTTGAAGTTGAATTTGCTGAACACATTAACATGACTACTACATCAATGTACCCCAATCATACCTTGAAAATCTAATGCAAACAAGTTGAGGGATTATTTCCTTATAAAATCAAGAGCTTTTAAAGAAAATAGCAAAGCTATTATTAAGTTTAATATTAGTGTAACAAGTTACTGTGAAAATCCCCGAGTCGCCATACTCTGTCTGTTCAGGTACACTGATGGAGAAATTAGCATGGTCAATGTACATAACTAACACATCTTTCGAATTGTGGGAGGAAACCAGAGCACCCGGAAGAAACCTGTGCAGACATGGGGAGAACATGCGGACTCCTCACAAATAGCAACCCTAGCTGGGAATCGAAGCTGAGTCACTGGCACTCTGAAACAGCAGTGCTAACCACCATGTCACTGTGTATGTAAACTTAATACAGAGCTCAGTGCTAACAAATCTCAGAAGTGTCATTGTAAAACCTACATAGGCCTGACACAATGATTAGAGGAGAATCTGCATGATAAAATATGTAATATGGGAAATTCAATTTACTGACCAGCTACAATTTTGTGTTACACATCATTGTTCATTTCACTAAAGACCTCTCGCAGCTGCTAAAACCCAAATACTTGAACATGTTTTACTTTTCTCATTGATTTCCGACATGCCTGAAATCCAGATTTAACATTCACAATTAAAACCCTGCATTGCAATTTCAGCATCCCAACTGTACTCAACGCAGTGAAGAAAGGATAGTCGACAAATGAGGTGAGACGCAGCGTAAAGTGAAAACGAAACCTCACACAAACGTAAAGAAAAGCAGAAACCCAGCAACCTGTTAAAGCTATAAAAAGCAACAAAGTAAAACAAAGAAGGTAATAAAATGTGCAGGAGTGTGCAGGAAAAAACTTGCAAGGGATATCAAAGCAAGCAGCAAATGTTCTTATAAATATTTTAAGAGAAAGGGAGAAGTAAAGTGGAATATGAGTCTAGTAAAGGCAGATGCTGGAGATAATGGATAATAAGGCAATGGCATGCGTGTTGTGTAAATACTTTGAAGCCAGTTATCTACAGACTAGCATCAGTTTTAATGAGGTCACTTGATCCTATCATTAGGGACTGAGTGACTGAGCATTTGGACAGATATCAAGTAATGAAAGAGAGTCAGTGTGGATTTGTAACTAATCTAGTTGAACTTTTTTGATAAGTTCAGCAACATTAAAGATAGATGCAGGAGAAAATATAACAAAGTGAAATGTGGAAAGGGAGCAGCTAATAGGTGATGTATACAGAGTTCCAAAAGGCATTTGATAAGGTGTTGCACAAAAAATTACAATCACAATTTGGAGCACATGGCATCTACCCTCATGGCATGGAATGGTAATTGTTTAGGACAATGTTGCCAAATTAAATTTTGATGTTCATCATGATTAGGTCACCGTGTTCGTCCTATGATACAAAATGTATGCAATATCACTACAGGAAAGGCACAATCTTCTGAAAATAGGTCTGAGAATTAGAAGCATCAGTAATCAAAATTGATGCCTTCACTGCCAGAGTCGGGAGAACAGCTTCAAGTGGGTTTTCCAATTCAAGCAAAGATGGTGACAACCTGTTAACTGAAGTGTCCTATTTCTGACAGTGAGCTGCTGAACATTGCAAAAAAATCAATACCTCCATGAGTAAACTGTCCCTAATCAATTAGAATTATCTGTTAGGAAATGATAAACCTCCATATATGAGCTTTCGCACTCTGAATCTTGCCTTGTTTATGTTCTGACACTTGCCAATTCTGATTACAGCATTTGGACATTTAAGAGTCCGTTGTCTCACGGACAACTTCTGTAACCTCTCATTTCGTGCCAATTGTTTTCAATTCCCTATTTCAACAGATCTATTAAGATGAAAGCGTTCCACATTTTGATATTGCTGCACCATCCCAGCTTGCAAAGATAGCACACTTCAGCCCTCACTGATAGCCATGCAGCAGTGACCATCATTCACGCACCTCAACTTCTTTGTGAAAGTCGTTAACTACCTGTTGAACATAACCAGGTTTTCCAGTATGTATACTGTGCCAATAAATTTCCCCAAGAACATGTTGACATCTCTCCGTCCTTTTGAAGACCAACCCTGCTTTCACAATGTTTAAGAGAACAATTCTACAGAACAAAATGTAGCATCATTTAGAGACATCCAGAGAGAACAGGATCAGAGAGGATAATAAAATGGCCTATTACTTTCCTTCTTTCATTAAGTAGCTGTTCAACTCTGTGTCACTGAAAACCTGAGTGAGTCCATGTGAGTAAATCTGTGTGACTGTCTCTCTCTCTCCTTTCCCTCCAGGTTTCCCCCTCCCTCTTGTTCCCACAGCCCTTATTCCCTTCCATGAACCCCTGTTATTCTCCTCCTCATTGGTCCTCTCTTTTAATTCCGTCCTCTTTCTTTACCCCTCCCTTCTTTGCCTTGCCCCTCCTTCTCCCACCCTCTTTTTTTTCCCTTCCTCCCTCTCCCCTTTTCCCATTCTCCCCTGGCTTCCTTCCCCTCTTCCTCCTTTTCCCTCCTCCTCCCCCTTTCCTCCCCCTCTTCTTCTCCGCTGCCTCTCTACCCCGCTTTTTGTCCCCCCTCAATTCCTCTACCTCTCCTTCCCTCTCTTCATCTCTCATTGATGTTGTGCCAAACCTTACCCTGCCAAAATTTGATCACTGGGTCCTTGAATGAGAAAAAAATTAAAATAAGCATCCCCAACTCTCCCAACCCCCTCCTCGCATGTGAAGGTTGGACAACCCTGTGTTTAGGACTTCCTTCTCTAGTTGGCAGGTTATGGCCAACAGCCTTCCTGAGGATCTGCCCTGCTTTTCATTATTTACATCAATGAGTTAGGTAAAGGGCTGAAGAGTTGCTTGTCTAAGTTTCCAAGTGACTCAAATTTTGGAGGTCAGATAAGGTCGGAGATTGAGAGAGCAGGACATCAGAAGTATGCCATTTCTGATTACAACATTTGGACATTTTAAGAGCCTGTTGTTTCACGGACAATTTCTGTAACCTCTCATTTCGTGCCAACTGTTTTCAATCACTCATTTCAACAGGTCTATTAAGATAAAAGCATTTGAATATTGCTGCACCAACCCAGCTTGCAAAGATAGCACACTTCAGCCCTCACTGATTCCAGCTTGGATACTTTTTAAAATGAACAGTCCTCAATGAGACTGATGTGGTTAAACAAAAACCTGTCCAACAAGGGCTGAATAAAACAAACCGATTTAATGAACAATCAAGTTGCATAGCCTACAAATTCCACTGACATCACATTGACTTTTAAATTAAGTAAATGGATATTACCAGATTTCTTCGAAGAAGTCCTTAATTATGCATTTAAAAGTAAATTCATTATCAAAATAAAATAAACATGAGGTATATTTGGGAGTATTTTATATTCCAGAAAGTTATTCAACAGTTTTTTTTCCTCTTTTAATAACCTAACACATTATATTCTATTTTTGCCTGGTGAAGATTCTTAAATTATCACAGTGACTTCACTCCAAATGATCTTAATTTAATGTAAAGCATTTAAGATGTCTACAAATTGTGAAAGGCATTGTATGAATGCAAATCTTTTAACCCATGATGTATTAGTTAGCTATCACTATTATGGAAGTTCCCAACTATTTCCGGCATTTTGAGAAGTGGAAATTTCCGTCTAATTTAATTTGCTAAATGACAAAAAAGGAAAAGCAGCAAGATATGCTTGATTTCATTTGATTTAATTTAGTTTATTAATGTCACATGTATTGGTTATGCAGTGAATAGTATTGTTTCTTACACACTATTACAAGCAAAGCATAGAGGAAAGGAGAGAGTGCAAAATGTAGTGTTACAGTCATAGCTAGAGCTTAGCGAAAGATCAAACTTAATATGAAATAGGTCCATTCAAAAGTTTCATGGCAGCAAGGAAGAAGCTGTTCTTGCATCAGTTGGTACGTGATTTCAGACTTTCGTATCTTTTTGTTGATGGAAGAAGGTGGAAGGGAATATGTTCAGGGTGCATAGGTTCCTTAATTAAGCTGGCTGCTGGCAGCCGGAAGTGTAGACGGAGTCAATGCTTGGGAAGCTAGTTTGTGTGATGGGCTGGGCTATGTTCACAACCCTTCTTGCGGTCTTGGACAGAATAGGAGCCATATCAAGCTGTGATACATCCGGAATGTGTGATTCGTATGTCAACGTTCTGCCCTGGAATAAGTCTCTGCCTATCCAAATATTTGTCGATCCTATCCCTTAACACACCTTCCAATAACTTGCCCACCACCAATGTCAAACTTGCTGGCCTATAATTTCCCAGATTTCTTTTGGAACCTTTTTTAAACAACAGAACAATGTGAGCCACCCTCAATCATCTGGTACCTGCCCCCCGTGAATACTGACATTTTAAATATGTCTGCCAGGGTCCCTGCAAGTTCATCACTAGCCTCCCGCAAGGTCCATGGGAATATCATGTCCGGTCCTGGGGATTTATCCACTCTGATTTGCCTCAAGACAGCCAGTACCTTCTCCCCTTTAATCTGTAAAGGTTCCATGACTTCCCTATCTGTTTGCCCGACAGGTGAACATCACTCACCAAAACACAATACCGAGTTGGAGTCACAGCAGGTGAGGCAGCATCATAGATAAAGCATTTGATCATTCAAGTTAATCCTCGTCCACCCATGGGAATGAAGGGAGCAATCTGCAAGAAATCCATCAACAAAGCTGAAGCAAAAGAAAAATAAATATGTGAAATGTTCACAATCATTCTATATTCACAGAGCCTGAAAGGGTTTTGACAGCATGAATATTTCAGAAGAGAAAAGGCAACATAGAAACTCAGCTGCCTTGTTATATTGAATATAATGTCAACGGTTAGACTACTTGCACATTTTTGGTTCTGTTGTGAATGCTTCTGAATCCAACATCCTCCCCCACTCCTCTGCATTGTCTCCATTGTGTGACCGCAGATATATATTTTTTGTACAGTGGAAAGGTAATATGAAGCTGTGTGAGCTTAACAGAGTTGTGTACCAATGCAGTCTGTACTTTGCTTTAATATGATTAATGGCTAGGAGCTGGAGAGATAGCAGACAAGGAACCGCGGTCAACTGGGTCGGAAGCAGTTGCTGTGAAGCGTAGGGCAGGCAAGACTGCTGATCAGGGAGGTTTCAGAAATGATAAATAACAGCAGAGAAAGTGTGCCTTCTCAAGGCAAAACAGAAAGCAGGAGATGCTGCTATCAGCTAACTTGTGGCTGGGATTCTTTAGTGGAATTATTAACAAGCTCCGGTTCCTCTTTCTGAGGATAATGGGGGAGAGGGGGAAGTAGAATAAACACCACAGCATCATGTTCTAAAATGAAAAAGTTAAACCATCTTTAACTTTTACGAATACACAGTTCAGGCCAATGCACAGGTTTTGTAGCATCAACATGCAGGCGGTTCCTTCACGGTATTATTTTATAGCACAAAAAGAGGCCTTTTGGCCTGTCATGTTTGCACTAAGTAGTACTTACACTTGGATTCAAATTAAAACTCCATTGTCAATGTTCTGAGCTGAACTGGAATCTATGCTCTTCACAGTATGGAGTGTCAGTACTGTTGTACTCACACCATAATGTTCATTGAAGGTCACCACATCAGTGAAGATCAGTATATCTTCACTGATGTGGTGACCTTCAGTGAACATTATGGTGTGAGTACAACAGTACTGACACTCCATACTGTGAAGAGCATAGATTCCAGTTCAGCTCAGAACATTGACAATGGATAGAATATACAATGCTATCGTGAGAGTGTCCAGGTTCCTCTATGGCAAATTCCTTTGGCATCTCTCCCATGGCACCGAAGATGGAAACCAGGGTCGGGAAGGGATGGTCGTCTGCTCTAAATTGAAGGCGATACACAGGGTTGTCCTCGATTAATGACAACGTTTTAAAAACATTCAGGTCAACACCAATCTGCGCACTTGTTTGGTGTTGTGATTTGTTTGCAGAATGATGACCAGACTAATGCACTCCTGGGCAGTTTCCAATCTCTATTCTGCCAGCATATCTGCCCATCCAAAATTCTGCTATCTGTATTTTAATTTGCATCAATTCACCATTGCCCTGTACTTTCACTGACAGTAACCCACAATCCAACCACGCCTCAAATTTCAAATCTCATCATTGTGTAACAATTCCTCCATGGCCCTCATCCCTCCCTATCTCCATAACCTCCTCCAAGGACTCTGCACTCCTCCAATGCTGGTTTCTTCAGCATCCCCATTTTCCACCATTCCAACACTGATAGATGTGCCTTCAGCCTTCAAGATTCTAAAATCTAGAATTTCCTATCTTAAACTTTCTACATCTTTACCTCTCTCACTCCTCCTGTAAGATCCTCTTAAAAACGTTGTCTCTTTGACCAACCTTGTTCAAATATCTCCCACTTGGACTCCAGATCTATTTCCGTCTGATTATATTCCTGTAAAAGAAGATACATTTCAATTCACGTGAAAACCATGAGATGAACCTAGTGTTGTGAACTCTGCATCTAATTTCCTGAGTTGACCTTTTATCACATGGAGATAAATTGGAAAATTTACCTCGTGCTGAAAATCTGATGGGAAAAGGCAGCTGTTGTTAGGTCAGAATTGGATTTCTAACTTATGTCTAAGGTCTTCCACATATTTCAGCTCACTTTGCACTGAAACTTGCTTTGGCTGCTGATATCATCCTGATGTGATTTTAATTAATTTCAGATTTATTGCCCCAATAAGGAAGAGAACCTGTTTTATTGAGGTGTTGCTGGTTGTCAGTAAGTCACAAGTTCTGATTATTCTTGTTTAGAAGTACAAGTGCATGTTTTATTATAATGATTTGGAGGTACAGAACTCAAGTATTACTGAGAGAGAGAGAGACGATGTCAATATCTTGAAAGCATGTTTGATTCTGGTTGATGAACGAAACATGTATCACTGCTATGACTTTCATACACCACCCATTTTACTTTAATGTTATAGTGTGAAAGTTGTTGCTGATGATATAAGTGGATAAACCCTAAGGGGACCATGTCAGATTAAAGACTAAGTCGACTGAGTGACAGGGAACAGAAAGTGTCAGTGAATGATTGTTTTATGGACTGAAAGATATCTAGAGGAGTTTCCCAGAGACCAGTGCTTGGCCTGGTAAATTAGTGACCCACACTTTGATATATAGGGCACAGCTCAAAATTTGTGGACAGCACAGTGGTTAGTGCTATTGCCTCATAGCACCAGGGGCCCGGGTTCAATTCCAGATTGGGTGACTGTCTATGCAGAGTCTGCATGTTCTCCCCCTGTCTGCATAGGTTTGTTCCCACAGTCCAAAAGATGAGCTGGTTAGTTGCATTGACTATGCTAAATTCTCCCTCAGTTTATCTGAACAGGTGCCAGAATGTGGTGACTAAGGGATTTTCAAAGTAACTTCATTGCAGTGTTAATGTAAGCTTTTGATTTTTGATTTGATTTATTATTGTCACGTATATTAACATGTAGTCAGAAGTGTTGTTTCTTGTACGCTATACAGACATATCATTCATAGAGAAGGAAATGATAGCATGCAGAATATAGTATTACAGTCAGAGTTAGGGTGTGGAGAAAGATCAACTTAATGCAAGGTAAGTCCATTCAAAAGTCTGACAGCAGCAGGGAAGAAACTGTCCTTGAGTCGGTTGGTACATGACCTCAGAGTTTTGTATCTTTTTCCCAAAGGAAGAATGTGGAAAAGAGAATAGGACAAAGAACAAAACAGCACGGGAAACAGGCCCTTCGGCCCAACGAGCCCGCGCCGCCGCCTCGAATGTCAGGGTTGCGTGGGGTCCTTAATTATGCTGGCTGCTTTGCTGAGGCAGCAGAAGTGTAGACAGAGTCAATGGGCGGGAGGTTGGTTTGCGTGATGGGTTGGGCTGCATTCATGACCTTTTGTAGTTTCTTGTGGTCTTGGGCGGAGCAGGAGCCATACCAAGCTGTGATACAACCAGAAAGAATGCTTTCTATGGTGCAGCTGTAAAAGCTGATGAGAATTGTAGCTAAAATACTAAATTTCCTTAATCTTCTGAGAAAGTAGAAGTGTTGGGTGGGCTCTCTTAACTATAGTGTCGACATGGGGGGACCAGGATAGGTAGTTGGTGACCTGGACAGGTAAAAACTTGAAGCTCTCAACCCTTTCTACTTCGTCCCCATTGATGTAGAGAGGGGCATGTTCTCCTTTTCGTTTCCTGAAATCGATGACAATCTCCTTTGTTTTGTTGACATTGAGGGAAAGATTATTATTGCCACACCAGTTTACCAAGATTCTCTCTCTCATTCCTGTACACTATGGTGCCACTTTTTGAGATCTGATCCACTACAGTGATGTCGTCAGCAAACTTGAAAATCGAATTGGAGAGGAATTTGGCTGCACATCATAAGGAATACAGTAGGGGGACTGAGAACACAGCCTTGTGAGACACCAGTGTTGAGGATGACTGTGGAGGAGGTGTTGTTGCCAATCCATACTGATTGCGGTCTGTGAGTTAGGAAGTTAAGATCCAGTCACAGAGGGAAGTGCTTGTGACAGGAATAATAAAATTTAAACTTTAAAATGTAGAAATACTGTGAGTTATGAGGAGAAAGTAATAAACTTCTAAAGGACTTAGACTGATGGGATGGATAGTCACATGGCAGATGAAACTTAATGCAGGGAAGTGTGAAGTGATTCATTTTGTCAAGAAGATTGAGAGGCAGTATAAAATAATGGCTACAATCCTGAAGCAGTGCAGGAGCAAAGGAATCAAGAATATACATATGTGCATCATTGAAGTGGTTCATAAAGCACATGGGATCCTGAGCTTTACTAATAGAGGCGCAAGGTACAAAAGAGAGGAAACTGTGGCTGTATGAAAACCTGGGTCAATCTCAATTGCAGTATTGTGTCCAATTTGAGTAATGCACTATAAGCACAATGTGAATACATTAGAGAGGATGCCAAAAAGATTCCAATGGTTCCAGGAATGAAGAATTTTAACTTCATAAAAGCTGCGACTGTTCTCATTGAAAACAAGGCGATGAAGAATTAATGGAAGTTTTCAAACCATTAGGGGTGAAGTAGTTGGGGCAAAACTTTCTGTTAGCAGAAGAGTCAAGAACCAGAGAACATCCAAAGAAGGAATGGTGACATGGGGAAAAACTTTCAGATTCAGATGAGGTTTTCAGGTGGGAATTGAAAAGTAATCAGGAGCAAAAAGAAACTTCGGGCTGCAGGCAAAAGGTGGGAAAGTGCAACAATGGAGTGAGAAGCCAAAAATGCTGATGTTATTGATCAACCTTTGGCTACATACTATAATCCAGTTATGTCTGATATTATGGAAGAATATATATAAAGTGTGTTATATTAGGTCAAACTGACTACTGTTAAATTTACTAGCTTGACCTTTATTGGAGCACTAAGGAGTGAAAGATAGTCAGGAAAACCTGATCATTTCACTTGCATTCCTAAAGCAACAATAACTGAAGGCTGCAATAGTAGTAGGATGAACATAATTAAGGAAATCCTGAAAATTACCTCTGGTTTTATGGGGTTATCGTTGTGCTTAGGGAGCAAGAACCAGAGTGAAGATTCACCTGGGGGAAGTTCATCAACCATGTAGCATGTTTATCCCTTTGGCGGGTGGTTCTTGTAACATACAAAAGCGGCATTGTGGAACAATTCACAGATACTGTCCACGAGAGGTGACATTTCCCTTTGATCACGCAGGGAGTAACCTATCCCCGATCGCCACAACTGCACACAAGGATAAGAAAGGCATACTTTGCTCCTCACTCTGTAGGCAGACACTGGGACGAATCACAACTTACACCTTTTACCCTGAGTGTCTGATCAGTCCCCCAAGAGACCTGAAAGGACCTGTTGGACTGGCTATGGTCAGTAACATACAGGGAATTTGTCACCTTTTAGTCTCCTGGCAGAGGGCTGGAGGGGAAGCTTCCCCTTGGCTGTGTTAAAGACAGAAGGCCCAGGTGAAGGAAACCATTGTTCTCTGTGGGTTAAATAATGTGGAAGGCTGGGGACAATGTGAAAGATTCCGCTTTGTGAGTGCCATCCAGACAACTGGATATGTGAACCTTTAATCACACGGAATTAATTAAGGCAGGGTGTTGGAGGAAAGAGAGTAGGTCCTGTCATTTAAAAGTTAAAATACAGCCTGGATTGGAAGAAATCAGCATCTGCAGGATATTTATAAAATGAGGATGCAACTGAATTGAAAGTGATCAGATTGTAAGTTTTCTTTTTCATTGATAGATCCTGCGTGCTTCTATTCACCTAATCATACTTGTATCGTTTTGAAACATAGTTTAATGAAGTTAGTTTGAGTGTTTTGTAATCCTGTACCTTTACCAATGTCACTATTTAATCTATTCAAGTTTATATCCTAGGAACAGTTCAGGTTTTACACTGGGTAAATTGCTCTTTCAGGGAGGGGCTGGTATGGATGTGATAGACCAAATGACTCCTTGTGTACTGTAACTATTCTATGGTAAGTAGGGAAATTGTTTCTCTGACTGCAAAAGCATCAATATCATCTAAAGAGAAACAGATTAATATAGAGGGTCAGGGTGGTGGCTTGTCATATCAAGCTATTTAGGCTGTGCTTAATAAATCAGCTCTCTCAGGGTCTCTCCTCTTATCCCCTGCTTATTCAGGTCAGGAAGTTGATGAAAATTCCAGTTCTTTGTTCCTTCAGGTGTTTGCCAATGGCTTGTAAACAATTCAAAGTATAAAGGTGTAGAAAGAAGTGTTTAAATCCAATTTGTTATTCAGAGTGACAAGAATTTGGCCATTTGGTATTATGATAAAACATTGTCACGGCTGCAACTAAACTTTTATTTCATTGTAGGATCTTGCAGACTAATCAATATAAAATATTATCTGTGGTAAGAATTGTATCAAATTACTGTACACAGAAATGGTAGCATAGAAACTGGCAATTGGGTGTACCAGAGCTGTGCAAGTATTTTTGCTCCACATAAGCCTCCTCTCATTCTATTTCATCTTTATTTATCCATTCGTAGGACATGCATGTCTCTGGTTGGCCAGCGTTTATTGCATTCCCTAGTTGCCTTTGGAGGGCAGTTGAAAATCAACCACGTTGCTGAGGGTCTGGAGTCACGTGTAGGTCAGAACAGGTAAGGATGGTAGATTTCCTTCTCTAAAGAACATTAGTAAACCAGATGGATTTTTCCAACAATTGACAATGGTTTAATGGTCATCAGAAGATTCTTAATTCTGGATATTTTTTATTGAATTCAAATTCCACCCTCTGCTGTGGTGGGATTCAAACATGAGCCCCCAGAAGATTAGTTGAGTTTCTGGATTAATAGTCTAATGATAGTACCACCTATCATTAGCCTTTTCTAACTCTATCAGCATAATATTTTCTTTTCTTTTTCACATTTTTGCCTTTTCCTTAAATGGATGTATTGTGTTTGCCATAACAGTGCTTTGTGAGTTATGTGTTAAAGAGTTGACTTTCAATCCATAGACTTGACAGTAGCTGTAGGGAATTCTGTGCTGCCTGAATCAGCCTTTTTTTTTGTTCATGTTGGCAGCTCATACTCAGTGTTCAAAACTGCTAAAATACACCAGGGTTGATTCTCAGATGCATGCTTTGATCTGGTGAAAATGAGCACCCATCCATGTTTCGGGATGTGTGTTGACCTCACCAGGACTGCCCAGCACATTTTAACAATCCACACAAGTTCCCCATTTGACTGGGAGTTCAGCGGTAAACAGCAGATTGGAAGCTGATGGTGCTGTGAGAATTCAAGTCCCACAGCATTGTCTTAAAGGAAATATCTGGTTTATCAATAAAAACTCACCTTGAGGGGGAGTTAGACCAAGATCCACAGATGCTCCAATGAACGCAGGAATGTAGATTGAGTGAGTGCACTGAAAGAAGGAACAGCATTCTAAAACATGGGCCATATCGACAGACTACAAGGATTGTATAGCAGGAGGTAACTTGGCACAGCGTGTTAAGTCAAACACTCAGAGAAGCCGGAGGGAGATCTAGAAAAAGCTAATAAGCCTTGCTTGATTACCCATGATACAACTACCGACTACATTATTATATTCATTAGCTGTCCAAAGTGCAGATTGTAGAAGGTTCCTCCCCCTCACACTATCTTGTATGCTTTGAAGGTTTCCATGTATAGCTATTATTGCCTTAGAGAATAATTGGCTTCTTCAGGCACATCCTTAATGAATCTGTTGTGTGATGTTGTCTTTGGGCTGAACTATAATATTCATGTAGATACGAACTATTTCATCGAAGTATAGATCCATCATCAGGGTTGGACTACTCATCTCAATATCCCTCTTGTCAGATGTCAGACAGATTCAAGGCATGTTTGGTACCTTTAAATCCATTCAAATCTGATCAAATGTAGCAGGCTTGCTGGATCAGAATAATACTAGCAGCTGCCATTTTTTGCCTTGAGAAAACATAGCAGTCATTTGGAGGATGGGTGCAGTAGCTGGTCCATTTCAGGGGCATCAGGAGGGTCATATGATCTGATCGCAAAAGAGTAGGGAACTTCGCACAGAACATAGGCTTTTGCAAGCACAGTAGGTCCGAGAGCTAGAATGTTTAAATATTTATTTATTAGTGTCACAAATTGGCTTACAGTGATAAAGTTACTGTGAAAACGCCCTAGTCACCACACTGTCTGCTGGTTTGGAAATACTGAGAGAGAATTTAGCGTGGCCAATGCACCTAACCAGCATGTCTTTCAGACTGTGGGAGGAAAGTGGAGCACCCGGAGGAAACCCACACAGACACTGGGAGAACGTGCAGACTCTACACAGATATGACCCAAGACGGGAATCAAATCCAGGTCCCTGACATTGTGAGGCAGCAGTACTAACCGCTGCTAACATCGAAGAAGTACTTTGTATATTTATATATGTATGTTTATAAATAATGTATAATAATCTGTTATATGCTAACTGATGGTCATCAATCCTTCCAATTACTACAAGGGAACAGTTGTTACTGCTCTGAAAGTAATAGATAAAATCAAAGATAAAGAGGGAGAGCCTTCCTCATCCCGCCTACCATGGGGATCATAGCAAGTGGGAGGGTGGACCATGAGAAAGTTTGTTGACTTTAGGCAGGATTTTCTAGTTTTGGGTGAGTGAAGCTAGAAAATCGCCCCCAAAATTTCAATATTTTGTTATAAGGTGACATTTAAAAGCATAGCATCCCCTCGATATATAAATCCAGATTATGTGTAGTTCCAAGAATGGGGTTTAAACCTATGATTTTCTGCTGCTGAGATGGAAGTATGACAAAACAGATCACATTTCTGGATGATACCTGCTGATTACCGGAGAGAATTGATCCAAAGTACCAATTAGGAAGGATTTTTACTGGATCTAAGCTTTTAGTTTCAAAAGGACAGCTTCACCCCTACCCAAGATATTCACTCTGGCATCAGTAGTGTCCGCAAACAAAGAAAATGATACCCATACTATTCAGCTCAGAGTCAATGTTCCTTGACAGATATCCCTGAAGCTGTATATTTGACCCAGAGCGAACATACTTGTCTCGATTCAATAGAAAAGCACAAGGTTTTGTTCAACTAAGTGCCACTAATTACAGATTAATCATTCACTGAGTCAAACAAGTCAAACAAATTCCAAAACAAGCTGTATTCATAACACCATTTAATTATAACTCTAACAAAATGAAGCAGCATTTTTTCCTACAGGTAATCGGTGTGTCTGGCAGGAATCCAGCTCAGATGCTGGGGAAGCAGGATAAATACTCATTTCAACATTGCAAGGGGTTATGTGAAGTCGAGTTAATGTCCTTTTGTTTACTTAAATTCCCCTAGGATTTCAGATTAGAGTGATTGAAAGGGTGATGTTGTGGTTTATGTGCAGTTCTGGATCTGTAGAAGAAAGAAACAGGTTTTTGCAGGAAAGAGTTGCAGTTTGGCTATTCTGATTGAAGTTAGGAGAATTTTGCAGGTTTCTGAATGTTTTATATCTCTCTGAAAACTCCAAAGCTATCTATACTTATTATAGCAGGTATATTTGTGATTGCTATCTATATTTAAAGCCTCACCTCCTACACCCTGATCTCCACAAATTCCATAATCTTCAAAGGTTTTAAGTCTGTAAGAAGAATGTTTCTTATTTGGAATTGAACTGGTGATGAGATAGAAATTTAAAGTTGTTTCTTTTCATGTATGAAGATTGTTCCACTGTTAAGAGCTAAGCTGCTTCATTTTGTTAGAATTATACTTAAACTATGTTATCAAAAATGTTTATTTTGATAAATGCTCCCTAATTTGTCCATGGAGTTGTTTCTTGAGTGAAGTACCCTATCTTCACATTTTAGCCAAAAAAAAAATTTGAAGGTCTAGTCTGGCTTCGTAATATACTTTTGATTCTGGTTCGGGACCCTAACACCACCCAAGCAGCATTACCCAAAAGCAGATCGTTAGTTTCACATGTACACTAATGCCACCCAACTCCACATCGGCACCACCTCTCTTAACTCTTGTTTATAAATTGTCAGGTCACTGATATCCAGAGCTAGATGGGAAGAAATATCTTCCATCCCAATACTGGGAAGGCTGGTACCTTTGTCTTCAGCCCACTGAAAAATTGTGTTCCTTCAGCATCTATTCCATCCCTCTTCCTGGTAACTGTCTGATGTTGAATCAGACTATTTGCAACCTTGGTATCATATTTGACCTAGAGATGAGTTTTCAGATCATATATCTGGGTTGTCACTAAAACTGCTTATTTCCACCTCTTTAACAGAGTCCCTGCCTGTGTTCATCTGTTGTTGAAACCCTCATTATAGCTTTGTGCCCTCATGGTTTAACTATTCGAATTTGCTCTTGCCTGGTCTCCCATATATTGTTCTCCACAAATTCCACAAACTCCTCTGCCTGTGACCTATCTTGCTCCAAGTTTCATTCCCCCATCATCCCTGCGACCGCTGACCTATACTGACTTCTCAGCAAAATTATACCTTTATTTTAAAATTCACACCCTTGTTCTCTCATGTCTCTACAACTTCATTACTCCCTAACTTTATAATCTTCACAGCCCTCTGAGACAAATCAGGCCAAATAAACTTTCTGTGCAGTCAGCATTCTGTGAACCTATCCCATTCTGGCTTCTGGACCTTAATCAGTCCACCGTTGGCAGCTTTTTCTGAAGCTGTCAAAATTCTGGAATTCCCTCCGAAACCTCTTTGCCTCTTTTAAGACCATACAGGTGTGATCTTACACCCCAAGCAAGGTATGTTTTATGCAGTGAAGATAGCTGGCAGCAGATTTTCCAGTCCCGCCACTATCAATGGAGTTTCCCATTGCTTGCACCTTCCACCACAGGGAAGCCATAGCAGGAAATTGCCGGGACTGGTGCATGGTGGCACAGTGGTTAGCACTGCTATCCTACAGTGCCAGAGATCCGGGTTCAATTTTGGCCTCAGGTCACTGTGTGGAGTTTGCACATTCTCCTGTGTCTGTGTGGGTTTCCTCTGAGAACTCGGGTTTCCTCCCACAGTCCAAAGATGTGGGGGTTAGGTTGATTGGCCATGCTAAATTGACCCTAGTGTCAGGGGGATTAGCAGGCTATTTGTGCAGGGTTATGGAAATAGGGCCTGGGTAGGATTGTGGTCAGTGCAGACTAAATAGACCAAATATCCTCCTTCGGTACTGTAGGAATTCCATGGTTCTTCTTTCCCATGGCAGGAAATACTGCAAAATCCCACCAACCTCTTTAGGGTCATCAGTCCCTTTGTGATTTGGTATCAAATTTTGTTCAGTAAAGTGATTGTGAAAGAACTCAGGACTGTGTTAAAGGAGTTTAATAATGTCACACTGTGTTATTATTAAAGGATTATATTTTCTAGGGACAGTAGTGGAGATCAATGTACCATTCATTGCAATCATGTCTGATCTGTGACTTCCACCTTTGCCCCAATCCTTTAATACCTTTCATCAACTAACACCTATCAATCTCAGATTTAAAATTAACAATTGATCTAATGTCATTTATCATGTGCAGAAGAGATATCTAAAGTTCTACCATCCTATTTGTGTAGAAGTATTCCCCAATTTCATCCTGAATTCTTATTTTTAGCCTCAATCTCCCAGTCCTGGCCACCCCAGTCAGTGGGAATATTCTCTCTCTATCCACCCTACCTGTTCCTTTCCTACCTTGAAAACTTCAACAACCTATCCCTCAAAGCCAAATGAATACAAGTCTAGTTTTGTGTAATTGCACATCCTTAATTTAACCCTTGGAACTCAGGTATCATCCTGGTAAACCTCCACTGCCCTCCCTCTGGGACCTTTAGGGTGTAGTAGAATTAATTTTCTTCTTGATTTAAATTTGTACCATTGATCAGAAAGAAGGATTCAAATTTATATCAAGCCTGTCAGAAAATCCCATAGAATTCCTACAGTGTAGACGAAGGCCAGTCAGCCCATCGAGTCTGTACTGACCACAATCCCACCCATGTCCTATTCGCAAAACGCCACATATTTACCCTGCTAATCCCTCCGACACTAGGGGCAATTTAGCAGAGCTAAACTACCTAAGCTGCATACTTTTAGTCTGTGGAAGGAAAACGGAATACCCTGAGAGACGGGGAGAAAGTGCAAACTGCACACAGGCAGTGAACCAAGGCTGGAATTGAAGGCGGGTGCCTGGTGCTGTGAGGCAGCAGTGTGCCAGCACATGCGGTCATGATCTTAGAACATTCTAAAATGTGTGGCCGCCGTGAAGCAGATTTATTTACTGCATTCACTGTTGTAGTGTAGGAAATGGGGCACTCCAATTTTGATGTAAGAACATAAGAAATAGGAACAGGAGTAGGCCGTCCAGCCCCTCGAGCCTGCCCCACTATTCAGTAAGATCATGGCTGATCTGCAGTGGTTCAGTACCACTTTTTCCCCGTAACCCTTAATTCCCTTGTCAATCAAAAACACACAGCAAAATTCCACAAACAGCAACTAAAGAAATGGCCAGAAAATCAGCTTTTTTGATTTTTTTTTTGGTTGGAAGGTCAATGTTGGTCACTAGGCGACCAGGAAGAACTCTGTAGCTTTCTTTCACAATACCGTGCCTTGGGATCTTCTCTGTCCTCCAGATGGGGCCATTATTAAAAGTCTCATCTAAATATCATCACCACGACAGTGTAGAACTCTTTCAATTCCAGCCCTGAAAGGTCAGTCCAGAATTGAATTCACGAGCCTATACATTGAAACACTCGGGAGGTGTGGGTGCTACCATTGGGCAACAGTTGAACATTAAATGTACTGATTTAAAGGAAAAATATTAATAAACACTTATTGAAATGTCACTTTATATATTAATAGAAATCAATGACATCTTGAGGAAATGATTAAGCAAATACAAATGTGTTTTATAGATTCCACTACAAAGCTTTTGAAAGGCTCCCTGATGCTGACATATAATGGAAAAATTAACTATCTGGAAAAATACCAAAAGGTATTAAACTCAAAAGAAATAATAATCTGACTGCCTCTTCACAGGAGAATTTTAAACGTGAAAGGCAACTGTGGATTCATAGAATCCTACAGTGTGGAAGGAGGCCATTCAGCCCATTGAGTTTGCACCGACAACAATCCCACCCTACCCTCGTAACTGTATATATTTACCCTAGCTAGTCCCCCTGTCACTAAGGGCAATTTAACTGGGCCAATCCACACATCTTTGGACTCTGGGAGAAAACTGGAGCACCTAGAGGAAACCCATGCAGACACGGGGAAAACATACAATCTCTAGACACACAGATACCCAAGCTGGGAATCAAACCCATATTCCTGGTGCTGTGAGGCAGCTGTGCCAACTGCTGTGACACCGTGCTGCCCCAAGTTGTGAGAGATGGGATAAAAATGATTGATTTTTGGAGGGTGAGCACAGCCCAGCTCTAACACTGGGCTCATCAAAGGCAGGTTTGAATGCAAGCAAGAAACCTACTTATTTAATGTCAGGAATTTTTAACTGAATGTTTGAGGTGTCATTTCTGCCCTGAGGAGATATCAAAATTATTTTTAACTTGACTCAAAATTGTACTTCAGCAGTTTGTGTTTCTCAGCAATTTCTCGGGAAATTGTGGGTGACTTTTAAGTCAGGCTTCAGTTATCCCATCTGAATAAAACCCTAGTACTCTTCTGTCTCAGATCCCTCAGCGAACACTTGACAGGGACTGCTTATCTGGTTGCAGCTCTTCTCAACCTTTGAGAGTTTCAAGTTGACTGCTTGGGGATTGAAGATACCCTGGGGTGTGTCCTGGTGAGAGATTAGCAAAGTAAAACCATCCCCATTGGTGATCATCACATGTGTAGGGGAGGGGTCTGGAGGTAGCAGGTGGAGGAGATCAAATGGACTCATTACCCATCTTAAATAAGGAGACTGTGAGGAGGAAGAGAATGAAGACTGTCCATAACCACTGATGTTGCAGATGTTCATAGAATCGATCATTAAATCCCTAAGGTGCTATTCATCAGGACACAGCTAGTAAGAGAGCAAGTTCACCTTCAAGATGCAATAAGCAGTTAGGTGGTGTCAATCATTACATTTATTGTGATATAATTAAAAAAGGAAAGTTTAACATAATCTTTTTTTCAAACAACCATGTGCATCTCCTTGTTGAATTGACGTTTCTTTAACTTCCTATCACTTCTCTGTGGTACATCCAATCTGGCTGCGTAAAAACCAGTTGTTCAGATTCCTTCAGCAGGGCTGAATCAGGCTGCTCAGATTGCTGTCTGACTCTTGAGGTGTTTCAGCCATGTGGATTTTTGAAGCCGCAAAGGATCCCACCAAGTACAGTTCTGCAATGTGCAGTGGCACATTCAGAAGTCTTTAGAAGAGACAGTGTATTCTGTACTGACTGGGGTGAACAGGAGATGGGAGGCACTGACTGGGGTGAACAGGAGATGGGAGGCACTGACTGGGGCGAACAGGGGATGGGAGGCACTGACTGGGGCGAACAGGGGACGGGAGGCACTGACTGGGGTGAACAGGGGACGGGAGGCACTGACTGGGACGAACAGGGGATGGGAGGCACTGACTGGGGTGAACAGGAGATGGGAGGCACTGACTGGGGCGAACAGGGGATGGGAGGCACTGACTGGGGCGAACAGAGGGTGGGAGGCACTGACTGGGATGAACGGGATGGGAGGCATGGATTTTTGAAGCCGCAAAGGGTCCCACCAAGTACTGTTCTGCAATGTGCGGTGGCACATTCAGAAGAGAGACAGTGTATTCTGTACTGACTGGGGTGAACAGGAGATGGGAGGCACTGATTGAGGCGAACAGGGGGTGGGAGGCACTGACTGGGATGAACAGGGGGTGGGAGGCACTGGCTGGGGCGAACAGGGGGTGGGAGGCACTGACTGGGGCAAACAGGAGTTGAGAGGCACTGGCTACTGAGAACAAGGGATGGGAGGCATTGACTGGGGTGAACAGGGGTTGGGAGGCATTGGCTGGGGCAAACAGGGGGTGGGAGGCACTGACTGGGGCAAACAGGAGTTGGGAGGCACTGACTGGGGCAAACAGGGCGTGGGAGGCACTGGCTACTGTGAACAGGGGATGGGAGGCACTGACTGGGGCGAACAGGGGGTGGGAGGCACTGACTGGGACGAACAGGGGATGGGAGGCACTGACTGGGATGAACGGGATGGGAGGCACTGACTGGGGCGAACAGAGGGTGGGAGGCACTGACTGGGATGAACAGGATGGGAGGCATGGATTTTTGAAGCCGCAAAGGGTCCCACCAAGTACTGTTCTGCAATGTGCGGTGGCACATTCAGAAGAGAGACAGTGTATTCTGTACTGACTGGGGTGAACAGGAGATGGGAGGCACTGACTGGGGTGAACAGGAGATGGGAGGCACTGACTGGGGCGAACAGGGGGTGGGAGGCACTGACTGGGATGAACAAGGGATGGGAGGCATTGGCTGGGATGAACAGGGGATGGGAGGCATTGGCTGGGATGAACAGGGGATGGGAGGCATTGGCTGGGGCAAACAAGGGGTGGGAGGCACTGACTGGGGCAAACAGGGGGTGGAGGCACTGACTGGGGCAAACAGGAGTTGAGAGGCACTGACTGGGGCAAACAGGGCGTGGGAGGCACTGGCTACTGTGAACAGGGGATGGGAGGCACTGACTGGGGCAAACAGGGGATGGGAGGCACTGACTGGGGCGAACAGGAGATGGGAGGCACTGACTGGGGCGAACAGGAGATGGGAGGCACTGACTGGGGCGAACAGGGGATGGGAGGCACTGACTGGGACAAACAGGGGGGTGGGAGGCACTGACTGGGGCAAACAGGGGGTGGGAGACACAGACTGGGGCGAACGGGGTGGGAGGCACTGGCTGGAGCGAATGTGGTATGGGAGGCACTGGGTGAGGTCTACACGGGGTGTTGGGAGGCACTGGCTGGGGCGAACAGCGGTTGGGGGCTACAATTTGAGTGGAATTCTATGCACAGTTCTTTTTTTGGTGTTGAATTTCTCCATGTCAGAGCCACTTCACTCCCACACTCTGCTGCACACCAGCTTGGTAGAGATCAATGATCATGGATAGACTATCTACCATCCCGTTTAAGGCAACAGACAAGCTTGTATCTTCAATCTGCACTGCTCTATTGCTGGCCCCCATGGACTCATTTCAGAATAGTGCCTGAAATTCCATGGAGGCATCCACCCTCTCCATAGAACACATCGTCTCAATTCCCTGCACTACCAGTTCATCAGCAATTGTGCTGGATTCCTCTGTAGTCTCCAGTATTTTGCGGAATATGCGCAGCTCTTCTGTCAGGGTGTGGAAACATTGGTAATGCATATCTAGCATTTTGCATCTCAACAATTTGACCCAGCAATGTTTGGAGAGGATCGCACACCCCTTCCCCGCTCCACAGAACACCTTCCAACACAAGCTCTTCACATCTGCCTTGTCACGAATGTTAGGCTATCTATTGATGTTCATTTGTGAAATGTGAATCCCCAGCTAAAAGATCAAATCACTGTCTCCATTGGGGTGCATAGCTATACCTTCAGTAATGTGCACTTTCAGAAGGCATGAGATCCTTTGAGGAATCCTCCTCATAGATGTCCTGTGGTATTTACTAAAGTCCTGGGTACAGAAGAAAGCGATGTTATTTAATTGTGGCAAAGTTGCAATCTTGACCATCACCATTCCTTGCCTTCTCATAGTCCAATCATTAATGGAATGAATCAGTATGTGTCAAATGAAAGTTCTGTTACCATTTATTTGCAAGTTCTAAGTCTATCCAACTCCAGTTGATTAGAACACAGTGGTGTCACTTATCTCCAGGTCCTTGTCCTCTGCATCTGCGAACTGGACAATTTGTGATGGCTCATCTCCAATCCTCTCCTCTCTCTCGTATGTTGCCCCGAGTTCTACCAGGAGAGAGAAAAAGACCTATGAATGAGTGAAGGTAGGCATTATCCCTTAGGTTATGAGGAAAAGGTGGGAGAATGGGGTTGAGAAACTTATCTGCCATGATTGGGCTGAATAGCATAATTCTGTTCCTATACCTTACGGTCTTATGAACACTTCCAATTTTCATTTGTGGCCTGTCCATTTAAATGTAGCTGAGATCACAGTATACTGGTCCACATCAGATATATCTTGCAGACATGAAACCCAGAAGTCAAAACAAATTGACTCAATGCAGTTGTGTTGGTGGCAAATTCCAACCAGTTCAGTTGACTTCCTGGATTCCCCTGGGTGATTCTATGCACGTGACTCAATTTGGAAGACATCTTCAAGATTAGTATCAGGGCCATTGTGTCGCTTTGTTTGATTGATTGAAAGCTGATTTGGATTCAAGATATCCAGCAGGTACAACACCACAATCCACGGCAAGTGATCTGTCAATATGTGAACCACGGCACTTTACTGATCAGCTTGCACTGCGCTCGCTAGCACCCTGAGACCGCCGAGCAACTCATATCTTGTAACCGTGAACTAGCACAATCCCCTCTTCCACTGTTAAAGCTGACAAGATGTTCAATGTCAAATTTTGCAAAAGCAATGATTTACACAGAACGAGTTTGGTATAGCTGAAATAAAGCAATTGCAAATTGAGCCTATCCCTGTGAGCTTTCTGTCTTTCGCTGTTTTCATTCAAGTGCTTATGATGGCCATGGTAGAGGATTGGCAGCTCAGTGCTGTTTCCATGCAGATTAATATTTCAGTAGAATGCAATGCAACTATTTCACTGTCACACACTCCTGAAAAGATGCAACTGTAGCTAATTTGATAATCCTTAGGCTGTGCGATCTGGCAAATTCCAGACTTTCTAAGTTGATCATTCCTTTTAAGTTTTTAGTTCCAAACATTTATGGAACCACTTCTGCAATTTAGGGACTATCTCAGAGTATAGCAGAAGAGTTCTTCCCCATGAGCTGACCAATATTTATTCCTCGTACAAAATCGCTCAAAAAAAATTATCTTTCCATCCCTCTCTTCCACGTATACTGTGCTTTAGGTCTTAACTTCCAGTAGAAATATAGAAAAATAGTAACTAGAAGTAGGTGTAGGCCATTTGGCTCTTTGAGCCTGTTTCGTCATTCGTTTTGATTATGGATGATCATTGAATTCAATGTCCTTAACCCTCCTTCCCCCCATATCTCTTGATCAGTGATGTCTGTTAACTTTCCTCTAAGTGAACATCCAGGCTTAACCAATCAAGCACAGTGAGCATCAATTGTAAACAGACTCATGTATTTAAACACAGAACAATTGATCATTACATTGCTGTTTGTGGGAGCTTGCTGTGCATACTATTGCTCTTACATTTTCTATGTAATGACAGTCTATGACAGGCATATTAACAAGTATTTCATTAGCTATAAATTACTTTGGGATTGCTTGAAGTTGGAAAAGGCACTGTATAAATGCAAATTCTCTCGAGTTTTTGAACATCTAGAATAATTTGACTATTGTGTTGGGTCTTACAAATTGCACCTTTAAAATGCAACCATATCATGCACCATATTCTCATTTGACCACCTGATGCTCCTCCCATTTAAGCACTTCTCTTATCCTGTTTTATCGGTCTTTTAGTTCCCTGTTCCGTGGAGAATTTTCAGAAAAACTAGCTGCATAAAACCATAGGAAATAGGAAGAGAAATAGGCCATTTGGCCCATTAAGTCTGCTCCATCATTCGATGGGATCATGATTGATTTGATGTGATAATCCTCAACTCTACTTCCCTGCCTTATCATCATAACCCTAAATTCCTTTACTGATTAAAAATCTATCTATCTCAGCCTTGAACACACTAAAAGACCCAGCCATTGTAACTTTCCGCAGCAAAAAATTCTACAGATTCACTCATTCTGGGGGAATTTCTCCTCATCTCCATCTTACATGGATGATCCATTTATTCAAAGACTATGCCCTCTGGTCCCACAAGGGGAAACAACCTTTCAGTATTTATTCTGTCAAGCACCCTGAGAATCCCATATATTTCAAGGTTATCTCTTATTTTCCTAAACTCCAATGTGCATAGACCCGAACTATTCAACCTTTCTTAATGATATTATATATAAAACCATAGAATCCCTGCATTGCAGAAAGAGGCCATTCCACCCATCCATTGCACCAAATCTCTGAAAGAACATCTTATCCAGGTCCACTTCCTGCCCCATCTTTGTAACCCTGCACATTTACCATGACTAATCTATTTAACCAACACATCTTTGCACAATCAGGGACAGTTTAGCATGGCTAATCCATCTAATCTGCATAAGATCAGCTTAATATACGGTGTATGATGGAGGCAGTGAAGAAGCTGTTCTTGAATTGGTTGGCATGTAATCTTAGACTTTTGTATCTTTTCCTCGATAGAAGAAACTGGAACAGAATGTGGTCGGGGTACATAGGGTCCTTGATTATGCTGCCTGCTTTTATGTAGATAGTGTCAATGGATAGGAGGTTGATTTGCATAATGGACTAGGCTACCTTCACAACCCTTTGTAGTTTCATTCAGTCTTGGACAAAGCAGAAGTCATACCAAACTATGATACATCCAGAAAGGATACTTTGTATGGTGCATCTGTAAAAATTGGTGAGATTTATAATGGAATTGCTGAATTTATTTAACCTCTTGAGAAAGTAAGGATATTAGTGGCTTTTATTTGATTTGATTTGATTTATTATTGTCATATGTCACTGTACATTAATACATTACAGTGAAAAGTATTATTTCTTGCGTGCTATACAAACAAAACATACCGTACATGGGAAATGAAAGGAAAGAGTGCAGAATGTGGTGTTACAGTCATATCTAGGGTGTAGATCAACTTAATATGAGTTAGGTCCATTCAAAAGTCTGATGGAAGCAGGGAAGAAGCTGTTCTTAAGTGGGTTGGTATGTGTCCTCACGTTTTTATACCTTTTTCCCGATAGAAGAAAGTGAAAGAGAATATGTCCATGGTATGTGAGGCCCTTGAATATGCTGGCTGCTTTTCCAAGGCAGCAGGAAGTGTAGACAGAGTCAATGGACGGGAGGCTGGTTTGAGTGGTGGACTAGGCTCTCAACCCTTAGAATTTCTTATGGTCTTGGATAGAGCAGGAGCCATACCAAGCTGTGATGCATCTAGAAAGAATGCTTTCTATGGTGCATCTGTAAAAGTTGGTGAAAGTTATAGTGGACATGCTAAATTTCCTTAGTCTTCTGAGAAATAGAGGCACTGGTGAGCTTTCTTAACTATAGTGTCGGTGTGGGAAGACCAAGACATGCTGTTAGTGATCTGGGCGTCTAATAACCTGAAGCTCCTAATCATTTTTAAATTGTCCCCAATGATGTAGATAAAGAACAAAAAACAAAGAAAATTACAGCATAGGAAAGGCCCTTTGGCCCTCCAAGCCTATACTAACCATACTGCCAACTGAACAAACCCCCTATTCTTTCAGAGACAGTGTCTTCTATTCCCATCTTATTCATGTATTTGTCCAGATGCCTCTTAAATGTCACTATTGTATCTGCTTCTACCACTTCTCCCGACAGCAAGTTCCAGGCATCCACCACCCTCTGCATAAAAAACTCCTTTAAGCCTTACCCCTCACCCCTTAAACTTATGCCCCCTAGTAATTGATTCTTCCACCCGAGGTGACTATCCATTCTGTCGACGTCTCTCATAATCTTGTAGACTTCTATCAGATTGTCCTTCAATCTCCGTCGTTCCAGTGAGAACAAACCAAATTTCTCCAACCTTTATTAGACCTTCCAAAATGCATAACTTCACATTTGTCTGGATTAAACTCCATCTGCCATCTCTCTGCCTAAGTCTCCGAGCGATCTATATTCTGCTGTATTCTCTGATGCTCCTCGTCACTATTCACAAATCCACCAACCTTTGTGTCGTCCGCAAACTTACTAATCAAACCAGTTACATTTTCCTCTAAATCATTGATATATATTACAAACAGCAAAGATCCCATCACTGATTCCTGAGGAACACTACTTATCACGGCTCTCCATTCAGAAATGCAGTCTTCCACTGCTACCCTCTGTCTTCTATGATCAGGGCAGAGGTATGCCCTCCACTATGCTTCCTGAAGTCAATGACTATCTCCTTCATTTTGTTGACATTAAGGGAGATATTATTGTCGTGCACCAGTTTGCTGGATTCTCTATCTTTTTCCAGTAATCTGTTTCATCATTGCTTGAGATCTGATCCACAACAGTGGTGTCATCAGCAAGCTTGAAAATTGAATTGGAGGAGGATTTGGCCCCACAGTTGGAGGTGTGTATAAGGAGTAGAATGGGGGCTGAGAACACAGCCTTGCAGAGCACCAAGGCTCAGGAGAAGGTGTTGTTGTCTCTCCTTACTGATGACAGTCTGTGGTTTAGGAAGGCCAGAATCCAGTTGCAGAGGGAGGAGCTGACCCCCGCCACCAAGTTTGGAGATGAGTCTCACAGGAATAGAGATGTTAAATGCTGCAAGCCTTGCCCACCCTGGATTTGAGGCGGACAAGGCTTGTAGAATGGCATTGTCCATTGGCCTCAGGCGGGATCTAATAAATCTCGGGTGGGTGAGGTGGTAAAATTCTGGCCATAGTCTATAAACAGAAGTCTGATATAGAGAGTTATGTTTTCTAGATGTCCCAGGGTTGAGAGAAGGAACAGGAAGATAGCTGTGGACCTGTTGTGGCAGTAGGAAACTATAATGGATCCAACATTTGGGAGACTGGAATTGCTTTGTGCCATAACTAATCTTACATTGGAACATAGCATGGAGGGACCAGGACAAGGTGTTGGCAATGTGGACACCTAGAAACTTGAAGCACATAACCATTTCCACTTCATCACCTGTAGACAAGGGCACGTCCTCGATTACACTTCCTAAAGTCGATGACTATCTCTTTTGTTTTACTGACATTGAAGGAGAGATTATCTCATCACACCAGTTCACTAGATTCTCTATTTATTTCCTGTACTCTGTCTCATCACCGAGACTGAGATTGTTTGAGATTGTTTGTGAATGGGAAATGTGCACAGGGATACATGCGTGTTCTGCGGACTTCCTGTTGCTCCATGCTTAAATAAGAAAGAATGCTCACAGCACAATTCACTAGCTTGAGAAGTTTTGATGTTTTCCACCAATCCCTGCATCAGCTTTCACCCCTGTTGTAATGTTTCATAAGCTATTACAACTGATCGAAAATTGGAAAATAAAAATGGAGACATGCCAGCAGTGCAGAGTGTTAGCAAATGAGTAATGGATTTTAAATCCAATGCTTTGGTGATTTTGATTGACATTAAGGGCTGGCCCGGCATCTCCAGAAATTGGAGATTAATCTCCCAGACAGGGCTGTGAATAACCTGGGGAAAAGTCATATCGACAGTAAAGAAATTGTGAGGTTTTTTTTCTCATCTTTTTTGAACACTTTCATATATTTATCACAAAGTTCTGGAGTAGGAGAAAAGGGTGTTTATCTGACATTGAAGAATCATTCAGTTGCATGACAAAGCATTTGCTTGCTTGCCAGTTGTCAATAGAGCCATAGAATCCCTACAATGCAGATAGAGACCATCCAGCCCATCAAGTCTGCACTAACTCTCTCAAAGGGCACTGCACCCAGACCAACCCCATTGTTCTATCCCCATAACCCTGTGACCTTACCCTGGCTCATCCTTCTAGCATTCACAAGTTTGAATACAAAGGAGAAATTTAGCATGGCCATTAACCCAATCTGCACATCTTTGGACTGTGGTGTGAGAATGTAACCGGATGATTACTTTGATTGGATGTAATATAACCAATGTAATGTAAGAGTCAGCTGACCTCAGAAAAACATGGAACCAATTACAAAGTGATGTAATAGTCAGCTGACCAGCTGATTTACTATAAGTAGGAAACTATTTGGAATTGGGGAGAGCTTGGAGTGGCCTAGGGCGAGGCCCCAAGTTTGGAGTAATGATGTTTTTCTATGTCTTTGATATATAAGTTGGAGTAAGTTTTTTTTGTATTTTCATTAGCTGCGTTCTGAAGAAACATGTGAGAGGAGCACCCAGAGGAAACCCAATCAATCTCCTCCTAGCCAAGGACAACCATTTCACCAATCTATCCACATGATTGAAGTCTTTCATGCTCTGAATCATTGTTGTAAATCATTTCCCTACTCTTTCTAAAACATTGACATCCTTCCCATTGAGGCTCAACCAGTATTTTATAAAAGTTCAAAATACTTGCTTTGTACTCTGTGCCCTTTGCTAATGCAGACTTCAGCATAATTTATTAACTGCTTTCTCAACCTTCCCTGCCATCTTCCATGATTTATGCATATGTACACCCAGGTCCCTCTGTTCCTGCATTTCCTTTAGAATTGTACCCTTTACTTTATATCACCTTTCCTCATTTTTCTGACCAAAATGCATTTCTTTACACTTCTCTACATTAAATCTCATCAGCCGTGTGGCTGCCCATTCTACCAGCCTGTCCATATCATTTTAAAGTCTATCACTACACTTTTCACAATACTTCCAACTCTTGCATCGTCTTCCTTAATTGTCCTTGAGAGAATGGTTGTGAGCCACCTTGTGGAACCATTGCAGCTTCAGTAGTGCTGGTGCACCCACAGTAAGGTTAGGGACAAAGTCCAGGATTTGACAGAGGTCATAAACCTTCCTCTGGAGGTCACAGTACATGACATTCCACATCCACCTTCCCTACCATCCCACTTTCAATCCATTGGTTCCCTGATATGTCTAGCATCATGGCAGTTAGAGCATAAACAAATTCTTTAGACTTGATTGCATACAATATAGGTACATACAAACAAGGAGCAGGAAAAATAGTTTTAAAGTTAAAGTTTATTTATTAGCCACAAGATGGCTTGCACTACAACAAAGTTGCTGTTAAAATCCCCTAGTCACCACGCTCTGGTGCCTGTTTGGGTACACTGAGGGAGAATCTAGCATGGCCAATCCACCTAACTAGCATGTCTTTCAAACTGTGGGAGGAAACTGGAGCACCCGGAGGAAACACATACAGACACGGGGAGAGTATGCAGACGCCGCACAGACAGTGACCCAAGCTAGGAATCGAAGCTGGGTCCCGGGCTATGAGGTAGCAGTGCTAACTCCTGTGTCACCATGCTGCCATTCAGAGGAGGCTATTCAGCCCCTTAAGCTCATACAGCCATTTAATAAGATTGTGGCTGATAATATTGTGATCTCAAATCTGCATCCCATTTACCCACGATAATCTTTTACCTCTACCCTTGCCTAAGAAGAATCTATCCTCCTCTGCCTCAAAAATATTCAAAGCCTCTGCTTCCATCAGCTTTTCAGAAAGAGAGTTCCAAAGACTCATTGCCCTCGGAAAATATTTTGCCTCATCTCCAATTTAAGTAGGCCACCCTTTAGTTTTAAACAACAACCCATAGTTCTAAATTCACCCAAGAACCTCAAAACCTTGTATGTTTCAATAAAGTCACCTCTTACTCTTCCAAACTGCAGAGCTTACAAGACTCACCTATCCAAAACTCCTTCATAAGACAACCCATCCCCATTCCAGGGTGTGAGTCTGGTAAACCTTCTCTGAACTGTTTCCAATGCATTTACATTTTTCCTTAAATAAGGAGACCAATATAAAACACAGAACTCCAGATGTGGCCTCACTAGCACCCTATGTAATTGAAGGAAAACCTCCCTAATTCTATATTGGGTAATTGTTAACAGTGTGTACAACAGTCCTCCAGTCTCCATCTACGTAATTCTTATAACTGATAAACAAAAGATACTCAATGAAACTGTAAAGTAAATAGACATCCTTTACTTCCATTCCCTTGTTATGTGTCTAAGGGATTCATATTGAATTCCTGAAGACTCCAAACCAGCTTGGAAAGAAGGCAGTTCTCTTCCTTCTGGCTTCCTAGTCAAGGATCTGGGCTTTGCATTGCCAACTTTGGGCCTTATCTCCTGTGACTTTCTGACCATTGAAGGTGTATGTCCAACATTCTGGCATGCACACTCTGCCCACAGCACCAAGCCAGAAAGCAACCCTCAATGGGACTTGTTGTAAGCACAATACTTCCTTGTCAGTGATCAGTGCAGCAAACATTTTTCTGATCAGTTATTCAGCCTGAGGAGCTGTGCAAGTTTGGGAGAATGTACCTGTGTGCATGTTGAAGAGGATGTGGAAGATATTGAAAGGGTGCAGAGGAATTTACAAGGATGTTGCCTGGATTGGGCGGCATGCCTTATGAGGATAGGTTGAGGGAGTTCGGTCTTTTCTCCTTAGAGAGATGAAGGATGAGAGGTGACCTGATAAAGGTGTATAAAATGTTGAGAAGCATTGATTGGATGAATTGTCAGAGGCTTTTCCCCAGGGCTGAAATGATGGCCACAAGAAGACACAGGTTTAAGGTGCTGGGGAGTAGGTACAGAGGAGATGTCAGGGGTAAGTTTTTCACTCAGAGGGTGGTAGGTGAGTGGAATCGGCTGCCATCGGAGATGGTGGAGGTGGATTCGATCGTGTCTTTTAAGAAACTTCTGGATGAGTATATGAGACTTAATAGGATTGAGGGTTATAGGTAAGCCTAGTAGGTAGAGATATGTTTGGCGCAACTTGTGGGCTGAACGGCCTGTTGGTGCTGTAGTTTTTTCCATATTCTATGTTGATAAATGACAAGAGATGGCAAAGAAAACAGAGCGTCATACAGAATTGGGCAACTGTGATTAGGAGAAATCTCTTCTTTCAGCAGACTTTGTATCTTTGGAATTCTCTTCCACAGAGTGCCTTGAATATTTGAACATATTCAAGGCTGAGATCAATGGATTTTTCCACTCTAAAGCACTCAAGGGGTACAGGAATGGGCGGAAAAGTGGAGTTGAGGCAGAATATCAGCCATGAGTGTATTGAGTGGTGGAGCAGGCTCAAAACACCATTTGGTTTACTCCTGCTCCTATTTCTTAAGTTCCAGGCATCACCATCACTGTCCCCCAATTGTACCACTCCTTCCCATAACAACTATCCCCAACCTCACCATCAATCCTTCCCATTACTCCTTCCCATAACTCCTCCCCCACTCTTCTCCCCATCATAAGTACCAATCCCCATCACCACCATCGCTATCCTCCCATCAATTCTTGCTCCCCCATCCCCTGTTCGCCCCCGTTCCTGACTCCCTATCTGCCCAAAACGTTCCATGCTGATAGGATTGGGATTTTGGGGTTTGTGGTAAACTCTCCAGGGATTTTCCTTTCTGCCCTCTTATAAATCCTAGAATCATAGAATGATTAGAGTACTGAAGGAGGATATTTAGCACATTGGTGGGCTCTTGGCAAAATGTGCAACAACCTCTGGGACATCTAAGTTCAGAATTTCCTGAGCAGGAGCAGGTCATGGTGAGAGAACCACTATCAACATGTTGGGGATTGCCATTGACCAGAGACTGAACTGGACTGATCGTAATACTGTGGCTACAAGAACAGGACAGAGTTGTCCTAAGGTGAAAAACTCACCTCCAGACTCCTCAAAGCCTGTCCACCATTTACAAGCCACAAGTCAGGAATCTAGTGGAATACTCTCCTCTTACCTGGATGAATGCAGCTCCAACAGCATTCAGAAAGTACAACACCATGCAGTACAAAGCAACCCACTTGATTAGCTACAAAACATTCACTCCCTCCACCACTGACATACAGTGGAAGAAATGTGTACCATCTACAAGATGCACTGCAGGAACACATCAAACTCCTTAGAAACATTCTTCCAAACTATAATCCAGAAGGACAAGGACAGCAGACATGTAGGAACACCACCATCTGGAAGATTCCCTCTAAGTCATACCATCCTGATTTGGAAGTACATCCACTTCCACCGCAACTCCCTCCCTAACAGCACTGTGGGTGTACCTACACTACATGGTCTGCCCTGGTTGAAGAAGACACCTCACAACCACCTTCTCAAAGGCAATTAGGGACGATCAACACATGCTACACTAGCTAGCGACGCCCACGTCCCAAGAATAAAGAAACAGTAGCTGCTATTTTACGACTTTGCTCAGGCAAAGCTCGTAAAATCCCACCTGAGACCAATGTAGGATTCTGTTCTGCGAGCCACGCCCATCCCGATTCCAGGATGGGCATCACGATAGAATTCCGGCCAGTTGGCAGGTCAGAGAGCCCTCCTACAACTGTTGGCAAAAATGTGTTAGTTCTTTCTACAAACGTTAATTTGCATGAATAAATTTGTGCATATGCCTCCAACCAGTTATATCGCTGGGAGTCCGTGCTAATTTAATTTTTTTTTATATACTCCAAACATATTTCTATCAGTCAGGATAAAGCCTTTAGTTATCTCAGCCACAGGCTGTACTGAGGAAAGTGATCTTTGCTGACAGAGGAACTGCAGAATTCCAGATAGAGTGTGACCTCTTGAAGTTTTATAATTCAAATGGCCATGCTTTGCATATCAAAGCAGGCTGGCTGATTGAAGTTTATTGTTCTGAATGCTTAGTCTGCTCCACTTTCAGTAACAGCAAATATTAAGTAGCTGCACATCCCTCAGTCTAATTGCAGCTTCTTCCTTTCATCCCCAGCTATTGCACAGGATAAAAATGATCCCTTAATCAATTGGAACAACATGAATATAACCAAAAGAAAAATGTTCAGAGAATTTAGCCTTTTCATTACGGGCAGAGAGGAAGATGGCAGACTGTATTTTTGGCTGTAGTCAGTTAAAATACAGTGCTGTTCATATCAGTTACATGGAGATCTAAAGCTGCCTTTAAAGATAAGAACCCCATCACAGGCTCAGAGTCCACACCGAGCTGATAAACCAGGTTTCGCAGTGAATGTCATGGAGTTTCACTGACAACATTAAGTTATTATACCTCAATTTACCTCTTCATATCTCTCCTAATCACTTTGGCCAAAATGATAGAATTCCTACAGTGCAGAAGGAGGCTGTTCGGCCCATCAAGTCTATACTGATTCCCCAACAGGGCATCCTACCCACCCTATCCCCACAACAAATGTATTTACCACGCTAATCCCCCCCAACCTATACATGTTGGGACATTAAGCAGCCAGTCCGTCTATCCTACACATTTTATTTCATTAATTAATGGGATGATTCGTTTATTCATGGGCATCACCAGATGGCCAACATTTATTGCCCATCTCTAGTTGTCCTTGAGAAGGTGTTGGTGAGCTGCCTTCTTGAAATGCTGCACTCCACGTTCTGTGGGTTGACCCACAATTCCATTAGAGAAGGAATTCCAGGATTTTGATCCAGCAATGATGAAGAAACAGTGATATATTTCCAAGTCTTTGAAAACCAGAGCATCTAATGAAACCCTTGCAGACACAGGCCGAATATGCAAACTCCACACACTTACGCTAGGCTGTAATCAACCCTAGCTCCCCCGGCACTGTGAGATAGCAATGTTAACCACTGTGCCACTTCCCTCCCCTTGTATTGAATCATCGACTGCTTCATTAGAAAAGGGGGCTTTTCTGCCCATCATACAAGTGCCAGCTCTTTTAAGGAACTACTAAATTAGTCCAATCCCCTTCCTCTTCCCCTATGTAACTTTGCGAATGTGTTCTTTGTATATCCATATTTTTTTTACTACTGAATCACTTTCCACCAACCTTTCAGCTAATGTGTTCAGGGTCAAAAGCCCATTCAATTCCTGAATATTTTATGAATTTATCCATCCTCAAATTATCATTTGCATCCAAAATACTCCCTGTAGATGTATCCATTCGGCTCCCAATTCCAGATGGGTTATATCTAAAAGTGGTCACATGGTATGGGTGGTCGGTCCAAAGACGCTTCTGCATGATTAACGTGCATTCCTGAGGAAGTGCAATATAGAACATCACAGCACAGTACAGGCCCTTCGGCCCTCGATGTTGCGCCGACCAGTGAAACCAATCTAATGACCCTCTAACCTAAACTATTCCAATGTTCTCCAGAAATATGTATGAGAAGAAGAACAGGGAATGGTGAGTTCACACTGAAGAAAGTGCAGTGAATTTCAATAAAAGCATATTACTGCAGATGCTGGAATCTGAAACCAAAAGAGAAAACACTGGAAAATCTCAGCAGCATCTGTAACGAGAGAAATGAGCTCCAAATGACCGGGTTAGTCTTTTCTCCCCTTCCAGATGCTGCCAGACCCGCTGAGATCTTCCAGCATTTTCTGTTTGGTTTCAGAGAAGCTCAGTCGTTGCGTGCTGTGACTAACATTGCCAGCTTAGTGGAAAAGACGGTCTAATGGAGCAGAGATGGTTGTATCATAAAGTGCGGTGCAGTTGGTTGTGAGAAATGGCACAGAAAAGGAGTTAAGGTTGGCATAGATCAACCATGATCGTATGTGGAGCAGGTTCGAAGGGTCTGGTGGTCTATTCCTGTTTTTAATCCTTGTGTTCTTGTTGCAAGTTTTGTTCAGCAATATTATTTTGAAATTCCACTGCGTGGTCTGAAATATGATAACAGTTTAAAATATGCTTTGAGGAAAAAAACCTACCATCAATACCTGACTCCAGTCCCAATGTGGTTGACTTTTAATGAGCTGCAGAAGTGGCCTAGCAAGCTGCATTGTCATATCAAACTCAAAGGAACTGCGGCAGCACAAGAAGCAAGCGCACTACCAGCTTCTCAGGGAAACTAAAGATGAGTAATAAATGCCCATCTTGCCCATAATGTGCACCAAACAAAGAAAAATGAAAAAAGAAATACTGATATACCCTAATTGAAATTAGGCAGCATTGAATGCAAGCTCATTTAAACACAGGTGTATTTACTATTTTAGAGCAAGAGATGGGGGCGCAGTGGCACAGTGGTTAGTACTGCTGCCTCACAACGCCAGGGACTTGAGTTCAATTCCAGCCTCAGGTCACTGTCTGTGTGGACTTTGCACGTTCTCCCCGTGTCTGTGTAGGTTTTTTTGGGGTGCTCCAGTTTTCCCACAGTCTTAAGATGTGCAGGTTATGGTGATTGGCCATGCTAAATTGCCCCTTAGTGTCAGGGGGAATTAGGTGGGACTGTAAATATGTGGGGTTATGGGTAAGGGACCTGGGTGGGATTGTTGTTGGTGCAAGCTCGATGGGCAATCCTCTCAATGGCCTCCTTCTGCGCTGTAGGGATTCTATAATTCTGTGGCAATGGAAGCTGCATTTTAAGATGATATTAACTGAGATCCATGGCAAAAGTGTGAGATGTAGCATTTATTTCATGAAACTCGGGAAAATTATTAATGCATTCTTGGCAAAGAGGTAATACTAGAAGATCAGGTTCATTTGAATATTATGCTTTAGGACTGTCTTGTTAATTTAAAATCAATTAGGAAGGAGCTCATGTGACCTGTTCTGACATTGCTGACCAACAGGCCTAGCTGTTAAAGATGAAATAGAGGTCTGGGTTGCTTTGTTTGAAAGATGGTTTAAGGTGTTCATGCATGGGAATAATAGCTACTCTTTTGTTTACAGTGGTTAGACAACTAATCTCCAAAGTTGCAGGCAGATGATGAAAATGTTAGATTATCAGAAGTTATGCTTTAAACCGTCCATGTACTTCCAACATAAAAGAGAGTTGGGTCCAATAGCTAATCAGCTTTTCTACAGGCCCATACAAGGTCATGATGCCATGCTGGTGGGCTTTGAGAGGGGATGGGTCACTAAGACATCTATGAGACTTGCGGATACAGTTAGTGTGCCAAGGTCCAGGAAAAGGGGGAGCAGCTAAAGACCAAGGGCAAGATTTTCCAGCCACACTCGCCCCAAAACCAGAAAATCCTACCCAAGGTCAACAGACCTAGGCATGCTCCACCAATACCAACCTAACCCCCACTCCCCCCCACCCCCCCCACTCCCCCAGCATGCTACAATTCCTGTGCAAGGCTGGACGGGAAAACTCCCTCCCTCCACCCCCAAAAACTCTCCATGGTTCACTGTGCAGGAATACAGGAGGAATCTCACGTTTGGATTCAAAAGGCCAAATTTACAAAACATTGGAACAAAGTTGGAAGATTTGTCGAACTTGTGATGGAGACAAAATCTCTAAAACTCTCACCTTGAAGGACAGTTCTGCAATTACCGCTTACCAGGCTGAGAAATATAAAGAACAGTAGTAAACCCTTGGGAGCTAACAATCACTTTACTGGATCCGGGAGAATTGAATATCTACTTCAAGGACAACGTAATGTATATTCGTAAAGTTGTTTCTTTTTTTGGCAGTGTATAAATTACAGAACAGTACCTTCCATTTTTATTTTTACATATATGTGGCCTTCAAAAAAGTGCTTAGTCAATAGTGCTTTGAGTATCTTGTTACGGTAAAAGTCTTAAAATGAGAAATTCTGTCTCATCATTTATTAACTGGAAGTTTGAATTTCTTTTTAAAAGTTTTCAGTCTCCACAGGGCTCAAAACAGTATTTATTGAAAACTTGAGAGATTTGATTTCAGTGATATTTTTAAAATGCAGAGCAAAGGCAGGCAAAGAATTTTCCAGATATTCAAGGCTTTAGATTGTTTCAGGCTTTGAGTACCACATCAGCCTCTCCCTATAGAGTTTACAATGCTTTCTCAAAACTAAATGAATCATTAAATAAATTGAATCCTGATTTTGAATTCAGAATCCAGAGAAGTGAATGAAATGATTTGATTTGAATTTGATTTGATTTTATTTATTATTGTCACATGTATTAACATTCAGTGAAAAGTGTTGTTTCTTGCATGCTATACAGACAAAACATACCGTTCATAGAGAAGGAAACAAAAGAGTGCAGAATGTAGTGTTACAGTCATAGCTACGGTGTAGACAAAGATCAACTTGATCAAGGTAAGTCCATTCAAAAGTCTGACAGCAGAGAAGAAGCTGTTCTTGAGTTGGTTGGTACGTGACCTCAGACTTTTGTATCTTTTTCCAAAAGGAAGGTGGTGAAAGAGAGAAGGTCCAGGGTGTGTAGGGTCCTTCATTATGCTGACTGCTTTGCCAAGGCAGCGGGAAGTATAGACAGAGTCAATGGATGGGAGATTGGTTTGCGTGATGGGTCCACAACTTTTTGTAGTTTCTTGCGATTTTGGGCACAGCAGGAGCCATACCATGCTGTGATACAACTAGAAAGAGGGCTTTCTATGGTGCATCTGTAAAAGTTGGTGAGAACCATAACTGACATGCCAAATTTCCTTAGTCTTCTCAGAAAATAGAGGCATTGGTGGTCTTTTTTAATTACACTGTTAGCATGGGGAGACCAGGACAGTTTGTTGGTGATCTGGTCACCTAAAAACTTGAAGCTCTCGATTCCTTCTACTTCATCCCTGTTGATGTAGATAGGGACATGTTCTCTTTTACGCTTCCTGAAGTCAATGACAATCGTCTTCATTTTGTTGACATTGAGGGAGAGTTTATTGTTGCTGCACCAGGTCACCAGATGCTTTATGTCATTCCTGTGCTCTGTCTCATCATTGTTTGAGATCCAATCCACTATGGGAGTGTCATCAGCAAACTTGAAAATCAAATTGGGAGGGGAATTTGGCTGCACAGTTATAGGTGTATAAGGAATATAGTAGGGGGGCTGACAACACAGCCTTGTGGGGCACTGGTGTTGAGGATGATCGTGGAGGAAGTTTTGTTGCCTATCCTTACTGATTGTGGTCTGTGGGTTCGGAAATTCAGGATCCAGTCACAGAGGCAAGTGCCAAGGTCCAGGCCATGGAGTTTGGAGATGAATTTCATGGGAATAATAGTGTTGAAGGGTTTATTGTATGAGGAATGGTTGAGAACTGTGGGCCTGTACTTGTTGGAGTTTAGAAGAATAAGGGGAGCTTTTATCAAAACTTACAGGATACTGCGGGGTTTAGATAGAGTGGACATGGAGAGGATGTTTCTACTGGAAAGAAAAACTAGAACCAGAGGGCACAACTTCAGGCTAAAGGGACGATCCTTTCGAACAGATGTGAGGAGGAATTTCTTCAGCCAGAGAGTGTGAATCTGTGAAGCTCTTTGCCTCAGAAGGCAGTGGGGGCCAGATCATTGAGTGTCTTTAAGACAAAGATAGGTTCTTGATTAATAAGGGGATCAGGGTTATGGGGAAAAGGCAGGAGAATGGGGATGAGAAAATTATCAGCAATGATTGAATGGCGGAACAGACTCAATGGGCCGAGTGGCCTAGCTCTGCTCCTATGTCTTTTGGTCTGAGTGAATTCTTGAATCATTTCCAACATGTGATTGTCTTTCAAACAGTTTTCCTTTACCTTGCAAAGCTCATTTGCTTCACCTTAACTATTCTTTGTCCTGCCCAGTTTGTACAGATACATTTATGAGAGATGGATTTTTTACTTGTCTTGCACATGAAAGTAGTTTGTGCCTTTGTGTGATTGTATAGTCCAAGGGACAGTAAATAACATCTGTTTACATCTGTCCCCGTTTCTATGTGGTTTAATTTAAATCTATGCAATATTATTTTCACTTACTCCAACTTGTTTAAATTATTAATGCCACAAGTAGCTTTAGATTAACACTGCAATGAAGTTACTGTAAAAATCCCCCAGGCCCCTGTTTGGGTACACTGAGGGAGAATTTAGAATGGCCAATGCCAGCACATCTTTTGAAGTGTGGGAGGAAACCGGAGCACCTAGAGGAAACTCATGTAGATGTGGAGAGAACATGCAGATTCTGCACAGAAATTGCCCCAAGCAGGAATTGAACCTGGATCCCTGTTGCTCTGCTAACCACCGTGCCACCCCAAGTAAGCACCGCTGTTTACATCTGTCCCTGTCTTTGTGTCGATTAACTCAAATCTACACAGTGTTATTCCCACACACATAACCCCAAGTTGAGCATTGATCCCGATCTCAGGGACTGACCTTATGAATTGATTCGATGTACCAAGTGCTGGTAATCTGCTTACACTTGGAGTGTACAAGCATTGTCTGTAAAACAAGAGAAAAGTTTAAATTTTCATTGAAGGGATAAATAAGCTGAATAATTGAAGATGCCAGAACGTCAGAACCATTCTATTAACAGATTTGAGTGCCTTTACTTGTGCACTGCCTGCTAAATGGTGGATCAGTACTAACATCTGCAACACATCGGATGAATTTGGTTCTGTGATAATAAGTTGCTGTTAATTACCACTGACTATATATAACCTGGGCAGAAGCCACAAAACATGCTTGCTGACACCTGTGGGTAACACATTAATTAAGTGTTTTTGTTCCTATTGCTAAAGGCCCAACTAATTCGCCACTATTTCCTCTCTTTGGTAGCTTTCCAGAATTTATCCGCACCCCATCATTTTATTGCCTCCCACACTAATGTCACCAATTTATTTTGCCCTCAAGCCCTTTTGTTACGCCAGATATGAACTCTGGATTTAATATTTGAGTCAGGACGCTTTAATTACCGGTTACTTGTGGAGGACGTTAAAAATGAAATAAGCATGTCTGCTGTTCTAGCTAAAAATCCTAATCAAGCTCCTGATGCTTCCCCTTTCCCTGAAGGTTCACCCAGGCTGTTATGCAGCACATCAAATAAATATGATTTGTGATACTGCAGAGGGAGAGGCTGCAAAGAAAACAACATCTGATGATTAATGCTGACAGTGCAGGTTACAGTCAGGAGTGCCACAGAAAGAGAAGAAACAGATTTAATAAGAAACACTTCCGAACATGAGGTATTAGATGCTAACAAGAATCTTGGACTTTAAGAGAGGGAGGTTTGCCCCTTTTTGAATTGAACGGTGACCTGCAGTTGAAGGAAAACAGAACGCTGACCGCTTTGACAAGACGTTGGATTGACCATAGTTAACAAGTTGGACCGCAGCATCTGATACTCCAGCTCTGCAGAACTAGTCCCGGCCAAGAAACCATGCAGAATTAATTAGCCAGCTACTGTGTGCACCAGCTACGTGACTCTCTGGCTTCGAAGCCTGCAGATGGATCCAGTCTGTCAGCAGGAACTCTCTCGTGTGGTTATCAACGACGTTACAAAGTTTCTCCCCTGCATCCCCCAGTCTTATCTCAGCGGAGGTGAAATAGCTTCATGGGTTTAATCAGGGCCCACTGGCTTCAGGTCACACTGCTGACAGGGTCTGTAATTGGAATATTCGACATCCCCAAGGTAAAATAACATTTATCAAGGTGTCTTTCCAGAACAGGCCTGTCATGTCTAAAGAAGTCTATCATTGTGGAGGTTTTTATTTCAAGCTGCTGCAGTTTACGATCATATCCAGTACCAAATCCACAGCAGAAAGTCTCCATCCCACACACACACAGCATTGTGCCAAAATTAACACTCTGAAAGCCCCAATCAATTAATGTACAGCTGCATGCAATAAAACTTAGCTTTCCTATTGTAAAAATAATATGTCATTCTAATAGTGCAGGAAGCCCGACTGGAAAGGAACATTGTTTATTTACAGAACACAAAGTAAAGCCACTGCTGTGGTGTACACACACTAGTCCCTGTCTGGGACTGTAGCTCAGCTCACACTAGTCCCAGTCCTGGGCCTGCCCTATAAAAGGTACAAGCGATGAGTTCTAGATGGTCACTCACTACCTGTTACCAGGGGAACTCGTATTCAATGAGCCCCACAGGGAGATCTATCAGTGATTCCCCGTGGACTTCAACTGGGGTTTTCATGGTTATTCCAAGGTACACAACAACACTATCCCACAGATTAATGAGACGATTTTAAAGACTGTGAAATTGCACTCCGTAGGGGTGGCCAAAAATGGAATACACCATTCTTTCAGCACTGCCAGTTTAACCTGGGTATTGTCCCCAGGCTGGAAAGGGTGCTGGTAGTTTCATGCTATGTGTAAGTCGGAAGTACCAGGGTGGTTGCGTTATGACGTCAGGTAGCTATTGAAGCTGATTTGACATGCTCTATGGGAAGGTGGACCACATGGATCCCATGAACACCTATAATCACACTCCATTGAGCATGCATTTAGCTGTATGAGGAACCTCCCACTGTCTCAATTTAAAGGGACCAACTTTAACTTTCACCTTTTGAATTTTGGTAAATCGGATGCATCCATTCATTGAGGACAGAGGGTTTTTTTAATCCTGTCTGCATAAAGGTTGCAACAGCTATGAGAGGAGGAGGAGGAGGAGGAAGGGCACACAGAATACAACCAGAATCACTTGCTCTGCGTGTGTTGCTCCACAGTGCCTGCTCAGACTCTGCTTCCCAGTGGACTATCCCTTCACCACCACGGTGGCCCTGACATTCCCTATCTTACCACTGATTTAGGATCCCTGATCACTAACACTTTCCCTTGCACAAGATCTCAATAGAAGTGAGATGTATGAAGAAAGATTGACTAGGTTAGGATTGTTCTCATTGTAGTTCAAACAATTGAGGGCCAGGGAATCTCACAGAGACTTATTAAATTCTAACAGGACTAAACAGAGTAAATGTAGGGAGGATGTTCCCGATGTGGGAGAGTCCAGAGATCGGAGTCACAGTCTGAGGATTCAGGGTAGACCATTTAGGACGGAGGTGAGGAGACATTTCTTCACCAAAGAATGGTGAGCCTGTGAAGTTTATTAACACAGGAAGTAGTTCACGCCAAAACATTGAATGTATTCAAAATGCAGCTGGATATAATGCTTGGGGCAAATGGAATCAAAGGTTATAGGGAAAAAGCAGGATCAGGATCATGAGTTGATGATCAGCCATGATTGTGATGAATAGCAGAGCAGACTCAAAGGCCTCCTTCTGCCTCTATCTTCTATATTTCTATGTTTCTATGATATAATCTTCTGTGATATTTTTCTCAAAAAGCACATTCACTTGCACAAACATCAGTTGAAGGCTCCATTCTTGTACATTCGCTAGTACCTGCCTTATGAAGCATTATCATAAACAATCCCAGGGTGTGTTTAACAGAGATTGCTGAAAACAAGGCACCCAGGAACTTTATTAACTATATCTCACTATGTACAGGGATCAGTAAACATAGGACTTCTCCCAGAATCATCTCTCTCTGCGTTCCAGTGACACGAGATCTAACATCACTAACGACATATGTAAGTTATTAGTATGTAGATATTAACCCTTTATATTATATCTCCACATGTTTATCATTCTACTCATTAAATATCTAAACATCTTATTCCAACACCATCCCCCCCTCTTTCAGAAGCTGTTTGTGGCTGTCAACTCTGACCATGTTCTCACTCTCTTGGAGGACGTAGCTTCATATTCTTCCTCAAACATACTTAAATCAGTATTCGTGTTTAAGACGTACAGCATTCCAATTCTCTTCCCACATCTAGTGATGCACTAAGGCAGTGTTTTGTCTGTTTCCATAGTTAGTAATTCTTAGAACAGATCTGTAGTCTGTTGTCAGAGGTTTAGAACTCAAAGTGTGTGGCTGACCAGGAGTCTCTCCTGCTCTTACCTCCAGCCATAGGCATGTTTGGAAGGATTTGCAGGTTGACACTCAACCTGTTTGATCATGTTTTGAACCCCCCTTCCTTGACCATCAAGTCCTAGGGTGGGGTTCGAACCTGGAATTTCCAGCTCAGAGGCATAGATGCCTCACTGGGCCTCAAGACCTCATAAGGTGTACAGCATAAAGGCAATGAACTTGGGTTCATGAAGAGTGGAATTTGGAGGAATTATTTGAGAACGTTACATGTGAAGTGGATAATGGGGAACCTGTGGATGTGATGTATCTGGATTTCCAGAAGGCATTTGACAAGGTGCCGCACCAAAGACTGCTACATAAGATAAAGGTGCACAGTGTTACGGGTAATGTATTAGCATGGATAGAGGTTTGGTTAACTAACAGAAAGTAAAGAGTGGGGGTAAAGGGATGTTTTTCTGGTTAACACTCAGTGACTAGTGATGTGCCTTAGAGATCAGTGTTGGGACTGCAATTGTTTATGATTTACATAGATGATTTGGAATTGGGGACCAAGTGTAGTGTGCCAAAATTTGCAGATGATATTAAGACAGGTGGAAGAGCAAAGTGTGCAGAGGACACTGAAAGTTAACAAAGGGATTTAGATAATCTAAGTGAGTGGGCGAGGGTCGGGCAGATGGAGTACGATGTTGGTAAATGTGAGTTCATCCATCTTGGTAGGAATAACAGCAAAATGGACTATTATTTAAATGGTAAAAAATTGCAGCATATTGCTGTGCAGAGGGAGCTGGGTGTCCTTGCGCAAGAATCTCAAGGAGTTGGTTTGCAGGTGCAGCAGGTAATTAAGAAGGGAAATGGGATTTTATCCTTCATTGCTAGAGGGATGGAGTTTGAAAACAGCGAGATTATGTTATAGCTGGTGAGGCCACACTTGGAGTACTGTTACAATTTTGGTCTCACTACTTGAGAAAGGATTTACTGGTACTGGAGGGGGTGCAGAAGAGATTCACTAGGTTGATTTCAGAGTTGAGAGGAGAGACTGAGTAGACTGGGGCTATACTCATTGGAATTCAGAAGAATGAGGGTAATCTGATAGAAACATATAAGATTATGAAAGAAATAGATAAGATAGAAGCAGGGAAGATGTTTCCACTGGCAGGTGAAACTAGAACTAGTATAACCTCAAAATAAGGGGAGGCAGATTTAGGACTGAGTTGAGGAGGGTTGTGAATTTTTGGAATTCCCTGCCCAGTAAGCAGCTGAGGCTACATCATTGAATGTTTTTAAGGCAAAGATAGATAAACTTTTGAATAGTAAAAGAATTAAGGGTTATGATGAATGGGCGGATAAGTGGAGCTAAGTCCTCAAAAAGATCAGCCATGATTTTATTGAATAGTGGAGCAGGCTCGAGGAGCCAGATGGCCAACTCTTGCTCATAGTTCTTATGTTCTTATGCTCTTCTGAATAGTCTGCTTTATAGGTTGTGCTTCAGGCTGCCCTTTCTCAAAGCAACGAGGCTTGGTCAGCTTTTGTTAAGGTATGTAATGGATCTGTGATCTTCTGATCCCACATTTCCATTGACTGGCACAAGTATCCATTCTGTAAGTAACTCAATAATTCCTGTACCAGGAATGAAGTGCTGTGCAATCCCAATGTCATATTCAGGAATGAATTAGGTGGACAGACAGAAGAATGAAGGATGTTCTCAAGTGGGGTTGATGCTACCTTTGTTAGCACTCTCAAGTTTCACCTTTCTGCGTGTGTTTGTTTGGCCTGTGTATACTCTGCTTTCACAACACTATGAGTTTGCTGTTCACAAGATATTGGCATTGCTTGAGCTTCAACAGTTAAGGCAACAGTTGAATGTCACCTCAGGTTCTGTCCCTATACAGTGATTTACTAGATTAGGCTGTTGTTCCACTGTTTTTTTACCAGATTCAGAGAATCTTTGTATATCTGAAGTGTGTGAGATCAGTACACACCAGCAGTTTCAGTCACTTCCCTTCTGCCCCGATATCAGAGGGGTTAGTTTTGTGCTCTGCAATTGTCTCACTGACTGTTTTAGTTGCTTCTGTTCCTGCTTTCTCTTTGTGAGGGTCAGTGCACCAGGTTGTTCTTCATCATTGATGTCCTCAGAATACAGTAAGAAGTCTGACAACATCAGGTTTAAACCTAACTGATTTATTTGATAGTAAATTTATTTGATAGCGAGTTTACTATCAAATAAATCAGTCTGATTTAAACCTGATGTTGTCAGGTTTTTACTGTGTTTACCCCAGTCCAACACTGGCATCTCTACATCATGACTTCTCAGAATAGTCAGGTGGATTATATAGAGTCCCTGCTGTGCAGAAGGAGGCCCATCAAGTCTGCACCAACCACAATCCCACCCAGACTGTGGGAGGAAACTGGAGCACTTAGAGGAAACCCACGCAGACATAGGGAGAATGTGCAAATTCCACACAGACAGTGACTCAAGGCCGAAATTGAACCCGGGTCCCTGGTGCTGGAAGGCAGTGGTGCAAACCACTGTGCCACAATGCCATATCCCGGTCACACACATCAGTGCTGTCTTGTTTGTCGTTAGCCTTGTCTCTTTTCTCTTCCAATATAGTGTGAAGTCCAAAATGTTCTCCTGTGCCTGGTTTCTGTCATTGGTGGTGATTCACTCTCCTTCTTCATCCACCCTCTCCTCAAAGGGTAACACAATTTCTATGCTGAATGCCTATGGCTGCGTGTGTGGAGCTTTCTCGATGAAGATTAATTCAAACTGTTCTGGCTAGCAGTGAATAAAAGAGCGGCAAAGCGACACAAGCTTCGCTGCTTCATGAAGAAAGTTATTGATTATCAATAACATCAAGACTGTCATTAAGATCTTGGCCTTTACATCAAAATGCAGCATTCATCTGACCTTTCACCTTCAGTAGGATGCTCCCCTGGATCATGGAGATGAACAGAAGATGGTTTGAGGATCTTAAATTTCAGCCAGGGCACTAGACCAGAAAGGATGGACCAGCTTGAGCCTGTGTCTGCCTTAAAATTAATCTTGTAGTCATATTGACTATGATAGTGGCATTCCAAAAAGCCACCTTGAAATTTGCAGCTTCATCCAAGCAACACACTTTATGTTCCTCTTTATCCTGTATTTCCTGAGTACTTGATCATAGAATTATAGAATCCCCACAATGCAGAAGGAGGCCATTTGGCCCATCAGACCTGCAGCGACAACAATCCTTCATCAGCTCTTCTCTTTCCTACAGATGCTGCCAGACCTACTGAGATTTTCCAGTGTTTTCTCTTTGGGTTCAAGACCACATCATGGTGGAAATTTTTGATGAAGCCTTATCTGATTTTCTGCAATCTTACTGAAATGTCATCTACACTACAACAATGAAATAGAGTCTTTTTAATCCTCTCATGGGTGTTGTTGGTGAGACCTTCAATTGTTGACCATGTCTAACTGCTCTTTCACTGTGGGACTTGCTGGGATATTCTGGAGGACATTTAAGAGTCAACCACATTGCTGTGGGCCTGGAGTCACATGTAAGCCAGACTGCGTAAGGACGGCAAATTTCCTTCCCCCAAAGACATCAGTGAACCAGATAATTTTCATGACAGCCAACGTTATTTTCAAGGTCACCATTATTGAGACTAGCTTTCAATTCCAGAGTTTAATGACTGAATTTGAATTCCACCAGCTGCCGTGGTACTAGTGCCTCCAGGGATTAGTCTGGGTCTTTGTAATACTGGTTCAGTGAGATCATCATCATGCCACTATTGCTGACCTGCTCTACACCAGGTACTTAAAACCAAGGATCTGTAGGTTTTTTGGATTTAATTTATTATTATCACATAGGGATACAGTGAGAAGTATTGTTTCTTGTGTCTTATAAAAACAAAGCATGCCATTCATAGTGTCCATAGAGGAGAAGGAAAGGAAATGGTGTAGGATGTGATATTACAGTCATAGGTAGGATGTAGAGAAAGATCACCTTAATACAAGATAGGTCCATTCCAAAGTCTCTCAGCAGCAGGGAAGAAGCTGTTCTTAAGTCAGTTGGTATGTGACCTCAGACTTTTGTATCTTTTTCCCGACTGCTGCTGGTTCAAGTTGCCACTCAGCATTACCACCTGAGGAACAGCCTGACTTGCCTCAACTATAGGAGCCTGTGTGCTTTCCCCACTGGCCCCTGCAGTGTGCACTCCCCCACCGTCACCTCAGCATTGCCACATGAAGCACTCAGCAAGCTCAGCTCAGCAGTAGCCACAGTCTGCCAAAGCACCAGCTCTTTATCTTTCCACCATTTATGCCGGAATGATTCCTGCTTCCCTGGCTGCAGATAGATGTTGGAGTTAAAAGGAGTAAGAGGTGACTTGACTGAAACACTTAAGACCCTGTGGGGGCTTGACAGATGCTAAGGGGATGTTTCCTCTTGTGGAAGAATCTAAAACCTAGGGGTTCCCCCATTTAAAATGGAGATGAGGGGAATTCTTTTTCTCTCGGAGGGTTTGTCTTCCTGAAAAGTGGGTGGATGTAGATTCTTTGAATACTCCTAAGGCTGAGGTGGATAGATTCTTGGCGTGCACTGGGGTGATTGATTATCAGGAATAGGCAGGGTACAGATTTGTAGTTACTATCAGAAGAGCTGTGATCTTACTGAACGGTGGAACAGACTGAAGGGGCTGAATCGCCTGTTCATGTATTGTAAGCCCTCCATAAGAGAACTCACAGCCAGGAGTGTGGGTCACACTCTATAATCACACACTATAACCAGCCAATGGTAAGAGATTGTGCTCCTGCCCCACCAGGACTGGGCATAGGCAGATTGCAAATAAAAGGAGCAAGAAGCTGGCCATTCAGGCCCTCAAGCCTGTCCCACCATTCAGCTAGATCATGGCTGATCCTCTACAGTAGCACCAATTTCCTGCACTAACTCCGTACCCCTCAATGCTATTAAAATCTGGAAATCTATTGATCACTTTTCAAATAAATTCAATGACTGAGGCTCCACAGTCCTCTCCAGTAGGGAATTCCAAAGATTCATCACCTTTTGAGTGAAGTTTTTTTTTTCCTCACCCTTAGTCCTAAATGGTCTAATTCCCCTTATTCTGAGATTGTGCCCCCTGGTTCTGGGACACCTGTGCTTGAAAATGGGGTAAGAAATCTCACAACACCAGGTTAAAGTCCAACCTGTTTATTTGATAGCAAACCCACAAGCTTTCGGGGTTGGCCCCTTCGTTAGGGGAGTGGAGAGTTCTGGTCTCAATCAGAGCATGTATAAGGCACAGTTTACAGAATACTGATTAGAATGCGAGTCTGTACAGCTAACCTACTGTTCAAGTGTTAAAGATGCAGACAATGTGAGTTGTCAATGTTTTCACATCCTGAAAACGGGTACAGGTGAATTTTTACCTCTTTCAAACGTGATTTTGTTGCCAAAGAGACAGTAAAGGTTCCTATTTTTTAACTTCAAAAAAGTAATTCTCCTTCCAGTGTCCTACATTGCATTCTCAACAGATCCCCATTTCTACCGCCCTGTGCACAATGTGTTAAATTCCTTTCAAAATGTTCCGAAGTTTCAGGAATGATTAATGAGAGCCATTTTAATGGACTGCAGCCGGTTGTCACCTCGCCAATGTTTATAAAACAGAATTGCTATTAAGTGGAGGATTATATCAGAGCAACAATCACTCCTCTCTTTAAATGAGGTGTTCTCAACTGGACTGATCATTAGAGTTTGTAACTTCTCTGTAGTTGGTCATCTCTTGTTGTCTATCTTGCCTTCATGTCTAATCACTGGACATGCGCTTCCAGTGAGGTGCTATTGTGGAAAAAGAGAACTGAGTTCAACAGAGGGGTGAGGAAAATTAGCAGCATCCTCATTGTAGACTGATTGTCTCTGCATATACATGAAATAGTCAGTGCAGACAAAGGGGATGTTTCACTATATCTATCAACAGCTGAATATCCTTGCTAACAGCACTGAAACCGTGATTAAGACATGATTAAATGATCATTGTCTGAATGGAAATTCCATCTATCTAACACTAAAAATTATGACATTACCAATGGTACGCAATTAAACAACCATTGTTTCAGCTCTACCTCTTTATATCGTACGTAAATAATTTAACGGTGTGAGTGATTAGAAATAGTTATCTTTACTAGAAATTATGTCCTGTAAAAAATGCTGACAGTGCACAACTGGGCAGGACAGACTGAAGAAGAGTTAGTAATTCTACAGCTCTATTTTCCTTATTGAAAAGAAGACAATAAAGATTCTATCACCTTTTGCAACCGAATATCTATTTATCTCTGACACTGCATAAGAATAGATTAACAAGGAAACCAGTCCTAATCTGGGGCTGAAACCCACAAAAACCTTGGCACTGCATATCTTCAAGACTTCGAACTATATAACATAAAAGAATGAACTTGAAAGAAATTGTTTCCAACCTCACCTGACCGAGGTGTACAAGATTATGGGGGTCATGAACAGAGTGGATAAAGAGCAGCTGATCCCCTTAGCTGAAGGGTCGGTCACAAGGGGTTATAGGTTCAAGATGAAGGGCAGGAGGTTCGGGGCTGATGTGAGGAGACACATTTTTACGCACAGGGTGATGAAAAACATTTTTACCCCAGAGTGTTGTGAGGGTCTGGAATGCACTGCGTGGGAGGATGGTGGAGGTGGGATCCTTTAAAAAGTACCTGGATGAACACTTGGCACATCATAACATTCAAGGCTACGGGCCAAGTGCTGGTTAGAGGGATTAAGTGGGAGATCAGGTGTTTCTCAAATGCCAGTGCAGTCTCGATGGGCTGAAGGGCCTCTTCTGCACTGTATGATTCTATGCGCCAAAGCACTTTATTGTGAATGAAGTATGTTCAAAATATCGTCACTGATTTAATGTAGGAAAGACAGTAATTTGCTCCCACAAAAGCAGCGTGTTACAGTAATGTTGACTGGGAGATAAATATTGGCGAGGACACTAAGGACAACAGCCTGCTCGTCTTCAAGTAGTGCCACAGAATCAGTGACAGGCCAGCTGGAGCCTCAGTTTCACACCTCATTGAAAAGACACCAGCTCCACAGAAGTGTCAGCCTAGGTTTTGAGTTCAAAGATCTGGAGTGAGACTTGAACTGTGAGACTTCAGCTTTGAGGGTAACTCTGGAGTATGCTCAAATATTGCAATGAATGCACTCCATCCTACCCAAAAATCGTGGGATCCCGTAAGAGAGTAAACAGAAATAAAAAACAGATTTGGGGATAAGGGCTAGGGTGTGCGGGGAAGGGGGAAATCTCTGTGAAATCTCTACCTAACCCACTTGGCAATCAGAAGCAGTTCAGGAAATTACTGTAACTCTGAATTAGAGAGAGATAGTGGTAATGTCACTAGACCGGTAATCCATACCTAACTTAATGTTCTAAAGACATGGGTTCAAACCCGACCACAGCAGCAGCTGGAATTTAAATTCAATTGATAAAATCTGGAATTGGAGCCTTGTCAATGATGACCATGAAGCTATCATCGATTGTTGTCAAGGTCTAACTAGTTCGCAAGGGTGGAATGTGGTGGCGCAGTGGGTTAGCGTTATTGTCTTTGAGCCAGAAGTTCTGAGTTTGAGTCCTACCCCAAGACTTGATGGCTAAGGAAGTTGCATTTAAAATGCAAAATCATTTCAATGCGCCAAAGAGTGGGAGAGACTCCTAGTCAGTCAGTCGAGTGATGCTCCTCAAGGTACATCAAACTGCCTAATGACCTGTCCGAGGAAAAATCTGTGATGGAATCAGACAATTTTTGCCTTGTGCAGCATTAGGGACAGGATGTTTTTTTTAAATGTATTCATGGGACATGGGCATCACTGGTTGGCTAACATTTATTGCCCAGTTGCCCTTGAATGAGTGGCTTGCTAGACAATTTCAGAGGGCAGTCATGTGGAGTGCCGGCATTGGACTGAGGTGGTCAGAGTAAGAGGTCTCACAACCTCTTGAGAGGTTTGAAAGTCCAGCAGGTTATTTGGAATTATAAGCTTTTGGAGCACTGCTCCTTCATCAACCTGCTGTAGTGATACTGATTTCAGAGGGCAGTTGAGAAGAAGGCATTGCTATGACTCTGGAATTACATGTAGGCTAGACCAAGTAAGGATGGCAGATTTCCTTCCTTAAAGGGCATCAGTGAACCAGATGGGTTTTATGACAATCAACAATTGTTTCGTAGTTACCAGTAGGTTCTTAATTCTAGGTATCCAGAAACAACATTGTCTTTTAGGGAAGAAAACCTGCTATCGTCATGCGGTCCAACCTACATGTGCTCCCAGAACTGCAGCAATGTCGTGGAATCTTAACTGCCCTCTAAAATAATCCAGCATGTCACTCAATCCAGGACGAACAACAGATACTAGCCTTGCCAGCGATGCCCAGATTCTGAGAAAGAATGAAGAATTCCTTGCAATGGCTGTACCTTTGTTGTCAAGCTATCATTGTCTTGGCCAGAAACAGAATCAATTTTCACTTAAATGAAACATAAAAAAATTAGATGTGCAGTTTGTGTGACTCCAGGAGCCAATGGCATCCACCAAATAATCTAAAAAGGTAGCCAATATTTGCTACTGTGAATTATGGTGTTGGGTACATGGGGAGAGAGGGTGGGGTGATGTGGGGGGTTAGTGTGTTAGTTTCATCCAAAGGGTGGGAAGGAGAGAAGAGAGTCATTGGCCTATGGAGTGAACAGAGCCTTCTTATCAATACAAAGCCGTCTAAATCATTTGAAAACAATATAACAACAGAAAATAGCATTGACTATCTGAAACAATCTGTGATAGCTCTGAATGGGTCAAAGAAAAATTCCCACCACAATCTATCATATTGCAAGTGGTGAAATGGCAGGTTTATCTGCAGTTTATGTTATGATAACCTGGAGCCAACTACGCTTTCAGAATAACTGCTTTCAATTGGCCTCTGTTCTGAACTGTCAGCTTTTTTGAGGTTCTATCAGCTTTTTTTTCTTGTTTGCTAAGCTGGAGTGTAAGCCCCAAGAGGGCTCCGAAATGTCTGCAACATCTTCCAGGCGCGTGTGAGCATGACCTATTTTCTCCCTGATTTTACTAGGGGAGGACCCCTTTACTCATCATCTCCCTCTGTACACTGGCAGTCTGGGCATTGGGAATAGAAAAAGTAGGTTGGATGTAACAGTGCGCAATGCATAGTAAACAATAAAATGGGATTTTGGCTAAGCCGAACTTTCTGGAAACACCAAACTCCCCATCTTCTTTCGTGGCTCTGTGAGATTCACTTATCGCAAAGCGATTCTCTGCTTCAAGAAATGACAAGATTTTGACAGAATGTGACAAGGCATTTCTTGCCCATCCCTAATTATCCTTGGACTGAGTGGCTTGTTTGGCTATTTCAGAGGGCAGTTAGAACATAGAACATTACAGCGCAGAACAGGCCCTTCGGCCTTCGATGTTGCGCCGACCAATTAGGAAAAAGCAATGACCCTCTAACCTAAACCATTCCCTTTTCGTCCATAAACTTATCTACTAACCTCTTAAACGCCACCAAACTTGGCGCATCTACAACTGCAGCAGGCAGGGCATTCCATACCCTTACCACCCTCTGGGTAAAGAACCTACCTCTGACATCCGTCCTATAACTACCACCCCTTAATTTAAAGCTATGTCCCCTCGTGCTAGCTTTCTCCATCCTAGGAAAAAGGCTATCACTGTCCACCCTATCTAAACCTCTAATCATCTTATATGTTTCAATAAGGTCTCCTCTTAGCCGCCTTCTTTCTAACGAAAACAACCTCAAATCCCTCAGCCTCTCTTCATAAGACCTGCCCTCCATACCAGGCAACATCCTGGTAAACCTCCTCTGTACCCTCTCCAATGCCTCCACATCTTTCTTATAATGCGGGGACCAGAACTGCACACAATACTCCAAGTGCGGCCGCACGAGAGTTTTAAGAATTAAGAGTCAGTCACATTGCTGAGGATCTAAATTCATATGTAGGCTAGAAGGGGTAAAGATGGCAGATTTCCCTCCCGAAAGGAGATTACGGTTTTATGACAGTCAATAATGGATACCATTACTGAGGCTAGCTTGCAGCATGGTGGCACGGTGATTAGCACTCCTGCCTCACAGTGTCAGAGACCCGGGTTCAATTCCAGCCTCAGCTAACTGCCTGGGTGGGTTTTGCACATTCTCAGTGGTTTCCTCTACGTGCTCCAGTTTCCTCCCACAGTCTAAAGATATGCAGGTTAGGTTGACTGGCCATGCTAAGTTGCTCCTTATATCGGGGGAATTAGTGGGGTAAATATATAGAGTTGAAGTGATAGAGCTTGGATGAGAATTGATCGGCCCAATGACCTTTTCCTGCACTGTAGGGAAGTTATGATTCTATGATTTTTCCAATTAACTGAATTTAAATTCCAGCAGATACCGTAGTGAGATTTGAATCTATGATCCCAGGGCATACTAGCCCAGAACCATTACCACTAAGCCATCATCTGCTCTGTACTTAAAGGGAGGGATCCAATAATGCTCCAAGTTATTAAGTAAGTTACTAAGTTTATTCAGTGAGGTTACTAATGAAACGCAAAGCTGGAAGGATTCAAAGAAACTCTTCAGTTGTAGATAAGAGATTGGTTGAAGCGGGGAGAACTGCGGGGAGTTACTGCTTCAAGGAACAATATCAGGATGGAGGCAGGACTGAGTGGTGTGCCCCAGGAGCCTGTTTTGATGCCACTGCTACTTCCAACTAACACCAATAAAGAGAAAAAACTTGCATTTATATCATGTCTCCCACCTCATTTCTTCCGAAAGCACTTTACAGCCCATGAGGCAGTTTTGAAGTGGAATCACAGTTGGAATGTGTGAACTGCAACAGTCAATTTTCACACTCACTGTAAACTCCCACAAGCAGCAATATGATAATGGCCAGAGCATCCTGGAGAATTTTCAGGCACTGGTTTTGAGAGATAAACCAAAACGCTGGAGAGAGCGAACCGTTCTTCTTCAAAATGGCGCATTGGGATCTCTTACCTACACTCATGAAAGCAGACAGGACATCAGGTCAGCATCTCATCTGAAAGATGGCACTTCTGAGAGTGCAGTACTCTCTCACTACTATCAGGCTAGATCTACTAGCATAATGCAAATTGATTTAATGATGATGATTTCGGGTCTTTGATCTTTCTCTGTCTGTCTCACATGCAAGGTGATAACCTAATTATAAGTTGAAATCAAAGCACTTGTTTAGAAATCTGATAAAGCTGCTGTGAAAAAAGGGAAGGTAGATGCCATGAAACTATGAACCTAGCACAGAGCCTCGAGCAATGATTAATACTTAGAGATTCTTGAGACCTCCACCTCAATATGCACTCAGTCACATTCTGCCATACTCTTTATTGACTTCATCAACTTCATTGAAATGTCCCTCACAGATGTAATAGAGACTTAAGAGTTTATTCTGAGGGAGGCCGTTCCTCGCATCGCTCTCTCAGTATATTGCTAGAATCCAGTATTAATCCCGTTGCACCCCCCTCCCCCAGTGTCTTCCCATAACTTTCTCTACTTCAATGCATGGGGCAACGATGATGCTTTTGATTTTGAAACATTCTAAGTAGGAGTTTCAATTCATCAGCTCCTTCTCTAACGTACGATTTATGCTTGTGTAACCGGCCAGAACAGATGAGAATCTACTTCATGATGACTAGAAGCTGCTTGAATTGCCACCAATTCACTTCATAGAGAGCTCTTTCTAAAATTCCAGGTAAGAATAATAGTGATAGAAAAATAAGTTATAATTACAGTAATTTCTTTCTCTAAATTTTTATGAGAAAAAATCCCTGGCAGTGTTTCCGTAAATGTTAAGCACTCGGTTATAAATAAACGGAGATCCTTAAAGGTCTTTGCATGGTTGTGAAATGGGATTTTTTTTATATATATAGGGAAAAGGCAGGTATTTAAATCATCTTCCAAAGATGTCATCGCCTCAGGTGCTTTGCTTTAATTTTGAAACACAATTTAAAAAGGTAGATTAGAGGTGATACTTCAATGACAGGACGTGAAGCTTCTCTCTACTTGTGCTCATATTTCCATTTCCCCCCTCAGTAATTGCATCCCAATGGCAGCTACTTCCAAACCCCCATCAGTGTTAGAAGTTATCATCAGAACAGAGCACATTTGACACTGTGGTATTATCGTTACTGTACTGTTAGAGCACATCAGTCTGACAAATTGAACTTCCTTCATTTGCAGTGCTGATATTTGCTGGTGCCATATCTCAATCTGATAAATGATTAATATTTTGAACTGTTATTTATAATTCATGCCTTGCGGTTAATTCTATTTTACATTCCATTCCTCTTTTCATTAACATAATAACTAACTGAAATGGAACTGTGCTGCAATCCTATTTAAGCACCTCCAATGTTGGCCAAGATAAGGATGCTCAATCTTCTTTCTCTGTTATTGTTGGTTGAATTATTGGTGTCTTGTGAATATGCTTAAATGATAGTTAAAGAAAAGCTCTGCTTCCTCCCCTACCCACTCACAAGCTGAATGATGTGATTAACAGTAGGGCAAATCTGACACATAGGATAGAAAGAGAAACATTAAGAACAGACAATGCCTTTTCTTGGGGGATTACTCTGCTGTTTCATTCCCACTTTGTGTGATGTCTGTTTGTCTGAGCTCTATCGTAGCCTAACATCCAGTCCCTCCATTATTTTGAAGCTTAATTTTAAATTGGTAACCGTTTCAACCTGGGTAAAGAGGGATATAGAGCGATATGGGCCAAATGCGGGCAATTGGGACTGGCTTAAGGGTTTAAAAAAAAGGGTGGCATGGACAAGTTGGGCCAAAGGGCCTGTTTCTGAGGTATAAACCTCTAGGACTATAATTCTGTGACCTAGGAAATGGAGAAAGGGCTTGGATTCTGTTGGCAGTGCCATCTTTCGGATGAAGCATCAGAATATCATCCAATGGCACGATTTGAAGAAAGTAGGTGAGGCTGGAAATTTTCCAAACTTGAAAAAATATGAGTTCTTCAAATATCATAATTTTCAAGGATAGGGGGCAAGTGCAGGAAAGTGGGGTTCGCAAGGCTTTAGTGATAGATATTGTCGATGCAGGCACAATGGACCAACGGGCCTTTTCTACACTGTACAACTCTAAGTCATCAGAGATCATCCTGGGGTCCTAACCAATGTTTATCCCTCAAATAACATCACTGAAAGACTCTACCTGCCCATTGTCACACAGCTGTCTGTTGGATCCTTCTGTGCGAAGCTTTTCACCTTGCACTTCCTGCATTGTGGCGGTGACTACATTTCAAAACTACACCCTGAGAATGTGAAAGGTGCTATGTAAAAGGAAAAGGGGAAAAAAAAAGAAGCATATTAACATGGCCTTATGCCTGTAGAGCCACATATTTTACCCTATTAATCCTCCGAACCTAGGAGGCTAAGGGAAATTTAACATTGCTAATCCACTGAACCTGCACATCCTTGGACTGTGGGAGGAAACCAGAGCACCTGGAGGAAACTCATGCAGACATGGGGAGAATGTGCAAACTTCACACAGACAGTCATCCAAGGCTGGGGATTGAACCTGGATCCCTGGTGCTAATCATTGTGATGCCCCAAAATTAGATATGAAAGCTGTTGATCACATAGGTATGATTTTCAAACAAGGAAGACAAAGAGGTGGAGACATTAAGGGAAAGAATTTGGTTCAAGGATTTGGCAACTGAATGCACAGCCGGCAACAGTAAAGTGATTAAAAATACACATCAGAACTAGAGGAGCACAGAGATGTCAGATCGGCTGGAGTGAATTAAAGCAATAGAAAGGGGCAAAATCATGGAGCAATTTCCAAACAAGGATGAAAATGTTGTTTGATTAGGAGCCAATGTTAATCAAAATACATAGGGGTGACTGCAACTGGTGTGAGTTAGACCATGGACAGCAGACTCTATGATGATCTCAAGTTTACACAGTGTAGAATGTGGAAGGTCTGGACAGATGGCATTATGTAGCCGGAAGCTTATCTCTAGACCAAACGTGACACTCAGATTGCAAAGAGGTGACTTCAACCTCAGACAGTCTCCAGGGAGAGGGAAGGAGTCAGCAGGGATTGGAGTGCGAGGAGGAAACCAAGTGTTGACTGTAGTCTTCCCAGTAATTAATTGGAGGAAATGTTTGGTCATCCGACAGTGGATGTCGGACAAGCAGTCAGACAATTCAGAGACAGTGGGGAAATCAAGAGAGCTGGCAGTGAGGTAGCGTGTAGATTTAGGGTGTGTCATTGGACAATGTCACAGAGGGCATCATGAAATAAGAGGAGGACAGGGCTAGATCATTGGGGGGCATCAAAGGTAATGACAAGGGAGCAGGAAGGGAAGCCATTGCAGCAGATTCTCCAGCCATAATTAAATAGGCGACAATGGAACAAGGTGAAGGTTAGAAACAGTGCAGGACGATGGTATGGTCAACCCTATTAAAATCTGCAGGCAGGCTAAGAAAGACAAGAAGAGAGAGTTTACCACTGTCACAGTTACATGTCATTGGTGACTTTGTCCCAACACCAGTAAACTTGTAGAAATATCCTTGAAAACTGGGTACAATTTAACAGCATTAGAGCTGTAATGTATGTGGCATGGGGAAGATGGAGTTTATTTTGTCCTGCTCAAATCGTAGCCCATTTCACACACTGAATTACTGTCATGTCGACAGTTGTAGAGAAATCCATCAACTAGACTGCAAAGCCCTTCAAAACAGAGGACATTGATGAAAGAAGCCAGCTGAAAGTCCCAAACATTTTGGAGAGAAGTAGGAGTGAATTTTAATTTTTCTTTTTGAATCAGTGTTTCAGGGGGCAACCCCAAATCTTTGGAGAGGGATGAAGAAAGACTTTGGCACTGATGGATACCTCAGGAAAAATTACAACAGGGCTGAGAATAAAATTGGAAAGTCAATCAACTGTAATCCTACAAAACCTTTTGATACAACGGTGGGAGGGTGGTATTTGCCACAGAAATTAAACCAGTCACAAAACCAGTACAATTGAGTGAGGACAGGGGCAGATTCTAAAGTCCTGAGAGCTTCTTCGTGCTACCCACAGACCTGCCTAAACCTCACCCTCCACCAGTGATCTCCTGCTCACAGTCTCCATAAACCCTCATGTTGATCTGCCCTGGGGTGGGGGTCTTGTTGCCCCGACCATTGCTTTATCTCAATGGCCAGCAGGAGGGGGCCACAAGCAATCTGGTGTAAGGTCCTGGGCCCAGGAGTTATCACAGACTGCAGGGGCTCAGGAGACAAACAAAAGATTTTCAGAATTATCAGGGAATGTAATTATGTTGCCTCCCCCACACCCACCTCTCTGGGCCGAGGCTATTCTCCAATCCACGAGGGGAGAGCATTAGGGTTGTAATTACAGTCCATTCCTCCCCACCACGGCCAACCATATTCACTCTGGTGAAGGAGGAGGAGGGGAGAGGGATAGGGCTCTATAGACCCTAGCATGAAGGCTGTGATGGTATGGGAATTGGTGGGTGAGGAGATGTATAGTGCTTACATGGTTCCCTTTCTCTGACTAGTACACTATATCTCAGGTGGCACCTGCAGTGAAAGATTATCACTTCCAAATTTTTCTACTGTTAGAAAACAATGGTGGCACAGTGATTTTGTCACTGGACTAGCAGCAAGAGGCCCAGGGCAATGTTCTAGGGACCCAGTTTCAAATCCCACCATGGCAGAATTTGAAATTGGAATTAAATAAAACTCTGGCATCAAAGGTTTAGTGATGACTGTGACTGATTGATGGAAAACCCCATCTGGTTCACTAATGCCCTTTAGGGAAGGAAATCTGACGTCCTTACTCAGTCTGGCCTATATGTGACTCCAGACTCTCAATAATGTACTTGACTCTTAAATATCCTCTGAAATGGCCCAGCAAGTTCAAGGGCAATTACTGATGGCCCAGCAATGTCCACATCCCATAAATGAATTTTTTAATGAATAGTCCCCTCTCTGCTTTCTCCTTGCCCTCCACAAACAAAGAGGATAAAGTTGTGAGGAAAGGGAGACTTGGCAAGTAGAGTTTTCAGTGGGAGAACCAAGGAGACGCATCTAAAGTTCCCAAAGGAACTGTTGATCAGTAAGGATAGCCAACCAGATGTTGCACAGTTCACAGGTGGACAGAACAGAATGAGTTAGGGGTGTGTGTGTCTGTGTGTGTGTCTGTGTGCACGTGCGCGTTTTTGGGGCTGGGGATGGTTGTAGCATGTTGTTGATGCACTGGATTCTCTGGCCTCCCCATATATTTTCCTCTGCAACGGGAGACAGCACCCAGGGTCTCTTCTGGTCCTGCCATGGTCAATGAGATTTCTGCCCCAAGCTGCCAGGAAACACATGGCAGGGTGCACTATCATTGGGACTAGAAGATCCCGCCACTGTGAATAGCAGGAAGATCGCATCCACTGGGTTGGATCTATAGAACAGCCTGAGGACCCAGATCCTGTAGTTCCCGCTTCTACAGTCAATAAAGAACATTCTCTTGGAAGTGTAGTCACTGTGATTTAGTAAACATAGCAGCCAATGCGTGAACAGCTTTGCTCACACTAACTGCAACGTGATAATGACCTGAGTAAGTTCTTCAGTGTTGGTTTTGGCAGAATGGATATTAACTTAGGAAAACTGAGGCGATTATCCCTGTTCTTCACCAAAATAATAGGATAGGATGTTTAAAAAAAAGGGAAAGAGGGATATAGGGAACAGGTGGATTTGAGACCATGGAGTGATCAGCCATGACCTGATTGAATGCAGAGCAGACTTGAAGGGCTGATTCTGCCTCCTTCAGCTCCTAATTCCAATGTCTCTATGTTCCTAATGCCTTGGAATCTTTGACATAAACCTGAGAGCAGACAGGAACTCAATTTCATCACATTTTGAGAGACAGCATCTTCAGTGGGACGGCAGCTCCCGTCCCCAATCTCACATTCCCCCACCCATCCACCCCTCCCATCTTTCATGCACTCAAGTGTCCACCCAGAATTTGATGCTCAGTTCTCCAGAGTTGAACTGAAAGTGCTACCAGCTGAGCAACCCACTAAAACACTTTGCTTTGAATTCTTTCAACAAAGGCATCAATCCTTCACACACACACACACACCTGAAAGTTGGGTGGCGATGCAGAGAGTTAATTCCAGGCATGCTAATTCGGTTTAGAAGTCAATAGCAAAGTACAATTTGCACAAAAACTGCAATTCTTACACTGCATTTTAAAATGTCACACTTCACTTAATTATCTGTGCAGAATGTCACACTTTCACAGGCAGTGTAGCTGATGAAACTTGCCATTTCCTCCTAGATTTATTGCAGTAAGATTGTGGATTTATTACCAATGATAGCTTGCACTTCTTAATTACAAAGCAAATGATCAACTTCATTTAGCAATGACTTATTGTGGGTTTAGCGTAAAATGGGAACAATTTTCAAGCAAATCTGGACATGGACTGAAAGTAAACCCAGATTTCTCTGAAAGATTCACACACTGATTTTCAAACAAGCCGCAATGTTGTTCGTGAAAGGCATTCAAGAGGCATTAGGTGATTATTTGAATGGAAGCAATGTGCCGGAGTACAGAGAAAAGGCAGGTAGGGTATTGCACTAAGCCGCAATGCTCGTTTGGAGAGCTGGGGCAGTCACCATGAGCCAAATGGCCTCTTTCTGCATTGACTTGTGGCACACGTCACTTACTTATCACAGAATCACAACTTTGTGTTTAATAAATGATTTGTGCCACAAGTCAGTCTACAAATAGCCACCTACCCGTCCTCGATTTTCAAACCTGGGTTCTGTGTACTCCCTGAGCACCGTTTGCAAACATGGAGTGGGATTTTACAGTCTCGCTCAAGCAAGACTGGAAACTCCAGCCCGAGGTCAATGGACCTTTCCGTTCTCCGCCCCTTGCCCACTCTGATTCCACGGCGGGCAGTAGAATTCCGGTGATGCTTTCCTGCAGATTTACAAATCCATGAATTCAAGAGGGTCGGCCCATGGTAACGTCACAGAAATAAATTTCTAGCCCTCCCCTCTGGTAGAACTTTGCAGTCCAGCTGAATTCGACCCCCACCTCTGCAAGTTCTCAGCAGCAGGACGAAGAAGCCATGCAAATCACCGTTGACTTCAGCAGGACTGGATGATCCCATGGCTCGCCAATGGCCAGCAGCTAATGGCAGACCCCGCCGGGAAGCCTGCCACAGGGGGTGGGTGTGGGAAGGTCAGGCCAAAACCAGCTTTGTTACCGGAATAGGAATGGCATTTGTGCCAGAGTCACACCCACTTCTAAAGGACAGAGCAAATTCTGGTTTTGCGTGCTAACAGAAAGTGTCTTAGATCCTGGATATATATGTCACCAACAATGCAATTGTGCAAACTTACATGATGTTATCTAATCACTTTGTGAGGTTGGCACTGAAACTTGCATTCCTTGGTCAGATCCAAGGTTAGCAAAATATTTCATGGGTATATAACCTCATGTGAAGCCCATGATTCAAAAACACCAATCAAACTCAGATTTTTTTTTGATCTATTATGCACATCTCAGAGCTCATGCCAGGAGAAGATATTAATCATGGTGTTAAATTAATTTGACACAGTTTAATCAACTTATCTCAGAGTTGGCTCCCTATCTAGCCCAATAGATTCGTGTTGGTCTTTAGCCAAGTTCCACTAAATATTATAGACAGTATTAGTTCAGTTGGAGGGCAGTTCTATTCATGTATTCATCTGTCACTACTCAATGAATCCTGCTCCTATCTGCAAACACTCAAACTGTCCTCTCGCTACCACCTTATACCAGTGACTCACATTGACGATCTACATATAATGGGTTAGCACAGCTGCTTCATAACGTCAGGGACCCAGATTCAATTCTGGCCTCGGGTGACTGTCTGTGTGGAATTTGTACATTCTACCCGTGTCTGCATGAGTTTCTGCCAGATGTTCTGGTTTCCTCCCACAAAGATATGCAGATTAGGTTGATTGGCCATACAGCACGGTAGCACGGTAGTCAGCACTGCTGCTTCACAACTCCAAGGACCTGGGTAGGATTCCTGGTTTTGGTCACTGTCTGTGTGAAGTTTGCACATTCTCCTCATGTCTGTGCGGGTGCTCCGGTTTCCTCCCACAGTCCAAAGTTGTGCGGGTTAGGTTGATTGGCCATGCTAAAAATTGCCCTTAGTGTCCTGAGATGCATAGATTAGAGGTATTAGCGAGTAAATATGTACGAATATGGGATGGAGTTGTGGGCGGTACAGACTCGATGGGCCAAATGGCCTATTTCTGCACTGTAAGGTTTCTATGATTTCTATTTTTATGAAATTGACCTTTAGTGTCAGGGGATTAGCAGAGTCAATATGTGTGGCTATAGGGAAAGGGCCTGGCTGGGATTATTGTTGGTGCTGGCTTGATGGAATAAAAGGCCTCCGTCTACACCGTAGGAATCCTATAGTGCATGGTGCTATTTCAGTGTCTATTCTATGGGAGAGTGTCAGAGTACATCAACAAAGAGCAGGGATTAGAGTAGATAAGTTCAGCAAAGCAACTGCCGCAGGCTCGATTATGTGAACAACTTCCAACTGTGTGAAAAGTCCTATGGTTCTAGAAACAATGATCGCACTACACAAGCCTCAAGCAAGGTTAACAATTAGAGAGAAAAAAATATTCTCTTCCCCCAAGCAGTAACGGATCTGTGAACCAGCCAGCCTGAGGTCGATTGACACTTGGATCAATACCTGTTGTGAAGTAGATTGAGAGCGATCAAGAATTACAGAGATATTGGTAATAGTGCGATCGCCTTGGTTTTCTCTGAAGACACTGTCGAAGGAACTTAGATAATTTTCTTTCACTTTGAGCTTCCGAGGATCTTGAATGCAGATTTTAATGCATGGTGCTATTTCAGTGTCACTCTCCATCAAGAATCATAAAATCCCTACAGTGCAGAAAGAGGCCATTTGGCCCATCGAGTCTGCACTGACCACAATGCCACCCAGGCCTTATTCCCATAACAACACATGTTTACCCTATTTCACAAATGTTTCACAAATGCTTTAAAGCAGACATTTTGCAGACTCCAGGACAGGTCAGGTTGTGTTTAATTGGAAAATTTATCCCAAATAATTATTTTATTGGAAGGTTCATTTACACTTTGAGAAATTCGAAGGAATGACAGCAGCAGAGTGGTAATGCTTAAAAAAGTGCAGAGATATTGAAAGTCGAGTTGTCCCTTGGCTAAAGGACACCTCTTGCTTTGTGAGTTAAGCAATATTAGAGTTTAATTATGTGCCAAGCCTGGCAGTGAATCAATGCACTGATGTGAGAGTGGATAACAAGAAGGGACGCTCCAACAAACTGCACAACACAAACAAGACACATCCAAGAAAGAGAAGATCAAAAGTCTTTTCAAGATCATCGATGCTGACAACTTCCCCCCAGAAACACAACATTTTGCATATAGCTCAGGCAAACATAAGACAGTGCTGTAACTCAGCTGCATCGCCAGAAATAAAACCATTGATAATGGGATAACATAAAAGCACTAGCTGAAACAAACAACTCAATCCATTTCTGATACATCTGATGTACGAAGGTCATTTCAGAATGAAGAAGGAACTTGCATTTCCTCCAAGATATCAAAGCTCGTGCTGCGCTAAATAAATAAACTAAACATTTATGAAGTGATACATTGAATGCTCTAATATGTCTTTTGTTCTTTATCTGAATTAAGTAGTCTATTTTGAAAATATTAATCGACGGTTTTATCATATTATTACAGCCACACAGTTAAATTGAAAGCATTTAATAAAGAGATGTTCTTTTTCAATGTCATAGATAATTACTTAGCAATCTTTCCAGTCTTAAGAAGGGGCATTTATCTCATTGTACTCAATCCCGATTCCATTTGATTGTCTGACTTACTGATGTAATATTAAAGCACAAGCTCAGCATTGCAAACATCCTGATATTAATGAATTTTGGCCGTGGTACTTTTAGAATGGAATTACACATCCACAATAAATGGCAGTCCTATTATAGTTAGTTGGATATCACAGGTATATAAAATTATTTATTTAATGCTTAATCAATTTATAATTAAAAGGTTTATAATTAATATCCTCCTCAGAAACTTCAGTAAATACACATGGTGACATGAAGATGGATTGTTTGCATTAATAGTGTTCTATTTAAAACTTGCTAATTTGCCCCAGTGTATATCACGACCATAATCTCTAATGCATGTCAGAACAGGAATAGTTCAGTTCAAACATTCATTGATAAATTAATTTCAAAATACAATGGATCAGAATTTGCTGTGGCAGGGTATCTAATGGTGTCTGCTGTTAATTCATTTGCCCCCTACATACTTCAGCTGAAAGACATAGGGTGGCATAATGGTTAGCACTGCTGCCTCACAGTGACAGAGACCCAGGTTTAATTCCTGGCTTGGGTCACTGTCTGTGCGTGTTCTCTCTGTGTCTCTGTAGGTTTCCTCCAGGTGCTCTGGTTTCTTCCCACAGCCTGAAAGATGTGTTAGTTAAGTGCACTGGCCATGCTAAATTCTCTCTAATGTACTCAAACAAATGCCTGAGTGTAGTGACTAGGAGATTTTCACAGTAGCTTCATTACAGTGTTAATGTAAGCTTACTTGTGACACTAATAGATAAACTTTAAGCTTTTTTGCACATGAAGTTGTTGAATGTGTGTAATGACAGCAGGAGAGAAGCAGGCATCTTGCTCAGGATGAACAGGACAAGCAACAGAATGTGTACTTAACCAACCAGTCTGAAGGACTGAAAAATAAACAAGGGGGCAGGAGGGCGAATTAAAATGGGCAGGTTCATCGCGAAATCCAGTACCAAAAGAGAAATAAAGAGAGGGAAAGAAAAGTTGGATTAGGAAATTTAAAAAGAGACAGAAGGAAAAGTAAGAAAAACACACTTCCATAATCTTTGAATTCACAAACTGAAGAAATGAGAATTGATCATTAACAATGATCATGTTGTTTATGAAATTACTCACGGTGTTATTTACTAGATCTAAATATTGGTAACAAGTTGAGCCCATACCTATCTGCAAATATGACAACTTACATTTAAAACTTTTCAAAGTTGAGACAATGAGACAGAGGAGAGAGAGAGAGCTGATATTTCCATAAAGTTAACAGGGGGGTGGCACAACTCAGCCATCATCATTTGGATATTCAAACTTCACAGCTCTTCTGCCCCTTGCCAATTACGCATGAATGGGCTAGCGATGAGGCAGGTAGGAAAAAGTATGATTTGATTTGATGTATTATTGTCACATGTATTAGTATACAGTGTAAAGTATTGTTTCTTGCGTGCTATACAGACAAAGCATACCGTTCATAGAGAAGGAAAGGAGAGAGTGCAGAATGTCATGTTACAGTGATAGCTAAGGCATAGAGAAAGATCAACTTGGTGCAAGATAGGTCCATTCAAAAGTCTGATGCAGTAGGGAAGAAGCTGTTATTGAGTCAGTTGACACGTGACCTCAGATTTCAGTATCTTTTTCCTGATGGAAGAAGGTGGAAGAGAGAATGTCCTAGAGTGTATGGAGCCCTTAATTATGTTGGCTGTCTTTCCGAGGCAGTGGGAAGTATCAATGGATCGGAGGCTGGTTTGAGTGATGGACTGGGCTTTGTATATGACCCTTTATAGTTTCTTGTGGTCTTGGGCAGAACAGGAACCATTCCAAGCTGTGAAAGAATGCTTTCTGTGGTGTATCTGAGAGTTGTAGTGGACATGCAAAATTTCCTTAGTCTTCTGAGAAAGTAGAGCCATTGGTGGGCTTTCTTAACGATAGTGTCTGCATGGGGGGACAAGGACAGGGTTGTTGGTTATCTGGACACCTAAAAACTTGAAGCTTTCGACCCTCTCTACTTCATACCTGTTGATGTAGACAGGGGCATGTTCTCCTTTATGCTTCCTGAAGTCGATGACTGTCTCCTTTGTTTTGTTGACATTGAGGGAGAGATTATTGTCATCGCACGCGTTGTGTGGGCCACTGAACACAAAAGTACCTTTGGAAACCTGTTGGATATTTGAAGTAAACAGATGGTCTGCATCCCATGGGGCCATCAGTGTGAAAGGGATACTCTGCTGCAAGGAACGTCATGGTAGAGGCTGTGGCCTTTCCACTCTTCTGGCACATTCATGGACCGGGAGGGGGGGAGGGGGTCATCGCCTTGGAGAGCTGGCCAAGACAAAAGCTCAAAATCTTGCACCTGGTCCCGTCTCCAAATTCATCTCCACAGTGGTGAAGATTTGACCTATCAGAGCAGACCCTTCACACTCAGGAAATGAATCTCAGGCAGACCCAGTGATTAGTGAAATTGTACACGGTGGGGTTTTGTATGTAAAGCACTGTGGAACTCTGTCGTAAGCACACTAAGTTACAATGTGAAGAATGACTGTTAGGTGTTGTAGGCGTTGAAAACAGAATTAAAGTGGTAGGTTCCACTGAGTCCAAAGAGATTTCTTTCCCCTTTACTGAAAGCAGGATTCAGGTTTGCTGTCCAGGTTTCTATTGTCTCTGAACTAGGGAGCTTGTGGATTGAGAGTTCTGTTGTCTCTGAGCTAGGACCTTATGGGTTCAAGTCCCATTGCAGTGACTTAAGCACAGAATCCTGACATTTCAGTGCAGTGCTGAAGGAGTGCTGGACTGTCAGAGGTGCTGTTGAACTCAGGTTGTCTTAACTGAATGTAAAGTAGATTTTATCTCTCAATCACCAAAAAGACTGTCTGTTTATTGGCATGATTCTCACACCCTGGAGGGGGCAAGAACATAGAATGTAGAACAGTACAGCATAGAAACAGGCCATTCAGCCCATAGTGTTATGCTGAACATGACGCCAAATTAAACCAATCCCTTTGACTTGCCCTTGGTCCATATTTATTAACAGGCAGGGTGAGGCGAACAACTAGATAGTATGATGACAGGTGCCATGTCCGTCAGCTACCCACTCCTGCTAGCCTCCTCACCCAACCAAGGAAGCCCCATCTCCCACAGCCATTGGTTACTCTAGCCAGTCCTCACGTGTTGACCTACTGCCTTCCCCTATCACCATTGAGTGGCCCTGGTGGGAGCAAGCCATTCACCTTGTAATCCAACTCCATCGATAGTTATCGCTGGGGCCTGGCTGCAGTTCCAGCAATGGCCATTATACCTGGTGGCACTGCTGGAGTACTAGCGGTCAGCCATTTGATTGGCTCCAGTAGGTGGGACTTCCTCACAGATGTGTCACCCTGAGCCAATCAGTCAATATCAGTTCAGTATCTTCTGAGCACATGGGCTTGTTCCTGATGCCTCCGCGGGGGGGGAGGGATCACCTCTTCTGGGTAAATTTCTAGCCGTTGCTTCTTTCCCTCCTTTGGGATCTTGCTGGGTGGAATTTGGCTGCTGTGTTTCCTACGTGGTTAAAACCTTGATTACACTACACATCTATTTCATTGGTTGTGAAGAGTACAAGAATACAAAGCTGAGCCAATCAGGAATGAGGGAAAGCAATTCCAGGAGCTGGAGAGCTTCAATTGGAGACATGGTGTTGTTAGAAGTAGACCTAAATTCATCATCATGTAGATCTTATTGTTAACAAACCCTTCTGGTTAATCATTGCCACATTGAGTCACCTCAAGTTATTACACTGGCGATGAGTAAAAGTTGGATCAGTTATTCAGAGGCTGCAGTGCAGAGTTGGGGGGAGAGGAGAGTGACCACGCAAAGTCAAAGAGCAGATCAGAAGGGAAAGACTCGGCATGATTTTATCAGGAAAATTCTAAGGACGGAATTTTATGAAAAAATTTCTAAGAGTGTGAAAATGGGAAAGAATCGCACTTGTTTTTTGCAAGACCTCCAGAGGCAATCGTATAGCACTTAGTTTTTAAAAATAAGATGCCAGAATGCGTTTCCTGTCAGCAAGGGGGTGGGGGGAGGGGGTGAAGGGATGGAGCAAAGCTCATCGGTGAAGCCAGCTGCTGCCCCTTCAGAGCTCCCCCTAGCCTGCCTATTACTCCTCCTACAGAGTCCCCCACACCGCCCCCCCCCGCAGAGTTTCATCTACCCTCACAATCACTGCTGCTGCAGAGCTCCCCCCACAGAATTCCCCCTACCCTCCCAATCACTGCCTCTGCAGAGATCCCCCCCCCGATCGCCCCCTCTGCAGAGTTGCCCCTACCCTCACAATCACCCCATGCAGAGCTCCCCCTGATTACCCCCAAGCAGAGTTGCCCCTACCCTCACAATCACCCTCTGCAGAGCTCCTCCCAATTGCCCCCCTGCAGAGTTCCTCCTACTCTCCCAATCACTAGCCCTGCAGAGTCTCCACTCCCGATCACGTCCACCGCACCCCCCCTACCCGTGCAGAGTTGTTCCTACCCTCACAATCACCGTCCACCTTCCCCTCCCCGACTGGTTCCCCTCACCTGTCCAGGGATCATTGGTCAGGGCTACATGAGCACGTGTTTGACATAAAGTGAGCAGTCAGCCCCCTAAAAATGAAATATGTTAATGGGTGCCTGAGAGAGCAGTCCTCATCAAACAGAAGACTGGGAAAAAGCTTCAGCTAAAAAGAGAAAGGCTGCTGCAAACAGACAGACAACAGATTGCCACCACAATTGTTCCCACATGTTACTATTCATAAGCTTTTTTTCTGTGGCCATGGTTTTCTGATCCTTCCAAACAGTGGGGTTTTCCAAAGTCAACAGCAATTTGAATGGTTTGCTACATCGCCTTGGCAGAATGGGAAAACCATGAACAGACGTTTTACCTCAAGCATCATATTGGTTCAGTCACTTCTCAAGAAACTACTTTCAAACTACCCATACCTTTAATCCCATTTTGGGTCATTAGCAAATCCCACATTCAACGTAAATCATACACAAATGGAAGTTTAAAGCCTTATAATTAAAAATGAGACTTTGAAAAGAAGATCCAGATGAAAGTCTATTTCAGTTCCACTAAGTTATTTCTACAAAATGGAGAAAAATGTTGATTCGTTGGCTGAAACAAAATATGGAAAGCACAAAAATGAGGCAGAGCTCAACCTAGATATCTTTATTTCAACGTGTCCATGCATACTGCCACAAATCTTTGGGGTTAGCCACTATGGACACTGAGATTCCTCTCATTGTCTGTCTTAGCTCAGTGATACTATTCCCCACATCTGAATCAGAAGCCTTTGAGTTCAAATTCAACACAAAGCCCTCAGTATTTAATCTTGATTCTGCAGTATGAGGGAAGACTACGGGAAAGATCCCTATGACACATTTCCAAGGAAATCTCCTTGTACTGTGGCCAATATTTTGTCCTCAACCAGCATCATTAAGATGATACAGAAAATGCAAGAGAATCTCAGCAGGTCTAACAGCATCTGTGGAGAGAGAAAAGAGACAACATTTTACATCTGGATGAAACATTGGCTCTATTCTCTCATTGATTCCAGTTTCACTAAGGCTCCTTTATGCCATACTCGGTCAAATGCAGCTTTGATGTCAAGAGCAGTCATTCCCACCTCATCCTCTGGAATTCAACTCTTGTTTATGTTTGAACCAAGGTTGTAATGAGGTCAGAGCTGAGTGACGCTAGTAAAACCCAAACTGAGCATCAATGAATAGATTATTGTCAAAACGGACACTTATTGTGTCTTCATTTAAGTCATTAATGTAAATTGTAATATGTGTTATCAAATGTCTTTTGGAAATCCAGGTACACCACATCTACCTGTTCCCCTTTATTTATACTATTGGTTACATCCGCAAAAACCTCTAATAAATTTGTCAAACAGGAATTCCCTCCAGTAAAATCATGGTGACTTGTTTGAATCATACTATACTTTTTTCTAAATATATTGTCGGGACTTACTTAATAATTATATTCTAACATTTTCCCAATGACAGATATTAAACTAACTGGCTTGCTGTTGACTGTTCTCTCTCTCCTTCCCTTCTTGAAAAGCAGTATGATATTTGCCAACTTGCAATCTGATGGAGCCATTCCCAAATCTAAGGCATTTTGGAAAACAATGTATTTACAAAACTGAAGATTAGAATGTGCATTTCCCATTCATGATGGGGGTTTCTGGTGCTTCATATTGGTGCATCATTGCATTGCTTCATCACCTTGTGATGGGTTATTAAATTATCATAGAATTGTGGAATCTCTATAGTCCAGAAAAGGCCATTTGGCCCATCTAGTCTGTACCAACTTTCTGACAGAGTAACTTACCCAGACCCTCCCCCTTCATATCCCCATAACCCCGCATGTTCTATATGGCCATGTAACCTATATGTCTTGGAAAATTAAGGGCAATTTAGCATGGCCAATCTGCCTAACCCACACAGCTTTGGACTGTGGAAGGAAGCAGGGAGCATCCGGAAGGAACCCACACAGACGCGAGGTGAATGTGCAAACTCTATACAGACAGTCACCCAAAGCCAGAATTGAACCTGGATTGCTGAAGCTGTGAGGCAGCAGTGCTAACCACTGCGCCACTTGGGTTGGGGCCAGTTTTTATATCTAGCTACTCACTGTTGCGTATTATCATTTAATAATATGTGGGTTAGTTACAATTTGAAGTGTTCTGATTTGAAGGATTAAGGAATCAGATGATAACTATGGTGGGAGAAAATAGGTTTTTCTTATTCCAAAGACTCCTATTCTAATAGGAATCGTAAATTAGATCTCTGCAGAAATGGTCATAATCCTGAAACTGGTTTCCATGATATTGTATAACCCCTTCATACACTAACTGGGAGGGTTGGTTTTGGAATTTTAATGATGTCCTTTAGTGTGGACCCCTGTGAAGATGTTATCTACTGCTTCTGTCCCTCTATATTTAAACTCTGTTGGAAATGATCACATGATGTGGAGATGCTGGCATTGGATTGGGGTAAACACAGTAAGAAGTCTCACAACACCAGGTTAAAGTCCAACGAGTTTATTTGATAGTAAACCCACAAGCTTTCGGAACGTTGTGCCTTCGTCAGGTGAGTGGAAAGTTGTTGGACTTTAACCTGGTGTTGTGAGTTTTTTTTTACTGGAAATGTTCACAGTCAGATAGTAAAAGGTAAAGTCCTCACTGTCCCAGATGACAGTAGGCTGCTCTTCCCTTTGACAGCGAGTGCTGATTGGTGGCGATTTAATCTGAGGATCACCACACTTCAGGCAAGGGGCAAGGTTGAGAAGGTTTAAAAGTTTGTTTATTTATTAGTCACAAGTAAGGCTTATATTAACACTGCAATGAAGTTACTGTAAAATTTCCCTAGTGTGCCTACATGAATTCCTGTTAGAACTTCATTTTATCCTTCTTATTGGATCAAGTGTTAAGATTTAATCCAGTAATGAACCTGGGTCAGATTTCCACCATGTTATTCCTTGTTGGTTACCTAATTATGCCACTTGTTAAGATTGATAAGAGCTAGTGAACTATTCTTTTTTTATGCTACTGTGATATTCCTTACTCAGGCAACAGATCTCACACATCTTGTACAGTTCACGGTTTCGAGGTATAAAACCCTTGCAATTAAAAGAATTCCAAATTCTTCATTTCTCAAAGTTGTGTTTGACCCACAAGGTACTAATAACTACTATTTATAAATCAAGTAGAATTTATTCAGCAGGATTTTTCACACATTCCACAAGGAGCAGTGAAGACAAGACAGAAATGTTTCATTGCTCAAGATCCCTGAAATTCTTGGTTTTGTTAGCACAGCCAATGTCTCCTTCCTTTGTCTTTGAAATTATGTTGAGCTGTGTCCAAATCGTCATACCCAGAAGTTATGATATTATTGCAGCAACATAAGACACTAATTCTCCAATTTTTAGCCCTCAGATTCTCATTTCACCTTTCTGTTTTTGGAGATGGTCCAGATTCATTCTTCCTTTTGGCTACAAAGTACAAATCATCTGGTGTCAATCCATCTTTGTAACTCTTGCTTTATTGGACCATAAACTGAGGCACAGCTCAATCACTTATTTCCTCAGATCTCAGAAGTTTACATTTGATTACATGTAAATGATATGTTTTCTTTTGATAGCAAAAGGTCATAAAATAAGTCACATTCTCTTTTCAACATACTTTAAGCCTCAATTCAGAAAATAACAGTTCCTTTCTAGTATGGATCAATTAAAGCAATCCATGGTTTATTTAAACAATGTCATTCTAAGTTCACTAAGCTTTTTTAGCCATTCCTTTAAACTGATCTTTGAAGAAAATCACCTAAGTGTATTGTGGATCGTAAAACAGGACAATCGAACATGGGGGTTAATCGGGGTAAAGGTCTGATGTTGAGATTCAAATTGATATAAATAGGTATCCCAACTTTTAAAGTTGTAATTCTCATTACGTATTGGTGAACAGGCAAGAACTATCGAGCATGAAACTCCCACTGGCAAAGAATGCACATTAGGTCTCCCAGTCACTTCTCCTGCCACCCCCACCCTACACCCTGTCCCACCCTGCCACCCCCCTCTCCTGACCCCAAATTTAAACTGTGGTTATAGAACAAAATCCATAGTTATTGCAGATTCAAAAAAATAATAGAGGTGTCAAAATATTATCACTGCCAACTGATAGATGTGACAGTACTGTGTCTTTAATCAATGTAAAAGTATATTCACGAAACACTTTGGAGTTTCTGGCAATAGCCTTAACACAGATACAATGTGCCTTAAAGGGAAAAAGCAAGGAGTGTTGATGGGTACTGCTTGGAAGAATGAATTAATTGATAGATAGCAATTCTGAATCAACCATAAATCAACAGAAGACATTGAGCCCATAAGGCACCATAGTTACAACAAGGATGTGTAGTTTTAGATGTAACCAATGATAACATTGAATCTGCTCTAGGGACCAATTGTAACATGCTGTAATGCTCAGTTGACCTAGTACACTATGTAACCAATGACAAAATGATGTGGTGGTTAGCTGACCAGCTTACTCAGTGTAAATAAAAAAGCTGCTGGGGTTTAAGAGAATTTCGAAAGGCCCAAAGTGAGGCCTCAAGTATTGGAGTAATGATGTTTCTTTATTAAATTCTTTTCTTTGCTTGGAAAGTGGATTATATATTGGAGTAAGTTTTGTTTCAATTTATTGCCTATAAAACTGAAGAGTCGTTCTGTTAGATCAACATTTAGTAGTGTGTCTGATAAGTCTTGTCAGATAGGAGCATGGGTTACAGATAGACCAATAACGCCTTTGTGCTAATTGTGCATCCAGGTAGTTCCATATTAGTAGTAAAGTCTCTCTAAATTAGTCTTTAAATTTACTCAGCTTTCATAGCACAGTAGTTAGCGCCTCTGCTTCAAAGTGCCAGAGATGTGAGTTTGATTCCTAGTTTGGCTAACTATCTGTGTGGAGTTTGCATGTTCTCTCTGTGTCTGTGTGGTTTTTTTCTGAAAGATGTGCTGGTTAAGTGCATTGACCTGAGCAGGTGCTGGACTGTGCTAATTAAGGGAATTTCACAGTAACAACATTGCAGTGTTAATGTCAGCCTTACTTGTGACTAATAAATAAACTTTAATACTTATAGGATTCAGAAATGCAGCTTAACTTTAAGACTCAGGACTGACTAAGTATGAGACCACTCTAGGCACAAGTGCATTCAAATTAAGCACATCAATTTATTAAGTTATCAAAATTACAGCAGAAATGGCACTTAACCAGATTGTAGATGTAGCCTTGATCCATGATCCTTTACTCTATCCTAGCTTAGGCAACCATGAGGGCAGGCATCAGCATACCCCCAGTGCAATGGATTAGCCTCAGTCCCCTGATCATGGTTTCACCCCTCTCCAAAATACTATTTTCTTTGAAATTCTATCTTTGTGTTAGAAAGATAGCACATAGCGCTCTCATGGAAAAACAGACTTATTAACCCTTTCCAAATCACAGCCACGATCTGACCCATGGTATCTCTGCGCTATACTTGCCTCATGATTAGATTCTGATTAGTTAGTTGAACATGTATAGTGCACGGTCATCTCCTGATGTCCATTCTTCTGGGATAGGAAGGATGATTAGCTCATTGTCTCAGACACTGCATATTTACTGTGACTTCCCAATTAAATCTTAGTTATCTTATAGTGTCTGTAAGAGTTGTTGATTAGATCTGTTTTTAAATGTTGTTCTGCTTTTTGGAAAGCCTCCTGTTAAGTGATATATTTCACTGTGGCTGCTGTGCTTACAGTGGCTATTTTACTTTTGAGACAGATTGCAAAGTTGTTTATAATTTTAAACAAAGCAATATCAATCTGATACAGAGAATTACTCAGTGGCTAACACTTAAAGCCAAGATAAAGTGTGTGTAACATAAGTGGATTACAATCATCAGCATGGAAAACTTAGCATTAACATGAGTGAGACTCAGATTAGCGTAATGTATATTATCAGAACACTGCATAAGATATTTCTAGATTTTTGTAGAGCCTGATCAGACATGTATATACAATGAATGATACTCTTGAGGAACATCAATAATAAAGGAAGACTTTTTGCCCACGCATCTGCTGTAACCTGGCATTAAGGGCTACTGGTAAGGAGAAGGGTGGTTAAGAATTGAATTGAGATAATTCAACACTGCACCAGACAAAATGAAGTTAGTTTTGATCTCACAGGGTGAAACCATTGGGAAGTGTGTGGGAGACAAGCAGTGGCCACCCAGAGGCATTTCAATTTCTCAGTTGATTCATGCTGTAGATGAGTCACCAATGCCAGTATGTTTCTCATATGCAACTCATTGATTAAGAAGTTGAAAACTGAGCAGTTTCTTTTTTTTAATTAATTTATGGGATTTGGATGTCACTGGCTACACCAGCATTTATTGCCTATTCAGAGGTGTCCTTGAGAAGCTGAGCTGTCTTCTTGAAGAGGTATAGGTACGCCCATACTGCTGTTAAGTAGCGGGAGGGGGAAGGGCGGAATATAAGAATTTTGACCTGGTGACAGTGATGGAATGATGCTATATTTCCATGGCAGGGTGGTGAATGATTTGGAGAGGAAACTCTGATTGTGTTCCCAGGTATCTGCTGCTCTTGTCCTTCTAGATGTTAGTGGTTGTGGTATTAGGAGATAAAGGACAAAACAGCATGGGAAACAGGCCCTTCGGCCCAACGAGCCCGTGCCGCCACCCCGATGTTCCCACCTCTACCCGCAATCCCTGTCTATGTTTATAGATCTATGGATTAAAAACCAAATTTGAGACAATTTAGGGAGAATTTGTTTTTGCCAATTAGCCTAAAAGCACATCTTTGGGATGTGGGAGGAAACCGGAGCACCCGGAGAAAACCCACATAAGCACGGGGAGAATGCGCAAACTCCCACAGACACAGGCCCAAATCCATGTATCTGCACAGCACAGCGATAGTCACTGAGCTGTCGTGTTGCCCATCAAATGGTCCAGGTCAAGCTTACACTAACGACGTGAAGCACTAGGATACTCTCGAAAAAATCCAAGAGCAGCCCTCTCACGACCCATCGCGTGTATGCCCCTCGTTAGACAACAAGGTGGACCAAAGCACCTGTAGGATAAAAACAAGTACATCAATATCATCATCTATTTACACACTTCCCAGGGACTCCCAAGGCTCATGATCCCTATTTTAAATCAGTTTTCTATACCCCTCTATTCCCATTCTGTTCATGTGCCCATCTAAGTATCTCTTAAATAACTCCAGAGTACCTGCCTCCACCACTTTACTTGGCAGCGCATTCCATATCCCCACCACCTCTGTGTGAAAAAAACTCCCTCTAGCGTCCAAATTATACCTTACCCCCCTCACCCTAAGCCCGTGCTATTTGAGTCCATCCTAGGAAAAAGCTTAACCCTGTTTACTCTATCTATACCCCTCATAATCTTGTACACCTCTATTATATCTCCTCTAAGTCTACATCTTTCTAAGGAAAACAGTCCCAATTTGCCTAACATCTCCTTGTAACTCAGACCTTCCATACCAGGCAGCATCTTGGTAAACCTCTTCTGCACTCTCTCCAGAGTCTCCACGTCCTTCCGGTAGTAAGGCGGCCAGAACTGGACGCAGTATTCCAAATGAGGTTATACAATTTATACAATTGCAACATTAAAGGCCAGCTCTTGTACTCTGTACCCCTTCTTATAAAGGCTAACATACTATATGCTTTCTTCACAACCTTCTCCACCTGCTCTGCCACCTTCAGAGACTTGTTCACCTGCACCCTCAGGTCCCTCTGCATTTTTATACTTTTAATAGGTCTACCCTTTATCATATACCTCCCCACTACATTCTTTCTCCCGAAATGCATCACCTCGCATTTATCAGGATTGAATTCTATCTGCCCAAGTTACCAGCCTATCTATGTCCTGCTGCATCGCCTGACAATGCTCCTCACTATCCGCAAGTCCAGCCATCTTTGTATCGACTGCAAACTTGCTGATCACTCCACTTACTCCCTCTTCCAAGTCATTTATATATATTACAAATAGAAGAGGTCCCAGTACCGAGCCTTGCGGCACACCACTAGTGACCGACCTCCAGCTCGAAAAACACCCTTCCACTATTACTCTCTGTCTCCTATTGCCAAGCCAGTTACTTATCCATCTAGCTACCTGTCCTTGTATCCCATGAGCCTTGACCTTCTCAACTAACCTCCCATGAGGGACTTTGTCAAACACCTTACTGAAATTCATATAGACAACATCAACGTCTTGCCCTTCGTCGATCATTTGCTGTCTAAGGAATCTTTGTGAGTTTTTGCAGTGCATCTTGTGGATGACACACACGGCTGCCACTGTTGGTGGAAGGGGTAGCAATCAAACCGTTGCTTTATCCTGGATGTTGTCAAGTTTCTTGAGTATTGTTAGAGCTTTACTCATCCAGACAAGTGGAAGGCACTCTTAATGGCCTGGTGCAACTAAAAATTGAACTGTTTTTTGTGCCTATGGTAGAGATGTTGCAGAGAGATATGGAGGGTACAGAGAGTGTGTTCCAGCTGGATCCTAACATTGCCTTGCAAGAAACAAATGAGATTAGGGAAGAGACTCTTTCACCTGTGGGTGATCACGGGTGTAGACGCGATTGTGACAAAATAGGAAGTGAACAACATTTTTTCCAGGATCTGGCTGCAGTGCATAAAGAAACGTTGCTGTAACCAAGGAAGTGTCATCTGTTATAAATAATGAGACATTGTACAATGGTAAGAACGATTGCTGTTCTGGGCATTTTCTTGATTATTGTGGAAGCAGAGGTAAGAGAGAAATGTTACATTATTTTCCTTTGTTACCAAGTAAATTGAAGAATCAATGTTTTGAGAAATGGTCTGTCGGAATAGTGTTTGATAGCCTGAGACCTTTGAAAGTGGGAATCGGCCATGAAAAGACAGATTAGATTCTAGGTTTATGCGAAGGACATCAAATGTGAGAAAAAGACAATCATATCGTGCAATCCATAGATTCAGCTGCCCCCGGTTTGAACCATCCCATTATAGAAAGATAGTTATGGATAAAAAAAGGGAGAAAGATAGGAAGAGTGCAGCAAAGGATCAGAATGACGCAAGGACTTAGCGATTGTATCATTACCAAGAAAGGGTTTCAAATAAAAACTTTTGGCATTGGAACAGATAAATTTATGCAAATTAATAGAGGATGCCAAAATTCAGGAAGATCTGTGAAGTTTTTACTGTTGGCAAATTGGTTGCAGGAAGGCAGGTTATGTTTTTTTCAGAGTCATTAGAGAATTGAGTATTTTACCACAAGTTGCTAATGAGGCAAAGACTATAACATCCTTTAAAATTGCATTGATTAGCCATTTGAAAAGACAGAATAAAGGCTGATGTGATGTGTGGAATGAAAATCTGAAGAATTAATGGACTGAATAGATTTCTGTTGTAATCTCTATGGCTCTATGTCTTCATGTGTTTTAAGGTTAAATTTGCAGAACGACTGCAGAATAATGGCCCACAGAACTGTAAAACAAGTCTTTATTGAAGCTGCTATTTTGTGTCATGAGCTGTGTTTTTCAATTCCACAATCCTTTCAAAAAAGCACACTTTTTGTTGGTTGCTGCAATTTGCCTGTAGCACCTAAAGTAAAATCCCAGTGAAGGCTTGTGATAGCTAAAGAACCCCATTGCCACAGGAATGCATCTCTGCATAACCTGATAAGCCTCCAAGCAGAGTCTAGGTCAAAAATACCAGATTCAAAGACCGAATGAAAAGCAGTAACTGTGTGGAAAAAGTCTTTATTCAATCTGTTCACACCTTACGCTGACTTGAGCTTGTAGAAGGCTGGAGTTTTGCTTTGAAAAATGTCAGGAATAGAAATACCCCTCATCTTTTTCTGCTCAGCGTGCTGTCTTTGGACATTGCACAATACAGGCTGCCATGTCTTCATTGTAATAAAGAGTGTTCTCACTTCTCTTGCTGCAGTGTGAAATCCTGGAACATCTCTCCAGTCTCTGCAGCAAGGGAAACAGGTGAGCGAGCAGACTGGCATTCACTGGACTCTTCAGGGTCACTGTCTCCTCAGGCTCCTCAGTTGAAGAATATATTGCACTTACAATGGCATCATATGGCAGCTCCATCATTCAGCACCTGTATCATCCATCTCTGTATGTCTCCAAAGTTGTGTCTGCTGGAACTTCCAATGCCAGCCTTTAGTAGGTGAATAAAGCAGCCTCATCCTCGGGTTGGTTGGCCTTCCTCTTTTCATCCTCGTTCTTGGAGTCTTGTGCAATCATCCTTGCATGGGGGTAAGTTTCAATGTCAAATGATGGCTTGCCCAGAATTCCATGATTTCATCCTCTTGTGAGGTCCAAATCCACTCTGGTCAGTGGGGTTATACCACTTAGACAAGTCTGACTCATTTACCAAATAAACCTGTTGGACCTGGTGTTGTGAGAGCTGTTACTGTGTTTACCCCAGTCCAACATTGGCATCTCCACATCAGAATCTGGACTTTTGCAGCTCCAGAGACCTCGGTTCGATTCCTGGCTCGGGTCACTGGCTGTGTGGAGTTTGCACATTCTCCTCATGTCTGCCTGGGTTTCCTCTGGGTGGTCTAGTTTCTTCCCACAATCCAAAGATGTGCGGGTTAGGTTGCTCAGCCATGCTAAAGATTGCCCCTTAGTGTCCTAAGATGACAGATTGAGGGATTAGTGGATAAAATATGTAGGGATCTGGGGGTATGGCCTGGGTGAGTTTGTGGTTAGTGCAAACTTGATGGGCTGAATGGCCTTTTTCTGCACTGTAAGGTTCTATGATTTTATGAACCATTGGATTGATAGGATGGCTGCAGTTCAACATCTGCTTTAACAATGGCCACCCAGAAACTGACATAGGTTATAGGGGCTGGATAGGAAACCAGAGTTGAGGCCACAGTCAGTTCAGCCAAGAACTTATCAGATCAAGGAACAGGCCTGAAAGGTTGAATGACTTAGTCATATTCCTGGTTTGTTTATTTATTAGTGCCACAAGTAGGCTAACGTGAACACTGCAATTAAGTTACTGTGAAAATCCCCTAGTGTCTGTAGATAGTGAGGAAACCTGTGGTGATGGTGCCATTAAAAGGTGACTGACCTTGTTCAAGATATTAGCTGGCATTTATGTGTTGCCAATGGAACTGTCACTTCAAGCCCTGGTATCATGTGGATAGCGCCGTAAGCTGGCGTGGGTCGCTGCCAAGTGCAGTTAGAATTCTGCACAGGTGGCATGTCCTCTGCCCTCTGCTTGTCCGATTAAACTCTGCAACACTTGCCACACTCTCTTAATTGAACAGATTGGAATTACACTTGGGAGTTGAAAGAGAAATCCAACTACTGTTGCGGCTGTGCCTTCATGTCTGGTGTTCCCGTGTGTCTAACATCTATTACACGTGGCACCGTGCCAAAGTCACGGTCAGCTGGAAACACAACTTCAGATGAGACTCGTCCAAATGCCTTTTGTAGTAAAATGCTTTCCTTCATTTGACATTGCATCCTTCTGTAGATCCGGTACTTAATTTACCTCTTTTACTACAGCTAAACTCAACATTCCCCAGTTCCACCAGCTCGATAATAGAACCATAGAATGTCAGAGCAACAAAAGAAAGCTTTTCAGCCCAGGTCTATGTGCCGCTAACATTTCCTTTCCCAGGTATTTATCTACCTCCCTTTTAAAAATAATTATGGATTCTATTCCCATCATTATTTCAGGTTGCATGTCCCAATATTCAGAACTGTTTCTAACCTTTCTGTTTGTTTCCTTTTTGAAAAAATAACAATTATGAATGTATTCTCTTGGTTTCCCTCATTACTTTCACACGTGTTTTTGTTGTATTTTACAATTTATCGGTAATTGCCAGCTCCAGGCAGTGAACTATCACCTACATAACACAACATCTGTTTTTAATGCCTTGTTATGAGGACTGATAATTCTAGGCTCACTATTCGAGGGCAAAGGATTTCTAAATATAAATCAGTCAAGCGGCAAGTGGATTTCCTGCACTTGACAAGCATGAAATTATCATGTTTGTGGCTTCAAAAAACTCAGGAACGGCATCAGCCTCATATGACAGCGGCAGATATGATAAATATTGTTTTTCCATCAAGGGACTTTCAAAGTGGTACAATGGGAAGATTTTTATTCACCAGCCCTTCCACTTCTGAAAGAATTGAGTCCTAACTAATAGGGGAAAGAAGACCTTCAGTTTCTTTTTATTCATGTGTGGGACATGGACGTCACTGGATGGGCCAGCATTTATTGCCCATCCCCAGTTGCTCTTGAGAAGGTGGTAGTGAGCTGCCTTCTTGAATCGCTGCAGTCCATGTTCTGTGGATTGACCCACAAAGCCACTAGGGAGGGAATTCAGTATTTTGATGCAGTGACTGCGAAGGAATGGCCGATATATTTCCAAGTAAGGATGGTGAGTAGCTTGGAGGGGAATTTGCAGGTGGCGGTATTCCCAAGAATCTGCTGCCCTTGTCCTTCTACATGGGAAGTGGTCATGTGTTAGAAGATGTTGTCCAAGGATCTTCGGTGAATTGCTGCAGTGCATCAAGTAGATGATACACCCTGTTGTTACTGAGTGTCACTGGGGGGAGTGGATGTGGTGCCAATCAAGCGGGCTGTATGGTCCTGGGTTGTATCAAGCTTCTTGTGTTGTTGGAGTTGCACCTATCCAGGCAAATAGGGATTATTCCGTCACACTCCTGACTTGTGCTTTGCAGATGATGGATAGGCTTTGGGTGGTCAGGAGGTGCATACTTGCTGCAGTATTGCAAGCCTTTAACCTGCACTCATAGCCACTGTTTATGTGGCTAGTCCAGTTGGGTTTCTGGTCAATGGTAACCCCAAGGATGTTGACAGTGGGGGATTCAGTGATGGTAACACCATTGAATGTCATTGGGGCGGTGATTAGAATGTCTCTTACTGGAGATGGTCATTGCCTGGCATTTGTGTAGCGTGAATGTTACTTGCCACTTGTCAGCCCAAGCCTGGATATTGTCCAGATATTGTTGCATTTAAACATGGACTGCTTCATACTGATTTAGACATAGAAACATGGAAAATAGGAGTAGACTATTCTCTACTTTTGAGCCTGCTCCATCATTCATAATGAACATAGCTGATCATTAAATTCAATATCCTGATATCCCGCATCCCCCTTCTCCCATACCCTTACTCCCTTTAGCCCCAAGAGCAATATCTAATTTCTTCATAGAATCCTACAGTACAGGATGAGACCATTTGGTTCATTGGGATTGCCACAATAAAAATTCTGACAACACCAGGTTTAAATCCAACTGATTTATTTGTTAGTAAACTCACAAACTTTCGAGGCTCTGCTCTTCGTCAGGTGAATGAGCTTTTCTGGTCTCTGTTTTGACACCAGAACACCTCATTCACCCGACAAAGAGCAGAGCCTCGAAAGTTTGTGAGTTTACTATCAAATAAATCGGTTGGATTTAAACCTGGTGTTGTCAGACTTTTTACTGTGTTTACCCCTGTCCAACACCGGCATCTCCACATCGGGATTGCACAGACCACAATCCCATCAGGCCCTACCTCCATGCACTTAGCCTAGCTAGTCTCCCTGACACTAAGGGTCAATTTAGCATGGCCAATCCAACTATTCCACCCATCTTTGGACTGTGGGAGGCAACCAGAGCACCTGGAGGAAACCCAAGCAAACGTGGGGAGAACATTCAAACTCCACATACACGATGACCCGAGCCAGTAATTGAACCCGGGTCCTTGGCGCTGCAAGGCAACACTGCTAACCACTGTGCTTGCGTGTCGCATCTTGGAATAAGGCAACGTTTTGGAATGCAGTGTTTGTCCACAGGGCGGCACAGTGGTTAGCACTGTTGCTTCATAGCGCCCGGATTCAATTTTGATCTCGGGTGATTGTCTGTGTGGAGTTTGCATGTTCTCCCTGTATCTGCATGGGTTTATTCTGGGTGCTCCGGTTCTATCCATTGTCAAAAGATGTGCAGGTTAGGTTGATTGGCCATGACAAATTGCCCCTTAGTGTCAGGGGGATTAGCAGGGTAAATACATGGGGTTACAGGGATAGGGCCTGGGTGGGATTGTTGTCAATGCAGGTTCGATGGACGGAATGGCTGCCTTCTGCACTGTAGGGATTCTATGTTCAACCTCATTGTTTTATAGCCATTGAAGTACTTGTGAAGCTGTATTCTCTCATATGTAAGATGGGAACAACAGCAGCCAAATTGTGCACAGCAAGTTCCCACAAAGATGTGCTAATGACCAGAATATCAGTTCGAGTGAGGGATAAACATTGGCAGGGGAGAAGTTCCCAGCTCTGACTTTGAATAGTGTATTGGGATCCTTTATGTTCCGTATTATTCCGATTGCTTTTGTTGAGTGCAGATACTTCAGTATTCATTACCAGACGCACAGTGAGTGGCATTATGTCATCATTACCGTCACGGTTAGCGCCAAAAATAATAATTAACTGCAATGATTCCTTCCACCTCCGGGCTCTGGCATATTGAGAGGTACTTTAATTTGAGGTTTTATGCTTGGACTGGGTGGCACAGTTAGAAAGAGATCATGTGGGCACCTCCAGGGTGACACTTTGCACAGCATGATGCACAATATTAGTTACTGGTGAAAATTCTGGTCACTGTAACGACACAAAAGTGCAGCGTTTTAAGTTTAGAGGGATCTTCAGCAATTTGCATTCTTGTTGAAATGGAGACGGAAAGCTGTAGCAGCAAACCATCGCCTCACCCAAGGCAATCAAACTTTAAATCACTTTTAATGAGTCCTTTTCTCAACACGCGTGAAAAAAAAGCCACACAACAGGCGCTGATTTTCTGATGTGATTAGTTTTCTTCAGCTGAGTAATTATTGTAGGGCAAGCAAAAGATCACAATAACCCAATCGCACCATTCTCTCTCTTTTGTTGAGTGCTGCACTGTGTCAGCAGTTTAAAAAATACTTTAAATCAAAGAAGCTCCTCTCAGCATTCAACGTACTGGAGGTAGGGACAGGAGGAATTGGTGTGTTAGATGCGTTGAGGTGATTGAATGATTAGCCTGTTAGCTCCAGTCAAATGGCACTGGTTTAACACACAATCATAATCAAACAATTGTTTCCAGGTTGTTTGGAGAGATAATAGGCTGCATCTCGATGGGGTGGGATCAGGAGAAATATCTACTAGTATAAAGGAACTGAGCTTCATTTGAATGAAATGACAGGAGGAGGGAGGATAAGACTTTTAATTATAGATAAGCAGAATTTGGAGAAATCCAGAGGAGGGAAGGAACGTAAAATAATGAATAATTCCAGGTAGCGAGGAATACAATCGGGACACTGGAAACATTGGGATAAGATGCTCGAGTTAGAGAACGATGGAACAGCCAAAATAATATCAGAATTACAGAAACAGGGCTCAGAGCAGGGGTAAAAGTGAATTCAATAGCGTGGGGTATAGACTGATTAGAAAGAATTGAAAAGACAGCGAGGGAGAAGCAGGAGCTGTATTTAGTCAAGATTATTCAGAAATTAAGGGAATTGGATTTGGCATTCCAGAGATGACACATGAGACAGGCTGACTTTAATTAATGAAGTGCTGCGAAAGGACAAGATTTAGATCAGAGTTTACAGCAAAGCACCAAGCCATTCGGCCCATCTGATCGATACTGTTATTTCTACTCCAACTCTATTGCATCTCACTCTAGTTGTGTATTCTCCTATTTACCTCATGTATTCATCCAATTACCCATTCAAGGCATATTTATTAAGGACAAGGGTCTGGTGTGCCCTGCTTGGGAAGAGAATATTACATAATAAGAATATAAGAAATAGGAGCAGGAGTAAGTCATGCAGCCCCACACTGTTACTCAGTAAGATTATGGTCAATCTGATTGTGGCTTTATCTCCACTTTCCTGTCTGTCTCCTATAACTTTTCACTCCGTGATCAAGCAGAAATCTGTGAAACTTACACCTGAATATATCCAATGATCCAGCCTTCACTGCTCTCTCAAAGATCAATGACCCTCAGAGAAGAAACTCATTCTCATCTCCCTCTTAAATAGGAGACCCAATATTTTAAATTTCTTTGTTTAGTTGTAGATTTCCCCTTCTCTCAGCATCTAACCTGTCAAGCTTCCTTCAGTAAAATCACCTCTAATTCTTCTAAGTAAGTACAGGTCCAACATTTTTCCTCATAAGACAACACCTTCATTCCAGGAATCAGCCGTGTGACCCTTCTCTGAACTGCCTCCAATGGAAATATATCCAGCCTTAAATAAGGAAACTAAAATTGTACTTAGTACTCTAGGTGTGGCCTCACCAGTACCCTATTCAGGTGTAGCAAAATTTCCCTACTTTTTTTATATTCCCTTGCAATAAAAGCCAACGTTTGATTTACCTTCCTATGTTACATGAATCATTTTCCTAATTATTTCCTGTATAAAGATACCCAGATCCCTCTGTACTGCAGCATTCTACATTCTCAATCTATTTATACGATACCACAGAATTGTTACGGTGTAAAAGAAGGCCATTTAGCCCTTGTCTGCAACTGCTCTTCAAAATTCACCTTAAATCAGTGGCCTTTTGCACTTGATCCTTTGATGAGGAGGAATAATTTTGCTCTATCTACACTCTGTCCAGTCCCCTAACCATTTTTTTCTGTTTTCCTATTCCCCCAACCAAAGTGGATGGCCTCGCGTTTTTCTACGTTGCCCAATTACTCAACCTGTTGATATCCTTTTATAGGCTCTTTGTGTCCTCACAACTTGTTTCCTGTCAGCAAATTTAGCTACAATACCTTTATGTCTTTTATTTTATAGTGTCATTAATATAGTTTGTAAATAATGGCGGCACCATCTCTGATATCTGTGGTTCCCCCTCTAAATATAGTTTGCCAACCTGAAAATAACTCATTTATCCTGTTCTCTATTTCCCAATCAATGGTCAATTCTCTATCCGTGCTAATATATTACCCACTGCACCATGAATGACAGCAATGACACAAATACAATCTTCTCACGAGTTACAGAGTCATAGAAGTTTACAGCATGGAAACAGGCTCTTTGGCCCAAGTTCTTCAGCTGCCCTTTTTTTTAAACAACTGAGCTAGTCCCAAATACCCACATTTAGCCCATATCCCTCTGTATCCATCATACCCATGTAATTCCTAAATGCTTTCTAAAAGACAAAATTGTACCAACCTCTACTACTGCCTCTGGCAACTTGTTCTAGACACTCACCACCCACTGTGTGAAAAAAATTTGCCCCTCTGGACTCTTTTGTATCTCTTTCCTCTCATCATAAGCTTATGCCCTCTAGTTTTAGGCTTTGTTACCTTTGGGAAAAGATGTTGACTATTTCAGATGATCTTTGTCCCTCATTATTTTATGGACCTCTTTAAGATCACCTCCTAAGTCTCCTACGCTCCGGAGATAGAAGTCCCAGTCTATTCAACGTGGCCCATTGTAAAAAAGTATAAAATCTTGCAACTCCCTTCCTAACAACACTTGGGTATGTCTACATCTCAGAGGCTGCAGTGGTTTCAGAAGACAGCTCACTGCTGCCTTAACAGCAATCAGGTATAGCCTAGCCAACGACACCCACATCCCATAAATTATTTTTTTAAAAATTGGGAATGCTTAGATTGGAGTAAAATGACTACATCAGAACCCGTGAATGTACCTCAATATTGATATTTGATTCCAAATGTGATGTCTCCACAGGGAGTAGTTCACATGCAGATCTGTTTCAAAGGTGATAATTCATAATACTGAGTTTTTGGAGCTAGCAAAGCAATGCTGATTGAATTTAACTTTGTCAGGTAACACCAGAGAGGCCTGACAACTTCAAAGAAATAAAAAAACATACTAAATAATATTAGCTGGAAAATACTGCTGAAAGATATGGAGAGAAGCCAAAAATGGGATTAGGTTTTTTCCTTTATTGGTGTCACAAGTATGCTTACATTAACACCACAATGATGTGAGTGCGAAAAGCCCTAGTTGTCACACTCCGGCGCCTGTTCGGGTACACTGAGGGAGAATTTAGCATGGCCAATGCACCTAACTAGCATGTCTTTTAGACTGTGGGAGGAAACCTGTGAACCCAGAGAAAACCCATACAGACACGGAGAGAACACGCAGACTCTGCACAGACAGTGACCAAGCCGGGAATCAAACCTGGGTCCCTGGCAGTGTGAGATAGCAGCGCTAACCACTGTGGCACCGTGTCGCCCAATGGGATTGAACGTGTTACAAAACCAAAGCTGAACTGAACAAGTCCTCATTTTGGATGCTTAAGGGCAATTAAAATGGGAACTCAGAAAACATATGTAAGGGAAAAGAGTGGAGAATTCTGTGAGGTGTGGGCACTGAAGAAATACTAGAGATGCGAAAAGGAGGCAAGAAACAAGCTTTTAAAACATACAATTAAAGATGATGAAAGTGTAGCACTGGAACTGAAATTAGAATATCAAATGAATAAATTTTAGATATCTTGTAGGAGATTAGAGATGGATTGTCTCACCATGAAGGACTCATTAGGTACACAAACCTACAATCTGGCAAACATAATGCCTGTACTTAAAAAGTGTCATTGAACTTGACCCTAGGGTTATCAGTCTAACATTAGCTATGAGCAAAACAATGTTTAAAGTTTATTTATTAGTCTCACAAGTAGGCTTACATTAACACTGCAATGAAGTTACTGTAAAAATCCCCTAGTTGCCACACTCTGATGCTTGTTTGGGTACACTAAGGGAGAATTTAAAAGGCCAATGCACCTAACCAGCATGTCTTTCAGACTGTAGGAGGAAACCCACGCAAACACGAGGGCAACGTGCAGACTCCACACAGACAGTGACCCAAACCGGGAATCGAACGTGGGGTCCCTGGCACTGTGAGGCACCAGTGCGAACCACTGTGCCACCGTGCTATGTCCTGGCCATCCCGCAATGCTGTGATTCTGATTTAAAATGAGGTTGCTGCAGCCACAGTGCAGAGGACTAACCAGTTTGAGATCATGACGAGTTACTCAAAGTAATGAAAATAATTTGTAGCTGCTACAGATGACTTCAGATTGGGCCAGAGGACATTTACTTAAATAGGTGAAAAGAACATTTTTTTTTAAATTCAAAGTCCGGTGTTCCTCGGATGAGTTGGCAGCAAAGAGAATCAGAGAAGAACCATTCAAGGCATTCACAATGCATGAGGAGAAAGTAAAACAAATGTAAGATCACAAATTTGTTAATATATTTTCTAATGCTTAACACTTCATGTCTTATTAAACTAATTTAATTGAAAATGTCACTCTTCATGAAAGAAAAATAGGAAGGGCAAAATTCTACTTAGTTGCATAAATTAGTTATTCCAGCAATTGTGCAGAGACAGCTTTTACATGGGCTTGTGAGAGCCCTGATCAGAGATTGCTGCTGGATGGAGAGGTATAGCTGATATTAATTCCTGCTTAAGTACTCTCTCACAAACATCTCTGACATCCAGTCCCCAGCTGGCCCACTGCTATCTCAGAGTCTGGATTTCTAACCAATCAAGAAACAGATCACAAAAGTTGGGCCTCGCGCTAAGGCGGTCAGTGAAAATATGTTTCTGGGCCATTTGTTAAAGGCAGGATGTATTATGTGAAAAATGCACTCTGACTGAGGCGTATGGGACAAAAGAAACAACACGAATCAATTGGCTGGCAAGATCTAAGGATTTTTCAAGAAACTGGCTTCTAAAAATTATGCTCACTGTTCACATTCTTTAGTTCTGTTCATTCTAATCAATGAATTGAAATGAACAAGTGACATTGATGTAAATCAGAGTTAGAGGATCACTGAACTCGACTGGAAGGGCTGAATTAGCAGTTGCCTGTGATGCAAAATATCTGGATTTATGGCAATCAACATTTTAAGTTAAGAATTAAAATTTAACTTTGTAATATCAAGAGTGTAGGAAAATAAGAAGTTATGCACTTTGGTAGGAAGAATAATGGAGCTGAATATTGTTTAAATGGAGAAAGGCTGCAGAAAGCTGCAGCACAGAGGGATTTGGGGTCCTTGTGCATAAATTACAAAAAATTAGCATACAAGGTCAGCAGTTAATGGGGAAGGCAAATTGAATGTTGGCTTTATTTCAAAGGGAATGGAATGTAAAATAAGAAAGTCTTCATAAAACTATACTAGTTTGACCATACCTGAGCAGCTTTAGTTTCTTTATCTCAGGAAAGTTAGAATTATAGAATCCCTATAGTGCAGGTGACCATTCGACCCATCAAGCCTACACTGACAACAATCCCATCCAGGCCCTATTCCTGTAACCCCACATATTTACTCCAATAATCTCCTGACGTTAAGTGTCAACTTAGCATGGTCAATCTATCTAACCTGCACATCTTTGCAGTGTAGGAGGAAGCTGGAGCACCTGGAGGAAAGCCACGCAGATACAGGGAGAATGTGCAAATTCACACAGACAGTGACCTGAGGCTGGAATTGAACTTGTTGCTGCTGCTGTGAGGCAGTAATACTGACCACTGTGCTGCTCTGTATGGCACTGGAGGCAGTCTATAGAAAATTCATTAGGTTGATCCTGAGTATTTTTTTGTTAGAAGAGATTGAGTAGGTTGGGCCTGTACTCATTGGTGCTTAAAAAAATGCGTAGTGACCTTCTGAAATATTTATGATTTTCGGGGGGCTTGACAGGATAGATGCTGAGAGGTTGTTCCCCTCCTGGGTGACTCTAGCACCACAGGGTGGCATTTCAGACTAAGGGATCACCCATTAAAGACAGAGATGAGGAGGAATTTCTTCTCCCAGAGGGTAGTGAATCTGTGGATTTCTTTACTGCAAAGAGTTGTAAAAGCTTTAAGTATGTTCGAGGCTGAGATAGACATTTTTAATCAGTCAGGGAATTAAGGGTTACGGGAACAAGGTGGGAAAGTGGAGTTGAGGATTATCATGGATCTGTCGTGGTCTCATTGAATGGTAGAGCAGACTCGATGGGCTGAATGGTTTACCTCAGTTCCTACATTTTATGGACTTATGATGAGTCACCCATCATAGACTGATGCTGTCAGCTGTCACCGTGCTGAAAAAGATTTTGATATCATTATTAAAGAAAAAACAAGACAATTTTTCATTTTTTACAAAATTGCAAACAGATACAGAAAATAAATGTATTTATTTATTTGTGTCACAAGTAGGCTCATACTAACACTGCAATGATGTTACTGTGAAAATTCCCTAGTCACCATACTCCAGCACCTGTTAGGGTACACTGAGGGAGAATTTATCATGGTCAACATGTTTAATCAGAACGTCTTTCAGACTGTGGGAGGAAACTGGAGCACCCTGAGGAAACCCATGTAGACACAGGAAGAATGTGCAGAGTCTGCGTAAACAGTGACCCAAGCTGGGAATCAAACATGGATCTCTGGCATAGTGAGGCAGCAGTGATAACCACTGTGTTGCCTATAATCTAAAATGAATTACAATAATTCATTAAAGAAATCTGGCCTTCAGTTTAAATGATTGCAGAAGCAGGTGTTCACCACAATCTATACGGTGCTAGCCCTTCCACTTAGGAGTCAAAAAATCATGGCTCAATTCAGAGACTTAAATGAATAACCAGCTAAAATCCAAGGTGCCATCTTTCAGATGAAACATCAAACCAATATCCTATGTGGGTGAACACAAGATTTTCTGCATGACCTTTGGAAGTTTTCCTGTGTTTATCACAGAACCAACATCACTGAGCAGATTGTGTGGTCATTTATCTCAGTGCTTTTTCTGAGAGATATAGCATAGTGATTGTACTTCAAGTTTATTTCAATGTCTGAACACAAAAAGCATCATATCAATGCAAATTTCTCCATTCATTTTATTTTTGCATCAATGTGTGAAAGGAGTTTTGCCAAACGTAGGGTCAGGTTACAAATTGTGTCTCCGAGTCTTGCAAAAGTATCATTGTGGTAGAGAAGATAACGAGAGGCTATTTGCTATCGTTTCTCAGCCTTTTGGCTAAGATGAAGTGTAGGGTCAAGCTCATTATCAGGAGTAATGCCTGCTCTTGTCAACTTGGATTTTGTTCATCTCACTTGTGGGGACTGCCATCTGAAATGGCTGAGCAAGCCACTCAGTTCAAGAAATGGGCAAGAAATACTGGCCTAGTCAACAATGCCTATATCCCATGAAAGATTAATAGGGCATTGCTCTCTTAACCATCCTTATTGTCCAAGAACAGTTGAAGATCAATCATGTTGCCGTGGCTCGGGATTCACAAACCAGATAATGATGGCAGATTTCTTTCCCTAAAGAACATTAGATGGATTTTTCCGATAATTAACAATGCTTTCATGGTCATCAGTAGATTCTCAATCCCAGATTTTTCTTTTATTGAATTCAAATTCCACCAACTGCTAAGGCGGGATTCGAACCTGGGTCCCCAGAACATCAGCTAAGTTTCTGGATTAATAGTCTAGTGATAATATCAATAGGCCATCGCCTCCCCTTAAAGTTCTAAAAGCAACATTGGGATCTAACATGCTAGGCTTCGTTAGGGTAGATACATGTCAATCTTCTGACACAGGATGACATCTATCGAGATATAGACAACTTTCATCGTGAAAAGGCATCCATTATATTTAGTGGCTATTGTCTGATATGAGCAGAATATGCCTGTTCATTTTTGTGTTAAAGACAAATCAATGACTGCCCAGGTCTATTTGCTGGTGCTAGTTTATTTGTATGGTGTGATTTATCTAGTTAATAATAGTAACTGAAAGTGACTGAGGAGAAATTGACCAAAAGCTGCCTTGATCAGTCCAATTATATTTCATTGTTCTGTCATGCACTGGCAATCTTTGAGCCCTTTATTGATTAAACATTTCAAGATTTTTCAAAGCTGATGTTATTAATAAATGGTATGTTTATGCTAAGAATGTTAACAGTACAATTGTGAAGCTTCAAGATACAAGATGCTTTAAGTGTAAACTTCGCCAGTTTTTTGAAAAGTAGAACCGAGTCATATAACACGTGGCAAAACAAACATCTGGGAGATAAGGGGCACGATTTTCGCAATCCCCTGCACCAAAAAAATTAGCGCAGTGGGCCAGGAGAATCCCATGCTGCCGATTTGCGGTTTTGCATGAACATGCTTCTCCCAGTGCCGGATTTCTGGAAATTAATGGCGAGATGCACAGACCATTTAAATGGTCATTTTAATATTATTTCAATACCATTAGCAGGCCCAGGGCTGAAGTCTCCGGGCATGCTTGCATCTTCTATCCTGCCAGAGTATTTCATTCCAGCAGAGATTACACCTGCTCTCCACTTTTGAGGAGCTAGCAGCCCAACCCTGCTGGAGTGAAGGGAGGGCAAATGAAGCTATCTCCTGGGGTCTGGCGGTGGGGGCTGGTGCCACTTGGACATTGGCAATGCCAGCCTGGTCCACTGGCACTGACCAAGGGGCAAAGTGTTAATGTTCGGGTTCAGGGAGCAGGTTAAAGAGGCACCTGGGCATGGGGCCATGTCAAGATGGCAGGACATATGGGGGCAGAGCTTAGAGGCAATCACTGAGGGATGCTAGTCCTGCTGCCACTCTACAATCAGGATTGGTGGGGAAAGAAGGGAGGTCAGCGATTAGGAAGGACTGGGGGGTCAGCCAGGGATTAATGTGATAGATACAATGAAACCTTGATTTTACACACCCTGGTTTAGCAACAAATTCAGATATAACATGATGAATTATTGGACCTTTTTTTTTATGTCTTTCCAGTGAATTGAAAAGTTTTTGGTTACTGTTTCTAAAGTGAAAATAATCCGCCTTAGAAAGAAATTACGGACAGAAAACATTTGCTCCCCCCGCCCCTTGCTCAGTTCAGATAAAAGGGCTTCTCACTGAGGAAAAAACTACATTAGACAGTTCTTCAAAAGAGGAAATACTACATAGATAATGGACCATGAAAGTGTTTGTGTAATTAAACAACCCACTGCCTGTTTTAAACTAGCCTGGACTTGCCAATCAAAAGATTTGTAAAAATTAATGAAGCATGTAATGATTATATGAACAAACAGAACTCTGACGGACACCGAGATCATCCGTAACGTAACTATAGCACCCCGATTTAGCGCAACCCCGCTTTTCTCGTGATAGTATTTTATGGACCCCAACATATATATGTATATATGTGTATATGTGTGTGTGTATGTGTATATATATATATATATATAACATTTTGAAAAAATTCAACCCAGCGCCATGTAAAAGGCTGATTAAGCAGATGGAAATTCATGATGTTAAGGGGAAAGTGATAATAAGGATAAAAATAAGCAGTTCAGTGATGTGTGTTAATATGCTGATATAGAGGCACTAATCGCCCATAAGGGATTGGGTAAATATGCTGTGGGTTCATTTATTTAGACTAGGCACATAGACACGGATGGAAAGATTGAAGACATTAAAGCTGCACAGTTGTCTATGAGTGTCCTGCTGAAGGCAAAAGGAAAACTAGAACTGGATCGCATGACAAACTTCCTTGCCATGATATCATGCGGCAGTCCCTTAAAGGCAAATGATAACAAGTGACAAGAAGCAAAAAATAGATGGATGCATTACCAACTGGAAGGACATTTGAAGCGGTATTCCCCAATGATCTGTTTTTGGCCCCATTACTCTTTCTAATGATTATAAATGATTTAGATTCGGGTTCAGGGAGCAGCATCATCAAGTTTCCAGATAAAACTTGGCAAGGCAGTAGATCATGATGAGGATAGCTACAGGCTTCAGAATGACGCAGATAAAATGGTGAAATGGGCAGAAACATAGAAGATGGAAATAATTGCAGGGAAGTGTGAAGTGGAAATATTAATTATGGAAAGACAGTATATAGGCAGGAAATTTTACAAAATTTGAGGTACAACAAATGGTACTATTATGTTTAAAAATTGATACCGTTTTGATGGCACCGTGATTAACACTGCTGCCTCACAGCTGCAGGGACCCAGGTTGGATTCCTGGCTTGAGTCACTACTTGTTCGGAGTCAGCACAAATTCTCCCCACGTCTGCATGGGTTTCCTCTGGGTGCTCCAGTTTCCTCCCACAGTCTGAAAGACGTGCTGATTAGGGTGCATTGGCAAGTTTGTTTTTTTTATTAATAAATAAACAAACTTAAACTTAGAAAGTCGGTTTGACTTTACAATGCTACACCAACCCATCTTTTACATTTTTATATATATATATATGATTCATAAATTTGATATGTTTAGAACAATCCCAGGGGAGTTATGAAATTTCCTGTCAAAATGCCAGGCCTCTAGCACCCTTCACTCACTGTAACTCCAGACCCGGAGGCAACTATGGGGAATATCACCACATGCATGCTGTCCGGCTAAGCCAGAACCAGAAAACAGTTTCTGAAAACCGAGAAATGAGGCTACAACTTGCCAGTAAAAAATCCTGCTTTAGCCCTTTGGCTGATCTTCAGTTGATTACAATAGGATATTGGTTCTAAACAAGTTGTGTTGCAAGCCCATGGACTGCCTGTGCTATAATTGGTACCATTTTGGAAGAGTGCAGATGAGTAAAGAGAATTCTCTCCAAATGTTGCTGAGTCAATAACTGTGGGGTTTCAATCTTCTCTCCCAAGACTCCGTTCCCCTGGTCTGCACTCCAGCCCCAACTCACAGGCACAATTTCAGTTCTTCAGCCATGCTGAGCAGAACCTCACTGCTCAACAGGGTTATAGTTGTTCCAACAGACCACAGCATAGATTACTCAGGTTTCCAGGACTTCTCCTGAGCCTTCACTACATTTTATCATTAAGAATCTCTCTCTCTTTGCTCCTCTCCCTGGTTGTTCCTGCCAGTGGGCTCCTCCTTCCAATGTGTCCTTCACCATCTCCATGGATTCCTTCTTTGGGACTTCCCTTGGTCCCAGGACTGCTCATTTGTGGTACTCCACTGCTAATCCCATGATGAGGTTTTCACCCACTTCTCCTGATACAAGCTCAAAGGGCTTTAATCCTTGCCTCAAGATCTCCAAACATTGGATTGCACGTGCACCAACCACTCCTGATTCGCACACGTGTGAATTGCCACCCTCCAGAATCAGGTAAGATGGGATTTAATGTGAAAACAAAGAGATGCTAAAACTTTATAAATTAATGCTTAGGCCTCAGTAGGACCATTGTAGACAATCCTCAGTCCCACATCCAGAAATATGTAAAGGCCTTAGGGAGGGCACAGAGATTTACCTGTGAAGTAGAATTTAATAAGACATAAGTACCACGAGCAGGAATAGGTCATTTAGCTTCTCAAGTCAGCTCTGCCATTCAATGTGATCATGGCTGATCTCATCTCAGCCTCAACTGTTCCTGCCTATTCACCATTTTACTCACTGTCCCAGCATCTACTGCACTTTGGGGTAGGGAATTCCACAGATTCATGGCCCTTTAGGAGAAGTAATTTCTTCTCATTTGTGTTTTAGATCTCCTACACCATGTCCTAAAACTATGATCTCTCATTCTAGATTGCCCTGCAAGAGGAAGCATCCTCTCTGCATCTATCCTGTCAATCCCTTTTATCATCATATAAACCTCATTTAGACTTCCCTTCCTTCTTCTAAACTCTAGAGATGATAAGGCTAAATTGCTCAATCTCTCTTCATAAGTCAAATCTGTCATCTCTGGAATCAATCTAGTGAACCTCCTCTGAACTGCTTCCGATGCAACTATATCCTTCCTCAAATAAGAGGACCAGCTTGTCCTTAGTACTCTCGATGTATCTTCTCAATGCATATTACAGTTGGAGCGATACTTCCCTTTTTTTATATTCCCAGTATAAAAGGGATATAAATCTGTGCACCAATAAATGCCAAAATTCTATTTACCTTCCTTGTTACCTGCTATACCTGCAAACTAGTTTTCTGCAAACTAACCTTGTATATTAACCTTTTGTGTGGCACCTTATCAAATGCCTTCTGGAAGTCCAGAGATGCCACATCTACAGAATCCTCATTATCTACTTTGCTTGTTACATCTTTAAAAAACTCTAGCAAATTAGTCAAACACAATTTACCCTTCAGAAAACCATGCTATGATGAATTACATTTTGACTTCCCAAATCTTCCATAATAATGGATTCTAACAATTTCCCAACACAAATGTTAAACTAACAGGTCTATAGTTTCCTACTTTCTGCCTCCCTCATTTTTTGTATAAGGGCATTAAATTAGGATTTTTCCGGTCTACTGGAACACTTAACTGCATCCAAGGAATTTTGGAATATTATAATAATTGATCCACTATCTCCAATGCCACTCCCTTTAAGACACAATGATTTAAGCCATCAGATCCTGAAGATTTGTCCACCTTCAATCTCAATAATTTGCTCAGCATCCTCCCCTCCCACTGCCACCCATCCCCACTCCATTGACAGTGATTGTTCTAAGTTCCTCCCTGTCTATAACCTATGCATTACCTGTCACTATTGGAATGGTCTTGAAAACTGAGGCAAAACACTGATTGTGTCTCTCTCATTTGTATTTTCCATTATTAACTCCCCAAATGTCCAATATTCACTTTAGCTTCTCTCCTGCCTTTTATATACTTATGGAAGCATTTACTATCATTTTTAAATGTATTGTGCTGGTTTTCTTTCATAATTTTTCTTTGCTCTCTTTATTACTTTTTGACACTTCGTTGATCTTTAAAAGTTTCCTGATTTTCCTCAATTGGAGCGGTTGGGAAAAAAAAGGACTATTCTTGTTGAAACAGTAAAGGTTAAAAACTAACTTAATGGAGGTTTTCAAGCCACAGAGAGATCTTGAGAAATTGGATGGAGCAAACCTATTTCCTCTAGCAAGTAGACCAAAACTATTGGCAAAATGAACAAGAGAAGCAAGTGTTTTCTTGTATTATTCAGAGAACTATCAGCATCTGGAATGTTGAACTTGAATATGTGGTGGAAGCTGATTCCATGAATCATTTTTAGAAGCAGTTGGATCCATATTTGAAGATGAGAAACTTACAGGGCTACGGAGGAAAACGAAGTGTGGGATAAAGTGTTCCAGGCACATGAGTGTCGCTGGCTGGCCAGCACTTATTATGTGGAGATGCCAGTGCTAGACTAGGGTAAGCAGAGTAAGAAGTCTCACAACACCAGGTTAAAGGCCAATAGATTTATTTGGTAGCACAAGCCACAAGTTTTCAGAGCGCTGCTCTTTTATCAGATGAATGGGAGTTCTGTTCACAAACAGGGCATTCCAATCATTATGTTGTAAATTGAGCTTGTCTTTTTAAATGCCCTGCTTGTGAACAGAACTCCCACTCACCTGATGAAGGGGCAGTTCTCCAAAAGCTTAAATGTGTTGCATTTTAATCCGGTGTTATGAGACTTCTTACAGTCCATCTCATGCCCATCCCCAGTTGAGAGTCAATCACATTGCTGTGGCTGTGGAATCATATGTAGGCCAGACCAGGTAAGGATAGCAGATTTCCTTCCCTAAATGACATTAGTGAACCAGAGAGGTTTTTACAATAGTTGACAATGATTTCATGGTCATCAGTAGATTTTTAATTCCAGGTTTTTTTTATATTGACTCAAATTCCACCATCAGTCTTGGTTAGATTTGAACCCAGGTCCCCAGAACATGAGCTGAGTTTCTGGGTTAATAGCCTAGCGATAATACCACTAGGCTATCATCTCCCAAAACACAGTCAAATGGCCTCCTATACAAATTTGTGTGATTTGGAACACAATTTCAGAAATGCTCTCGAATATTTATCCGTAACTTTAAGAGAGAAATGGTCCCATACGAGAGGGTGAATGGAGAGTATTGCAGTTGATGTAGCAATTATGGACTTTCAAAGGACACTTGATAAAGTGTCACATCACAGGTTGGTCTGTAAAGTTAAAGCCTATAAGATAAAAACATTAGCAGCATGGATCCAAAACAGAGGCTCGTGGTAAACACCAGGAAGAAGAAATATTGTGGTGCTCCTTACAAGCAGTTGTATTACTGTCCTAGACTTAAATGTGCAAGGTGTGTTATGCTCTAATTTTGCAAATATAAAGTGTGAATTGTGAGGAGGATAGAGGTAAACTCCTTGAGAACTTAGAAAGGTTGGTGGAATGGGCAGACACTTGCCAAAAAAAAATGTGTACAGGATCCTGGGCTTTATAAATAAATGTATAGAGTATAAAAGGAAATGATAAGAATTTTTTTTATCAAATCCAGGTTCAGCTTTGACTGGAGTAATGTACCCAATTCTAGACATACTTTAGGAAATCATTGAGAAGAGTGCAGGAAAGATTCATGAGAATGCTTCCAGGAATGAGGGACTTCAGTTTCTGTGCAACAATGAGAAGTCAGCGTTGTTTGTTTTGGAGGAAATTGAGAGGTGATTAGATCAGTGATACCCCACCTTTTGATGTCACGGCACACCTTTATACTATAGAAGAAAATAGTAGCGTACCTCCTATTTTCTGTCTTCCTCCCTTACTGGAACTTTGTTTTTAATGTCTCCCTGTTTCTCCCAAGGGTTTTATGCTCTTTTGAGTTTTTGCTGTTTGTTGGGCACCTGGGCCCTTTATCTTCAGCCCCGTGTCCTGCTGATCATGCGCATAGGCCAAAAAGTCTAAATCATACAGCGTGGCTATTTCTCATACACAGGAAACCCAATATTCATCAGGTCTTGGAAACACCAATCACAAAGCTAAAGACAAAGGTTACTTTTAGTTTAATGACATGAACTTTGAATCTTTTTTTGCAGCACACTTGGGGGGAGGGGCGAGGTCTTTATGGCACACAAGGGCGCCATAAAAAGCAGCACAAAGAAATCCTTGTCCGCACAGCAACTGACTAGAATCTAGAATGCACCGACAGAGAGGCTGCTTATGCCTGATTCAGTCGTGGATTTTGAAAAGGTAATGGACAATTATCTGAAGAGAAAAAGATGTACAGGAGATTGGGACTATTGAAATTGCTCTGGCATTATCTTACAGGCAAATGGCCTCCTATTTAATGATTGTATAATTCTATGTATTTAAAGAGGAGAAAATTGCAGAGAGAAAGAACAATGAAATAGGATAAATTTGTTCACACTTTCAAAGGGCTGGCACAGGCAAAATGGACTCAATGGCCATCTGAGTTGTACAATTCCATGAATAATACCAATTCTCTGATTAGGCTACTGTGAATTTGCTGATATCGCAAGAGCTTCCAATTTAAATGGATTATTGTTTGAAGAAACCAGTTTGTCTCACTGAAATGCATTGAACAAAGCATATTGTTTGTGAATGTCCCTTGAAGTTAATCTAACTGTGATCTGTTTGTGACTAAAGGAAACACATACTTTGAGGTTGAAAGACATGGAAAAGCAAACACAAGAGTAGAGATTGCATGTTAATCTTTGGCTTGCTACTTGCTCAAGTTGATATCCTGAATATAAACTTGAATGACTGCAAAGTTGTTTTGCCTATTAATCTGCCACTTACTCAACCGCTGCTTAAGTACGGACTCCCTGCAGACAATGCATTCATATCTAGCTACCCACTTCGTTTATGCAGATTTTAGACACTGAACAGTTTAAGTATTATCTCTGTAAGGAACAAAGTTTTAATTTAATTGCTGTGTTTCTGAGGCGGCTCTCAATTCACATGAACCTCCTACTCATTTTATATCAATTGAAATACAGCTTTAGAACACACTTCTAATTGATCAGTAAGGCAATAGGGAGCAGTGGTTTCCAACTAGTATCCTGTGTGCCGTGAAGACCCCAAGTATACTGCAAAAGACTCAAAATTCATGTAATTAAACTAAAACCAACCTTCATCTTGAGCTCTGTGGTTGGCATCTCCAAGACGAGACAAATCTTGGGCCTACTCATGCACGTCTGGGAAAGAACCACACGTGGGCGGTTTAGATTTTTTATCTTGGTCAGATCCAATTGGGACTTGGAGTTGAAGACAAAGGTCCCATGCACCCACTCAAAACAGGCACAAAATCCCTGGGGGGAGGTTGTGAGATGATGTGAAGATGCCTGCATTGGACGAGGGGGTAAGCACAGTAAGAAATCTCACAACACCAGCTAAAGTCCAACAGGTTTATTTGGTAGCACAAGCCACAAGCTTTTGGAGCGCTGCTTCTTCATCATGAACAAGCAGTGCTCTGAAAGCTTGTGTGCCAATGACATGTAAAAGACTGGGAAACAGTGATTATAGATCAGCTCTCCCCTAACTCCTCTTTGACGTTCATGAGTGTGTGAACAGAGCAGACTATGAGGATGATTCCTTCTTGCCAGAAACTAAGACATTGCATCTTTTAATTTTTATTTAATATGGATAAAAGAAGGTTGTCAGACTTTTTTTTGCTGTTGTCAGCGGCACAGTGGTTAGCACTGCTGCTTCACAGCTCCAGGGACCTTGGTTCGATTCCTGCCTCGGATCACTGTCTGTGTGAAGGTTTTGCATTCTCCTCGTGTCTGCGTGAGTTTCCTCTGGGTGTTCCAGTTTCCTCCGACAGTCCAAAGATGTGCTGATTAGGTTGATTAGCCATGCTGAAGTTGCCCCTTAGTGGCCTAAGATGGTTAGGTTAGAGGGGTTAGCAGGGGAAATATGTAGGGATATGGGGGTAGTGTTTGGGTGAGATTGTGGTTGTGCAGTCTTGATGGACTGAAGGGCCTCTTTCTGTGCTGTAGGATTCTTTATCTTCTGATCATATATCTGCACTATTCAACTGTCCATTTCCACCTCATTACATTATCCACCTCCTTCTCAGCTCATCTGCTACTGAAATGGTCATTCATAGCTTCATTAATTCTAGAATTCATTATTTCAATTTACTCCTGACTAGCTTCCCCATGTTATATCCTCTATATACTTGACACAATTCTTCCTCAGTCTCAGGAAGTCTTCCTCAGTTCCAGAAAATTGGAGAACTGGAATTGTTCCATAGGGAGGGATAGTTGTCAGAGTGGACTCAATGGGCCAAATGGTCTCCTGTAGGGTTTCTATGAAGCCACAACCCACAATGACCGGCCAGTCAGCTAATCTTTGGTGATAGGAAAACTTCTAGAAATAATAATTTGGGACAAAATTAATAGCCACATTGGCAAACGCAGATAGCTAGCATAGATTTGGTCAGTGAAACAATGTTTGATGAGGGCAATCCTGTACTTCCAAAAGATACAGCGAACTTGTGAGCAAAGTTAAAGCTCATGGAATAAACAAGCACATGGCAACATAGATACAAATTTGGCTGAGTGGAACAGAATAGTGGTAAATGTTCATAGTGGGGATCCTCAGGAGTCATATTGGGACTCTTGCTCTTCTTGGTATACATCACCACTGTAATGACCTAGGATTTGATGTCTAGGGCATAATCTCAAAATTTACATATGATGTGAAACTTGAAAACATTGTGAACTGTATAGAGGATAGTGTAGAACTTCAAAAGGACAACAAGTTGGTGAAGGGGCAGACAAGTGGCAAGCAAAATTCAATGCAGAGAAGTGAAAAATGAGTCACTCTGGTAAGAAGAACATATAAAATAAAGTGTATAATTCTAAAGTGGCTGCAGGAACAAAGGGTCCTGGTATATGTGCACAAGCCACTGTCAGAACAGGTTAAGAAAGCAGTGTCCTGTGCTTTATTAATGGAGCATGAAGTACAAGAATAATGAATAATGTTGAATTTGTATAAGACTCGAGTTTAACTTCAACTACCTACACTTTAGGGCAGATGTGAAGACAGTGTAGAAAAGATCTGTTGTGTCTTTTCGAAATACAGGATTGCTCTCATCAAACCTTGTTTCACTGACCAAATCTCTGCTAGCTATCTGCATTTGTCAATGTGGCTATTAATTTTGTCCCAAATTACTATTTCTAGAAGTTTTTCTACCACCAAAGATTGACTGACTGGCCTATCATTGCAGATCTTGTCTTCATAGAATCCCTAAAGTGCGAAAAGAGACCATTTGGCCCCTTGAGTTCACTCTGACAACTATCCCACCTTATGGAACAATTCCAATGCTCCAATTTTCTGGAATTGAGGAAGACTTTCTGAGACTGAGGAAGAATTGTGTCAAGTATATAGAGGATATAACATGGAGAGGCTAGTCAGGAGTAAATTGAAAAGATTTGAGAAGATTCCAGGAATGAGAAACTCCAGTTACAAAGACAGATCGAAGAAGTTGTGACTGTTCTCCTTCAAGAGTGAGAGGAGTTTTGATAGAAGTGTTCAAAATCATGTGGGGTTTAGTCAGAGTTGATGGTGAGAAACTGTTCTCACTCGTGAAAAGATCATGAGGCAGAGGTTTAAATTGTTAAAAGCAGCTCAGTGATTGTGGTCAAGGCAGATTCAATTGAGTTCAATGGGGAATTAGACTGTTAATCGAAAGGAAGCATATGCAGGGTTATAGGGAGGCGGGAGGTGGGGAAATCGCATTAGGTGAATTGCTCAAAGAGCTGCAGCAGACAAGATTCTGTGCTGTTACAATTCAGTGAATTGCTTCAGTCCTTTTCATCTATCAGGCCTCCGCTTGCTTGCTACACTGACATCCAGATAAGCAACAACTCAAACACCCAACTTTGCTTTCAACTTCTTTCACAGTCTTGCCTCTTCTTATTTCTGTCATCTTTTTCAAGCCCACAAACTTCTGTTCCTTTAACTCTATTTTCTTCAGCATCCCCAATTTTAATCACTCTACCATTGGTGGCTGTGCCTTCAGCTGCCAATGACCTAACCTCTGGAAAATCATTTTCAACCCTAATGTTGTTTAACATTAGCTTGTTTTTAAATCGCTTCTTGCCCCTTCCAATTTTGGTAACCTCCTTCAGCCATGTACTCCTCGTGGATCTCAGCACTACCCCAATCCCAATCTTGTGCATCCCAATTGCCTCACTACTAATCTTCCTAAATATCTCGCTCCTCTTTGATCATTAAAAGTTACTTCTTTGAATTAGCTTTTGACTCCACGTCCTGATGGTTACTTTAGGTGGCTTTTAATGTCTATTTTTTTTCTGAAAGCCCTCTTCTGGTGATGGAGATATGTGAAATAAATGCAAATTGTTGCTTGTTGAGAGCTGATGGATTAAAATGTCAAAGTATAATGAGTGATTCCTGAGGTAGCTTCACTGAACTTTACACTGGGGAAAGGAGTATTTGGCCCTTTAACAGGTTTCCTCACGTCATACTTTCCTCAAATTCAGTTCACTGACATTTCAAAACAGAACCTGTAACAAATCTATCACATTTTCAAATAATCAGTGCAATTATTTGAGATCTTTGAAGTCTTTTTTTTAAATATCACTTAATAGTATCAGAGTCATGGCTTCCATTTTAGAACAAAGAGACTTACAAGTCAGAATCTCATTGACACCCAGCACATTCATATATACACAATGTCAAAAAATCCAAGAGGCAGAACTGGTACTATGACAGAAAGATCAGATGCTAGATCAATAAAGTGGAAGTGTTGCCTCACTGGTATGAGGGAGCAAGTTGAGTGGGTCACGGTTGACTGATCAGGCAGAAATAAAATGTAAAATAATTAGAAATCTCATGATATGAGATGTTCTGGTGCACAATCACAGATTCCAAGGGATTTTGTCTGTGCTCAAAGATGTATTGGGGCTCACCTAAGAATTGTGAAAACGATGACAGTGCATTAGCAGAATTTGAGAATACATCTGGAACTACTTATCTATATTGTACAGCACAGACTGAATAAAATTCAAAGGTGTGCTTTTAGGCTAATTGGCAAAAGAAATTCTCCCTAAATTGTCTCAAATTTGGTTTTCAATCCATAGATCTATAAACATGGACAGGGATTGCGGGTAGAGGTGGGAACATCAGGGTGGCAGCGCAGGCTCGTTGGGCCGAAGGGCCTGTTTCCCTTGCTTCTTTGTTCTTTGTCTCAGTTGTTAGTGTCCAGACTGCTTGGTATAGTGAGCATTGTTTCCTGATGTAACACAAAGCCTAAACAGCAGCATGATCAAGTAAATATGGTGATTCTCTTCAATTAATGCTTCCATAATAGCTGCATCAATAATTCCTAGGTCTAACAGATGACAAACTCAAGTTGCACTGCATTGTTTACAGAAAATTTATTAGTAATTTCATTTTTGCCAAATATACAGCTATGTGATTTATCTAAATATTTTTTCATCATATTAAATTACAAAAGTAAGCAATCTTCATCAGTTAGTACTTTTGATTCCACTGTAAAACAAGTAGCACCCATTACATATCAGCAGTTAACCCTGCACTCCATTCACAGCAAAACAAGTTATGCATACAAATTCATCACAATCAAAAGAAAGGTAACAATGCATTATATGTTAGAAGACGGATAAGTCAGGCTATACCGAGATATGTTATGGATGATCAATTATAAATAACCACAGTAAATGAATGTGCATTTGCTGCTTTTCTGATATTTTCATACCAATTCCAGCATAATTTCCCATTATTACTAAAGTGTCTGTGTGCACGCTCAATAACAAAAGGGGTAATGGTCCTCACTTGTTCCCAGCCAGGCTGCAGTTAAAATTGTACTTTATCCAAAATTAAGAGAAGACATTTTCAAAATGCCCCTGTTGAAAGCAAGCCATGGTTTAGCCAAAGTGCAGCCAGAACATGAGCGCTTTATAAATGAACTGTAAATTAAGGTGACTGATGAATTTTGCATTAACTTGTACCAAACTCTGTGTGCAGTGTTTTTAAAAATAGTCCAAAACTTGTTCAAAAACCAATCCACCTAATAGGAATGACAAATAGGTTGCTCTGTGTTCAAATTTAATACCCAACTTTTATAGGCCAGGGTTATATAAAAGGATGCTGACTCACTGTTTTAAAAAAAGGAAAAGTAGGCTCATTTTGTGTGGTAGGTAAATTTCTCACTTTGTTGGAAGTGCAGAGAGAATTGAAGCTTCTCGCAACTTGGCTCTCAATCCCACAGATCCCACCAAGGCAGCACACTGAATGCTGGACTCTTGTCATTTGATTTGAATCAAAGCAATTTAAATTAACAATCTTGTTTCACAGTTCATTCTCGGTTACATGACAGCAAGCTTCCATCTGGGAGAAGTCAAGCTGAAATTAGATTGAGGTCTGGTGCGTGCACCATTCTCTACTCAATGCCATGCTTCACCACAAACGACAACTGCGTGCTGTTGCAAGGAGAGGCAACCCTTCTTCACCTCACTCCCCTTTCAATATAATGAATAGTGAACATGGTTTCAATCAATGTAAAACCTGTCACTGCTATAAAGTCAAGTTTGCACTCGACATTGATTTAGAAAAAGAAAAGGAAAAGTATTCGGCACCACTTATATGGAACACTGCAATCTGTATTGAATAGTGACTAATTTAATCAAGATTACATCTGTGAAAATGTGGCCTATTGATAATTTTAGGTTAGTTTCAAAGTAAAAGGCAAGAAATTTGAAGGTATTTTTAATAAGAAACTGATCAATTTAAATATTCTGTAATTTAGCCAGTCAGAACAAGTCATATATAAAATACATACACTGCATTAAAGGTATGCTTCACCTTTTTATACAGAGCATTTCCAAAGAGTAAATTTACAACAGTATATATTATCCTTTTTACAAAACAAATGTATTTCATAATTGTAATTTATCAATAGCTTTGCCTGAAGGAATGCTGAATAATCTCACTCTGGGAGCATCTCACTAAAAGACTCTTAAGGCCAGTCCAAGGGGGTTAACTCTGTGAATGCAGAAGTTTATACTTGATACTGCGGTGCAAAACTTCTGCCGTTTCATCAAACGGAGGTGATTTACGTCAAATGCAGAATTCCTGGTACAGTAGAAGACCATAAGTGGGCATAACTGGTCAAATAAAACTTATTCCAAATGCTTTTCAACACATAAGCTCCAGAATGGGGACAATCTGATAAATGGATGCTTTGTTCACCATGGACATCACCCATTGACCCATAAGGAGGACTCTACTGTATCGAACCAATGTCTTTGACCTTGTAATAAAAGTGGGAGTCCAATGGTGTTCAAATCTAACAAGTTTGTTCAGTGAACATATACTCAAATCTCTTCAGGAATGCGCTCACTAACCAATGTAGAACTGCAATGAAATCGTAATGAGGAGCCACAACTGAACAACCTTTAAGAACGTTTTTGAAAGAATTGAGAACTAGTACAGCTTACAGAACTTGTATCCATGTAAAATATATTCAGCGACACAGTAAAATTCCAGCAGTTGTTTGATGGAATGATTCATAATGGAGTTTTATAAAAATAATTTGAGGTTCCATTGTATACATTGTTTTGCCAAAATTTACAGCGCAAACAGCAAGGACTAAAAACAAAACAAATATATCCAAATTAGTGATTGCTGCGACTTATCTTGCCAGCACTTGAAAGCATATTTCCTATGTTAATGTAACTTGCATTAAACAGTGCAACCCTGAACAGCACAACACAAATACAATGTTACTTGTATAAATAGACATATGAGATGATATAAGGTGAGATCCTCAAATAAATGGAATATATTCAAAAAGATGCAATGATAAAAACAGAATGCCCCAACTCCAACAGCTGACACGCAATAAGTCAACCATCCATTCGACCAGTCATCTCAGTAATGTTAACATAAACAGCTGTAAATTCACTGCAAACCAAGACTCAATTTTGGATGACTGTAATTGGAAATGTCAAAGAAAGCTGGGGCCAACACAATGATCAAATTTTAAACCTCTGAAGCTACTAAATGAAGGAATTTTGACTCCTTTAAAATGGAAGTGAAAAGGCATTTTAAAATTGTTTATTTTTAAAATCGCTCAGGCCTGTTTGAGTCATTGAGAGAGGGGGACATCGTCACAACTCACCAAGCTCTAGTCAAGCTTGCATCCAGCAAGAGGATCAACTTTCAACTCCAATATAGTGGATGAATTGGTTAGAACTGTCAAAGAAGGCAGTCTTAGGGGGAAGAAATCGGTTCAAAACTGGGAGAAGAATGGGCAAGATTAAGTGAAACAGACAAGTAACATGCAAACTAAAGCCTGCTGGTATTCCCAATGTCATTGGTAATTTAGCAGCATAATTTCTTTAGAATCCAACTGTTTAGGTAAAAGGCCAATTGAAATCTTGCTTTGTTTTTAATTAAAGCCATTTCCATCTGCCCCTTATAGTGCACATAGCTGATCAGAGAAGACCAACTCTGACAGGTGACCAGTTAGAAAATCATCAAGACCAAATCATCCTGATTTTTCAAGGATCAAAACAAGCAAATTTAAATCATCACGAATAATCAGTAGTACTGAGAGACAAGATGTGTGACGAATGGATCGGGCCTATGAGGAATGTACAGCTGCACAATGTAAACCTCTGTTAACAAACGTACAAAAAAGCATAGTTTACAATTAAAAAATATTTCAGAAATAACTTTCTTTTTTTTAGAAAAAGCACACATTTGGTAAATACATTTAAACGACTAACAATCTTCACATGCATTGTTCACCAGAACTATTAGTTACTGCCCCATAACAGTTCCTGCCACAAAATTCACCTCTGAAGCCTGACAAAATGATAGCAATGTGGAAATCATTTAAAACTCTATCAAAACATCAAAAGTACATTGATTTGTGCAAATGTAAACTGTGATGAAAGGAACCCAATATTCTGGAATCTAGTGCATTTTAAGAACAGCAAAAAAGGTTTTTGTATTAGTGCTTGCATGTCATTGTCAAATACACAACGTGACCAGCGCCAAGAATTTGGCCATTCTTTTGATACGAGTGTAAATAATGAAAACAGCTTCACAATTAGCAACAATAGGGGTTATCTTGCTGAAGTCACAAGTCAGTTATGGTGACATAAACATACTGTGCCAAGTGCAGATGCTTGTTTCACTCAGTATTCTAATAGTGAAGCCTACAAGGCCATTAGTAATTGTTCTGAGAAGTTAGTTAGTGTTCAAGTACAGAGTATTCTTAGAAATGGCTGTTCGAGCACAGCAACAATTTTTTTTTAGTGTGCCAGTTTTGTAAAGGCAAACCCAAACACATCAGTCCAGAGGATAAAGAGAGCAATCAAATCGCCAACTTGTAAAAACTGGGTGTGCAAAAGTTAAATTTGGAAGTTGTTACACAAGATATCACTACTAGTAGATGACCAAATGAGAGATAATTAAAATCGCTGCAATTCTGGAAGTAACCCAGTGTTAGGAAAGAATTTGCTTAAAGATTAATTAAAATCTAATGGAACATTTCAGTTAGAGGCTTCCTCTTCTCTCACCTCAGCTGCTGCAGATTCCAGCATACTTAAAAACTAAAGGAAAAAAATAAACTTTTTAAAAACGTAATGAGATGCATTTGTTGCCCTATCCTGTGGCAACTTTTACCAGAAAGGCTCCAGGTGATGTGATGGCGATCTAATGCATTAGCTTTCATTAGGCTGATCAACAAATAAGCTATCGCAGGACTGAAATTCTCCCGGGGGTTTAGCTGAATGCATTAAAACATAGACAACCGACTACTTCTATTTTACATGGTTGGGAGCAAACATTTCACACAAATTTCAGTAATTCAACCGTAAGAAAAGGCAAATAAAATACATATGTCCAGAAAAGTGGCAGCAATATCCCCAAAACAATCTAAAGTCTGACTAACCTGGTCTTCACTGAAGATAGCATTAGTCCATAGGCACAAGTTCCATGCCTAGGATTGGCAGGCAGTTGGTTACATATCTGAAAAACCAATTACCATCATTGAAGTCTGCGGGTTTGTTACAAACAGTGGGAGCTCATAAATTTCCTTGTCAGCAGTTGTTAAGCTTCAGCTGCCCTCTGTAGGTTTTTGGAACTGTTTCAGTGGCTGTCAATGATGAGTTGGTAAATTTTCCTGAGCTATTATAAATATCAAATCAATCACCAGAGGTACCATACAATGAAAAGCACATACAATACACCTGGAATCACATTAGAAACACAAAATGATGCATCAGAACTTGTGCAGAAATCAATAAAATTGCTCCTTATTTATTTCCTTGCTCTCGATATCCCCAAAATTAAAAAAAAATTAATCATCCAGCATTTTTCGTAACACACTGATTAAATGTCTCAGCCCATAAATGTACTCCTCATCTTTTGTGTTGCTCGGGAACACATGTGCAAAGTCTATCATTCTTACATCAACCTCTGGAGGCTCCTGAAGCATGCTCGAGGTATGCACCAAATCCTTCTCCAATTGTTTTATTTCATTGCCATTTGGCTGTCCAGATGAAACAAGAGTTAAGCATTTGCATATGCTGTGGTCTTGCTCTGCATTCTTCAGCTGTAGTGGGACCACGTTTTGGTGTGCCCTGGAACACCCCTTCCTGTGAAGTGCATACATATTGGAGAGGCTCTGGCCAACTGAGGCCTCCATCATCCCATTCTCGCTGGAGCTCAATACGTGTACATTATTGTTGTATTCCACTACTTCTCCAGTTCGCTTTATTCCCTTTGGCGCTACTGGTTTGTGGGATTCATCGCCGACACCCATCGCTGTCAGCTGAGGCAATCCCTCATAAACAAACAATAAGGAGCTTGCATAGAAACAGAGCTTGCTTTGATTCTCAAACCACTGCAGTATCTTCTCAACCTCTTGAATACTCGAGGCAACAGCGTCCTTTCTCAAACAGCTTCCGTCATGGAAGAATCGAGACAGACCTGCAAAACAGAATCCTAATGAGAACAACCATTGACCATCCACGTTGGGACCTGTTTTACATTAAAAAGAAATGAAAATCTGTTACACGTGGAGTGGGGAGGCTGAGTAAACTTTCAAAAGAATAACAGTGTGATTTCAAGTGCCCTTCACAACCACAGGCACCCCTGGGGTGTTTTACAACCAATGAAGTACCTTTGCAATTTGGGAAACACAATAGCCAACTTGTGTACAAAAAGTCCCACATACAGCAACCTGAAAATGAACAGTGAAACTGTTCAGTGACCTTGACTGAGGGATAAATATTGGCAAAAGTATTGAGCAGAACTCCCCTACTCTTCTTCAAATAATGCCATGGGATCTCTACATCCACTTGAGGCAGCAGATCCATGGCTGTGGTTTAACTCTATGAAAGGTATCACCACTGAAGGTGCAGCATTTCCCTCAGCACTGCACTGTACTGTACTCAAGAGTCAGCTTCATTTACTTTCTCAAGTCTCCAGAGTAGGATTTAAGCCTACAATTCTCCCAGTCGGATGAGAATGGCTGAGCCACAGATGACACCTAAGGATAAGGCCGAGGTTCCCTGCGACGCAACTGGGTAGTGTAACTGCAGCAGCATGACTCGATCCATTTAAAGTAAAGTTTATTTATTAATCACAAATAAGACTTAGATTAACACTGCAATGAAGTTACTGCGAAAACCCCCTAGCCACCACACTCGTGCGCTTGTTCAGGTCAACTCACCTAACCATCCTGTGTTTTTACCTAGCTTCCATGGGAGGAAACCGGAACACCCAGCAGACACGGGGAGAATGTGCGAATTCCACACAAACAGTGACCCAAGCCGGGAATCAAACCTGAGTCCGTGGTGCTGTGAGGCAGCAGTGCCATCAAATAGTCTGGACAAAGCAGTGGCGCAAATTAAACAACTCTTCCACGACTGCTCTGTCGAAGTATCAGTTTTGGAAAATGCAATGGAGTATGCTGCTAGCTCGTTTAGGACCGATAGAGCCTCCTATCAGCACTCACAAATAAATATCTCCAGGCTGCCACTCAACATACAGCAAATTAGTTAAACTTTGTTCACAGTAGAGTTCACAGCCAGATGTTTCTCAAGCTAAACAGTCCGCTTTTATTACCATCCTCATTATCGGTATCACTTTGGTTTAAGTTGTAAACAGCATTTGCCAATAACAGTTAAAGCTGCATGCAAAAATTTATTGCTAGAAAAAGATATTAAATTCACTGCCTGTATATATTTAATTGCTCCATTTCACCACACAGATTAACTCTCATATATTCACATTATGCAGTTTATAGAATACATCTCTAATACTTGATTTCCAGAACAAAAAGTGCCAATCTCTGTAATTATAACACTGAAGTTATTAAATGCAATAGAAAATTTACTAAACACATTCAAATCACTAAGCAATCTAAGTACAAAGCTAATATAATCGCAGGGTTAAATGCCTCCCCCTCAGGAAATGTGCATCTCATTATACCAATACAGAGGCACTTGTCCATATGCAGAGTTTTACTTCAGTTCGATAAGGGAAATGGTATTTTTATGGTTCCAGTTTTTCTACATCTGTTTACAGTCATTAATTTTGGTGAATCTGTTGTGTGGCTCATTGAGTGCCATTTGGCTTCTTACAATGCAGCATCACAGGAGGCCATTCAACCCATCATGCTTTTGGCAGTTCATTGGTAGTGTTTTCCAACTAGTTTCACATTCTTTTGCTCTTTGACCATAACCCTGTCACTTTTTATCCTTTTGCATATCTGTCCAGATGCCTTTTGCAAGTTCCTGTTGAATGTGCTTCAACCAACCTTTCAGGCAGTGCATTCCAGGGCATAACAACTCACCTTGTACCATATGGATGTTTCTTCACGTTACCACTGGCTGCTTTGGCAAATACCTTGCATTTGTGTTTCGTAACTGACTTTTCTGACACTTCAAATAGAGTAAGTAAGAAGAAACCATCTAAACCACTCCATAATGTTGAACATCTCGATTAAATCTGTAAACACTGCTATTCTAAGAAAAATAGCTAAGAAAAAATACAACTACCCCAATCTCTCCACTAATTTGATTCTATTCTTCATGAGATGCGACATCAGTAGCAAAGCCAGCAATTATTGCCAACCGAGAAATGCCCTTGAGGAAGTGATGGTGTGCCATCTTCTTCAATCGCCACAATGTGCTGTAGGTACACCTCAGTGCTGTCAACTAGGGAGTTCGGGAATTTTAATCCAGCAACGATGAAGGAATGACAATATATTTCAAGTTAAAATGGTGCACGAGTTGGAGGGGAACCTGCAAGTGTTCCCAACACTCCGCTGCCCTTGTCCTTTCAGGCAGTAAAGGCCATGGCTTGAAAACTACTTTTGAACCCCTCAAGTTGACGGTGGGTCATTCAGTGACAGAAATCTTGTTGAATGTCAAAGGGAATTGGCTGCATGCTCTCAGTGGAGATGGTTACTACCTGGCACTTACGTGGCTCCAAGGCTCCTTGTCATTTATCAAGTTTGAATGTTGTCCAAGTCTTGCCACATGTGGATAGCAGTTGTAACTTTGAGGAGCTGCGAATGGAACTGAACACTGCAACCATAGAATCCTCACAGTGCAGAAGGAGGCCATTCGACCCATCAAGTCTGCACTGACCACAATCCCAATCAAGGCCTTATTCCCGTGATACCATATAGTTATCCTGCAAATGCCCCTAACATTAGGGTCAATTTAGCATGACCAATCCATCTAGCCCACACATCTTTGGATTGTGGGAGGAAACTGGAATAACCGGATGCAGACGTGGGGAAAATGTGAAAACTTCACACAGACAAGTGACCCAAGCCGGGAATCGAACCCAGGTCCCTAGTGCACTGGGGCAGCAAACATCCCCACTTCTAACCTCCTGATAGACAGAAGGTCGTTGACGCAGCAGTTGAAGATTCTTGGGCCTAGGACACAAGCCTGAATGATTCCTGCAATAATTATCTCGAGAAGTATTGCTATAGCGGGGAAAGGAAGGGCATCAGATATACAGCTCCCTGGATGATTAAAGATACTGAGATGAAATCATGATTAAAAAAAAGACATAGAAATATGAGGTTCATTGGTTAGGTGAAAAATCACTGAAGGAGTGATCAGTGTTCAACAGAGTTCATATCATGCCTGCAGCAATACAGTTTAACTTTTAAAGTTCATTATTGTCACAAGTAGGCTTACATTAACACTGTAATGAAGTTACTACGAAAAACCCTTTGTCACACACTCTGGCGCTTGTTCGGGTAAACTGAGGGAGAATTTAGCGTGGCCAGTGCACCTAACCAGCTCTTCTTCTGGACTACGAGGGGAAACCGGAGCACTGAGAGGAAACTCGGGCAGACACAGGGAGAATGTGCAGACTCAACACAGATAGTGGCAGGAATCGAACCTGGATCCCTGATGCTGTGAGGCAGCAGTGCCCTCTATACCCATCATACCCATGTAACTGAATAAATGTTTTCTAAAACATAAAATTGCACCAGCCTCTTTTATCACCTCTGGCAACTTGTTCCAGACACTCAGCACCCTGTGTGTGAAAAAATTGTCCCTTCGAATTGTATCTCTCCTCTTTCACCTTAAACCTATGCCCTCTAGTTTTAGGCTTCCCTACCTTTGGGAAAAGATGTTGACTGTCTAGGTGATCTTTGCCTCTCATTATTTTATAGACCTCTTTAAGATCACCTCCTAAGTCTCCTACGCTCCGGAGAAAGAAGTCCCAGTCTATTCAATGTGGCCCATTGTAAAAAAGTATAAAATCTTGGAACTCCCTTCCTAACAGCACTTGGGTATATCTACACCTCAGAAGGTGCAGTGGTTTCAGAAGACAGCTCACTGCGGCCTTAAGGGCAATCAGGTGTAGCCTAGCCAACGACACCCACATCCCATAAATTATTTTTTTAAAAATTGGGAATGCTTAGATTGGAGTAAAATGACTACATCAGAACCCGTGAATGTACCTCAATATTGATATTTGATTCCAAATGTGATGTCTCCACAGGGAGTAGTTCACATGTAGATCTGTTTCAAAGGTGACAATTCATAACACTGAGTTTTTGGAGCTAGCAAAGCAATGCTGATTGAATTTAACTTTGTCAGGTAACACCAGAGAGGCCTGACAACTTCAAAGAAATAAAAAAACATACTAAATAATATTAGCTGGAAAATACTGCTGAAAGATATGGAGAGAAGCCAAAAATGGGATTAGGTCTTTTTAGTGTCTCAAGTATGCTTTCATTAACAAGGCAATGAAGTTACTCTGAAAATCCCCTTGTTGCCACACTCTACCACTTGTTTGGGTGCACTGAGGGAGAATTTAGCATGACCAATGCATCTAACCAGCATGTCTTTCAGACCATGGGAGGAAACCAGAGCATCCAGAGTAATCCCATGCAGATATGGGGAGAATGTGCAGACTCCATACAAAAAGTAATCCAAGCTGGAATTGAACCCGAGTCCCTGATGTTGTGAGGCAGCAGTATTAACCACTATGCCACCATGCCACTCAAAGAGGCTTAGTAAGAAACACTCATTCATAAAAATGGGCAAATAGCAAGTTATCCTCCACATGTAAATGAAATACCAAAACATTTTATTACTAGATTTGTTTTCATTCTCAGGATGCAGGTTCACCTGGCAAACCTATATTTACTGCTCATTCTCTGGTGCCATGCCAGATTGCAGGACAGCATGTTAGAGTTACCCAGAGTGTGAGATTAAGAATCATATGGCTGTAACAGGCAGGGATGCAAAGTTTCCTGTCGGATATTAATGAAGCTGTTGAATTTGTACAAAGATCCAGCAGCGTTCCATGACTAACTACCAAACATGTTGAGTTCAAGTTCACAACTTGTCGTGATGAGGCTTAAACTCACATCCAATAACATATGCATGGGAGCTATCATTCCAAAATCAAGTTAAAGTCCAACAGGTTTACTTAGAATCACGAGCTTTTGAAGCACTGCTCCTTCATCAGATGGGTAGAGTTAAGTTTCACAAACACGGCATATATAGACGAAGACACAATTCAAGATAATGGTTTTAATGCAAGTCTTTACCAGGTAATCAAGTCTTTACAGGTACGGACAGTGTGAGTGGAGAGAAGAGGTGTGAATTGCCAGGACAGTTAGAAGGATTTTGCAATATGGTGGAGTGACATATAGAGCGATATGAATCCAAGGTCCCAGTTGAAGCCATCCTTATGTGTGCGGAACTTGGCTATCAGTTTCTGCTCAGCAATTTTACATTGTCATTTGTCTTGTAATTGTGTCTTTATCTATATATACCATATTTGTGAAACCTACCTCTCCACTCACCGGATGAAGGAGCAGCTCCGAAAGCTCGTGATTCCAAATCCAAATTAACCTGTTGGACTTTAACCTGGTGTTGAGAGATTTTTGAATGTGCCCACCCCAGTCCAACGCCAGCATCTCCACATCAAAATCAAATCAGCCAAGGAAATGCCCAGCATGCTCTTGTTGGTCACCATGTTCCTTGGCCGAGAACAAAATCTAAAAGCAGCAATAGTCCCCAATTCAGCTGAATAGTAAAAATGTGTAATCAGGTAGGAAAGATAAGATTCCTTTGTATTATTTTTCATAATCAAATGTCCTACAAACAAATCATCATCTAGGGTCAGCCTGATCACTTGAGCTGAAGGTCCTTAGAAAGAAAGCCCTCAGGAACAGACAAGGAAAAAAATTGGAAGAGGCGGGAATCCCTTGCTCAAAAAAATGCAAAAGACAATTGGGACAGAATTAGATTGAATCTTGTACATATATATCTTAAAGTGATTCAATTAGAAATAAGTGAGAGGGATAAATTGGAGCTTCGGAGAAATCCATGTGCAGGGATTGCTCCTGGGATTACAGAGTACCCACAGTTTCTTCAAACTTCATAATCTGGTTCATTGCTACACACCCGCCGCTTTCATTCAAGTGGCTCCAGGATACACCATGCTGGCAAAATTGGCAAGGCACTGATCCAAGTTTGATTTAAAAAAAACAGGAATTGATTTTGACTTATCAAGTTTTCTGATCACAGGCACCATTGAAAAATTGCAAAAAAAATTCTTCAAGATTTAATCAATCAAGCAGAGCTCTGCAGCTTCTGAGTATCAGTCAGAACAGCCAGAAGAAGATTTATAAGGTCTTCCTCATTCCTGGGCGAGTTGAAAAATCTACCATATTTATTGGTAAAGGATAGTGCACATGTGTGCGTGTCTGTGCACACGTTATAGCTTGTGTGTGTGGACAAGGGGAGAGGGTATGTGCATGAGGAGAGGGGAGGGAGGATGCTGTTATGGCAATCTTCCCTTCCAAAAACAGAAGGATCAGGTTCTGAAGACTTGGAACAATATTGTGTGATACTATAAACTTTCACCAGGAGCAATTTCACCTGCAGGGATCTTGGGCAGAGAGCAGTCAGCGAATTAACAAAATATTAATGAATACTACACTAATGAGACAACTAGAACGATTCTGATGAGCAGGTTGGCCATCAAAGATAATGTTATTAAACTCAATCAGCTCCAAATCCCATTTAAATTCCACATGTCCTCAGGCCATTATTCAGCTATAACCCTACATCTAAAAAAGGTCTCATCCTAAAATGTTTTATATTCTACTCATTTTTTTCAGGTAAAAATGTATTCAGTTAACTTAGAGGAAAGAGAGACAAAGTAAATTATTTTAGTTCAATCCACACCCCCAGCCCATTTAGAATCACAGAATCTCTACAGTGAAGGAGACCATGTGTAGGTTAGGTTGATTGGCCATGGAAAATTACCCTCCGTGTCCCAAGATATATAGATTAGGAGGATTGGCATTCCAAATTGCCCCTTAGTGTTCCAAGATATATAGATTAGGGGGCTTAGCAGGCTAAATACGTTGGGTTACGGGTAAGCCTGGATGTGACTCATGCAGATTTGATGGATCCAGTGGTCTCTTTCTGCACTGTAGGGGTTCTGTGAAATGCAGCTGCTTCTTTGAAGCTAGAATTCAACACATTGTAGATTAAACACAGAAGGGATTTCACAGCACATCTTGCAATTGCGTAATGACGTGGTAGGCAAAGATTCATTAATTTCCCAGAAGTTACATCCTTCACTTCAATGAACATGAACATTTTACAATATCAACTATCTGAGGCAACTGGCTGTGCCATCTGTATTCTGCACCATCCCCAGCTTAGTGCACTGTCTAGGACACATGCTTTTTTGCCCATTGCAGTGTCTGAATACTTCAGAATTGCAGATTCAAAGAAGTTCTGGGCTTTGAAATATCTTAAAACCTCCCCAAATACTCACAGCTCCAGCCTCTTCATACAGCAGCTAGCAATAAGTGATAGCTAAGTATCTTGACACATAGGTAGGCACAAAAAAAATACCAATTATCCTTTGTTCTCTCCCTAGAAGAGGCTGCGGAAGCTATGAGGGAAATGTAATGATGCGTAGCAATGTAGGAATTAAAACTGGAGGACAATGTGCCCTGGTCAGTTGAAGTGGGTGTTAAACACAGCTTAATAATGGTAACCATCACTGAAAGTTCAAACTGGGCAGCAGTTGAGGATCCACTTCAGAACAGCAAACGTCAGACATGCAAGCATAATTCCTTGGATTTTGCCTCGAACAGTAAAACATTAACACTTAGTACCAGCAGCAACCTCCAATGTTTCTGTACAGTACAAAGCAAATACCCAAGCGTTGTATCCTGCAAGTTAACCTCTAAACAGATTTGAGGCAGATTGCTGCATTGTACCAAGTGACTTCGTACTCAATTCTCATTTGCTCCAAGTCCTTAAGACCTTGTTATATGCAGAGTAGAATGTCAGTAATGTGCATTGTTCAATATCCCATTTCACTTGTCTCACTGAATACCTTAAAATGACTAGAAAATTTTGACAGAAGTCATTTATCAGAAACATTAGAAGGGTTGAGATATATATCTGTTTAATGACTGGCATCCCGAATCAACCAGCAGCTCTATAGAAAGTAGGCCCTGCAGAGTTTATGTCAGAACCCATAGCTTATAGATATTTCTAAAGGTTATGGGAATGCTTCTTAAATGAATCTGGGAAATACAAACTTATTTCTTCCTTGAAATTATTGCCCTTTTAGATTAAGGGTGTTTATGGGGCAACTTAATAAATGCGTGCAAAATTAAAGGTTTTTGACGAGAATAAATAGGGAGAAAATGGTTCCATGAGCTCAAGTATCAGTAGACAGGGAACGCAGATTTAAGATCATTGGCAAGATGTCAGAGAAGGAACTGGAGATGTTTTTACACTGCAAAATCTACTGATCTGGAATACAATGCCTGAAAGGATGGCAAAAGTAGATTCAAAAATAACTTACAGAAGAAAATTGAAGAACTGTTTGGAAAGGAAACAAATTGTGGGGTTATGGGGAAAGAGCACAGGAATGAAACTAATTGGACAGCCCTTTCAGTATCAAGCCAGCACAAATAGGATGAATCAAATTACCACTTCCTGTATCAGATGATTCATTTCTATGAGGCATTGTCAGTAGATATTAATTAAAAAGGCAAGATATTTATAACGTAATAAAATGTCCCAAGTTGCCTTGCAGGAACATTATAAAAGAAAGTGACAACAAGGCACAGGAGGAGATATCAGGGAAGACAAAGAGATAACCTTTAAGGGTGGTCTCAAAGGTGGAAAGCAAGATGGAGAGGTGCAGGATTGTAGGAAGGAATTTCAGATTTTATTGCCTTGGCAATAGAATCATAGGATTCTTATAGGTGGTCATTCAGTCTAAATGGGAAATGCAAACTTGTTTCTTCCTTTAAGTTACTGCCCTTTTAGGGCATGTCCACGAATGGCGGATTAATTAAAATTGGGATGCTCAGGACGCCAGAGTTAGAGAAGCGCCAATATCTGAGAAGGTCATAGAGAGTTAGAGGAGATTACAGCAACAGTGATGTCATTAAGGGGTTCCAAAACAAGGACACTGTTCGACCAGGAGCCAATATAGGTCAGTCAGCACAGGAGAAATAGGTGAATGGGACTTGGTGCAAGTTAAGACACAAATAGCAGAGTCTTGGACACCTCAGAAATGTGAAAGACCAACCAGGAATGAACTGCATCATAACATGGAAGGTGTATAGATGGAGACCCTGGTGCCCCTAACTGTTAATATTAAGCACCATTACCGGTAGATCAGCAAAACATCTACAACAGCAACATATTCTTGATCCAAATGGTAATGATGACAAGAATCCGCTATTTGCCACTGATTCACTTTGTTTTTAACTTTTAATCTATTTTTTGCAGAATCCAGTATTGGAGTTAAAAGAAACTGAAATAAATGGGGTTAAACAATCTCCACATAGTCCACAACTGGAAAAGTGTTCATCCAGGTGAGGTGCCCAAAATACAAAAAAAGATGGGAGTTAAAGAAGTGTACATCAATGTGGACAGGAGATCTTGTGGCACGGTGGGTATCGTCCCTGCCTCTGTGCTAAAAGTTCCAGATGAGAGTCCCACCCAGGACTTTATAGTCAAGGGATGCAGCCAAATAGGTTGAATATCAATCTATAAAATCCTTCCAATGTGCCAATGATGGGCTGTAAGAACAGGAGAGACTCTTGGTCATCAGTCATGATGTGGAATGGGGCTCCTCAAGTTTCTGGCAACAGACAACCAACTTGTTCCAGGAAAAAAACTTGCAACAGGAACAGGCTCCCTCAGAAAAGATATCTTCGCCATAGAGGGAGTACAATGAAGATTCATCAGACTCGTTTCAGGGATGGCAAAACTGTTTTACAGAGAGAGATTTGACAAAGTGGGCCTGCATTCTCTTGAGTTTTGGATAATGAGAGGTATTCTCATTGAAACCTACAAAATACTTAAACAAATAGATGTAAGATATTTCTATTAGTTGGGGATCTAGAACTAGGGAAACAATTTCAAAATAAGGGGGAAGCCACTTAAAATCTAAATGAGAAGAAATCTTTTTACACAAAGGGTTGTGAATCTTTAAAATTTTCAACCTCGGAGGGTCATAAAAGCTCATTATTGAGTATATTTAAAGCAGAGATTGCTAGATTTCTGTTTAACAATAACGTGACGACTTATGGAGATAGTGGTTGTAAAAGGCACAAAAGTGGCTGATCAGTCACGATTAGAACATAGAACATTACAGCGCAGTACAGGCCCTTCGGCCCTCGATGTTGCGCCGGCCAGTGGACCCTCTAACCTAAACTATTCCAATATCATCCATATGCCTATCCACCGACCATTTGAATGCCCCAAAGTAGGCGAGTCCACAACTGCTGCAGGCAGGGCATTCCACGCCCTCACCACCCTCTGTGTAAAGAACCTGCCTCTGACATCCGTCCTATAACTACCACCTCTTAATTTAAAGTTATGTCCCCTCGTGTTGGTCATCACCATCCGAGGAAAAAGGCTCTCACTATCCACCCTATCCAATCCCTTGATCATCTTATACGCCTCAATTAGGTCACTGCGTAACCTTCTTCTCTCTAATGAAAATAACCTCAGGTCCCTCAGCCTTTCCTCATAAGGCCTTCCCACCATACCAGGCAACATCCTGGTAAACCTCCTCTGCACCCTTTCCAATGCTTCCACATCTTTCTTATAATGCGGCGACTAGAACTGTACGCAATACTCCAAGTGCGGCCGCACCAGAGTTTTGTACAGTTGTAACATAACCTCACGGCTCCTAAATTCAATCCCTCTACCAATAAAAGCTAACACACCGTACGCCTTCTTAACAACTTTATCAACCTGGGTGCCAACTTTCAAAGAGCTATGTACTTGTACCCCAAGATCCCTCTGCTCAACAACACTATTAAGGGTCTTTCCATTAGCCCTATATTTCATATGCCTGTTATTCCTACCAAAGTGAATCACCTCACACATTGGATTGAATGGCAGAACAGACTTGACGGGCTGAATGGTCTTCTCCTGTTCTTATATCTTTCTATTTGTTTTAGGTGTGGATAAAGAAACAACATCAATGGAGACTGAACAATTGTTGTCAAGTAACATAATATGGTTGACAACACCAGATAATGGCCCCAATACAATAATAATGAGGAAAGCAAGCAATGAGAGGAATTCCCTGATAGGTATTCAATTCAACGGAGGATTGTTCCCCTAAATGTCAACGACACAAGTTTGTTTAAGTTTTGATTGTGGGGATTATTTCACAAAAAGGTATGAACTAGTTGTGACAAAGGAGGTTCAACATAACTCGTAATAAGAGAGATAAGATAGCATTGGGCAACTTTTAGACAACTAAAAATACTAGCTATTGCTTTCCATTGTTTTTAAGTACTGAAATCTAAAAAAGACCTTTAAAGCTGAATAGAAATTGAGAAACTCTTCATTTGCAAGGGCATCTGACTGGCCAGCCAGTTACCCACAGAATTCAGAAAGCCACGTTACTATAGAAACCTCATTGATGAAGAGATGCAGATCCTTTGTGACAATACAGAGTTACATTTAAAACCACGGCTCTGCAGCAACTCGGAAATGTGTGATTAAGATTTATAAATTGATTGATTACAGTCAATTAGGGGGGAAAAACAAATAGAAATAAATGCTCAATGGAATATACTTGTCACACAATTCTGTAACTGAGCTGAAGAAATATAATTCATATTCACACATTACTGAGCACTGCTGCAATTTAAGACCATTCCCAGTCTGGTGGGCTGAGGGACAGAATGGGCCATCACTGATGTGTGATTAGTCTCTTTAGGGATTGGACCATCCATATGTCTCCTCCCTCCATCTGGTTTCTCTCAGTGTTTACGGAAACTCAGATTTATCCCGACTCAGTCATTAAAATGTGAATTCAACTGGGCAAGTTTGACAAATGTAAGTACTTCTTGTTACCAAACAGCATCCTGGCCAATATTCATCCCTCAGTCAACAACACAAATAAGGGAAATACCTGGTGATTAGCACATTGTGTGGAAGATCTTTCTCTGTGCTAAATGTTGAACACCACTTAGAGAAAGCACTGAGGATGGCAAGGCTGCAGAGTGTATTCTGGATGGGGGAACTTCAATATTCATCATTGAGAGTGGCTCGCTATTAAACTGAATAGAGGATTGGTCACCCTAAATGTAATATAGCAAAGTTGTTAACAACACAAGTTTGTTTACTTTTTGATCGTGGAGATTATTTCACAAAAAAGAGTTGAACTAGTTGTGTCAAAGGAAATTCAGCCTAACTGGTACAGGAGAGGCAAGATAACTTTGGGCAATTTTTAGACTACTAAAAATACCAGTACTGAAATTTAAAAAGACCTTTAAAGCTGATTAGAAATTGGGAAGTTCTTCATTCGCAAGGGCATCTGACTGGCTAAGCACCTCTCATCACAGACGAAGCTGGCTGAGTCCTGAAGGACATACTGCGAGAAAGTGATGAGGGAACCAACAAGAGGGAAAAAACACACTTGACCTCATTCTCATCAACCTGCCTGCCAGATGCAGCTATTAAATATCGGTAGGAACGATCACTGCACAGTCCTTGCGGAGACAAAGTCCCATCTTCACATACGAGTATACCTTCCATTATGTTGCGTGGCTCTATCACAGTGCTAAATGGGATAGACTTCAACAGATCTAGTAACTTAAGGCCAGGCATCCATGAGGCGCAGTGGACCATTAGCAGTAACAGAACCGTAGTCAACCACAATCTGTAATCTCAAGGCCTGACATATCCCTACTCTACCATCAGCGCCAAGCCAGAGGATCAACCCTGGTGCAAGTGTGTGTGCCAGAAGTAACACCTGTCATTCCTAAAAATGAGGTGTCAACCTGATGACACTACAGTACAGGCCTATTGGGTGCCAAACAGCATAAGCAGCAAGTAATAAACAGAGCTAAGCAATTCAATAACCATCAGATCAGACCTAAGCTCTACAGTCGTGCCATAATCAGTCGTGAATGATGGTGGAGAATTAAACAACTTACTGGAGGAAAGGATTGCAGGATATAAATACTAGAGATCAAAATGCAGCAGGTCGAACAGCATCCGAAGGAAGCAACTGTCAAAGTTTCGGACCAATGAACCTTTGCAGAACGGGAAAAGAGCAGAAATATACCATCATCCTCTTTGTCACTTAATCACTTCTGAGTTCCACTTTATCTCAGAGCCTTAATTCACATCCTTTCCCACCTGAGTAGTCGTTTAAAAACATCTCTAAACCAATGGTCACCCATCAGAATTGTTAACTCAGCTTTCTCCCTCTACAGTTGAATTTGATAGAAAGTAAAGTACTTTATTGGTTGTAAAGAGTTTTGCGAACATCCGTGGGTCATGGAAGGAGCAATATAAACACAAGTCATTCTTAACTTTTGTCCCTGTTCTCATAGTAATCTGCTTGTAAAACAAATTGAGGATTTTTCAGGAGCTAAAATTAGGAACAGAATGTTTCGGCTGGTAATGAAAACTCTAAAGGCTCCACTCATCTGAGTTAAATATAAGCAAACACTGTATTCTTTCAGCGTAGTGGTCACGTTATTTTGCAAGTCACCCAGAAAGACACGTCTCTTTTGTAGAATGTTAGTCTGCATTAGACTGCCACCAGGACACAATGTCTGTCTGGAATTACATCAAGCATCCGAGTACTAAATGTCTGCAATCGAGGCTCAATCTGCTTGGTAAATGTGATTGATTTCAAAAAAAAAAGTTTTTTTTACTGTTAGATTCTGGGACTTCTTCAAATGGAATTGACTAATGAACCCGTTGTATGGCTCAAATCCAACTGTGTGTGTGTGTGTGTGTGGGGGGGGGGGGGGGGGAGGCTTGGTACCTTCAGTTCATGTAGAAGCCACAAGACATCAGGACAAGAAGCAACTCCTTGGTACATGCAGCTGCTTTATCTGAAATTCCGGAGGCAGGGTGGCAATGAGAAATGAATTTTAGAAATATTTCAAATCATAAAGCAAGAGAAAGGATTAAATATTGAAAGTCAGCTACCAACTTAACTCGCTTCCATGTCCATCTCCAGCTGTGATGTGGAGATGCCGGCGTTGGACTGGGGTAAACACAATAAGAAGTCTAACAACACCAGGTTTAAATCCAACCAATTTATTTGATAGTAAACTCACAAGCTTTTGACCTATGGTTTTCGTCAGGTGAATACCAGCACAGACTGTTTACAGATTACTGATTAGAATGCAAATCTTTACACCTAACCTGCTATTCAAGTCTTAAAGTGGCTAACAATGTGAGTGGAAGGAGCACTGAGAACAGGTTAAAGAAATGTGTATTGTCTCCAGACAGCATAGTAAGTGAGATTTTTTGCTAACCCAGGCAAGTCATGGGGGTTACAGATAATATGACATGAGGCCAAGATCCCTGTTAAGGCTGTCCTCATGTGTGCAGAACTTGGCTATCAGTCCCTGCTCAGTGGGTGATGGTTGATGGGAAATATTCAACCTGGAGTGCAGTTACAAGTGGTGTACCTCAAGGATCTGTTTTGGGGTCTCTGCTGTTTGTCATTTTTATAAATGACCTAGATGAGGGTGTAGAGGGTTGGATTAGTAAATTTGCTGACGATACCAAAGTGGGGGGAGTTGTAGACAGCAAGGATGGATGTTACAGTTTGCAGAGGGGCATAGATAGGTTGCAGAGCTGGGCCGTGAGGTGGCAAATGGAATTCAATACGGATAAGTGTGAGGTGATTCACTTTGGTAGGAATAACAGGCATATGAAATATAGGGCTAATGGAAGGACCCTTAATAGTGTTATTGAGCAGAGGGATCTTGGGGTACAAGTACATAGCTCTTTGAAAGTTGGCACCCAGGTTGATAAAGTTGTTAAGAAGGTGTACGGTGTGTTAGCTTTTATTGGTAGAGGGATTGAATTTAGGAGCCATGAGGTTATGTTGCAACTGTACAAAACTCTGGTGCGGCCGCACTTGGAGTATTGCGTACAGTTCTGGTTGCCGCATTATAAGAAAGATGTGGAAGCGTTGGAAAGGGTGCAGAGGAGGTTTACCAGGATGTTGCCTGGTATGGTGGGAAGGCCTTATGAGGAAAGGCTGAGGGACCTGAGGTTATTTTCATTAGAGAGAAGAAGGTTACGCGGTGACCTAATTGAGGTGTATAAGATGATCAAGGGATTGGATAGGGTGGATAGTGAGAGCCTTTTTCCTCCGATGGTGATGACCAACACGAGGGGACATAACTTTAAATTAAGAGGTGGTAGTTATAGGAAGGATGTCAGAGGCAGGTTCTTTACACAGAGGGTGGTGAGGGCGTGGAATGCCCTGCCTGCAGCAGTTGTGGACTCGCCTACTTTTGGGGGCATTCAAATGTTCGGTGGATAGGCATATGGATGATATTGGAATAGTTTAGGTTAGAGGGTCCACTGGCCGGCACAACATCGAGGGCCGAAGGGCCTGTACTGCGCTGTAATGTTCTATGTTCAGTGGCTCTGCGCTGTTGTGTGTCGTGAAGGCCCCCTTGAAGAACATTTGCCCGAAGGTCGGAGGCCGAATGCCCATGACCGCTGAAGTGTTCGCCAACAGGAAGGGAACGGTTTTGCCTGGTGATTGTCAAGCGATGTTCATTCATCCACTGTGGTAATGTCTGCATGGTCTCCCAAATGTACCATGCTTCGGGACATCCTTTCTTGCAACGTATTCACGACACATGACAGCGCAGAGCCGCTGAGCAGAGAATGATAGCCAAGTTCCGCACACAAGGATGGCCTTAACAGGGATCTTGGCTTCGTGTCACACTATCTGTAACCCCCATGACTTGCCTGGGTTAGCAAAAAACCTCACTTACTGTGCTGTCTGGAGACAATACACATGTCTCTAACCTGTGCTCAGTGCCCCTTCCACTCACGTTGTTAGTCACTTTAAGACTTGAATAGCAGGTTAGGTGTAAAGATTCACATTCTAATCAGTAATCTGTAAACTGTCTGTGCTGGTATGTGTGCTGTTGGAGACCAGAACACCTCATTCATCTGACGAAGGCCATTGGTCAAAAGCTTGTGAGTTTACTATCAAATAAATTGGTTGGATTTAAACCTGGTGTTGTCAGACTTCTTACTGTATCTCCAGCTGGACAGGCCGACACTGTGACTCTGACCCCTCCACCCACCTACCCCCAGACAACGGCATTAGCAATACAGCTACAACTTGCATTTTAAAGCACCATTATTGTAACATCCCATGATGCTGCACAGAAGCTTTATCACACAACAAACACGTCACACCGAGTTACAAAAGGCAAATACTAGGGCAGGTGCCCACAGGTCTGGTTAATGAGGCAGGTTTAAAGAAGCACCTTTAAGGAGTAGAAAGAGATGGGGAAGTGGAGAGGTTTCTTGGGGAGGGAATTCCAGAATTTAGGGCCCCGAGGAATGAGAGAATGACCACCCTGGAAAGGAGCAAATAAAACTTGGGATGCTCAAGAGACCAGAAATCTGATCCCATAGAATGACACGTGCTTCTGTTCATGAGAGCTGAAAACTGCAGTGGGCAACAGTGAGGCAGCATTGGCAAAGCTGTCTGAATTGCAACAGAGAGATTATTCTCTTCGAAATGGTCATGAAAAATTCCCATCGTTATTTTATGTCTACTGCCCTTTAATAGGTTGCACTTGATCTGCTACTGCCCAAATTAGTCTACATTCAACACCACTTAGCAACACGGAGCAGTAAAGTTTAGGCAGTTAATAGCTTAAACGAGGAGCATTGTTCGCTAAATTGTCCCCATTATAAATGCCATAAAGAGAATAATATTCACGGTTACCAGCCTGAACTCTTCAGTGACAATATTCCGTCATGTAGCTTACTGATACTCAGCGGCCGTGCTATTTCCTTAGTCACTTATAGCACTGATTAGAATATAAGCATTGCCGTTTCCTATTTATTATGGGAACACAATATCTGCCTCCTCACCCTTTCCATTTCAGGAAACAAAACAATTTTGAAAACTAATTTGACAACAGAAATTGCCATTGGAAGTGAACGGTGAAGAAGATGTCTGAATAGTTTTCAAACTGGGGTGGAGCAAGCAGGAGAGAGAGAGAGAGAGAGAGAGAGAGAAACACAACTTCAGATTGAAACCAAACAATTAAAGAAATCTGCAGCCGCAGAACTTGTGGGGTATGAAATTTACATAAATCGAGAAATATCATGCACATGGCTAAGGAACATCCACAGAACTACTGCTGGAATGAGATCAGCTAAAAGCACGGTTATAAAGCGCACTGATTGTCTTTCTGCTGTTGACATACCTGCTGTTTGGCAGCACAATGGGACAATGGTTAGCACTGCTGCCTCACAGCGCCAGGGACCCAAGTTCAATTTTGGCCTTGGGTCACCGTTCATGTGTAGTTTGCTCATTCTCCCTGTGTCTGCATGGGTTTCTTCCAGGTGCACCAGTTTCCTCCCATTGTCCAAAGATATGCTGGTTAGGTGGATCGACAATGCTAAATTGATTTTTAGTGTCAGGAGGTTTAGCAGTGTAAATACATAAGGTTATGGAAATAGTGCTTGGATGGAATTGTGGTTGCTGAAGACTTGATGGGCTGAATAGCCTCTTTCTGAGGCTGTAGGGATTCTATGATTCTAACTGGATCCATTGTTTAAAGAATTAGCTTGCAGGATTATCAGGCAGAAAGAATCAGGCTTCCATCTGAACCAAAATGACTAGGCAATCACCAACAGTCCCTTGTAGGATTACTAAGTCTGCTAAGAAGTGTTGATCGCAATGTTTCTTTTAAAGTTTCTTTGGAACAAACAGGTTACCGACTCTGAGCATTGCATTTTCTTGTCTGTGGGCAGATTGCAATCTAACAGTCAATGAACTTTCACGACTTTGTAAGCAGCCTCTTTAGTGGGTGGTACATTCCAGGTCACTACACTAATGCAAGCTCACACCTTAGACAGAACATTAACTCGCTCGATTTTAAACTCCCTTCATCAGGCAAATCAACTTCAAGTCAGCTTAACATCAAAAAGACAATTTTTACTTTTCCCCTTCATTATATTCTCTCCTCAAAGGCAGTTACTAATTCAACATTAGGCAGCATACCAGTAGGGAAACCTTTAAAGCTAATAAGAAATGTTCCAGCCACATCTATTTGCCAATATTTGAAATATATTATATCCTTAAGTGTCTCCTGGCTAGACCGGGAAAGGGAAGGCGCTGTCTTTTCACTATACATAGCTTCTCTGGTCTCGGCAGCGCTCCCTCCCATTCATTTATAGCTCTCTCCAGTCTTGCTATCTTTCTTCAACCCATGCATTTATAACTCGTAATGCCTTGCTATCACTCCTCCTCCCATTCCACTCCTTTATAACTCTCTCGAGTCCTGCTGTCTCTTTCCCATCTGACTTCTTTTTGCCTCTCTCCAGTCTCACTGTCTTTTTCCCTTCCCATTCCTTTATGACTCTCTCCTGTCTAACTGCCTCTCTCTCATCTTTATAGCTCTTTCGAATTAATAATGGTCACTTTTCTGCAGAAAGTTAGAATTATTTTGCAAGTTAATCTTGTATTGAAATGTAACATGTAACCAAGCTTAGTGAGCCTCTATTTCATTTGTTCATTGTCTTCACTTTGTCTTTGCTGCTTCTGGGCTTGTGTTTTCCATTTACTTAGTCAACAAACCAACCAAATAGCAATTTAATAGACCATTAGTGGCAGTTCCAATGCTAGACAAAGTAACACAGATGTAAACAACTTGATGTAAAAAAAATCAGTATCTGCTGCACACTGGGAAAACAGTGACTTGCAAACTACTTGGAGCTGAACTACATTTTTGCTTCTGAGCAGTAATGTCTCACACTGTCGGTTACAGACAGCACAGAATTAGTTACTGACGCAATCAAGCCAATCCGTTTCCTCCCAAGGCAGTACCGGATTCTCTTTTAATATCTTTTTAATATGTCAATATTAAACCTCATTTTTTCTTAATTTGATGCTTTATCTTCTTGCTGTGGGCAAGAACATTCACTCTGAAAATCAGATCAAAGAAACCAGAAAAGGGGGGAATAAATGGTGAAGGAATTTAAGCTTGAAAACATTTGGCTTCCAATTTATAGACACAACTGGTTTTAAATAAAATATATTCTCATATGTCAACAGATTTTATTTTTCACATTGTTCAGAGCAAGGTGGTGGGCAACACATTAAATATTAAGCCTGCGAAAACCCTTGCAAATTGCACATTTACAAAGTTAGACCACAGCACCATCTGATGGTTAATATAACCAAAAGCAGCTCTTTAAAATTGTAGCTTGCTGCAATCTGCAGAAAACAAATCTCTCCCAGAAAGGACAAGTCTCAATTTCTGTCACACTTTGGATTAGGATAATAGATGGGCGATTACTTGTTTCAGTCTCACCAGTCCTCAGCAGAGATTTTAAATGTTTCTCTCACTTTCACTATAACGGAGTTCCAACGATGTGTCGATACTTTGATTTATTGTCACATGTATTAACATACACGTGACAATATTGTTTCTTGTGCGCTACATGGGCAAAACATACTATTTATAGAGAAGGAAACAAGAGAGTGCAGAATATAGTGTTACATTGTTAGGATATAGGAAGAGATCAACTTAATGCAAGGCAAATCCATTCAAAAGTCTGACAGCAGTAGCAAAGAAACTGCTCGAGTGGTTGGTACGTGACCTCAGATTTTTGTATCTTTTTCCTGAAGGAAGAAAATGGATGAGAGAATATCCCAGGTGTGTGGTGTCCTTAAGTATGCTGGTTGCTTTGCCAAGGCAGCAGGAAGTGTAGGCAGAGTCAACGGATGGGGGGCTGGTTTGTGTGATGGATTGGGCTACATTCACAACTTTTTGTAGTTCCTTGTGGTCTTGGTCAGAGCAGGAACCATACCAAGCTGTGATACAACCAGAAAGAATGCTTTCTATGGTGCATCTGTGAACGTTGGTGAGAGTTATGGCAGACATGCCAAATTTCCTAAGTTTTCTGAGAAAGTAAAGGCATTGGTGGGCATCTTTAACTATAGTGTCGGCATTGGGGGGGGGGGGGGGGGGGGGGGGGGGGGGGGGGGGGGGGGGGACAGGTTGTTGGTAATTTGGACATCTAAAAACTTGAAGCTTTTGACCTTTTCTACTTTGTCTCTGTTGATACAAACAGGAGATATTCTCCTTTACACATCCTGAAGTCAATGACAATCTCCCTCGTTTTGTTGACAGTAAGGGAGAGATTATCGTTGCTGCATCAGTTCACCAGATTCTCTATCCCATTCCTGCCCTCTGTCTCATCATTGTTTGAGATCCAACCCACTTGAAAATTGAATTGGAGGGGAATTTGGCCACACAGTCATAGATATATAAGGAGTATAGTGGGGGCTGAGAATACAGTCTTGTGGGGCGCTGGTGTTGAGGATGATTGTGGAGGAGGTTTTGTTGCCTATCCTTACTGATTGTGGTCTATGAGTTAGGAAGTTCAGGATCTAATCACAGAAGGAAGGAGTTTGGAGACGAGTTTCGTGGGAATAATAGTGTTGAAGGCTGAGCTGTGTTCAGTAAAAAAGAGTCTGAAATAAGTGTCCTTGTTATCTAGGTATTCCATGGTTGAGTGCAGGGCCAGGGAAATGGCATCTGCTAAGGACTTGTTGTGGCGATAGGCAAACTGTGGTGGATCCAGGTAGTACAGGAGGCTGGCATTGTTTCACACCATGACTAACCTCTCAAAGCACTTCATAATGATGGATGTCAAAACCACCAGCTGAGGTAAAGGGAAGACGGTCATTTTCCTGAAGCAGATAGGGGACTCAGATTGTTGTAAAGAAAGGTTGAAGATGTCTGTGAATACCTCTGCCACTGATCTTTGCAGGATTTAAGTGTACATCCGTGTACCCCATCTGGACTAGTTGTTTTCTATGGATTGACCTTCAAGAAAGCTGCTCTGGCATTAGCAATGGTGGGATTTATCGATCAGTCAGTTTGATACTGAGTTATAGGAGCCTATGAGGTTCATCCAGGGCTTCCAGCATGCAGGACATGCTCTTGCTTACTTCTTGTTCAAAACAAGCATAGAATGCTTTGAGCTCCTCAGAGCATTGGAGCTGATGATTTTACATGTCTTCATCTTGTAGCTTATTGTGTCTTGCTGACCGTGCATAATTGGCTAGCCCGGGACTTTAGCTTAGCACAACAGGAAGGAGACAGAATTGATGCTGAGGAGAAAATCCTCTTTTGCAAGAATTTCTGATTGAAGAGGTTCTCAGTAAAGATCTCCAGATTTATACAGTGTTCTCAGTAAACCTTCAAAGGGTGGCTCAGTGGCACAATGGTTAGCAGTGCTGCCTCGCAAATCCAAGGACCTGGTTCGATTCCAGCTTGGATCACTGTTATGTGGAGTTTGCACATTCTCCCCATGTCAGCATGGGTTTCCTCTGGGTGCTCCTGTTTCCTCCGACAGTCTAAAGATGTGCAGGTTAAGTTGATTGGCCATGTTAAGTTGACCCTAGTGTCGGGCAATTCGCTGGATAAATATATGGCGTTACGGGAACAGGGCCTAGGTGGGATTGTGGTCGGTGCAGACTCAATGGGTGAATAGCCTCCTTCTGCACTGTAGCAATTCTTTGATAAACATTTCCAAAGTCATACTTTAAACAGCTGCCATGGCTAACAAAATGATTCAATAGGCTTGAAAATTCTATTCCTGTCACTTCTTAAAGCACTGACATTGTGGGTGGGGAAGGTAAAAACACTTAAAAGGAGCACAACGATATTCAGTTTTAAAAAAAAGTTTATACTGACATCCATATTCCCCTATCAGATTAATTCCCAGGGTTCACGTACTTCAGTCTGCTATATCAACAGGATACACAAAACCAAAAGTTTGGAGGAGCAAGACCAAGGAATGATTTGGAAACAAGAATAAGGAATTTAAAAGTCAATAATTGAAAAACAACAATTTCCCTCTCCACAGATATTGCCAAGCCTTTGAATTTTTCCAGCACTTTCCATTTTTATTTCAATGTTTGGCAACCATAGAACTGTGATTTTATAAAAAGCGCACAACACTAGTTATGGAACATGTTCAAGAACTTGCATTAGAGCCTTAGGAGTTAATTGGGAAAAATTTACATTGGATAATGAGTAGCCACTAGCTAATTCAGACAACTACCACAGGTCACACATTTCTTTTTCAAGGTTTTGCGCAACTTCAAATGAATCTCGAAGTATTATACTAATAAATTAACCATCCAAGCAAATGTTGGAGTTTGTATCGTCTGTGTAAGAATTTACAAGGCAAAGCAGTTTCCCTCCCCTATAAGTACAAGAACTGCATTTACTTCTGTAAAGAATGCTGCATTGTTTCCATGGGGAATGCTCCTCAGGCATCTCCTGAAAGCAGCACTAAGGTTTCTTTGTTGAACCAGCATTGATACAATATTCTGTATTCAAAGTAAATCATCAGATTAACAGGTACAATTAATTAGGAGTAAATCAAAATATCCATAAACCATTATAAAACACCTTTGCCTTCTTACTATTTTGTTTCCATTCAGAAGAAGCTTACCGTTATGAGACTTATAAAAGCTCTTCACAAAAATACAACAGAAAGTAGATTACTCTATTTGAGTATTTTGCTTTTGCATTGTTCAGCAGATACATTTCAACCATTGTTTGCATACATACCATGAACAGCAGATCCTCAGAACCCACCGGCATCGAAAACACATCTAGCCGATAATCCACAGTGAACTGTTGTATTAACTAGTCTGAGGCCAACATGCCACAGACTATCGGGGTTTTCTCTTAGGTAATTAGTGAAATAGGATTCAGCAGAGCAGACAAAAAAAAAGAACTGAAGAGAAACATGGGCAGTTCTGCCTATCAACAAGTCTTTCAGACTGCATTCAATGCTGCACTGCTAAGGTATTTATAATGATTGATAATTCGATAACCACATCCTGACGAGTGGGGGTGGGGGGGATAAATAAATTGGACTACTTGCAATTATGTGCAATGACTTTACAAGCCGTTTGATGTTGCTTGAGGGCATGACCAGGCTCTGCTGTCATGTGGATTAATTTCCCATCTGTACTCACCGTGTAGACTTATGCTTGAAATTTGATCAAATGAGTGAGTTCGTGTAGGGTGAGTGTATGAGCTACCAAAGTGGGAAGGGCATGGAGAAAGAGCCACAAGAGAGGATGGCTGAATAGAAACGGTACTTCCACGTTCGCATTGTGAAATATTAATCACATCACCTAGGTTTGCTTTTTCTAGATATCCATGATATTTTCTGACACTTTCAGAAATATAATAACAGCTCTTTTGTTGGGGGTTCAACGGCAAGCACAGATTTTAAAAATATGAGCTCTTCCTTGGCTGTCTTTTGCCTTTTTTATGTACATACATATTGCTCTCAAGGGCAGGAGATTTTTGACTACCTATCACTTTTCAATCATGAATGCTAAGCATGAAGATGGGAGGCAATAGCATCACAGTTAAATGTGGTTTCCATTGTAGTCCCAGATTACATGAAGGAATATCAGAACAAGATGCAATCTTGTAAGAATTTAATCTCACCGTCTTTCAAAGTTTCCTTTGTTAAACCTCTTCCGTAGCGCTGGTCATATGTCATGTAGCTATCAGATGAGAACTGGTAGACCTGGGTAGAAAAATTTTCATTAGAATCAAGTGTTAGCATTCCTTTCATTTAAAATATCTGCTAGCTACTAACATTCATTGAGAATAGCTAAACACAATTAAAAGTTTTTAAAGTTTTTTTTATTAATGTCACAAGTAAGTTTATGCTAACACTGCAATAAAGTTACTGTGAAAATTAGTTAAATGGAATGAGTAGAATTTATTTGCAGGAAATATCACAAAGTTCAAATGCCCACACACAAAGAAGGGAGAGGAGGAAAGTTGGTGGTGGGGGATGTGTTTAGAAATCCTTCAGTGTGCAATAGATCAGTGTGGATGATATCGGTACAATCAGAACCTTACATTATTACCCAATTAGTTGGGCACTTATGCAACAAATGCAATCATAAAAATCCATTGTTTTACAGCATTGTTAGGGTCTCAGTCTCTCGTATCATTCTGATTCTGATGCTAATGCTACTCACCTGTGTGTCATTTAAACCAAAGTCCCTTGCTTGGGGCATACATCTTAATGCAATGAAAACAGCTGGTCTGCTCAACTGCTCCAAATTCATTTGCAGTGAGGCATAATCACAGCTCCAGACAAAATTCCCTCCCTTCCAAAAACCCCTGCAAATGAAGTTATTGAAGAGGATCAGCGCAGGAGGGTCTGGGTGGGGGGTGATGTTCAGGGGGAAGCTGGGTGTTCAGAAGGATGGTGGGCCAGGGGAGGGAGGTGCATTCAGGAGGACGGGCGGTGTTCTGCACAGTGGGGATGGGGGGGGGTTGGTGTTCAGGGGGACATTGGGGGAAATGATGAAATTTGGAGATGGAATGCTAGATAAAAGGATGGATTGAAAATGCTATAGGAGCATAAAATGTACAGCATGCAGATTTTTGGTGACTATTCTGTACACAACAGAGTTATGAAAGGAAGCTTACCAAGGAAGGAACAAACAAAATCCCTACAGAGAGAAGTAACGAGAACCTTCTACAGTTTGAGTGATCATGAACCATGCTGAGGAATGATCATGGGAATGAGGAATTATATTGAGCCATGTCTAAGAGCAACTGATAAATCTGTCCTTCTGATCAGCCTAAAATCCAACAGGTTTATTTGGTAGCACAAGCCACAAGCTTTCGGAGTGCTGCCCCTTCATCAGGTGAGTCACCTGATGAAGGGGCAGTGCTCCAGAAGCTTGTGGCTTTTGCTACCAAGTAAACCTGTGGATTTAACCTGGTGTTGAGAGATTTCTTACTGTACTTCTGGTCAGAGTAGACATTCAGACAGGAAATAAAGACCTAGTAAATCAGTAACATGCTCAGTCTAAGCAGAGGACAGGTTTCAAACCGCGATCCTTTGTAACACTGTGCCAGAAGAATCCATTTTCGGCTCTTGTAAACCTGAGGCTGTTAAATCTACAATAAAAATACCTCAGCTGGATACCGACATTGGAAAAAATAATCACAAAAAAGACCGCAACATTTGTAGTATTAGTACAATTACAAAAATAAATTGTACTTAAACTGACAAACCTACAGAACTACATGTAAGCATGTCGTAAACATTGGCATTAATTACAATTTTTCCAACTTGGGGCTAGGAAACACACTTAAATCTGGATCCTGAAAGCTATGCATGATTAACTTCAGTCTTTTGCAATGCAATAGAGCCAGTCAACAATAGCTACTGAAACGTCAGTGTATCATATTGGCCGAATCTTCAAAGCTGCTAAATGTTATTTGCAGAACTTACCAATTAAAGGAATTGTTTCCATCCATCAGCATTTGTAAATAGTTTTGTCTCAGTTATCTGCATTGTAATAAATGTCAGAAACACTGGACAGCGAGTAGATCCTCGTATCCCGTGTGTCTCAGTTACCCAGACACCATTTTAATAGATGAGTGGTTATAAATCAGGTCATCGACTAGCCTCCTAATCAGGTGCAGGTTTCACTCCAAGAGATTAGCATGTTATCTCATCTAACACTTCAGTACAGTATTGAAGGAGTGCCACACTTTTTTCAAACAAAATGTTAAATAGGGATTTTTAAAACCCACGGTACTATTCTATGAGAATCAGGAGGAAGTTCTACTGGTCTTGGCCAACACTTATCCTCCAACTGACATCATGAGAAAGGATCAGCTATATACTTCATTGTCATTTCAAGAGATTTTACTGTGCACCGATTGACAGGCACACTCTGATAAATTACAACAGCAATGGCACACAGACTGGGAAGTGCATCAAGACATCTTGAGATCATGCAATATACAAGTCTTCCTTTTTTTAAATTTTCAAACACTTTTGAGAATCTAACATACCTTTCAAATGTGCATTAAGTCAGGAAATCCCCTATCCCCTACCATTCTTCCTCAGTTGAGGAATCAGTGCTCTTCCATTTTGAACATCACTTATTAGAAGTACTACACAAATATATAAGGAAATTACAGATAGCTCCGAGAAAATTAGGGTGGTAAATAAGTCCCAACATTGACTGGGACAGCCATAGTATTAGAGGGTTGGATAGAGAGTAATTTGTTGAGTGTGTTCAGGAGGAATTTTTCATTCAATATGTAGATGGCCCGACTAGAGAAGGGGCAAAATTTGAACTCTTCTTGGGAAATAAGGAAGGGCAGGTGACAGAAACATTAGTGAGGGATCACTTTGGGACCAGTGACCATAATTCTATTAGTTTTAAGATAGCTATGGAGAATGATAGGTCTGCCTAGAGTTAAAATTCTAAATTGGGGCAAGGCCAACTTTGACAGTATCAGGCAGGAACTTTCAAAAGTTAATTGGGGGAGTTTGTGGGAAGACATAGAGATATCTGGTAAGTGGGACACTTTCAGACGTGTGTCAAATAGGGCTCAGGGTAAGCAAGTTCCTCTTAGAGTGACGGCAAGGCTCTAGAAGTTAGGGAACCCTGGATGACTCAGGATATTGAGACCCTGGTCAAGGAGAGGGCAGCGCATGACATGCATAGGCAGCTGCGATCAAGTGGATCCCCTTGAAGAGTGCAGATGGTGTAGGAGTAAAGAGAAAAATAGGACAAAAAGGGGATACGAGATTGTTTTGACAGATAAGGCAAAAGGAGAATCTAAAGAGCTTCTACAAATACATAAAGGGCAAAAAGAGTAACAAGGGAGAGAGTAGGGCCTTTTAAGGATCAACAAGGTCATCTATGTGCGGATCCTCAAGAGATGATGAGGTCTTAAGTGAATATTTCTCATCAGTATTTACTGTTGAGAAAAGCTGGATGTTAGAGAACTTGGAGAAATAAACAGTGACGTCTTGAGGAGTGTACATATAACAGAGGTGGTGGTGCTGGAATCTTAAAACGCATCAAGGTAGATAAATGCTCAGGACCTGATAAAGTGTATCCCAGAACATTGTGGGAGGCTAGGGAGGAAATTGTGGGTCCCCTAGCAGAGATTTTTGAATTATCCGTAGTCATGGGATGAGTTGCTTGAAGATTGGAGGGTGGCAAATGTTGTGTCTCTGTTTAAAAGGGGCTGCAGGGAAAAGCTTGGGAACTATACGCCAGAGAGCCTCACATCTGTAGTGGTTAAGTTGTTAGAAGATATTTTGAGAGACAGGATTTTACAGGCATTTAGAGACATAAGGACTGATTAGAGACAGTCAGCAGTGCTTTGTGAGTGGAAAATCTTATCTCACAAATTTGATAGAGTTTTTTGGGGGTAACCAACAAGGCAGATGAGGGCAGTGGAGTTGAAGTTGTCTACATGAAGTTTAGTAAGGCCTTTGACAAGGTATCTCATGGTAGGTTATTGCATAAGGTTAAATCTCATGGGATCCAGGGCGAGATGGCTAAATAGATATAAAATTGGCTTAATGACAGAAGCCATAGGGTGCTTGTAAAGAGTTGTTTTTCAAACTGGAGGCCTGTAACCAGCGGTGTGCCTCTGGGATTGGCACTGAGTCCACTGTCATTTGTCATTTATATTAACGATTTAGATGAGAATAAAGGAGGCATGGTTAATAAGTTTACAAATTATACCAAGATTGGTGGCCTTGTGGACAGTGAAGAAGGTTATCTTGGATTGCAACCGGATCTTAATTAATTGGGCCAGTGGGCTGACAAATAGCAGATGGAGTTTAATTAAATGTGAGGTGATGCATTTTGGTAGATTGAACCAGGGTAGGACTTAGTCAGTTAACGGTAGGTCACTGGGGAGAATTGTAGGACAAAGAGATCTATGTTCATAGATCCTTAAAAGTGGAGTCACAGGTAGACAGAATGGTGAAAAAGGCATTCAGCATGCTTGGTTTCATTGGTCAGAACAGTGAATACAGGAATTGGGACATCTTGTTGAAGTTGAACAAGACATTGATAAGGCCACACTTGGAATACTGTACAGTTCTGGTCACCCTATTATAGAAAGGATATTATGAAACTAGAAAGAGTTCAGAAAAAATTTACTAGAATGCTAACAGGACTTGATGGTTTGAGTTATAAGGAGAGGATGGATAGATTGGGACTTTTTTCCTAGAGCGTAGGAGACTGAAGGGTGATTTTATAGAAGTCAATAAAATAATGAGGGACATGGATCAGCTTGATAGTCAATATGTTTTCCCAAAGGTAGAGGAATCTAAAACTAGAGGGCATAGGTTTAAGGTGAGAGGGGAAAGATACGAAAACGTCCAGAGGGCCAATTTTTTTCACAAAGGGTGATGAGTGTCTGGAACAAGCTGCCAGAGATAGCAGTAGAGATGGGTACAATCTTGTCTTTTAATAAGCATTTGGAAGTTACATGGGTAAGATGGATGTGGAGGGATATGGGCCAAATGTGGGCAATTGGGACTAGCTTAGGGAAAAATAAAAAGCAACAGCATGAACAAGTTGGGCCGAAGGGCCTGTTTCCATGCTGTAAATCTCTATAACTAGGAGTAACAGGGACACAGAATGTACTCCAGAAAGGGAACTTCAATGTTCATCATCAAGAGTGGCTTAGTAGCACTACTGGCCCACTGGTTGAGTCTCTAAAGGCAATGCTGTCAGACTGGGCCCATGGCAGAAAGTGATGGAACCAACAACAGGGAACAATCTACTTGCTCTCGTCCTCACCAATCTACCTGAATGTGATGTATTTGATCATGCTTTTACTGATAGGAGTGGCCACTGTACAGTCCATGTGAAGATGAATCCCATCTTCACACTGAGGATGTTCTCCTTTACGTTGTGCAGCATTACCACCATACTAAATGGGATAGTTTCAGGACAGATCCAGTAGCTTTAAACTGGGTATCCGTAAAGTGTTGTAGGCCATCATCATCAGCAGAATTGCTTTCCATCACAAACTGTAACTTGATGGCCCAGCCCATCTCTCATCCAACCATTACCACAGGGTATGGCGATCAACCCTGGTCCAATAAAAAGGATAGGATGACATGCCAGGAGCAGCATGTACCAACCTGGCGAAGCTACAACACAGGACCATGTGCATGCTAAACAACAGAAGTAGCAAAGATCTAAGCAATCCAAAGGGTCAGATCATAGCTCTGCAATCCATCCACATCCATTAATGAATGGTGGACAATTAAACAACTGGAGAATGAGGCTCCTCAAACAACCACGTCCTGAGCCCAATACATCAGTGCAAGGGACAAGATGAAGTGTTTGCACTCATCTTCAGTTAGAATACCGGAATGATGCTCCATCTCAGCTTCCTCTTAAGGTGTCTGAATTGGCTAAAGCTGGCTTGTATTAATTCCCCACGTCATCAAGAAATGACTAAGCATGCTGAATTACAGCTGAGGTTGCAGTGGTTGACAACATCCCAGTTGTAGTGCTAAAAACCTGCGTTTCAAAACTGGCCATTGATCTACCAAGCTGTTCTCATACAGTAACAACACTGGCACCTATCAATGTGGAAAACTATCCAGGTTTAATTCCAGAGTGCGTCAGTAGCTGCTTCTCAAGGGCAATTAGGGATGGGCAATAAATCCTAGTTTGCCAGCTTGGCCCACATCCCATAACTCAAACAAAAACTCACTATAAAATCTTCAGTTGCTTGCTGCTAATTATTGCTGTGCTGGTTAAATATTCCATCAACTTCAAATGTAACATGCCTCTTGGGAGGTAAGCAAGCCAGTAGTTCAAACTGATTGTTTTCATGCACAAAAATATGCTTTATAAAAGTCAGCAGAACCAAAGGCAGGCTGAAGTGAATTGTATAAGAAGATGGATGTGGATGCAACAGCACAAAACAAGAAATCACTGCAAAGAGACTTGTGTAATTCAATGGTCACAGGTTCCAAATCTCAAAGGAAGGCTTACCTTATCGACCATAATAGGAAAGAGCAAAATGTAAATTTGTTAACAGATTTTTCAGAACTTGAGTCGGCAAGATCCACGCTTTATAAACTAGTTGAAATTATTGACGTATATGCTTTATTTGCCGAAGTTTTACGCTGTAAACACTTTTGCTGCCTAAACTGATTTGTGAATTCAAGGGCAATGTCTGATGTGCATACTAATAGCTCCCCAGCACCTTCTGGTACTCGGGTTGCTTCTCTTGGACAGGATCATTTGGGAAATTTTGGAGACTCTCAGTGAAATATCAAAACGCAAAAACATCTTCCAAAAATGATAATCATGCATGCCAGCATCTTGCTAACTGACAACTCTTGATAATTTATCAATATGAGAAGGTTTGTATCTAAATTGTGCAGCAATTTCGTACAACAGTAGCTCTACCCTTAGGCTGTCAGACTATCCCTGGCACTAATCTGATTTTCATGAATGAATCTCATACTAATTTCTTGTGGGTCAGACTTTTCGAGTCACAACCTTGTTGTGCACACGACTTCTTTTGAGAAGACAATTCACAATGACTTATTTCGCTAATGTTTGCGTAAGATTTCTTTAGCAAAATTAATAATTGGGGTGCTCCAGCAGCTTTGTAATTCATTCCAAAATCTAAACAGATCATCAGGGCAATACACTAGACTTAAACAGTGGTGTCATCAAAATCAAATAGATATTAGATCAGTAAAATAATTTTACAAAGCTACTTTAAAAACTGCTAAAAAGATTGTCTAAACATCTTACACGACTGACATGTTAGAGTACAGCACGTTTAAAATATCCACAAAGAATTTACAAAAACTTCAAATCAGATATTTCATTTTATAAGCACTCAGTATTCACTAATTCAACACTACAATTTGCACATTAACAGCCTTAGTGATAAAGCAAGCAGAAATCATTACAAACCTGTAAGCCATACTTTAATGTCCATTTTAACCTTAATGTTTAGATGAATAAAACAGCACAATCTACAAATATATATAAAAGTCTGCAAGAGATTCTTTTAAAAAAAACTAAAAATGTAGCCAGAGCAAAGTTGTGACATCTTACATTGTGTGAAAGGCATTACATAAAGGGTGGTACAGCTGTGAGATAAGTATAGTGGTCAGACACATTTGAAGCCTCTTGTGTTAGCACAGGCTAAACCTCAGACAACATTCATTGCTAAACAGGAACTACACATGCCAAGTGATGCATCTTCTGGTGTTTGTGTGTGAAGTGGCACTTTTGGATTAGCATTACTTGTAAGTGGATACATGGTAATCTTAACATACCTGGCATTTATTGGTCAGAAATGCATTTTACCCATAAAAACAATACTTTCCTTTACTGCCTTTATCGATAGGAAGTGCAACCTAGAGAAGGATGAAGCAAACTAACTGTCAAAATGTTACCTACAACCTTTCATACTTACCCAGACATCCTGTGGGAGGCTTTAGTTTGCTTTCAAACTAAGCAACAAATGAAAATCTGGTTTAAAAGCAGTATACATTCTAAATTGCACAATTTTAATTTCATTATGCTGCATGTAATACTTGTATGTGCAAAGCACTTAAGCCACAGCTTCAAAAAATGGTTTATATATAAAAATAGGACTGAGAATGAAAGCCTTCCACACAGTTCAATGTCCTTGCTCTTTTTCCCTTATAAACTCATTAGCACAGCACATGAACGGAGTTTATAAACAATTCTGGACGGAACTGTCCTATGTTGTATCGCTAGCTTGCGTGCAGTAAGGTCACATTAACCATGACTAGGGACAGATTGTTGGAATTGGCTTCAACGTCCTGGGTTAGGGAGAGGAAGACTGGCCTGAAGCCCCACTTCCATTTAGGATCCTTTCCTGAAGGACACCAGTGTAGACCAACGCATGTGACTTGACGGTAGTGTTCTCCATTGACTCACTAGTCTGTCAAGCTTATGTAGGAACAATGGTTATCTGGGTGAGATATCCCAGAACATCTGGCAACCTGTGAAACCACATAGTGGCCTCCCCTGAGTGAGAAGCAGCAAAGAAAAAAAAAGCAACTCCAGATTAATTATTCCAGTTAAACATTGCAAAATGTTAGGAGTTCATATAAAATTTCACTTCACCTTTATCCTTTCAAAATACCTTGGTTGATAAAACAAAATTATTAGATTGATAAAAAGGAATTGTTAACCACACCAAGTCCTAAGAAAACAGACTCAACCAAGACAGTTTTAGAGTTTCTATGTTGAGGATCTGCAAAATCATAAAATTTGCTTAAACTGTGCAAATTAAGTAAAATATAGTCAATACTGGTCACTATTCGACATGAATATATCGCCGATGGGGAACAAACTCCAATACTGGATTCAGATTATTATATCCACAATCTCGACTCCAACGTTTTTTAGTCTGTAATTTTGTGTTTTTTTATACATCAGTGCTTAAGGACATTAACCTCAAATACACATGAATCTGGACTGTTACAGCATATCTGAAATAAAGATTCAGAAAAACAAAGGGTGGCAAATGAAATGCCTGTCGCTTAAAGTGCCACTTAAAATTGGGCACCTATTAATCATGTCATCAGTTTACCATGACCTGCAAATGTTCAAACCTTGACATTAACATCACTCATCTTGGTTGTCGAAAGGTTATCTATGATACCAAGGTACGGCCAGGGAAACCATTGATTTTCAGCGCTGATTATTCCAAAGGCAATCAGGGCTGTAATTTTCCACATGCAACACACATTGAAGTTTGCTCCCACTTTGTATTATAGGTGTGTGCGAAATACAGCAGAATTTTATAGTGGCCACTGCTAACACTACCTCACAATGTAAACAAAAGTAAATCTTGTAAACAAAAGTAGTCCTTGGCTGTATGCAAGAGATTGATTTATTGGTTGGTTTCATTCTCACAATTCAAACAATCATCATGCTTTTGCATCTACAAATTTGACGTAGGGAAAAAAAGAGTAGGCTATTCAGCCCCTTAAGCTGTTCCACTATTCAATTAAAGCACGGTTCATCTATCTCAATGCCATTTTCTTAGAGTTTCCCATAATCCTTAATATGTCTTTATGAACTAGAAAGCCATCAATCTCAAACATACTCAATGACTGAGCATCCACAGAGGTAGAGAATTCCAAAGATTCATCACACTCTGACTGAAGAAATCCTTTCTCATCTTGGTCTTATCTACATAGTCTGTCACTTTTTGTTTAACTGTGTTTCCTGGGTCTACACCTACACACACACACCCTCCCTGCCACCTTGGCAAATAAGCTTCCGCATTCACTATGTCAAGCCCTGTGAGAATTTTGTATGTTTCAATGAGATTGTTTTTCATTCTTCTGAACTCAAGAATACAGGCTCAGTCTCCTTATTCTTTGCTTATAAGACAATCTTGCCAGGTAACTGGAGTAAGCAGTTAAGTGAAGACCATTTTAACTAAAAAGTAAACATCAAATGTGTACTCTGGTACTAAATTTCAACTGAAATGAGCCAGTTACAATCCTATAGCTATCACAAAGAGTATTTTTGTAAAAAATCACAATTCTATATTGCAGAAGGAGGTCTTGCGGTCCATCAAGTTTTCACCAACCACAATCCCAGTCAGTCCCTATACCCATAGCCCAAGCACTTACCCTGGCTAACCTCCCTGACACTAAGGGGCAATTTAGCATGGCCAATCCGCACAACCTGCACATCTTTTGACTGTGGGAAGAAACCAGAGCACTCAGAAGAAACCCATACAGACACAGAGAGAATATGCAAACTCCACACAGGCAGTGATCCAAGCTGGGAATTGAACCTGGGTCTCTAGCAGTGTGAGGCAGCAGTGTTAACCACTGTTCCACCCAAATCCTAATTCCTGTAATAGCGTAATTGTAGCAGCTGTGCTCCAGGTTCACTTTGCCAGTTCTGAGCTGGGGAGCTGTTCTCAGTTAGGGAGGCATTAGGGACATGGCAATTGGGACTCTCCGCCGCCCAAGTTAATACAGAATGGCCAAGGTTCCCACTCCTCACCACTACTGTGCAACTTCTGCTGCAGGTACCAGTCATAGAGTCGTGACAGCACAGCAGAAGTCCATGCAACTCATCAACTCCATGTTGGTCATGGCAGTTTGGTCACTGGGTGGGATCAAAGCTGATACAGCTGTGATAACCTGATGATCAAATAGCCCACCGTATAACGCTGACATAAGAACATTAGAAAAATACTTCAAGGAAGCACAAAGAGTTTGAAGAGGAGACAGGAAAACAAGTGAGAGAAAAATAAATTCTTTGGCAATAAGTTAAAATATCTTAAACTGAAAACCACATTCCTAAAAGAAAAGTGGATTTGTTTATATCCTTGGATAATTTTGAATAACATAAACTAGCTGTAATCATTTGGCCCTCTCATATTCCTGTTCCTTGATCACTGCGTGAACAGTGCTGGTCAAAGACAGTCAGGATACAGGTGTTTGCTTTGGATTTTTACTTTCATTTATAATTACAAAAGGAAGGTTCTACACAGAATGTCTGCTGCTCATCTATTAAAAGCAGCATTGAATATACAGAAGTAGAAGGACAACAGACAGCAACAACAAGTACAACATATTTCTTCACAACATGCTGGATAATGTCGAGGTTTAGAAAACTATCTTGCGCTCCAATGACAGTGTTGTGAATTACAGCACAGGTAACAGCTAAAGATGGGGAGCACGGTCACTTCACACCCTTATCAGGTGGGCCTGGCACAAGAGGAATGCCTGTTATGTGTCTCCCTCCCCAAAGGAAATGGAATACATTTTTTTCTTTATTCACTCATGGGACATGGGTGTCACTGGCTGGCCAGCATTTATTGTCCACCCCCATTTTGGCCCAAAGGCAGTTGAGAGTGAAAGACACTGCTGCGGCTCTGGAGTCACACTTAGACCAGACCAGGTGAGGACTGCAGATTTCCTTCCACTAAGGAAGTTAATGAACCAGATGGACTTTTACAACAATCATCAATGATTTCATGATCATCAGTAGATTTTTAATTCCAGATTTTTTTTTTATTGAAGTCAAATTCCATCATCTGCTGTGACGGGATTCAAATTCAGGTCCTCAGAATTTTAGCTGAGTTTCGGGATTAATAGTCTAGCACTAATACCACTCAGCCATCATCTCTCCCAAAAATGGTTTTGCTGGATTGAGACAGATGAGTCTCCATCCTGTTTATAATTTGAGGATGATAATCCTTTCGGGATTTAAATTTTAGTGATAATTTTGAAGCAGCGCACAAGCACCTTTTGCACCTTCATTCTACTGTTAGCGCCCTCACCTGTAATAACTATGTTCGGGAATTTATATTCTCTTAATTAGAACTGGTGCTCATCGCTCTTTTCACTAGAGGAAAAAACATGTGAACTCCCAACAATTAAAAATATCACTGAATTGTTATTTTCCATTGTAAGAGATTTGGTTATTCTTACATGTAGAAGTACAGAAGTGCAGAAGTTAATAAAAAGATTTTTATTGCTCCAACAAAACATAAAATGTGAATATTGAACAGAATTATTTACAATTTGGAGCTTTTCGAAACACTGACTTCATCCAAAACAATCTTGGAAAATTTTTAAATATAAAATTAGCCTATAAAAATGAGTGCAATTTTTGTTTCGTTGCTTAAAGGAATAAGGGCGGCTGGGAAGTATTTTTCAATCTCTTAATTTTAATAAGTATTAAGATTTCATAACCAGTTTGAAGGTATTCTGCATTCAGTAGCACATTCTCAGCTTCATGGCAGCACAGTGGTTAGCACTGATGCCTCACAGCACCAAGGACCCAGCCTTGGGTTATTGTATGAATGGAGTTTGTCCGTTCTTCCCCCCTCTGCGTCTGCATGGCTTTCCCCCCGGGTGCTTCGGTTTCCTCCCACAGTCCAAAGATGTGCAAGTTAGATGGATTAGCCATGGTAAATGTGAGTGGTTACAGGGATTGGGCAAGGGAGAGGGCCTGTTACAGGAGTCAGTGGTACCTTAATGGGCTGAAAGGCTTCTTGTGCACGGATGGGATTCTATGATAAATAATTCACAAAGACAGGTCCATTGTGGCCTATTTTTCAAAGGGAATCTTTTGCAATGGGACCTTGAACTACAGAATAGTAATTTAAGAAACTGTGGAATAGACTAGGAATAATCTAGAGGGCGCCTAACTGCAGAAAAAATCAGTACTGGTGAAATTGCATTTCTTTCAGCAATGGAACAAGACTCAAAATGGTGAGCCTTCACAGTGGAAATCACTCCTAACACTTACATGATTCAATTTGTTCTTGGAAGACCAGGAAACTGAGTGATATGGTATTTTGCAGTATGTACTCACCCAAAATTTCCCTTATTATTGGTTCCTTACAGACTGCTTCTGACAAAAGCTGGTTTGATTCATGTGACCTTCTCTCCTCTATTCTTCTCCACTAAAGAATGTAGAGGGGAGGTACATGATGAAGGGTAGACCTATTAAGAGTATAGAAATGCAAAGGGACCTGGAGGTGTAGGTGCACAAGTCTCTGAAGGTGGCAGAGCAGGTGGAGAAGGTTGTAAAGAAAGCATATAGTATGATAGCCTTTATAGGAAGGGGTATAGAGTACGAGAGCTGGCCTTTAATGTTGCAGTTGTATAAAACGTTGGTTAGACCTCATTTGGAATACTGCGTCCAGTTCTGGTCGCCCTACTACCGGAAGGACGTGGAGACTCTGGAGTGAGTGCAGAGCAGGTTTACCAGGATGCTGGTATGGAAGGTCTGAGTTACGAGGAGAAGTTAAGCAAATTGGGACTGTTTTCCTTAGAAAGATGTAGACTTAGACGAGATCTGATAGAGGTGTACAAGATTATGAGGGGTATAGGTAGAGTAAACAGGGTTAAGCTTTTTCCTAGGATGGACTCAAATAGCACAAGGAGTCACAGGCTTAGGGTGAGGGGGGTAAGGTATAATTTGGATGCTAGAAGGAGTTTTTTCACACAGAGGGTGGTGGGGGTATGGAATGCGCTGCCAAGTAAAGTGGTGGGGGCATGCACTCTGGAGTTATTTAAGAAATCCTTAGATGGGCACATAAACAGAATGGGAATGGAGGGGTATAGAAAACTAATTTAAAATAGGGATCATGAGCCTTGGGAGTCCCTGGGAAGTGTGTAAATAGATGATGATATTGATGTATTTGTTTTTATCCTACAGGTGCTTTGGTCCACTTTGTTGTCTAACGAGGGGCATACACGCGATGGGTCGTGAGAGGGCTGCTCTTGGATTTTTTTCGGGAGTATCCTAGTGCTTCACGTTGTTAGTGTATGCTTGACCTGGACCATTTGATGGGCAACACAACAGCTCAGTGACTATCGCTGTGCTGCGCAGGTACATGGACTTGGGCCTGTGTCTGTGGGAGTTTGCGCATTCTCCCAGTGCTTGCGTGGGTTTTCTCCGGGTGCTCCGGTTTCCTCCCACATCCCAAAGATGTGCTCTTAGGCTAACTGGCAAAACAAATTCTCTCTAAATTGTCTCAAATTTGTTTTTTAATCCATAGATCTATAAACATTGACAGGAATCACGGGTAGAGGTGGGAACATTGGGGTGGCGGCACGGGCTCGTTGGGCCGAAGGGCCTGTTTCCCGTGCTGTTTTGTTCTTTGTTATACTCTGAAAACAACTAAACTCAGCAGGTATCTATCTTTTGTGCAGCAGCAGCAGCTCAACGCAATACATTTCAAAGGCAGTGTTTAAATACTGAGCTTTGAATAATCAGTCATTTAGTGCTGCTGGTAGCTGATGCATCATGCTCTGCATAACCAACACTGATATTGATTAGGGCTTTGTTTCACATGCCGCTGTCAAAATTTGTTGTGTTATAAAAGTGACTTTCATTATAAACGAGACAGCTACAGCAAATTACAGAAGTGACTCAACCTTTTCAAAGGCAGGCAATCTTCAAACTATGAAGTGAGATTAAAACCTTTAAGTAGTCCTGATCAGCTGTTTGTAAAACATTTGGAATAAAAATGAGTAAACATCTATGAAATGAAAATTGTCAAGGCTGAATCAATCACTGTATTTTGAAACAGCCATTTGGTCCTTCAAATAGTGCCAGAGACAAGGAACTTCAGTTGTGAAGATCGGCTGTCTTCCTTGAAGAGAAGGCAGAGAGGTGGTGTGAAAGAGGTGTTCAAAAATCATGAGAAGTCTGGATGGAGCAGATAGGGAGAAACTGTTCCAGCTAGTAAAAGGATCAAGAACGAGGCGGCACAGATTGAAAGCAATTTGTACAAGGAGTAAAAGAGACATGAGATAAATGAATTTCATGCACAGACAGTTCAGATCTGGAACGCACTGCCTGAGAGGGTGACGGAGGCAGGTTCAATCGAGGCTTTCAAAAGGTAACTAGCCTGTTACGTGAACAATGAATGTGTAGGATTATGAGGAGGTGAGGGAATGGCACTAAGTGCATTGCTTTTTTATTGAGCCAGAGCAGACCTGATGGGCTGAATGACCTCCTTCCGCACTGTTATGATCCTATGATTCCGTGAAAGTGCTTACCACATAGCAGACTTCTACGTCACAGAACAAACAAATGTTTAAAGATCAGTGGTATAAGTAAGAACTGACTCAATGGTTGGATTCAAAACTTATCATAGTTTCTTCCCGTGCCTACATTTTATATTGTCTTAGATCAGATCTAGAGTGATAAAAACAAAGCAGCTTATTAGGTCCGACTTCTTCATTTGTCAATTCCATAGGACGGTAAAGCAGGAATAAATCAATTAGCCCCATAATTGTGATCTGTAATTCAATTAGACCATGACTGGACCATTACATACCATCTCCCATGGTACATAAAGTTAAGTTTATTTATTAGTTACCTGTAACGTTTAAATTAATATTGCAATGAAGTTACTGTGAAATTCCCCTAGTCGCCACACTCTGGCACCTGTTCAGGTCAATGCACCTAACCAGCACAACTTTCAGACTGTGGGAGGAAACTGGAGCACCCAGAGGAAACCCACGCAGATATGGGGAGAAAGTGCAAAGTCCATACAGCCAGTGACTTAAGCCAGGAATCAAACTTGAATCCCTGGTGCTGTGAGGCAGCAGTGCTAACCATGTACCATCATGCCACCTATTGTACCCCTGTCTAGCAAAAATCTATCAATCCCAACATCTATAATCATTTGGGGGAGAGGGTGCCAAATCTCTACTGCACTCTGTGGATGAAAAATGCTTCCTAACTTTGATGGAAAACTTAAAATTTATGTTCCTTTGTTCTCAATTTTCCCACTAGAGAAAATAATTGCTCTGGAGTTATCCTATCAAAATCCTTTTTAATATTTTAAATACTTCAATCAGATCACTTCTCAGATCTGCCACTTCTCAGGGGAATGCAAGCTGAGTTTATACAAGCTATCCTATTCATTTAGTGCTCTAAGCTTCATCTGCCCATCTTTTCATTATTACCTTCCATCCCTTTTCTTCTGAAACCATTTATACTCTCTGCATTGAAGGGCTTGTCAAGCCAATGGTACTCTGGCTGGAACTTTGACAAGCATGGGATTTCACAAGTCAAATATACCAGCTGTTGCTGTAATACTGTGGCTGATAAACTAATTAAAGCTCAACCCATGAAACAACCAAGGTAATTCTATCATTTCCCACTGAGGTCTCTTCAAATTTTCCTTAAAACCTGGAAAACAAGCAGTCTGGCAATCAAAGGCAATTCATCAGAACAATGTCATAGTGCCATTAGAAAAGTTCATGAAGGCAACTCAACGCCACCTTCTCAAGAGAAATTATGAGGTGGATTATGACTGCTGGCCTAGCCAGTGACACCCACATCGCATGAATATATATTTTTTTAAAATGTTAATGGAATTTAAAGTTCTTACATTTACATCACCAAAAAATTGCCAAAGCTTTACTGGAACAGTCCAAGTAGTTAACTATCCGTACTCCACAACATTTGTAAATATCTTTAAATACAAACCTAAAGCTGGATTCTTATATAGAAAAAAAATTACACCAAATCACCAAAGTACTATATACGAGAAGATTCAAGAGAAAGCACATCAGTCACATCATTACTTTAGTTGTACGTTCTGAATCCCTAATGATAAACTAAAATTGCAATGCACAATTCGCAAATGGATATGATCCAATTAATTACATGCAGGATAGCCATGAAATATTGAACCCCAAAACAGTACAAATGCTATAATTGGAACGGTACACTCCCCAAGTATTAAAGCCAGTCTCCCATTCAGCTTTGAAAGGACATCAGCCAAAGGCAAATCAGAATATTTTCTTAAAGGAGAGAGAACGGATGCCACAAATCAGTAAAACCTAGTGTCCATTTACAAAAAGTAATCAAAAGTCAGTGGAAAGATGGCCTTTACCGCAAAGGAAATGCAATGCACAAGTGAGGAAGTAATGCCTCAACTGTAAAGCCACTCTGAGGTACTGTATTCAGTTTTGGGCATCATACCTCAGTAAGGATATAATGGGCTTGGTAGGGGCACTATGCAGATCCACTTGAATGATACTGGGGTTTTATGAGATCAGGTTGGATAATGGCTTCCATTCCCTTTAGTTTAGAAGGGGTGATAAGAATACGAGATTCAAAAAGGTGATTGAGAGAGGAAGCATGTCCTCTGGTCAAACTAAAATTAGAGCAAAGCCATTTATGATTGAAATCAGGAAGCATTTTATCACAAAATGGGAAATTTAAGTTTGAACACGTGCCCCCAAAAAGTTTAGCTAAAATAGATTTTTCAACACTGACATTACTAGATTTCTGTGATGTTTCAAGATATGTTGATTTAAGTTGGGGTTGAGGTGCACTTGGTCAAGCTTTAACAGAATGACATAACAGGCTTGAAGGGGCAGAAGGCCCATTTCTACTCTAATGTCACTCAGAAACAGCAGGAACCACTTAAAGAGTAGGGTCCTAACTAAGAAAACAAGCCAGAAAAGGCCTGGGACTTAAGCTGGACCACTGAGGCATTTCAGGTGAGCAAAAGTACTCACATTTAACACATCACTATCTGTTAGATCATTACCTATTATAGTAACCAGGTTTTAAAAAGTGATGTTTTTGCTAAAAAATAAGACATGCTGCATGCCTGCTTTTCAGCAATAAGTCATGATAGTCCCAGATGAGCCTTTGAAAGGGAAGAGCTGCTGACTGGTGGTAATTTAACCTGAGGATTACCACATCTTAGATAAGAGATGGTGGAACCTTTTCAGCAATACTCACGTTCTGTACTACAGAATGACTATGAGGAAATATTTAGTGCGATATTAATGTTAGTAATATAAATGGTATCTTTTGGCAATTTATCTCAAAGTAAGAACAAATCCTGTTTTCAATAGAAAAAACATTTTGGAACATTTAATTTGTAAATTAACAGAAAGACAACAATTCCATGAAACTGCACTGTCAACTGACAGCCTCGTTTATCCAGGAGGGAGAATTGGCAGTTCAGCTGCGCTGCCAAGAACAAGTAGTTGTAAAAACTCGGACACAGTGACTCAGATTTATGAATACCAATAAGGATCTCAAGTACTGGCCCCGTAAAATTCTAACTCTCCGTTTCTTTTCAACGATTACTACTGCATTTGTTTTTTCCTTTCAACTGCGTGAGCCAAGGAATCAATTTGCTTGGGTTTGCAACATTTTACTCAGCCCTCAGTTTGAATGCTGCTACTCCAAGTAAATCACAAAGACCATGTAATTAATCATGTGGAAATCTTACATATTCCCTTCATTTAGTTGCAGAAGGTGAAGTAGTGATATTGTCGCTGGACTAGTCATCCAGTAATACAGTAATGCTCTGGGCTGGCAGGTACGTATTCCACCATGGCAAATTGTGGTATTTAAAAGTGACACAATAATTCGCACTGCTGCCTCACAGCGCCAAGGACCCAGGTCCGAGTCCGGTTTCCGTGGGTTCCCACCAGGTGCTCCAGTTTCCTCCCACAGTCTAAAAAATGTCAGTTCCTCGTTAGTATAGCCATTAGTATCCCTGCCTGTCACACGAGAGACCAGGGTTCAATTCCCCACTGGGGAGAATGTTTCCTTTGCCATCCCGCCTGGTGATTCAGTTTCAGTGTTTTGCCCACCACAGCCTGTATTCGATTCCTGGTCAGGGAAGCAGATTTAATAATTTACATGATTAGGCCTACACCTGCTGTCATAATGGTAAATGATACTCTAATCAATAACATTGACTACATTAGGAACCCATCATCTTTAGAAACTTAATAGCTCTTTACTAAACAATATATAAAAACAAATACATTCAAACTTGTGATTCTTGGATTTGAGATCAAATTTCTCTTACCCTCATGCCAAGTACCAAGAAACCAATTTCTTCCATCAGTGGATATTTACTGATCTGTTGCTGTATCTTCTCAGCTGATGCATCCGGGTCATAACTTTTCTTCCCTATTTTTACATCCATGATGCACGGTTTGTTGAACTTCCGTGTCACATCTTCCAGTTTAAGGTACAACTCTGAACTTGGAGGTTAAAGAGCAAATGCTCAGTGTAATGCCTTGAAATAACTTCCAGCGCCTCATTTTGTTTTTTTACTCTACTATTACCTTCAAGGTGAAAACATTAAACCTCATTTACTTACCAAAGTTTCATGCTCATTCTGATACTTAACACCTCTTGTTCCCTCAACTCTATCTCCACGAAATATTTAAACAGAGTTTCCCTCCTAGTCCTGGTGTCAACCAATATTATTAAAGATCCCATCTCTTCAGGTGTTGCCCTTCTTGCCTTGCTTACACCATCCTTCTCCAATGCTTCTCCAGTTTTGTAACCTGTGTGGCTCTGCTCTTGCTTGGTTCTATTCTTATCTACTTAACATTATGATTTGCAATGGCTCCTCTTCCACCTTTGGTCTTCCCAAAGGATCTATCCTTGGCCATTTCTATTTCTCAGCTACATGCTGACCTTTGGTGACATCAGCTGAAAGTTTAATTTAGTGAGCTCTATCTCATACCACCACCTCTGGAATCCTTCGTGGTTGCTAAATTATCAGATTGTTCTTTCAACATCCAGTACTGGAGAGGCAAAAATTTCTTCCAGTTAAATACTAGGAAGTCTGAAATCATAGAATCCCTACAGTGCAGAAAGAAGCCATTCGGTCCATCAGTCTGCATCAACAACAAACCCATCATGGCCCTATCCCTATAACCCCACATTTTTACCCCGCTAACCCCTCTAACCTACGCATCCCAGAACACTAAGGGGCAATTCAGGACCAATGTACCTAACCTGCACATCTTTGGACTATGGGAAGAAACTGGAGCACCCAGAGGAAACCCACACAGACACAGAGAGTGTGCAAACTCCACAAAGACAGTGACCGAAGCCGGAAATCAAACCCAGATCTCTGGAGCTGTGAGGCGCAGTGCCAACCACTGTGCTACCATGCTGCCCACAAGTCATTGTTTTTAGTCTGTTTCAAACTCGGTTCCCTAGCCACCGATTCCATGTCTCTCTCTCTCCTTAAACCTGTTTGAGAATTAATCAAATTGTAGGCAAAGTTGGTAGCACATCTGACTCTGAAATGAGCAGCCAACAACTATGTCTGCATCATTATCAAGATCACCTATTTCTAATTCAGCATCACCTGACATTTCCCCCAGCCTCAACTCATCCACTGCTGAAACACACACTTGTCCTTTTGTTACTACTGGACTTAACTATCCCAATGCACCCCTGGTAGGTTTCTAACACCTTGGAAACTGAAGGTCATATTCTAACTCGCACTAGTCATATTCACCTGACCTAAACTGGCTCCGGGTCAAGTAATGGTTTGACTTTAAAATGCTCGTTTTTCAAAACCCTCCTATGGTCTCAACACTCCCAACCTTCATAATCTCCTCAGCCTCAAAACTGTTTGTCTGCACACATCTGATTCTAGTCCCTTGACCTATGATGACTTTGTTTTCAGGGGTGGCACAGTGGTTAGCGCTGCTGCCTCACAGTGCTAGGGACCCGGGGTCTAATTCTCAGGTTTGGGTCACTGTCTGTGATGAGTTTGCACATTCTCCCCATGTCTGCGTGAGCTTCCTCTGGGTGTTCCAGCTTCCTCCCAAAGATGTACTGGTTAGGTGAACTGGCCGTGCTAAATTGCCCCTTCACATCAAGGGGAACTAGCTAAGATAAATGCATCAGCTTACAGGGCCTGAGTGGGAATCATGATCAGTGTAGATTTGATGGGTCAAATGGCTTTCTTCTGACTGTATGACCCTATGAATCATAAAATCCCTACAATGCAGTAAGAGGCCTTTCAACCTATCGAGGCTGCATCTAAGCTCGAGAATTCCCAACCCTAAACATCTCCATCCTGCTTTTTTTCCTGTAAGGCACATCTTAAAAAGTACTTCCTGGAACTGACTTTTTGTCATCTCATGTGGCTCACTGTCACACTTTGTTTTAAACCTGCCTGTAAAAAGCTTCCTGTCATTAAAGATGCCAGACAACACTGGCCAATTAATGATCGTGAAAAATTTAAATGAGTAGACATGGAATGCAACTTTTCCAGCTTCATCTTTAAAATTAGTTGAAATATCACGAGGGCAGAGGAACAACAGTAATAGGTTTCAGAAATAAAAACTGAACAGTTTTTATACGGGTACGAGGTAATCAGGTTACTCAAATTGAGTTTTTTTGAAAAAACAAGGACCCACACAAACCCAAACAAATTTTTGTTTTTGCGTGAACTAATATTGGGGTCAGAACAGAAAATAGCAACTCCGGTCTATTCTTTGGTTATTCAGCACTGATCAACCATTGGAGATTTGTTGTTGATCACAGATGGCACCAACAGCTGTTGTGTAGAAAGCAGTGGTCAGGAATGTGTTTGCAGACCAATTAACTGTGTGTCAGTATATGGTTATTGCAATGCAATATAAGCAGTGATTAATTATTGTGAGCACTACTGCCGGAATGATCACACTAACAGAATTCAATACGATGGCTAGGTTTACTCTCAGAGGGATACAAGCATTTCCAAACTAAACAAAATAGCCACAAAGCTTAAAAAAAAGGGTTCCTTTCCAAATTTCAAAGGCACAGGTTACCTACACAATTGTCCGCACAACAGAAGAAAGCGGAAAAAAATCTTTTTTCCAAAAGCATATTCAGTATATTGCAATGAACGGAAATAACAAATATTGCTCACATAAACCTTTGCTGAAGAGGATGGAATACCCAGAGAATGGCAGGCCACAATCATCACAAGTCACTTCACAGGAAGATTATGGCATTAAGCCGCATGAGCAAATACATCAGGTGCCAAGAGCTTAGTGAAAGAGACAGGGATTAGTGGGCAGGTCAGGACATTTCATGCGTTGGTGCAGACTCGATGGGCCGAAGGACCTCTTCTGCACTGTAGTATTCCGTGATTCTGTCTTTAAGGAACTTCCTAAAGAGGAAATCGAGATAGAACAAAAAGAACATGGGACAAAGGACATGGAACAGGGACAGACTGTTCAGCCCTCCAAGCTCATGCTGATCATGATGCCCTAACTAAATTAAACAAAACCTTCTGTCCTTACTCGGTCTTTATCCCTCTATTCCCTCCCTATTCAAAGAACAAAAACAAAAACAAAAAAAAAATTCATGTACCCATTCAGATGCTTCTTAAATATTGCTAATGCACCTGCTTCCACCATCCCCTCTGGCAGCGCGTACCAGTCATCCAATATACACTGCATGGAAAATCTTCCCCCACATACCTCCCTTATACTTCCTTCACCACCCCACCTCCCCCGCCACCTCACCTTAAACCTGCGTTCCCTTGTAATTGATACTTCTGTCCTGGGAAAAAACCTCTGACTATCCAGGGCAGGGAGGATATTCCAGGACTTTAAAGAACGAAGAACAAAACAGCACAGGAAACAGGTCCTTCGCCCAACGAGCCCGCGCCGCCACCTCGATGTTCCCACTTCTACTCGTGATCCCCGTCTATGTTTATAGATCAATGTACTGAAACCAAATTTGAGACAATTTACATAGAACACTACAGCACAAACAGGCCCTTCGACCCACAAGTTGTGCCGAACACATTTAGGGAGAATTTGTTCTGCCAATCAGCCTAAGAGCACATCTTTGGGATGTGCTTGGTACCCATACAACTGGATGCAAATCCACCAATGCAGTAATTAAAAATGGGAATGCTCAAGAAGCTGGAATTGGAAGAGTGCAGAGATCTGAGATGACTGTGCGATTGTAAAAGATTACAAAGGTCAGGAGGGGGGAAAGTCCTGGAGGAGATTAGAAAACAAGGATGAGAATTTTAAAATCAAGACGTTGCTTGACTGGATTCTATGGTTCTATAAGACTGCCTATTTCTCCTTTTGTAACATTTCCTGGCCATGTCCCTGTCTCAGCTCACCAGCTGTTGAAACCCTTATTTATTTACCCCTTTGTTTCTTTCAGACCTGACTATTCCAGTGCACTCCTGGCTGCTCTCCCACATTCTATTCTCTGTAATTGCAAGCTGATCCAAAACTGGTGCCTTAGACTTCACTCCCCCAAGTGCATTTCCCTTATTCTGCACCCACAGACCATCATCACCTCTTCCACCATAGTCTTATAGAACCACAGAATCCCTACAGGGCAGAAGGCAGTCATTTGGCCCATCAAGTCCGCACAAAAACAATCTCACCCAGGCCCTATCCCCATAACCCCATGCATTTACCCTAACTAGTCCCCCTGGCATTAAGGGGAATTTAGCATGGCCAATCCACCTAACTCGCACATCTTTGGATCATGGGAGGAAACTGGAGCACCCACAGGAAACCCACGCAGATGTAGGGAGAACATACAGGCTCTATAGAGACAGATCCCCAAGCCAGAATCAAACCCAGCTGCTCCCTGGCGATGTGAAGCAGCAGTGCTAACCACTATGCCATTATGCCATCACAGTCTTAGTGGATTGGAGGTTGGAAACTCATATCAAGATTAAATATGACACCAAGATTGCAAACAGGCCAGCTTAATCTCAGATTGCTGCAGAGAAAGGGTTAGAATCAATAGCTCGGGAAGAAAATTTGGAGTGGAAACTAAAAACAGTGGCTTCAATCTTCCCAATATTTAACTGGAGGAAATTTCTCCTCATCCAATTGTGTGTGTCTGACAAGCAGTCTGATAACTTAGCAACAGAAAAGTGGTTCTAAGTATTAGAACTGGGCATTATCAGTGTACAAGTGAATGGTGGTATTACCAAGGGGCAGCAGGTTGCTGAGAAGCAGGAGGGGGCTAAGGAAAGATCCACCAAGGGAACACTAGAGGCAATGGAGTGGGAAGATAAGACATTACAACTGATCCTCTGATAATGGTTAAATAGATAAAAATGGAACCAGATAACAGGAGTCACACCCAACTTCACACCATTAGTTTTGGAGGATGGTGTAGTCACCCATATCACAGGCTGCTGACAGGCCGAAAAAGAACAGGAGGAAATGTTAATCTTTGTGCAGTTGAATAGGATGTGTGTTGTGACTTTGATTAGAGCTGTCTCAGTACCTTGGGTTGGGCAAAAACCTGATTCAAACGATTTAAACAAGTTCTAGGAAAGATAGTAACAATTCAGAATGTGTTCAGGATTTCAGAGATGGAAAGGACACTGGAGACGCACGTTAGTCTGCAAGGACAATGGGGTCAAGTATTATTGTTTTGAGGAAAGGGAAGATTTACAGAAGACAAAGGCAACAACTAAAGGAGAAGATAAAGTTGCATGATTAGCAGTTTAATGGGAATAAATTTGCGCTGGGTCTCATGGGAAAGATGTGCTGATGACAAGGAATGAGAAAAAAAATTGTACAGCAGTATCAAGACAAGAATCGTCAGAGTACCAACTCATACTGTATGCAATATTACAGTGCAGTGTAAAGGATACCATTCGGTGCAGTAGTCGGTGTCCAGGTGCCAAGGAATTTAGGCAGGAATTTTCGTAGCTCTAAGAAGACATGCTCATGACACGATGAACCAAACACCTGAAAACAGAGAAAAGTCTATTGAGAACCAATATTTGAACATCAGAAATACAGCAAAGCTTTTTTGTCTGTAGAAGTTTCTCAGGGTATTTTTTTTTAGAGACTGTGATTTAAGGAAATGTCGTAATTCAGGAAGCTTAGAAACATCTTTCAGTAGGGAATTGTAGTTAATAGCAGTTAACTGCATTTCAACCTAAACGTACATGTAGTCTTTATTTCACAGCCTTTTGGCCAATAGCTCATTGTCCAACATTTAAAAGTTCAGAAATTCTTTAAATTTCAACACATTACCAAATCTGTGGGGAGGTGATGTCCTAGTGGTATTACTGCTGGACTATTAACCCAGAAACTCAGTGTGGCACAGTGGTTAGCACTGCTGTCTCACAGCACCAGGGACCTGGGTTCGAATCCTGGTTTGCAAGTTCTCCTCGTGCCTGTGTGGGTTTCCTCCAGATGCTCCTGTTTCCTACCACAGTCCAAAGATGTGCTGGTTAGGTGGACTTGCCATGCTAAATTCTTCCTCAGTGTATCCAAACAGGTCCTGGAGTGCGATGACTAGGAGATTTTCACAGTAACTTCATTGCAATTTTAATGTAAATCTATTTGTTGACTCACAAAATAAACTTCAATGTTGCGGGGGCCCGGGTTCAAATCCTGCCACGACAGATGGTGGAATCTGAATTTAATAAATAGATCTGGAATTAAGAGTTTACTGATGACCAAGAAACCTTTGCCGATTGTTGGAAAAACCCATCTGGTTCACTCATGTCTTTGAGGTAAGGAAATCTGCCATCCTTACTTGGTCTGGCCTTCATGTGACTCCAGAGCCATAGCAATGTGGCTGACTCTCAACTGCTCTGAGGCAAACTGGGGATGGACAATAAATGTTGGCCGGCCAGCGATGCCCATATCCCACGAATGAATAAAAAAAATTTAAATCTTCCCAATCCAGACTAATGCCTGCAGGAAAATTGATACAGTAAGAAGTCTCACATCACCAGGTTACAGTCCAACCAAGTCCTTCTCTCCACTCACCTGACAAAGGGGCAAACCCCGAAAACTTGAGAGTTTACTGTTAAATAAATTGGTTGGATTTTAATCTGGTGTTGTGAGACTTCTTACTATGTTTACCTCAGTCCAACGCTGGCATTTCCACATCAGGAAAAATGATACACCATATTTGAACGTCATAGCTTCAGAAAAGTGACTGAACAACTAAGGTTCAACAATACGTCAATTGGAAACATTATATCAACGTGGAGTGGCGGGGAGGGGGGGGTGCTGTGTGAGATGATGGAAATGAAAAGTACATTGTTTATATCATCTGTGTATAAAACCAAGATCCCACATCCAACAGCTGTAACGGTGCTCCAATTTATACCAGAGTGTCTGGAACAAACACTGATGCATTGCATGCATCATTGCACTAATAGGACAGAATCACGTCCCAAAACAAAAGCAGAAAATACTGGTGAATAGTAGGGTTAAGGTTTCAGGTCAATGGGCTCGCGTTGTCTGACATGCAGTAGTGATTTCAGTATTTTCTGTTTTTATTTCGGGTTTCCAGTATCTCCAGTATTCTGCTCAATGCCGGTGGAAACCAATAACCTAAAATAGCCAAACGAGCGGCACAGTGTCTCACAGCACCAGGGACCGGGGTTCAAGTGCAGTTTCCTCCCACACTCCAAAGATGTGCACTTTAAACTGGCCATGTTAAATTGCCCCTTTAGTGTTCAAAGATGTGTACGTTAGGAGGATTAGTGGAGTAAACATGTGAGGTTTCAGGGATAGGTCTGAGTAACATGTTGTCAGAGAATCAGTGCAGACTTGATGGGCTGAATGGCCTCCTTCTGCCCTGGAGGGATTCTTTGATTCTAAGCAAAGAAACTGATGAACAAGATTTCATTCTTTACTTTAACAATCGAGTCAAAATTAACATAAATTAACCACTAGTGAACAAGCAAACCACAGAAACTATAAATTACGCGTTAAATTGCCACCACAACAAAGATAGATCTCTTGAATTTTGTGGCAGTTGCCTAATGGCACCACGTACACGCACAAGGTCTGTCACAATTCTCCTTCCGCAGAGAATGTTCAAGTCTTTTTCTTCATGTAGGATTTTGCCAGTCACTCTAAGAGAGCTTTATGCCATCATAATTCCACACATACAGTTATCACTAAAAAATGGTGCAGACTTTGGTCCAAATGGCCTCCTTTTGCACTGTAAAGATTCTGTGAACGATGAACCTCATTTGCTTGGCTCACATCAGTGTTCAGATTCCAGTTTCTTCAGAGTCTCTCACACAGCATTCTTCATAGCCTGCCTGTCTTGACCTCTTGTTAAAATTTGATCTCGGAGAGTTTTGCGCATGCGTATTTTTATCTTCCTAAGCAGTTTCAATTTCTTTCGCAACCTGAGGCTGGCCACAGCCTGATTTCCTAGAAGTCTGATGTCACAGCCAAAAGGTACCATACCCACCAATTACAGAAATTGAAGTTTCTTAGTTTCTCCTTTCAGTTAGGGCCTGCCATGAAAAAATGCAGGCTTTGAAACCAAGGTCAGGGTAGATAACAGTTCACGTACACTTCCCTGCTGGTCTGGCCAACAGCACATTTCATCACATTGAAATGATCCTTTATTTAACTCCTGGTTCTGCAGAAAATTCGATCCACACTGTGGAGCTGCTTCTTCAGACAGACAGATTTACATTAATATTTCTACATTTAGCAGCACTCCAATATTTGAGGAGGGCAGATATTGCCAACAACAGGAAAATAGATAAGAAAGAGAAGTGAAGAGAGATGAACTCTGAGCAGACCAGCTGAAGGTAGGCCATTCCCAGACTAAAACCATTTGGTGGTACCAACTGCCCCCAGCAGCCTTGAATGATTTGCATTTACACTGTTGGCTTGCTTCCAACTCGAAATCTCCTGCCTGTGGCAATCCAGCAGTGCGAAATTATTAGATAACGCAAGAAGCAGTGCGTTGTTATTTATAGCTTCTAATCTTTTGATAGAATCATAGAATCTCTGTAGTGCAGGAGGCCACTATTTGGCCAATCGAGTCTGCACCAACCACAATCCCACCCAAGCCCTATCCTCATAACCCCACACGTCTACCCTGTTAATCCCGACACTAGGGTTTAGCAGGGCCAATCTACCTAACCCACACTTCTTTGGATTATGGGAGGAAACCCACGCAGATACGGGGAGAACGTGCAAGCTCCACACAGACAGTGACCCGAGGCTGGAATCAAAGGTAACCACTGTGTCACCTTGCTGCCCTCTTTTCCTCTTTGAAAACCATGTTTTCTCTGTTTAACCTCAACACATTGACCTACTGAGGTTAGTTTGAAATTAGTTTGTATCTTATCCTCACTCCAGAACCAACAGTAAAAATTAAGATAAGCAGTGAAATTCGAGAAGTAGTTCTTTCAACAAAACCAGCACAGGCTAAATGTCCTCCTCCTGTGTTTTGTGAATCTATGGAGGGAAGGCCTACCAATGTCAGCAATGGTATTTTGGATAAAAACAGAAAATGTTGGATAAACTCAACTGGTCTTGGAGAAAAAGAGTGTTAACATGAAAAATATGTAGAAGGGTCATTTAGATTCAAACCTGTTTTTCTCTCCACTCTTGCTGCCAGACTGCTAAGCTTATCCAGCATTACTCTGTATTATTTCAGCATTTGCAGTCATTTTGGACAAGAAACAGATCAGCCTACTCTGAGCCAGGGCAGGATGAAGACCCGTGGGACAGCATGTAACTGCCACACAGCAAAACTCCTACCACCAAGGGCTGATACCAATGCCAGGGCATTCACATTTGTTATACCACACACCCTCTCAGATGAGATTCCCAAAGTTGTTGATCCAGGCAAGATCACTCCATTTGATTTGATTTATTATTGCCACATGTATTAGCATGCAGTGAAAAGTGGTATTTCTTGCACGCTATATAGACAAAGCATAATGTTCATAGAGAAGGAAAAGAGACAGACCTCACCGCCTCGGAAGTAATTTGATTTAATTTATTATTGTCACATATCGGGATAGTGTAAAGTATTGTTTCTAGAATGCTATACAGATAAAACATACCATTCATAGAGTACGTAAGGGAGAAGGAATGAAGTGGCTCCCTGTTTATACAACCCCCATTGTGAGCAGCAACAAGGCTTAATCTAAAAAGGATCACTTTTCACAGATACCATTTTCCAGATCCAATATTTATTTTCTAAAATGAACCAATTCAACTAGGTTTTCTTGATTTGAAGATAGAGTTTATTATCTGCTAAAAAGGCAAGGAGAAAAATGGGAAAATACATACATATATATTCAGACAGATTTGAAGTTAGAATTGAGCTTAAAGTAGGTAAATCTAAATAAAAAGGTACATGGAACAGTCCTGGACTCGCAAAGAGTAAATGAAGAGTACTGCCATGACCATTCAAGATTCCCGTAGAGCTGACTTCAATCGGTGAAAAGCTAGTTCTTTGATTTCAGTGTTCTGTAGTCTGGCAGATAAATTCCCAAATTCTCTTTACAGCTGTAATCTTTTTGCTGGCTAGGGCTGACTTCAAGTCTTAGAAAGAGATTCAAGATATATCTGCAAAAATGTCTATTTTGCAGGGGCCTCCTGGCTGCTTCTGTTACCACATCAGGTACTCTTTGTGTGAAAAACTTCCAACTGCTTATCCTCACGGAGCTCACAGAGACAGAGTGGAGCTGCTCCCTTTACTGGCTTTAAACCCATTTGTTGTATATTCCAAATGGATGGTGAATCCACAATTGTATCTAGGCATCACTCACAGGATCTCTCGAGATGCAATGACCATTATTGTCTTTTTGTCTTTCCTGGAAATGATTATCCATCCCTGGATGCTTTTAGAAGTACCTGTAAACAGAGAAGGGTCCCATTGTTCCTTCGAGAAATACCCTGCCAGTGGTTTGTGTGTACATTCTCAGCCATCTTTGGGTTTATATCCAATAAAAGAAAATAAAACTCGGGACTTTTTTCTTAACAAGTTCAACACTTTGTTTGAAATTCTGCCTTAAAGTTCAGCATTTTGTTTGAAATTCTGCCTTCTTCCCTTCCATCATCATGACATTTTAAATGCAACATTCTAACAGAATTATAACCTAAATTAACCTTGTAAAACAAATGAAACATTATCCTTTTTCTCCCTGTTGCGGGTCTCAGAATGCCCTGTGCAAATTAAACTGATCACTAGTTCCGAAATCCCTCTCCTTCAGCTAAGGATAATACATTTGTCTCATCCAGGATTTGATCCAGCTCATCCCTCCCCAATTCTTATCTGATTATAACTCAACATCCATCTTCTGTGTCCTTAGTGATTGCAGTGTGGCACAAAGTATTAAAAAACACAACAAAATAATTCAGTAAAATATTTAAACTGTGTGAAAGAAATACACAATCAACCACCTGTCTGTAACATGGACATGTAATGGCACACTCAGTAATCCTCTCAGTTAAGTACTGCAATGCCCTTCCAGGGACCTCTCAACTCAACACACACAGTTTAATTTCAAAGTACAGCTCTTGAGATTTTCTGCAACTGAATCCCATCTGCACTTACAAGAAGAATAAATCACCTGGATTAAACTGTTCAGACAATTTTCATTCCTGTTTATCAAATGTTATTTTAGTTCACATTACTGAATTCAAACTTACTTTCCAGTGTCGAGGGAAACACCTAATAAAGATGATCTTTCACAGCTCTTTATGCCATGATGTCCTTATTAGAGTCGAACAAGGAGTATGTTTGGAGCTTCTCTGATGGTTCAATAATTGACTGGGCCTTGGGAGGGAGGAATCTATTCAAAAAGTATAAGAAGCCAAAGCAGATAGGTCCCAGCTTTGTACCCAACCTTTTTTCCCCCTTTGTTCATGGGATATGGGCATTGCTGGGCCAGCATTTATTGCCCATCCCTGAAGGCATTTAAGAGTCAACCACTGTGGTGGATCTGGAGTCACATGGAGGCCAGTCCAGGTAAGGATGGCAGATTTCCTTCCCTAAAGGATATTAATGAGCCACGTAGGCTTTTAAAACAATCAATAATGATTTCATGGTCGTCATTAGACTTTTAATTCAGATTTCTATTGAATTCAAATTTCACTATCTGCCATGGTGGGATTTGAACCCAGGTCTACAGAAAATTACTCTGGGTTGCTGGATTATTAGCTTAGCAACAATACCGCAGTGCCACCACCTCCCTGATTAACTGAGTTGATCAATCTTAGCTAAGATGTCAGTGAAGGCACTGAAATCTGGCCTACGAGATTAATCACCAGAAACGTTAATCACTGACCAACATCCAGCAATTCCCACTCATCAGGTTTGCATGCTGGGTTAGATAGTTAACCAGCACAGACTGGAAAATCACATGGAAGAATGGCGCATTGAGGAAAGATAACTGAATCTATGGAACCAAATCCAGTACAGCAAAGAAGAAAAATAATTAATATAGTGATTATTCAGTACACAATAGCTTCACATTGGAGGGAGGAAGTATCAAAACAGCATTCAACTCACTCACAAAGCATTTAAGGAATAGTGTGAACTTGAGATTTCCAAGAGAAAAGGACAATCTATGCAGCTTGATGGATTTTTTTATTGTGCTAGAAACTTGACATTGTATAGTTAATATTCAAAACCATGCCAAACGATGTATTGCAGTAAGCTTAATTTGCAGCTCACAAACAGCTGCGAATTCTCATGAGTCAAATTTGAAAAGGTTCCATAACCTTGTAGAAAACCATATAAAAGTAGAACTTGTATTTCACAATATTTTTCCGTAGGATATGAGAAAATTCGATTCTCTCATTCAACTTTATTAAACAGGAGGACAGAGATCTATCACTTGGACGAGAATTATCTGAGGCGATTCCGACAGATGGAACAGGTGAATTGTATCTGTATTCATGTGGATATGTTGGGTTATTTATTTATGGGACCCAGCATTTATTGTCCATCCCTAGTTACCCCTGAGAAGGTGGTGGTAAGCTATCTTCTTGAATTGCTGCAGTCCATGTTGTTAAGGGGAATTGCAGAATTTTGATGCAGGGGCTACAAAGGAATGGCAATATATTTCGAAGTCAGGATAGTGAGTAGCTTGGAGGGGAACTTGCAGGTGGTGATGGTCCCATATATCTGCTGTCCTTGTCCTTCTAGATGTAAGTGGTCGTGGGTTTGGAAGGTGCTATCCAAGGGTCTTTAGTGAATTTGTGCAGATGTATCCTGCACTGCTTTCAAACAGGTCAAACTAATTTTCCTTCCACATACTGGCTGGTAAAACCTCATACAGATCTTAGAGAGCAGGATCACCTCGCATCACTGTGGATCCTGTGATGAACGAGCAGCAAAGAGCAAAAGATAAACCCAAGTCCCAAGCTAGAATGGGAAACAGCTGCTCCTTTGTACATCAATGTCGGGTGCTTCACCCTCTGAAAGATAATAATTGAAGCCATTCCTATACTTGCAGCAGATAAAGATGTGGGTGGATTAGTATTGGGCGGCAGGGGGCATCCTGATTGAGGTGCATAACATGATAAGGGACATAGACAGGAAGAAACTTTTCCCTTCAGTAATGGAGTCAATAACCAGGGGCATAGAATTAAGATGCGGAGATGCCAGATGCCAGCATTAGACTGGGGTAAACACAACGCAAGAAGTCCCACAACATCAGGTTAAAGTCCAACAGGTTTATCTGATAGTAAACGCCACAAGCTTTCGGAATGCTGTTCCTTCATCAGGTGAGAACTCAGGTCATTCACCTGATGAAGGAATAGCGCTCTGAAAGCTTGTGGCGTTTACTATCAGATAAACCTGTTGGACTTTAACTTGGTATTATGAGACTTCTTACATAGAATTAAAGTCAAGGCAGGAGATTTAGAGGGGATCTGAGGAGAAACTTTTTCACCCAGAGTGGGAATCTGGAACTTACTGCCTGAAAGAATGGTAGAAGTGGGAACCCTCACAACATTTAAGAAGCATTTGGATGGGCACTTGAAACGCTACAGCATTAAAGAACTAGGGACAAAGTGCTAGAAAATGGGATTAGAATAGATAGGTGCTTGATGGCCAGCACAGACACGATGGGCTAAAGGGCCTCTTAGTGTGCTGTAAAACTCTAAGGGCCTTACTGGTGGAAGGCTTTAATTAGGGCCTTATTAGCTGAGGAAACAGACAATGAACACTTGCAGGCAGTGGGTGGGGAGGAGGGATTTGGTCTACAAGTGCAGACGTTGTTCAATAGTCAAATGGCATCCAGCATTAGTTTTAGTGTGGATGGTATAGCGAGATGCAGTGATCTGGCAGAAGACAAAGGAAGCACTAAGCCTAGACTCGCGGTTGTTTCCTCAATGCGACTGTCGAACCTGAAGCACTCAGGCAGTCTCCCTGAGGACAGTGGCTTGCCAAGATATGCAGGGATGGAAAGGTGTAGCAAAGGGCATGAGAAAACTTGTGCTAGCTAAACATACCAGTCTAGCTACACTACTAAATGAAATGAATTATGTGATTCACACTATCAAGGACAGCCACCATACTGCATTTAAGATTATCTAGCGTCCTTCAATAAAAAGATTAATTTTGCGGGCGGCACAGTAGCACATGGTTAGTACTGCTGCTTCACAGCTCTGGGATCTTGAGCTCGATTCCTGGCTTGGGTCACTGTCTGTGTGGAGTTTGCACATTCTCCTTGTGTCTGGGTTTCCTCCCACAGTCCAAAAATATGCGGCCATATTTGATTGGCCATGCTAAGATCCCTGGATCCCTTTGTATCCAGGGATGCACAGGTTAGAGGGATTAGTGGATATAATATGTAGGGATGAGGGGTTAGGGCCTGGATGGGATCGTGTTTGGTGCAGACTCAATGGGCCAAAGGGCCTCTTTCTGCATTGTATGGTTCTATGATTCACTGCGAAGGGGCCGCTCACCCGGGAGATGCCCAGGCGTCTGCACTGACTACCAGAAGGGTGTTAGCTTGTTTGGGAATGTGCTTATGAGCCACTGTTCTCCAGGCTCAGATGATAGCCCAGAGATGTCACAGAGTGGCAAAGCTGGAGCTGCCAGAACCTTCTGAAGTTGAGGTTCAGAATCTGCTCACAGCTACAATACATTTGCATAGTCACGCAGTATACTAGTTGAAAACCACTAGTCAAGGGATTGAGAGATCTGGGAGGCAGTGCACAAAGATCTTTGAAGATGGCAAGTATATTGAGAGCTTGGTGAGCAAAGCTTTTGGGATCTGAGGCTTCAAAGAAGTATCAACTACAAAATCAGGGAAGTTATGCTATACCTTTGTATGGTTAGGCCACACAAACAGTACTGACTTCCGTTCTGTTCACCACATTTTAGGATTTGAAAGTCTTTGACAGAACATCAAAGTGGTGAAAGGGTTACAGGGATAATGTGAGAGATGGGACTGACTGGTTTATTCTACAAAAAATTAGCACTGACTCATTGGGTTGAATGACCTTCTTTGGTGCCATAAATGACACGATTTATGCAACAAGTATTTGACTCGGATGGATTTTTTAATATTTAAACTGCACTGCAATGTGCCCTTTTGCATGTTTTCAAAAGGGCAGGAATACCAAATCCCGAGTAATGAAGATGAAAACAGCACTTTTTCCTATTTAGGTGATAAACATCTGAAAGCAATCAGTATCTCAGAAACAAACACACATACAGGCACACATGCACAAACACGCGTGCGCACACACACACACACACACACAAAATCTGTTATTTCAAAATGTCTAAAGGAAATCAGGGGATCTCAAGTACTAAACAGGCTTTACAGTCAAGTTTAAACTTCTCCAAATTGGTGTTTAGCTATGCCTCCTTGTTAATCATGTGAGACAATGCCCATGTGATGTCAAGCGCATTAAAAAATCACAGTATTTAAACATTAAAATTAGGATTCAGGATTGTGTGCATACTAACAGGTGACATCTATATGTTTTAATTATAAAAGACACTATTAAGGTCAAACAATATGCACAAGGACAGAACTCTCCGCATCATCATTTAACTCAAAGTATTCCCACATCAGTATCTGTTTATTTTGGATTGTAGAAACACAACCCCTTAATTTATGTTACTATAACAGGCTTTCCTTAAATGGATGGAAGAATGGTGGCTCAAAGCTATTGGGATAAGATACAGTTGGAATTTATAAGTGCATTAATATTTAAATCCCCAACAAAACAGGTTCAAGAACCACAGTAGCTGAAGTCAACACTACAGCAAAACTGAACTGACAGGATTACTGTTCATGCTTTGAATTGGCAGCTTTTATACTCCATAAAGTTTGGACACAGTTGTTAAAGTCTTGCATCAATTCTTGTACCATGCTGGCATATTAGCATACGGGTGCTGAAAATCCATTTTGGGAGCAGTACAAAACACGAAGTAGTGAATTGACAAGCAGTATCACACTGAAAGAAAGTGTGGTATAGTGTCACAGAGATTTACAGCATGGAAACAGGCCCTTTGGCCCAACTTGTCCATGCCACCCAGTTTTTAAAATTAAATTAGTCTTAATGCCCGCATTTGATATATCTCTCTATACCAATCTTATCCATGTAAATGTCTAAATGCTTTTTAAATCACAAAATTGTGCCTACCTCTACTACTACCTCTGGTAGCTCGTTCCAGATACTCATAGCCCCCTGTGCAAAAAAATTGCTTCCGGGACTCATTTATGTCTCTCCCTTCTCACCTTAAACCTATACCCTCCAGTTTTTGATTCCTCTACCATAGGAAAAAGATTTTGAATATATACCCTATCTATGCCCCTGTTGCCATTTCACTACCAAATGGTGTGCCATCATTCCAGATCAATTTCATCTCAAATTTCTCACAGGTGAAAAATTATCACATGCAGAAAGATTGCTGTTTTACCACATCAAACTCTGAAGGCCACCTATGGTGTTTTCTCATTCACCTGCAATCTCCTTGTTGTGTTTCTTTTTAACATTCTTCTCATTTAAAATACTTTTAAAGATATGTATGCTTCATATACTTCAGAGATTTATTCAAACGCATTAGCTGCTCTCTTCCTGTCCTAATTCAAAGTGAACTGAAGTGTCTTGACACATCAAGGCATTACCCCTGCAATTTAACACCCACCTTTCCTCACTGCATTTATAATTCTATCTTCGTCTTTACGATGTAGCAATCACAACGTGTTAACAAATAACATTCACACAAGTGCTGGACAATGACCATCTTGAACAAGAGAGAATCTAGAACATAGAACATTACAATCTAACCATCTCCCCATAACATTCAATGGCATTACCATCACTGAATCCCTCACTATCAACATTCTTCCTGCAGGTTGGCCAGAAAGTATAGCCATATAAATATTGTGGCTACAACAGCAAGTCAAAGACTAGTAACTTTGAGGCAACTATCTCACCTCCTGACTCACTAAAGCCCGTCCACCATCTACAAGCCACAAGTCAAGAATGTGATGGAATATGCTCCACTCCAACAACAATCATGATACCATTCAGGACAAAGCAAACTGCTTGATTGTACCCCAGCCAACACTTTCAACAACCTCCTCCACCACCAGCACACCATGGCAGCATGTATGTACGTACCATCTACAAGATGAACTACAGCAACTCATCAAGGCTCCAACGACAGCACTTTCCAAATCCTCGATCTCTGCCACCTAGATGGACAAGTAACCTACAAGTTTCTCTTCCAAGCCGCACCATCCTGACTTGGAACTATATCACTGCTCCTTCATTGCCACTGGGTCAAAATCCTGGAACTCCCTCCTCTAACTGTAGTGTGATGTATTCATATTACATAGATAGTTCAAGAAGGCTGCTCTAAACCACCTTCTCAAGAGCAATAAAAATGTCCCATTAAATAAAAAAAGATTTAATCTTTGAGTGCGGCTGCAGGGATTTAAAAAATAATTTTCATGTTCTTGTGGATTAAACCAATGCAGAGATGGTTTACTTGTCTTTTTTCTGGGATGAAGGGATTATTATGTGAAGAAAAATTGACAGTTGGGTCTGCATCTAATGGAGTTTAGAGGAATGAGGAGTGATCATAATGAAACATAAAGATCCTGAGGGGACTCAGCATGGTGGCTTCCCTTGTGGGCGAGTCAAGAGCTTGGGGATACAGCTTAAAAATAAGGGGCCTCCATTTAAACAGAAATGAGGAGAATATTTTTTTCTCAGAAGGTCAGTTGTCTATGGAATTCTAATCCCGAAAGAGCAATGAACCCTGGATCATTGAGTAATTTTAAGGTTGTGCAGATTCTGGGCTTGACAACAGAATCAAAGGGGATAGATGGCAAAGATCAGCCATGATTTTATCAATTAATAGTGGAAGGCCAAATGGTGCTCTTAATCCTGCTACTAATTCATATGACATATGCAAGTCTGTCCCTAAATGTTCAACAGAGAGGGAAAGAGAGAGAAAAAAATCTGATTTATGAGTTAGTTTATCTTCTCCCACTCAATCACAGAATTCCTATAGTGCACAAAAGGCCATTCACCTCATCAAGTCTACAACAACTCTGAGTATGTCACGCAGGCTTCTCCCAGGCCTATCCTTGTAAACCCACACAATTACCATGGCTAATCCATCTAACTTACACATCTCGAGACACTAAAGGGGAATTTAGCATAGCCAATCCAAACTGGAGCACCCAGAGGAATCCCACAAGGAGAATGTGCATTTCCTCCCACATCCCAAAGATGTGCTCTTAGGCTAATTGGCAAAACAAATTCTCCCTAAATTGTCTCAAATTTGGTTTTTAATCCATAGATCTATAAACATGGGCAGGGATCACGGGTAGAGGTGGGAACATTGGGGTGGCGGCGCGGGCTCATTGGGCCAAAGGGCCTGTTTCCCGTGCTGTTTTGTTCTTTGTACTCCACACAGATAGTCACCCAAGGCCTGATCTGAACCCTAGTCCATGGAGCTATGAGGCAGCAATGCTAATCACTGTGCTTCCTACAAAGTTCCACAAATTTCACCATTTGCCTTGGTGGGACTTGAACTCAGGTCTTCAAAGCATTACCCTGAGTCGGTGGATTACTAGTCCATTGACAATATCACTACACTAACATCTCCTCTAATATACTAAAGAACTTGAAAATATTCAAGTTGTATCCTTATTTTTTTGGTATCAATGGTGTTTAGAAATTAACCCGACAATATTCTGGATACACAAATATAATAATTTTATTCTATTAAATATTGGCTGCAAGACAACACGCACACGTAGCTAAAGTTTCATCTCTCCTATTATCACATGGTAAATTCCCATCTCAGGCCAGTCACCAGAAATGCAACATACTTACCAAAGATGGCTATATATAGCTAGAAGCCTAGAAGAAGATGGACTGAATGCTAAGTCAACAAGACTCTAGTAAGGACTCAGTCATCACAAAGTGAAGTTAATATTAACTGCTATGCTCTTGTTAAACTTTAATTCTGAGTCTAGACAACTGTGGTACAAGTTTATTCTGTTAAATTAGTGATACAAGTCAAAACATATCCCTCAAGATAGACTATTCCAATTCTAATGTTTCCAACGGATATGCAACTCTTAACACATCATATCCCAGTTTAAAGCAGATGATAGTGTAACCTCAATAGTGTCAAGCAGTTATCTCGATAATTCTTTCAGGGAAGCTTAAAACTGAATCGGAATGATCTGTATTTTGCTGTTACATCTGAATAAAATGCTCTCCCACCAAACCAGAAAATGGAGGGAGTCTGTGGACATTCCAGCCAACAACGTTAAGCGAATGCACCTACGTATACCAAGAACTCTTATGTACCTCAGCCCACCTGCAATTTTTCATCCAAAACAACACTTTGCAATTTTATCAGGGCATAAAAAGTATTCTACTATGGTTTCGCACAGGCAGAGATAGAGCTTGTGTACAGGTGCTCATTTAGCCAAGCGGCTGCAGAGTATTCAGACAGACTAAATTATAAACTTCCTCTGGTACAAGCACACAATGTAGAGATGCCGGCGTTGGACTGGGGTAAACTCAGTAAAGTTTTACAACACCAATTTTAAATCCAACCAATTTATTTGATAGTAAATCTGCGAGCTTTCGACACTATGTGCCTTCGTCAGGCAAATGCAGTGTTCTGATCTGCAGAGGCACTCATATCCACACAGACAGTTACAGATTGCTGATTAGAATGCGAATCCTTACATCTAACCTGCTATTCAAGTGTTAAAGTGGCTAACAATGTGTGTGAAGGGAATCCTGAGCATTGGTTAGAGAATTGTGTATTTTCTCCAGACAGCACAGTAAGTGAGGTTTTTTGCTAATCCAGGCAAGTTACGGGGGTTACAGATAGTGTGACTGAAGCCAAGATCCCTGTTAAGACCGTCCTCATGTGTGCGGAACTTGGCTATCAGTCTCTGCTCAGCAACTCTGCGCTGTCATGTGTCACGAAGGCCCCCTTGAAGAACATTTACCCGCAGGTCGGAGGCCGAATGCCCATGACTGCTGAAGTGTTCGCCCACAGGAAGGGAACTGTTTTGCCTGGTGATTGTTGAGCGATGCTCATTCATCCGCTGTCGTAGTGTCTGCATGGTCTCCCCAATGTACCATGCTTCGGGACATCCTTTCTTGCAACGTATTAGGTAGACAACGTTGGCCGAGTTGCAAGAGTATGTACCGTGTACCTGGTGAATGGTATCCTCACGTTTGATGATGTCGTCCATGTCTATGATCTGGCATGTCTTGCAGAGGTTGCTGTGGCAGGGTTGTGTGGTATTGTGGTCACTGTTCTCCTGAAGGTTGGGTAGTTTGCTGCGAACAATGATCTGTTTAAGGTTGTGCTTCATCTTGGACCACAATGTCTTCACTTTCAACAATCAGCTTTTCATCCAGACACATGGAACAGCCATGGGGACCAAATTTGCACCTCAGTATGCCAACATCTTCATGTACAGGTTCGAACAAGACTTCTTCACCACACGAGATCTTCAACCAAGGTTATATACTAGATACATTGATGACAACTTTTTCCTTTGGACTCATGGTGAACAATCATTGAAACAACTGTATGATGATATCAACAAGTTCCATCCCACCATCAGACTCACCATGGACTATTCTCCAGAATCAGTTGCATTCTTGGACACACGCATCTCCATCAAGGACGGTCACCTCAGCACCTCACTGTACCGAAAACCGACAGACAACCTCACAATGCTCCACTTCTCCAGCTTCCACCCTAGACACGTTAAAGAAGCCATTCCCTATGGACAAGCCCTCCACATACACAGAATTTGCTCAGATGAGGAGGATCGTGACAGGCACCTCCAGACGCTGAAGGATGCCCTCGTGAGAACAGGATATGGAGCTCGACTCATCAATCGACAGTTCCAACGTGCCACAGCGATAAACCGCACTGACCTCCTCAGAAGACGAACACGGGACGAGGTGGACAGAGTATCCTTTGTTGTCCAGTACTTCCCCAGAGCGGAGAAGCTACAACATCTTCTCCGGAGTCTTCAACATGTCATTGATGACGATGAACATCTTGCTAGGGCCATCCCCACCCCCCCACTTCTTGCTTTCAGACAACCGCACAACGTTAAACAGATCATTGTTCGCAGCAAACTACCCAACCTTCAGGAGAACAGTGACCACAATACTACACAACCCTGCCACAGCAACCTCTGCAAGACATGCCGGATCATAAACATGGACGACATCATCAAACGTGAGGATACCATTCACCAGGTACACGGTACATACTCTTGCAACTCGGCCAACGTTGTCTACCTAATACGTTGCAAGAAAGGATGTCCCGAAGCATGGTACATTGGGGAGACCATGCAGACACTACGACAGCGGATGAATGAGCATCGCTCAACAATCACCAGGCAAAACAGTTCCCTTCCTGTGGGCAAACACTTCAGCAGTCATGGGCATTCGGCCTCCGACCTGCGGGTAAATGTTCTTCAAGGGGGCCTTCGTGACACATGACAGCGCAGAGTTGCTGAGCAGAGACTGATAGCCAAGTTCCGCACACATGAGGACGGTCTTAACAGGGATCTTGGCTTCATGACACACTATCTGTAACCCCCGTAACTTGCCTGGGTTAGCAAAAAACCTCACTTACTGTGCTGTCTGGAGAAAATACACAATTCTCTAACCAATGCTCAGGATTCCCTTCACACACATTGTTAGCCACTTTAACACTTGAATAGCAGGTTAGATGTAAGGATTCGCATTCTAATCAGCAATCTGTAACTGTCTGTGTGGATATGAGTGCCGCTGCAAATCAGAACACTGCATTTGCCTGACGAAGGCACATAGTGTCGAAAGCTCGCGGATTTACTATCAAATAAATTGGTTGGATTTAAAATTGGTGTTACAAGCACACAATGCAACCTGGTGTGTGAGCACTGGGCAATCAAATGGATGGTTGAGCACCTCAAACACTGACAAATCTTGCGAGGAAGCTACATCAGCAACAAATTAACAGCAATTCTACCCACCACACAGCTGTTTCCCAAAAGCTTCCTGGAATGCCTTTGGTTGACAATATGTACAAGGTTATCAACACAGCAATTGTCACACATTCACTAAAGAACCCAATTTAGCTGCAGTACAGAACATTCTGATCAGACAGTTAAAGAATGTATAACCCAGTGGGAGGTTCTGACCCCACTGCAGTGCCTTGCTCTTGAGCTGGTATCATCCACTCCAATTGTATTTTCCTATGCTTTTGCAGCTTTTTATGTACTCCCTTACAAATGCTTCAAGTTCTCTCATTTGAAGCTACAGTCTTTATTTTAACCACAATTGTGGTAAAGTATTTCATGCTCCAAGCTAGGCATGAGATGTTCCAACTTTTATTATGCTCTGTTTAGCCATCTCTGAATCACGTGAAAAATGCATTTAATAGCCTTTATAACCTCTCATTCCAGGCAAAACTCTAATGAATCTTCCCTCAAATACTTTACATAGCCCTCATGTCCTACCTTGAGTTTCCAGGGCTGCAAGCAATCCTCCAAACATTACTCAGCCAATTTCTGTATAAATTCAACACCTCGATGCCTAGATTCAGTATTCCACATAAAGATGAGAATCCCGTTTTCCTTTTTTTTAAGCTGGCTAAATTCCCCCTTGAGGATGCAGCCTCCACTTTCCAGCTATTGACTGGATTCACGACTGGATGCAGCAGGGCTGCAAAGCTTTGGTCTGCTCCATCAGCTCAAAGGTCACTCAGTTGAATATAACATGCTGACATTCAGGATGCATCTGACATGCCACAGCTTCATCTGGTTGGCACCTCATTTTTAGATATACCTGGTGCTTCCATTGATATCTTTACTGAACCCAAGTTATTTTCTAGCTTGATGGTAATGAGAGATCAAGGGCTATGCAGGGCCAGGAAGTCACTGGTTATGATGGAATACAATATTTGTGGACACTACAATCACGACACATCAATGCCAGAGGAATTTGATTGAATATGACTACCTCAGGCTGTTACGCGACTAGTGTCAGAACAGCTCTTCCAACTTTAGCACCTATATGTCGCAGAGGAGGACTTTATTATGGCAACTAAGCTTGGCGTGCCTTCATTGTTGCCCTGTTCAATGCCTAGGTTTATAAGCCAGTAGTTCAGCTTAATCCCTCTTATTCTTTGTAGCAGTTTGACAGAACTGAATGGCTTGCTGGGCAATCTCAGAAAAGAAAGATTTACAGCACCTCTCATCATTTCAGGATGTCCAAAAGTGCTTCACTTTGGGGCATGTGTTTCCTGTATTGCAGCAGTATAGTCAGTCACTGCTGCAATATAGGAAACAAACTAGCCAATTTTCACACAGCAAGGTCCCATAAACAGCAATGTTCCATCCTGCACAACATTAATTGACAAATGAATTATAGCCAGGACACTGGGAGATCTCCACTGCTCTTTAAAACATTCCCTTTCACATTACTTGACAGCAGATGGAGACCAAATTTAACAGTCATGTCAAAGACATCACCTTTGATAGTGTACTCACTCACGGTTCAGTCTTGATTTTATGCTCAAGCCGTTAGAGCTAATCTCGAATCCATAGACTTCCCTCTAAAGTACAAGGGTGCTACGCATGAGCCACAGCTTACAACTTAGGGCAATTAACAGTCAACCACATTGATGTGGGATGGAATGACACAAACTTTACTAGATAAGACTAGCAATATAGTTTCAAATCAATAGGAAGGTGGAAAAGCATGGGCTGCATTATCACGAACAGATCACTGTGGAGCATCACAGAGTATTATGCAGAACCTATTACAACAGACTTTATTGCAATGTGGACGAAGCACATCATTCAAATAACAAGTAAACACTGCTTCTCTTTTCCAAAGCAAACTGCTTTTACGAGGCCTAACCTAGCCCAACATTCACTCATGGGGATGGAACAAGAAACCGTTCAAATGGAAGAAAACTATTTTTTTAAAAAGTGTCCAAAATCCTTGATGAATTAGAGTAATTAGTATGATGGCCTTATATTTAAACTATGAAAACAGCACTGCATTAATGTGTGCCATGCTCTTCTGGTAGAGTAGAATAAACTAACTGGGTATCTAATGGTTTTCTGATTTACTGAGTAAGTGCTGTAGAATTGAAATCTAGCAAGAGGTTTCATTTCTGAATTATTCACCACACTGAATTGTCTGTTTATTAGAACGATACAGGTCACTGCTCTGACCCACTGCAAAATTCACTATATTCTGATAAGCAACATGACTTCTTTTGAGTGTAATTGTAACTGGAATGGTTGGGAAAACAAAGATTTAACTGAACATCAAATACTGCGTAGTAATCAGGCCTTAGAAAATTGTGAAGGGGGTTAAGAAGATAAGGAGAAACAGCACTATGGATAGTTTAACCAGCACAAACCAATCTTTCTCCAATTGAAAACAGGGTTGCAATTGGGCTTTCCTGGGCTTTCCTTGGTGCCATACACAGTCTGCTGCGTGACTTCAAGAGCAGTCACTCTCTCCTCACCTTTGGAACTCAACGTTTTATGTCCATGTTTGGTTCAAGGTTGCAAGGAGTCTTGAACCAAGTGCCCCTGGCAGAATTCAAACTGAGCATTGATGAGTACACTGTTGTGACTAAATGCTGCTTGATGTCACTTTTATTATGAAAATGTATTATATACATGGCTGTAAATTGGGAGAGGGGTGTGAACAGCAGAACCTGGGTGCCCTTGTGCACCAGTCACTGAAGATAAGCATGCAGATGCAGCACGTGCTAAAGAAGGCAAATGACATGTTGGCCTTCATTGCGAGAGATTTTGAGTACAGGAGCAGGGATGTGGTGTTGCAATTATACAGGGCCTTAGTGAGGCCACACCTGGAGTATTGTGTGCAGTTTTAATCTCCTTCATCTGAAACCTCTCTCAGCAAAGGTGAGGTGCTTGTGAAGTGGAAAAACACCACTAGAAGACTTAAGTGCTACAAACCAAGAGTTGTTAAAGGAAAACTCTGAATTAACTAACCATGACTCCATACCAACTGCTCCACTGTGGTAAGGCAGCATATAGTTATGAACAAGCCTCAAAAAATGTTTTTTAAAACTTTACTTGTTTCTTGGCCAAGTTTTTGAAGACCTGAAGCTCAGAACTTTGCTTTTTTTTTTGCACGCCTGCAAGGATTTTGTGGGTGTTGTGTTGGTGGACTTACGGTAACATTTCAAATCTTTTGTTAATAATTTCTGAATTTTTATCTAAGTGCGTTATAAAATCAATCCTTTACTTGTTAACTTATAAAATCTGGTTGACTTAGTTCTTGTACCAAGCTATGCACCTTTAAATTCAAACTCTGTTATAACCAACTCAGGAATGGGGCACAGACAGAAGTCAATTCAGCTTTGCAAGTCTCCTCTTAATACTGCTGCCGACACCCTACATCACTTTGCTTATGACTAAGAGTATGTTAATGGAGCTTTAATTGGCCAAATCAAATTTGTCTTGCTTTTGCGCAAGCAGAACCATAATGACACACAGAAGTACACTTCAAAGGTTAAACAACAATCAAATGATATTTCAGTTGTGAATGCTCATCATGACTATGAATTCCACCATATTCGAACAAATACCAGAGAGATATTTTCTGTGAGGTATATCCCTTAATACTCTTGACTAAAAATTATCTTGGTCTTAAAGCATTTCAATAATCAGAATCTTTTGGTAGAGTTTTTTGGATTTTTCTAAAAAGGCTTCCTGACTTTGCTCTGAAAAGGCGGCCTTGTGCTTTGTTTGGTGATAAATGTATTTTGTTCATTGGCAATTTAATATTCTCATGTACTTGTACTGTATTCTTCCTGACTTCCCAGAAGAATACTCAGCGGCCATCAGAGTCATAAGGACGCTATCCAAATATTATTGCTGTAAAACTTCATTCTGGAACAATGCAACATAAATACGAGACTGAAAAACACATGCTGCTTCTGGATGCTGGATGCAAACTGGCTATTTTGTTGACTTGAATCTAAACAAACATACAAAATAGTCTGTTTTCTATAACAATAAGGAAACAATGAATCTGACTCATTTGTTTGTAATTATAGAATCGAGCCCACAGATTTTGATACATCCCTAAAAAGTAATGGCAATATATTTTGTCAGGATGCTGTGTGACTTGGAGGAACTTAGACACATGGATTCCTTGCTCTTATACTCTTGATCTTAACATGGGAGATGAAAGAGCTGGGAGGTAGCATTAATGAATTGCTGAAGTGCATCCTCAATAGTACGTATGGCAGTCGTTGTTGGGAGTAAAAAGGGAGGCAAATATTGAGCGCAACAGCAAGTTGGCTGATCAAGCAAATTCCTCGAGCTGAGACCCATTGCATGCAGTTCCAACAGTACCCATCCCAGGATATGTTTAAGTTTATTTATTAATGCCACAAGTAGGTTTACGTTAACACTGCAATGAAGATATTGTGAAAATCCCTTATTCACCATACTCCTGCGCTGTTCGGGTACGCTGAGGCAGAAGTTAGCATAGCTAAAACACCTAATCAGCACATCTTTTGGATGGTGGGAGGAAATTACAGCATCCAAATGAAACCCATATAGACACAGGAAGAACTTGCAGACTTTGGACAGATAGAGCCCCAAGATAGGAATCGAACCTGGGTCCCTAGCACTGAGGCAGCAGCGCTGACCACTTGCCACTATGCCACCCATGTCACATTTGCGAAGCAACTTACTGAAGTATCCAGCCTATGTCCTGCTCTTGTAGCTGTACTTAGATGTAGATGGCCATTGCTGACTTCCAAAATGGGGAATTATTGTAATGTTACGGGAAGATGGCAGGGCCTGACTTGTTGGAGATGGTCTACATTCAGTCAGGCTAGATTTACTCTACATTACATTGTGCTCTGGTTGAAGCTGTTCTTTTAGTTGTTACACATGTAAGTCTCCAAGGTATTTAAAACCATATGGAATGAGAATGAGCAGATACTGAGTGATAACTGCGTCTGAATGGGAATCACAAGGCCAGCCTTTTCAGAGCAAAGTCAGGAAGCCTTTTTTTCAGAAAAATCCAAAAAACTCTACCAAAAGATTCTGATTATTAAAATGCTTAAGACCAAGATAATTTTTAGCCAAGAGTATGAAGGGATATATCACACAAGTAATAGTTCAGTCATGATCTAACACAAGTAATAGTTCAGTCATGATCTAACAATGATGGGGTAGACTCCAGAGTTTGAACTGCTAACTCTTGTCCCTATAGTTCCCCCACCACACGTAAAGTGATTCACATTTTAGTGCACTCAGTAAACAGAGGGAGTTAAGCACAGTGATAAAGAGAGAGAAGCGTTTGCCTTTTCAGAAAGCCACAATACTCCAGCTTCTGCAATGAAGACACCTAAACATGAGCAAACTAACTACACAAAGAGAATTATTAGGGATAGAATTTATAGTTATTTAGAGAGAAATGAATTGATTGGGGATAGTCAGCATGGTTTTGTGAAGGGTAGGTCGTGCCTTACTAACCTCATTGAGTTTTTTGAAAAAGTGACTAAAGAGGTGGATGGGGGTAAGGCGGTTGATGTGGTATATATGGACTTTAGTAAGGCGTTTGATAAGGTGGCCCATGGAAGACTTCTGCAGAAAATGCAGATGTATGGGATAGAGGGTGATTTAGCTAATTGGGTTAGGAATTGGCTAGCAGATAGAAGACAGAGGGTGGTGGTTGATGGGAGATATTCATCGTGGAGTTCGGTGACAAGTGGTGTACCTCAGGGGTCTGTTTTGGGGCCCCTGCTGTTTGTAATTTTTATAAATGATCTGGATGAGGGTATTGAAGGATGGATTAGTAAATTTGCAGATGACACTAAAGTCGGTGGAGTGGTAGATAGTGAAGAGGGGTGTTATAGTTTGCAGAGAGACTTGGACAAGTTGCAGAGCTGGGCCGAGAGGTGGCAAATGGAGTTTAATGTGGAAAAGTGTGAGGTAATGCACTATGGCAGAAATAATAAATGTGTAGAGTATAGGGCTAATGGTAGGATTCTTAGTAGTCTTGATGAACAGAGGGATCTTGGTGTGTATGTGCATAGATCCCTGAAAGTAGGCAGTCAAGTCGAGAAGGTTGTTAAGAAGGCATATGGAGTCTTAGCTTTTATTGGTAGGGGGATTGAATTTCGGAGCCGCAACGTCATGTTGCAACTGTACAAAACTCTAGTGCGGCCGCACTTGGAGTATTGTGTGCAGTTCTGGTCCCCGCATTATAAGAAAGATGTGGAGGCATTGGAGAGGGTACAGAGGAGGTTTACCAGGATGTTGCCTGGTATGGAGGGCAGGTCTTATGAAGAGAGGCTGAGGGATTTGAGGTTGTTTTCGTTAGAAAGGAGGCGGCTAAGAGGGGACCTAATCGAAACATATAAGATGATTAGAGGTTTAGATAGGGTGGACAGTGATAGCCTTTTTCCTAGGATGGAGAAAGCTAGCACGAGGGGACACAGCTTTAAATTAAGGGGTGATAGTTATAGGACGGATATCAGAGGTAGGTTCTTTACCCAAAGGGTGGTTCGGGAGTGGAATGCCCTGCCTGCAGCAGTTGTAGATGCGCCAAGTTTGGTGGCGTTTAAGAGGTTAGTTGATAAGTATATGGAAGAGAAGGGAATAGTTTAGTTTGGAGGGGCATTGCTTTTTATATTGGTCGGTGCAACATCGAAGGCCGAAGGGCCTGTTCTGTGCTGTAGTGTTCTATGTTCTATGTTCTAAAAGTAACTCATTACATTTTCATGCAAATATTCCAGTCAGGAGCTGCCCATATAAGTTCTGGCTCAGTTACATCATTCTAATGATCACTTAAGTTAACCAAATTGATTTAATATTTTATTACACAATGTAAATTGCGAGCAATTACTGTGGACTTTGTTTGAAACAATTAAATATTAATGAGAAACTAAGCATTCAGATAGAACTTAAGATGATGAAAAACTAATCTCAGTCAAGAGGGAGTCAGCCACCTCATTTGACGGAAGAAGTGTTAGAGAAGAGTGGGTAGAATAAAAATCCAGAGACAAAACTTGCCGATGGTTCAGCTGCACATCTCTAAGCAACAAGTTCATAACGAGGTTTTAGAGACGGCGGTCATTGCTGGAGTTCTAAAGGACACAGCATCGAGTCGGTTAAGGAAGCAGCCAGTGCAAACTGGAACCTTATTGCAAGCAAACATACCTGTTGTTCAGTAAAGCAGTCAGATACCAAACTAAACTCAGTGAAGCATTTGCTAAAGCCATCATGTGTTACATGACATGCTTAGTTGAACAATACAGGTATTGACAAAAGACCCAAGCACAGGTCATCAAACTGCCATCAGAGATCTGGAATTTGTGTAGTGTAGCACAGAAGAGGGAATTGAAAATGCTGCTTAACCTAAGGAAAGGCATACACCCAGAGGAATGATTATACGCAGTTTCACATATTCAGCAGCAAAACAGAGTGGAATAAACTGTTGATGGTGAACTAACAGAGTTCACTGATAATACGTGGATGCACACTACTGACAGACAGAAAATATTCAAAACAGGGAGTGACCAGCAAAGGTAGATGGCAGGGCTTTCCAAGTTAATGTATTGAATTCATTACTCTTCCTTGTCCATACTTTCCCACTCAAGTAGCTACAACGTGGCAGGAAGGAAAGTTTTATAGCACAAGCTACTATCACAGAATCCTACTGCTCAGGTTTTCATCCTGTCGCATTTGTGCTTGCCAATAAGAGAACAAAGAGCAAAGAAAATCACAGCACAGGAACAGGCCCTTTGGCTCTCCAAGCCTGCACCGACCACGTTGCCCGACTGAACTAAAACCCCCTACCCTTCCAAGGACCATATTCCTTTATTCCCATCCAATTCATGTATTTGTCCAAATGCCCCTTAAAACTCACTATCTTATCTACTTTCATTACCTTCCCTGGCAATGAGTTCCAGGCACTCATCACCCTATCTGTAAAAAAGAGATATCCATTTAGTCTCCTTCTACCCTTTATAATCCTTTCACAAATCAATCTTTCTCAGCTATTTCACTGACTTCCATTTTAACAGCTAATATAGCTGCTGCATTTACAATAATTTCTGCATTTCAATTCAAACATAATTAAACTTGTTTGCAAATTAATCCTCTTGTAATGGTGCTAAGGTTTCACGCTGCATTGTGTGTGTGTGTGTGTGTGTGTGTGTGTATATAATGTATATATATATATACATTATATACACAAAATATATCCTCATGGCTAATTTATAAAATGTTAAAAACTGGAAAAAGGCTTTAAATGACTCAAGTCCTGTCTGATTGTGACTGTCAAACAAAAGGAATTTTCTGGTATTATCAGAGAAGATGGCAACTTATTACCTCTGAGGACATGTTAGTGACCCAACGAGACACAGAAATTAAATTCAAAGGGGAAGTATACAAAGGCCATCTACATTTCTTCAGCCAAGGCTAGCCAGCAGAGATTACTACTCGACTGAGGCATAAGATCCTACAACCTCTTTTCAAATTCTTAATGGTTGAAATATTAACAATCTCCAGAATCCTGACAAAATGGAGAGCTGGGAGTCACATGCACCCCCCCATCCCTCCTCAAGCTGGGAGAACAAGATCTACTGTCTCTATCACCTAACAAGCTGAAGATCAAAACAACAACTTAGTCCATGCGAAGGCCAGACCCTCATCTACACTATTTCTACTGGGACTTCTGGATGTTTATAGACCATCGGCAACAAAATTAATTTGTTTCATGTGTCTCTTCCATTGTAGGAGTTATCTCTACTGGAGAAGTGACTTATCTAATATCAGACTTCAGCCTGCTAACCTTAGTAAAAGAACACATTATTGAACATGGATTTTGGACTCTGGACTTGGGTTAAAATAATAAATCTTTAAGTGGTCTTTGCCCTGCAAATCTTTCTTTTTCTATCCCTCCCCTCTTTTATTGCCTTAATGAAAAAACTAAACTGTGCCCCTCCTCTTACGTTTGAATGTGTGTGAATGAACAATTCCTAAGAGTTCACCCTACTGCAAATTTGCTGTGGGGTTATTAATAGAAATCAGATCACCTCAAAACAGTATGGGTTGGGAAATTGGATCATCCCAAAACCTATGGTTGGGAAATACAACCCTTACAAACTGGAAGGAAGAGGAGAAATCAAAATCAAAACACTTGTTTACGTGGAGATAATGAGAGGAGAAATCAGAGCTGTTTAAATTAAACCCCTCCTGTTGTAACATTCCTGAATCGCCAACACATTGTGCACCCAAATAGATTTGCCCTGTTTACGTTGTCCAGTACACCACTGTTTCAAACGCCATCATTCACAACATAGCCTTATAAAGAAAGGCCACTCTCTCAAACTCTTTATACCATTTATGTGAATCTTTTGATCCACCTCCATGGACTTTCTTCCTAAAGGAGAGTGTTCAAAATGTAATCAGAGGTTTAATCAATATTTATGTTTAATTGGACCTTTGTGCTCTATACTCTTACTTATAAAACCTATAAAAATGACTTTATAAAAAAGAAAATAAAAAAATGTGTATCTGAACCTCTCAACCTTCCGTTCCACTAATTCTTTATAAGGTTCTCAGAAGTTCATGCACTTTTCTCTTTACCATGTTTTGCAACTTGTAAAGTGTTACACTTCTTCTCGTTAAGTTTCATATGATATCTGACTGGACATTTACTAGCCTGAGATAACCAAGAGATAAGTTGGAGAATACTGAAGAGTCAAATCACACTATCTTACTTGGAAAAATACAAGATTATTGCCTTTTTGAATAAGATGGTCAATGTGTTCTGATTTCTAACGGGAAACAGAGACGGTGCACATTTAGTGGGCTGAATTAGAAAACTGTTCCATTTAATGGAATTTAAGGACTGTTAAGTGGAATCATAAGCAAAAAATATAATACAATGCTCTCAAGTGAAAAGTGCCAGTGTAGATGTGTAGTGAGCACAGGATTAGGTTCAAAAACAGTTCATAAATACCCTGGTAATGCTGATAATGAAGGATGAATGAGGTGTCCATGGTATTGAACCCCACCATGAATGGTGTGAAAAGCAGATCAAAACATACTGCAAATTACATTTGAAGAAAGAGGACAAGACAGTGAGAATAATTTCCTGCTGTCTTTACATTCAGTGTTCAGGACAAAGGACGATGAAAATCAATAACTATTTATTTCTTGCATTGGAAGTTGCTTAAATGTGTGACGGTGGTGGTGGGCGCGGGGGCATGGGAGGCACTACACAGGTTAGCACTTCTGCCTCACAGTGCCGTGACCTGAGTTTGATTCCCAGCTTAAGTCACTGTCTGTGTAGAATCTGCATGTTCTCCCTGTGTCTGCATGGGTTTCCTCTAGGTGCTCCCGTTTCCTCCCACAGTCTGAAAAACATATTGGTCAACTGCACAGACCCGAAGTGGCACCGGAATGTAGCGATTCAGGGAATTTCACAGTAACTTCACTGCAGTGTCAATGTGAGCCTTTTACTTGTGACTAATAAATAAACTTTACTAAGTGCTGCTGTTTTGCACCAACAAGAAAGTTTAAGTCTTGCCAGAGCTAATTCAGTCACATTGTGAAAATAACTTGTCTCGAAGAAACACTACACATTCAGCTTCCTTCTCCCAAGTCTGAGATGACACACAGAGAAGCTGTGTGGGGAAAATTAACTGCTGCTGATAAAGATGATTTGACATTAGCAATGCACATCATAGCATTCTACAGAGTGAGGACTGCATAAGTCAATTTACTAAACATAAATATCATTTCATATTTTGAGTCCACAGGGTCCTGTTGGAAGCCTTTGAACTTGGCCAGTGGTCTTTACAAGAAACAATTCATTTCTACATACTGATTCATCATCAACACCATTCCTTCACAACCACCTTCCTCCAAGAGGTTCCTATGTTATTACATTAATACTTCACATCTCTGAAAAGCCAAACATTCTGGCAAGAAGATTAGAAGTTATGGTTACTACAAAAACCTTGCATTTCAGACCTTATCGCAAATTCCTACGCTGTGGCAAAAGCTCTCAAGAATTTACATATGTTTTTCAAACTAGAACTCCTCCTGCAGATGTCACAAAATATCTATTAGTGCCTCCCTTTGAAATTGTGTGGGATTTTCACAGCAACTTCACTGCAGTGCTAATGTAAGCTAGCTTATGATGCTAATAAAAATAATTTGTTCAGAAGGAGCACAACACAGGGACATTAGCCAGTACTGTAGTTTAATGAAACCATCCAATAGAATGTCCATGTTGGGGAAGAGTGTTTTAAAAAAAGAAATAATTTTAAGGTTACAGAAGGTGTTGCAAAACATTCTTCTCCTGAACTTGACATGGAAGATTATTTTAAAAGTGGAGTACCACACTCAGTTTCGCAGAAGCAAAGCAAATCATCATGGGGCAAACTAATTCATTCCAATTTGTCAAAATAAATGTTTAAAGTTTTGAAAATAACATTTTCAGCAACTTTCATACCATCAGAATTTTTATGTGGACTTCTTGTCAGTATATATCTTAGCAAGGTCAAACAGTGAGACTCCACACAGCTGCGTAGCCTGGGTCAGGGCTGGAAAAGAACTTGGAGGGGAAGGATCCAGAAGTTGCAATTCACCAAGATACCAATGACATTTGTAGAAGTAGGAAAGATTAGAGAGTATGAGGAACTAGACACCAAATTAAATGTAAATTCTCTGGATTATTACTCGAGCCATGTGCAAATTGGCATAGGGTGCATAAATTCAGAGGTGTATGTGCGGCTGGGAGAGTGGTTTCCAATACATGTGACAATAATAAATCAAATCAAAATATTGTCTGAAGTAAATAAAAGTGATCTGATTGCAGAAATGAGTCCTGAATACCTAGGACAATGTGATATTCACTAAGAACAGGAAGTTAAGGGAGAGGGGCAGGGAAGTTAATCAACTACAGTGTTTGTGCAAGTTAGAGATGGCATTACCTCAAATTGTAATCCATCTGCCAGAAATTTGTCCACTCACTCAATCTATGTGCATTAGTCTACAAACTCCTTAGGTCTTCTTCACAAGGTACTTTCCTAACTATCTTTGTATCATCTGTAAGTTTAGGTACCATGCCTTTGCTCCCTCCATCTAAGCCATTGATTTAAATTGTAAAAGTTTGAGGCCCCAATACAGACCCTTGCAGGTCTCCACTTATAAAAGATCTATTGATGCATACTCCAGTTGGCTTGCAGAAAACAATATTTTATCCAAAATTATATGCTATCCCCAAACACGAGCTTCTACTGTGGCATCTCATCTCTAAATTCAAGTACGGGACATCTCAGGCTCATCTTTATCCACAACATGTCACTCCTTCAAAAACATTAACAAATTGCTTAAACATCATTTTCCTTTCACAAAACCATGCTGAATCTTCCCGATTACCTTGATCTTTACTGAATGCTCTGTTGTAACCTGTTTAATGGTCAACTCCCCAAGACAGACACCAAGCTAACTTGCCTATTGTTTTCTTCCTCCCTCCCTTCCTGAAGCGAGGAGTTATATTGCTGTTTTTCAGGCTGATGGAACCTTGCCGGAATCTAGGGAAATTTGGAAAATGAGCAGCAATCCATCAACCACCCCGTTTAAGACATGAGGGTGAAATCTGAAAAGCATGGCTTTCAGCCACAGCTCCATCAGTCTGTTCAGTACTGCTTTCTTAGTGATTATAATTTCATCATGTTCCTGTCTCCCCTCTACTTTCTGATTTACAGCAATTACTGGAATGTTCGTGTACCCTCACGGAAGCACGATATTTGTTCACAAAGGGCCTATCTGGAGTAAATGGAGAGGATATTTCAGTACTGATAATGAAGGGGCACAGATTTAAGGAGATTTGGAACAACGTCAGAAAGAAAACCAGGGAAAACTTTGTCATTCAATGAACCAACAATTTGAAAAGCTGTGCCTTTTTGAACTTGCTGGACACAATCCAACTTAACCCACATCTCAACTCGTCTGCTGCTGAAACCCTCATTATGCCTATAACCCTGGACTCAGCTATTCAAACTCACTCCTGGTTAATTTCCCGCATTCTATCCATTTTAAACAGCAGGTCGTCAGTAACTCTGTTTCCCATCTCCAAATGCATAACAAGTCTCGTTCGCCCATCACTTTGGTGCTTACTAAACTACACTGGCTCCCAATAAAAAGGCAACTTGATTTAAAATTTACAACTTTGTTTTAAAATCCCTGTGTTTTCTCCACAATCTATCTTTATGATCTCCTGTCCCACAGTACTCCAAGGGGCAGCAGGGTAGCATACTGGTTAACACTTCTGCCTTATAGTGCCAGGAACCTGGGTTCAGATCCCAGCTTGGGTCACCATCTGTGTGGAGTTTGCACATTTTCCTTATGTCTGTGCAAAGTTCCTCTGGGTGCTCCGGTTTCCTCCGGGTCCTCTGGTTTTCTCCCACAGTCCAAAGATGCATGGGTTAGATTGATTGCCCATGCTAAATTAATCTTAGCGTTGGGGAGGATTGGCAGAGTGAATGTGGGGTTTATGAGAGTGAGGCCTGGGTGGGATTGTGGTCAGTGCAGACTCAATGGGCTGAAATGGCCTCTGCACTGTAGGGATTTTCTGATTCTAAGCTCTCTGCACGCATCTAATCCTAGCTTGTTCAGGATCACTAATGCTAATTATTTTTTCATCAATGGCTGTGCTTCCAGTTGCCTTAGTGCACTGCCCAGAAATGCCCCTCCTGACATCTCTGCACCTCGCTACCTCACTTTCCCTCCTCCAAGACATCATTTAAAACCTGAAAGAACTCAGCTGGTCTGGCAGTATCTGTGAAGAGAGAGGCAGAGTTAATGTGTCAAGCGCCAATAGGACTCTTCTTCAGAACATTCAAGTCCTGCAGAAGAGTAATATTGAACTCAAAACGATAATTGTCTGTCTCTCCAATAGACGTTGCCAGCTCTGCTGTGCTTTTCAACACATTGTTTTATTTGAGATTTCCAACCTTCACAGTATTTCGCTTTACATCACTTAAAACTTATCTCTTTGACCAAACTTTTGCAAATCTGACCAAATATCTTCCTATTCAGCACAGTATCATATTTTGCTTTATAATACTCCCGTGAAGCACTTTGGGACATTTTACCATGTTCAAGATGCTACACAAATACGAGCTGCTGTTGCTGGCCAAGCTGTGGGTAGTGGCCTTCCAATGGGCGCTTCATAACTGTTTAGAGCAAAAACTGCAGGGATATGGGGACAAAAACAGTGGACTGGAACAAACAAACTGGATTTCTCTTCAAAAGAGTTGGCATCAACTGAATAGGCCAAATAGCCCCCTTATCTACAGTACTATTCCATAACTCCATTTTTAAAATAAGCTCAAAGTTGCACAGGTTTCACATTGAAAGAGGTTTTTAAACATACATTTCTCACAAAATAACGATTACAGAGCTTGGAATCACAAACGGCATCAGTATGTTCAAACTGAAATTACTTGTAACTATTATTTTTCTGTGCTCGAGGGCCAAGAGTGAAAATACTTAAGATAGGAATTAACGATCAGTACCAGAGAAACTGACATTTCTGTTCAGAGTTGCCATGCCAAAAAGATCCAACAAATGTGGATCGTAAACAACTAGAACATTGCCAAGAAGTGCACACGATGATGGAGCACTAGGAACATAACAAATACATTGCTGAGTTAATAACCCATAAAAATTGCCTTCAATTCCCAGCTAATTAATTTCAGCTGATTACAACTCTAAAGCCCTTCAGAATATTTTTTAATTTGCAACAAATTTAATTTCATCACAATTGTTTACGAGTTTCACCTCTCTCTTCATACTTTCCTACCCAACATGACCAATATTTGTCAGCCCATCCTAACATTCAAACTGAAGCACTTTGATTTTTCTGTTTTTCACCACACCCAACACAAAAAAATTCCTACTCCACAACCAAGTTGGCTGATGATTTGCTCACAAGTTTTTGGCAGAACAATTCTAAGTTTGCATGAAGGGGCCTCACGGTAGCAGTATCAGTGGTCTCACTCGCCACCAGGCATCCCAGGCAGGTGGGGATATGGCAATTGTGTCACAAACTATGTGTTACATCACATCTACCAGAGTGCAACTCAGTGGTGCAGATCACTGTGTAAAGGCTGCAACTTCTATGTTCAGTACAGTAACACTGCAGGTCAATTCACCCTTAAATCATGTCCCATCAAAACAGTAATTACCATGTTATAGAAATTCAACTCCCTGGGACCACGTGGAGGAGGCTGCAATTGCTTCAAGACTGTGCCATCCGGATGCTGCAACATACCTGGAAAGAAGACCAAAGAATAACCTATGAAATTATGGTTTCACATTTCGAGCGCTATTGTATCCACATGTTAACCTTTATTTCAGAATCAAATGCTAATCATCTTCTGAACATCAGGCCACTGTGATCACTCACTAGAAGACATGAAACATCCCAGCATCCTTTATCAGGAGAGGATAGGGAAAAGCAGCATCAGATTTTAAATATAATACCTTTATCAATGCCAGGACATTTTTGAGATAAAAAATTGGCAAGTCAAATGCCTTAAGCCTTTTTTCTTGATTAAATACTCATTTGTAACATCACACTATTTTTCATTAATACACTAAGATTTATTTCTTTACATTTGAGAAATGCAAAGGAACAGTTAGGGCTCCAAACATGGTCACTAGACCAGAGAGCGTATGTTGTTAGATAACACAGTCAATGGCGCTTTCAGCTGTATCAGCTCAGCTTAGTCAGTGGCTCAGGAATGGGGTAGAACCATTTGTTATTAGGACAAAAAAAAGCCTAAATACAAAATGGGACCAGAACTGAGAGATTAGAGTGACTGGGACCATTTATTCTTTATTATTTATTGTTGGGGCCATTTATCTTTAGGAAAAATGACAGGGAGAGGGCTTTAAAATTAAAAATTATTTGAGCAGGGTACATGTGGAGAGTCCAGAAGTAGTAATACAAATAATAAGATAATAACTCATAAATTATATAGTTAGGCTTTGAAACCACTGGTTGAGAATGTGGTGGAGGCAGACTTAACTGTGGCTTTCAAAAGGGAACTGGATTATGTATCGGGAGAAAACGTGCAGGGGGTGAAGGGGAAAAGGTGGAGAGTGGGACTGGTCCTTGCTCTTACAAGGAATCAGCATTGGCACAACTCACCAATGGTTTCCTTCTGTGTGTAACTATGCCACAATTCTAAGCAACACCAACATTGAACAGTGCTATTGTCTTTACATGTTCATATTCACCTCAAAGTCAAACTCCTTAGAAAGTTGGTGCTGTTAGCATCAAGGTCATGGGTTAGGTAGCACAATGGCAGAATGGGTAGCACTCTGCCTCACAAGCCAGGGACCCAAGTTTGATTGCCAGCTTGGTCCACTGTCTGTGTGGAGTTTTCACATTCTTCCTGTGTCTGTGTGGGTTACCTCTGGGTACTCCGGTTTCCTCCCATACTCCAAAGATGTGCAGGTTAGGTTGACTGGCCGTGCTAAATTGGCCCACTCTATCAGGGGGACCAACAGGGTAAATAGGTGGGATGAAGGGGAAAGGCCCTGAGTAGGATTGCATTCAGTACATACTCAATGGGCCAAATGGTCTCCTGTTGCATTATTGGGATTCTATCCTATGAAATCTTATATCATTTAAAAAAAAATTCAGCTTTATTCATCCATCTGAATTCCTCTCTCTGCTCCCCCCCCATTGCATTATTATGTTCTACCCCCTCATCTCAGTCATCATTATAAGTAACTGAAGACCCATCCTTACAGCAACCCACAAAACCCACTGACAACCTGAAAATTATTCATTTATTCCTGTTCTGTTTGTTGCCTTTTAACTGATCCAAAATTCCAGCTAATATATTACTCCCAACACCAGAAGACATTCTCCAATGGAACAACTTTTCTTGCAGCATTTTATCAAATGCCTTCTGAAAATTTATTTACTGATTCCCCTTTATTCGCCTCAGCAGTTTAAATCCTCAAAAAAAAGCTCTAACTGATTTATTAAACACGAGTTTCCTTTCATAAAAGCATGCTGACTCTGCCTAATTATGTAGTTTTCGAGTGCTCTGTACCACTTACTCAGTTGTATATTTTGCATTGCTCTTACAACTAATGTCAGACCAACATTTTCCCCTCCTTTCTTGAACAAAGGGGTCACATTTGTAACCTCACACACAGGGGATGGTATTTCATAACTTGGAAGATCACAACCAAAGCATCCACCGTCGTTGCAGCCAACTCTTTTAGGACACTGGGAAATGGGCTTTGAGGTTTACAGGAATAGGATTGACACTAATTTATCCAATACCATTTTTAACCTGACGTTCATTGTTTACATTCCCCACTCTTATTAGACCCTTGGTGGGAGGTTCTTCTGGAGAATCGGACTAGATTTGATAGGTCAAACGACCTCTTTCTGCACAGTAAGGATTCTATGGTAAACTTATGAAAGGCTGCAAGGACAATGAACCTTTTTGTGGGCTTTATGTAGCCATGGTTTTGTGTGCACTTAAGCAAGATTGAGGCTAGCACTCCCCAGAGTAACCAGTGGTACACTTCTACTTGCTGAAAGTAGAATTCCTAATGAAGCGTGGATGGGGAATGGAGAGAAGGGGAAAAATCTGACGAGAGAAGTACACACCCACATGGTACCAGAGTTCAGAAGTGGGGACACACCAGTGACTTTCAAGAGTAGATATTATGGAGAAATCTTTATCATCTGTTTCTGGGATATTCTTTATAGCACTAAAAGGTTCTTCTCCTACACAGTACTCAAAACTGTTTTAGGTCACAAAAGGTCTGTGACTCTGTTCAAGGAATCCATAAAGAAAAAAGCTTCATTTTATATTTGTTATATAACAAACACATTTTAGGTCTTCTTCATATTTTGAACTTTAATGATCACTGTCATTTGCAAAAAGGCAACTGCGCATGGTCAACATTTTATAAGTAAAAAAAAAATTCTCCGTGCTTTTGTTTCCTCTTCTACATCGCAGAGCACATTTTTGAAGAATTTTTTGAAGAGGTGACAAAAACGGTTGATGAAGGACAAGCCGTTGATGTCGTCTACATGGATTTCACTAAGGCGTTTGACAAGGTTCCTCATGGTAGGCTGATAGAAAAGGTGAAGGCACATGGGATACAGGGCCAGGTATGTAGATGGATTGAGAACTGGTTTGGGAGGAGGAGACAGCGGGTAGTAGTGGAAGGCTCTTTTTCCAACTGGAGGTGTGTCACAGGGCTCAGTACTAGGACCTCTTCTATTTGTGGTTTATATAAATGACTTGGAAGAGGGGGTAGGTGGTGTGATCAGCAAATTTGCTGATGACACTAAGATGCTTGGATTGGCAGGAACTGAGGAGCAGTGCCAGGCAATACAACAGGACATAGATAGGCTGGTAGATTGGGCAGATAGATGGCAAATGGAATTTAATCCGGATAAACGCGAGGTGATGCATTTTGGCCGGAAAAATGTAGCGGGGAGTTATAAGATAAAAGGTAAAACTATCCGGAGTATAGAGATGCAGAGAGACCTGGGGGTGCAGGTTCACAAGTCTCTAAAGGTGTCAGTACAGGTGGAGAATGTGATAAAGAAAGCGTATGGTATGTTAGCCTTCATAGGAAGAGGTATAGAATACAAGAGTAGGAGTCTAATGTTGCAAGTGTATAGAACGTTGGTTAGGCCTCACTTGGAGTACTGCGTCCAGTTCTGGTCGCCGTACTACCGGAAGGATGTGGAGTCCCTGGAGAGAGGGCAGAGGAGATTTACCAGGATGCTGCCTGGTATGGAAGGGCTGTCTTACGAGGAAAGATTGAACGCACTGGGGTTGTTTTCCCTTGAAAGACGTCGGCTGAGAGGGGATCTATTAGAGGTATATAAGATTATGAGGGGTATAGATAGAGTAAATGGTGGTAAGCTTTTTCCACCATTAGAAAAGGATAGAACGAGGGGTCACGGCCTTAGGGTGAGGGGGGCTATGTATAAGACTAATATTAGAGGGCATTTTTTCACACAAAGGGTAGTGGGGGTGTGGAATGCACTACCGAGTAAGGTGGTGGGAGCAGGCACGCTAGGGTTGTTTAAGGGTCTCTTGGACAGCCACATGAGCGGTCTGCAGATAGAGGGATATAGTAGGACTGTTTAAATATCCTATTTGTTTCCACAGGATGTTCGGTCCACCTTGTTGACCAACAAGGGCATGCATGCGGCAGGTCGTGCGAGAGCTGCTCTTGGATGTTGCTTCAGGAGTGGCCTAGTGCTTCATGTCGTTAGTGTATGCTTAAACTGGACCATCTGATGGGCACCATGACAGCTCAGGGACTATCGCTGTTGCTGTGCAGACACATGGATTTGGGCCTGTGTCTGCGGGAGTTTGCGCGTTCTCCCCGTGGTTGCGTGGGTTTTCTCCGGGTGCTCCGGTTTCCTCCCACATCCCAAAAATGTGCTCTTAGGCTGATTGGGTAACAAATTGGTCCCTATATGTCATTAAAACGTTAGGATGGCAGCACGGGCTCATTGGGCCGAAGAGCCTGTTTCTGGTGCTGTGTTGTTCTTTGAAGACAGGGGGTGGGGGAAGGAACCGCAGCCACAATATTAAACTTTCATTCCTCAAACCAAAGTTCAAATCTGGTGTATAGAAGGCTTTGTTTGAACAGCAACAACTCCACATAGATCAATTCAGTGGACAGATGCTGCTCTGTCCCAGGTGCGTGCCTGTTCTTGGCACAAAGCAGAGATGGATAGATTTTTGTTAAATTATAAGAGTCCCACAGTGCAGATGGAGGCCATTCAGCCCATTAAACCTGCACTGACTCTGACAGAGCATTTTACCCAGGCCCTATCCTGACAATTCCATGTATTTATGCTAACCCTGCCTTAATTTACACATATTGGGACACTAAGGGGCAATTTATCATAGCCAGTCCACCTAACCCGCACATCTTTGGAGTGTGGGAGGAAATGGAGCACACAGAAGAAACCCTTGCAGACACGGGGAGAATTTGCAAATTCCACATACATAGTGACCCAAGGTCGGAATTGAACCTAGGTCCTTGGAACTGTGAGACAGTAGTGCTAACCACTGTGCTGCTTTAAGGAAAAGTATTAAAAATCTGGCACCACGACAGAGAAATGGAGTTATGAACCAGACGAGCCATGATCTACTTCGAAGACAGAACAGGCTCAGGGGACCGAATGGATGATTCTGTTCCTATTTACTAAAGCTTCGTAGGTTGATGATAAACCTCAGTGAGTGAATAACCAAGGCAGAACGTATGAGGTTACAAATGTAACCCCTTTGTTCAAGAAAGGAGGGGAAAATATTGCCCTGACAATAGTTGTAGCTGTGCTGTGTCAAGAGATCCCAACTCCTGAATCACATATGTCCAACAGAAAGACGAAATGAGAGAAGCAGCAGAGAAGCCTTGTTTTGTTTTAAATAGTTCACCTGTCTGGCAGCCTCAACAAATCCAGGAAGTTAATTCTGTGGTGGTGCCAGTTGTAAAATGTCCGTGCACTTACAGCCATTAGCCTGACACCCAAAACCTACACACAAGCAGACTGAGACTGGCTGCGCTATACTTGACCTCAACACCAACACTGAATGCAAAAGCCAGCGATGTGTGGCTGAGTAGGTTCCAATCCCCTGTGCACACACATGCCTTATCTTGTTCAGCAGTAAAACTCACTAAAGCAGAAAACGCAGTTTATCGCCTCATATAGCCTAGAGCTTATCACTCTACCCCGTGGATTTTGCAGAAATTTGAACACTTCCAAAATGTGCCTTTTTTTTTAAACAACAATCAAAATCCAAATTCAGCTGAAATCCAGTTCACATTTAAAAGAAACAAACAGCTGATTGACATAAATAAAAGTAGCACTGCATGACAGTTTGGCCACTATTTCTGAATAGTAATTGTTACGATAAGCCTGTTTCATATTTACAATGCGTGCAAAATGGGAATTTAGTTCCTCAAAGTAAACCCCAGAACAATCCCAAAATTATCGGGAATTGTACTCACTGCACCTCACTTCAATTAAAATCTTGCTGATCATTTGGAAACATAACTTTTAGAAAATAAGTCACCTTTTTGACTAGTTCCATACATACAAAGGCATGTCAGAAAATTAATTAAACTGTGGATTTTGTAACCATAGAATATCTCAAAACATTTGATCAACATGTTTGAAGTGTTGCAGGAAACTGGGAATGACCAATTCATACTTCTTGTTTTTAAGTGACACAAGGAACAAATATTGCACTGGCCACCTTAACTTCCCTGACTTCTCCAAAAGGACCAGGTAATCTTTCATATACATCCAGAAGACAAAACAGCACTGCCTCAGTCTATGCACACTTTTTGTTTAATGTTTGTTTTTTGAATGGCACAGTGGCACTGGTTAGCACTGCTGCCTCACATTCCCGATCTCAGCCACTGCCTGTGCAGAATTTGCACACACTCCCTGTGTCTGTGCAGGTTTCCTCCAGGTACTCCGGTTTCTTCCCAAAGTCCAAAGATGTATGGATTAGGTGGACTGGCCATGCTAATCTGCCCCTTAGTGTCAAAGTAAACTAATTGAGTTAAATGCCTGGGGTTACGAGGATAGGGCCTGGGTGAGATTGAGGTCATGCAGACTCGAATGAACCAAATAGTCTCCTTCTGCACTGTAGGATTCTATAACTCTATGATACATTGGATTGTCAGCTTTTGTGATCCAGCCTCAGGGAGTGAAAGCTTCCAATTTAAAGCCAGGAGTGCCAAAATGAACTACAACTAACATCCAAGACTTGGATTACTAGAGTTGATTGCTCATTGAAACACACCAACTCTACATAAGCTTTAGCTTGCTGCACCCAACACCTGATTAGAGAGTTCCACACATCTGAGTGTTTTCTGACTCCCAAAGTTTGATAATAAACCAGTCAAGGTCTAACAGACTGCCCAGCTTAAAAATCTTTAAGAACAACAGACATTGAACCTGGGGATGGGGTGATTGCTCTTAGACTTTACACTCAGATGTCAGCTGGTGGCCTGTTTTTCTAACAGGGTTAACACGATGAGTGTAAAGTCTAAGAGCAATCACCCCATCCCCAGGTTCAATGTCATTTTTCACAGAAAGCTGCAGATTGAGAAAGTGCTCAAATCTTTCACACCAGTGCCTTGGTTATAATAAAGTGACTAATGCAAAATGGATAGCTAATGCAGAAAAGCTAAAAGCAAGTGGTCTTGTCACTAATCTGGGACATATGCCACGGGAGGGATAGCGCTACATGGATAAGTCTATTGCTTATTTTATATATCTGATGGCAACTTGTTGGAAGTAGTCAAAGTGTGCATCATGTCTTTGAATCACTATGTTCTGGTACCTCATGGACCTCAGTGCTAGTACTTTAGGATCCTGGAGATGGCCTCAGCTCTCTGGGTGTGGCAGAAATTGTATGAAACCCTACAGGTACTGATAGCTCAGCAAGTCTACCCAGCAGGAGGTTGAGGCATTCAGCCCAGATTTAACCATGGTCTGCGCCAAGCTAGCTCAAAAAGCAATGACCTGCATTTATACTGCACCTTTAACATGGTAAAATATTCCAAGCATTGCACATCAGCATCATCAAACACAAGTTGACACCAAGTCTCAAAGGAGATATTTAGGTAACTAAACAAAAGTTTAGTCATGGAGTCAGGTGTCAAGGAGCTTCTCAATCCCCTAATCAGCACATCTTTGGATTGTGGGAAGAAACTGGAGCACCCAGAGAAAACTCACACAATCACAGGAGAACATGCAGGCTCCACACAGACAATCACCCAAGCGGGAAATTGAATCCGGATCCCTGACACTATGAGACAGCAGTGCTAACCACTGTGCCACCACGCCAACCATATGGGTACATTCTGTCACATTGCTGACTATGACATACCAGTGGTGACTGTTTACTCATCAGACTGAATTCAAACAGATGCACCATATAATCCCTTTGATAACATATGGCAGCGATGCTATCCTGGAATGCAGTCAAGGACACCTGCAATGATAACAGTTAATATGCTCCAACAACAAGTCACTATCTGGACTCAAACATGACATGCAGTCCCTGAAGTTTACATTTAATTACTGGTGTCACAAATAGGCTTACAGTATCCTGCGATGAGGTTACGATGAAAATCCCCTAGTTGCCACACTCCAGCGCCTGTTCAGGTACACTGAGGGAGAATTTAGCATAGCCAATGCACCTAACCAGCGCATCTTTTGGACTGTGGGAGGAAACCTATGCAGACATGGGAGAACGTGCAGACTCCACGCAGTTATTGACCCAAGCCAGGTCCCTGGTGCTGTGAAACAACAGTGCTCACTACTGTGCAACCGTCCTTAGAAACAGTGTGCGCAAAACCACAATCCAGGACACAGCCAACACATTCAAACCGGTAGAAGTGATCAATTGTAGAAAAATCTTCCCACCATGCTATCAAATAAAGATGAACCACCCCACACTGGCAGAATGCAAGCCAGTAACTAAAACATTCTTCATGGGAAAAGAAACTGGGTCCCTTTGCTAGGAGGAGACATCATTGACTAGTGCAGCATTTTCAAAACCAGTTCGTCAGCCTTTTCGTTCCTTTACTTCACCGATTTACCTTCTCCCTTTGGTTTCTGTACCACAAAACCTTTTATTATTTAGTCTCTCCTGTCATCCTTCATCATTCCTCTCCCCTCTTTCACTTGGTCAAAAATGATTACATTTCTCTCTTTCCTCAGTCCTGACAGGTCATCAATCTGAAATGTTAACTCAGTTTCTCTCTCCACAGGTGCTGCTGGATCAGATGAATATTCCCAGCATTTTCCTTTTTCCCCTTGCATCAGCTCATTCTTCATTTGGAAATCTGTTACTCAAATAAGGCCCGGTGCCATAATCAGAAACAAAATCTTGTCAGTAACCCTACCCGCACCCCACCCCTGGCAATCTCTGGACCATTCTAATAAGTCTCTTGTATCTCTGCACCCTCTCAAGTTTACTCATCCTTCCTCAAGTGTGGTGACCAGAACTGAACACAATGCTCGATTTCCTCTTGCCCGAAAGTTCAACGCATTTTGATACTGTCTACTTTCAACCGAAAGAAAGTTATCCAAATCATACCGCAGCCTATATTTATATTAAAGCATTTATAATGTAATTAAGGTGTTTCATGGGGGCATTTTCAGATGAAATCTGACAAAGAGCCATGTAAATCTCAGGACAAATAACCTGAAACTTAGTCAAAGGGGTCAACTTTAAGGAATGTCTTTAAGGAAGAGAGAGAGGTACAGATGTGGAGTGTTAGGAAGAGAGGTTGAGATAAGCCCCAAGTCGTCACATCAAAGTCATTGAATAATGAGGATAATCCCTGGAGCTCAGAGTAGTTACTCGTTCTCTTATATGTCACCCCGCCCTCTCATTTGACAGGACAGGTTTGACAGGATGCAGCAATGCGCAGAGAAATAATTCTTATCAACAGCAACTGAAGAACCTCCAATTCATCACGTGGCTCTACAAATCACCTTCTGGAAATAAAATGAGGATCTCCAACTTCATATAACTGGTAAAAACCTGGAGGAAAGTTTGGGCAAAGAACACCCCGCCAAATAAACACAGTCTCTGACCTGACCCAATGGCCAGGTTTCAATCTCCACTGGAGTGTATGGACAACCCTCAATAAAATACTGACTGGGCCTAGCTCCTATGGCCACCTGATACACACACAGCGCTGCAAAATGTGCCACTACGGAAACCCTGACCAAACCACATCATAACAGTCTTGCCCCACCTCACATTTGAGGATGACACATTGGGAATTCCAGTTGCTCTCCAATAGGGCACTGGATATGTTCAGAAACTTGACATTAAAACTGTGACAACATCTTCTGCCCCTGAAGCCATATGAAAGGATAACTGGTCCCTGCCATTTCTAAATGGAAGGATTTATCTTGTTTTTCTGAAGGAGGGACGGGGATGTTTAGGTTTTACAACCACAGAATCCTACAGTGCAGAGTGAGGCCATTCAATCCATCAAGTCTGCACCAACAACAATCTCACCCAGGCATTATCCCCGCAACCCCATACATTTACCTTGCTAATCACTCTAACCAACGCATTCCAGGATGATGAGGGGCAATTTACTGTGGCCAATGCACCTAACCCGCACATCTTTGAAGTGCAGGGGGAAACGGGAACACTGGGAGGAAACCCATGCAGACACAGGGAGAACATGCAAACTGCACAGTGATCCAAGCCAGGAATCGAACAAGGCCGCTGGAGCTGTGAGTCAGCAGAGCTAACCACAATGCATCGTTAAAAAATACAAAATTTCTATCCTACTCATAGACATGTTTGGAGACATGAGCACAAACCTCCAAATAACTCATCTCACCAATGCTCCAATATCATCTGCCCTGCACATGGCAAAGTTTTCACATCCCGTTTTTGACGTATCAACCATCGGAAAAACCCCCACATCCCTGCCAATCTGGAATACAAGCAAGTCATCCCTCATCCTCGGGCCCTGTCCAAGGAAGGTGCTGTATAAACACTGATGGTAGCTTTTGACTGTAACAGTGCCACCGAATGCTTTGTCCACATCCCCATACCATTGCCCCAATTAATTTCAACATCCTCCATTATTGTACCACACCATAACTACATTGTGGTTTCAATCGTGCCGGATGTAGCAGACACAACCTCTTGACGTCCAGAGCTACACTACCTAAACAGAAAGGAAAAAACCATCAATGTAGGAGTGGGAAGACGGTCTGTCTCCATGGCAAAGAGTTGTGATGTGGGAGACTGAGGGTATGAGATTGAGGTTTGGGAGTGACAATGGGAAGCTGTGGCAGAGGGCTGAGGTGAGAGCAGCAGGGCAAGTGATGGGAGTGAGGAGGAGAAGGGTGAGATCGATAAGGGCAAGAAGTGGAAGTTAGAAGGACAAAGGTGTTGATGGTGGTGAAGGGGGTTGAAGTAGTAGGGAAGGGATACAAGGAGAGACCGCCAGGGGAAAGACAAAGGTTTTGGGGAGAGCGAGCGGGTGGGGGAGCAAGGGTGCCAGGTAGGGCGGGGGGTACAGCGAGGCAGGGTGGGCGGGGATGGGGGCGGGGATGGGGGGGCGGGGACAAGGGGTGAGGAAGGGGGGCGGGGGACAAGGGGAGGAGGGGGGCGGGGTTGGGGGCAGGGCGAGGGTGGGAGGCAGAGGCAGGGGTGAGGATAGGAGGGTGGGGGGCGAGGGCGGGGGGGTGAGGGTGGGGGGCGAGGGCGGGGGGTGAGGGTGGCGGCGGCGGGGCGAGGGTGGCGGCGAGGGGGGGGGTGAGGGTGGCGGCGAGGGGGGGGGTGAGGGTGGCGGCGAGGGCGGGGGGGGTGAGGCGGGGGGGTGGTGAGGTGGCAGGGGGGGTGAGGGTGGCAGGGGGGGTGAGGGTGGCAGGGGGGTGAGGGTGGCGGGGGGGTGAGGGTGGGGGGGGGGGGGTGGAGGGGGGTGAGGTGGCAGGGGGGTGAGGGGGGGGGGGTGAGGGTGGCAGGGGGTGAGGGTAGGGGGGTGGGTGGTGGCAGGGGGGTGAGGGTGGCAGGGGGTGAGGGTGGCAGGGGGGGTGAGGTGAGGGTGGCAGGGGGGTGAGGGTGGCAGGGGGGGTGGGGTGGCAGGGGGGGTGAGGGTGCAGGGTGAGGGTGGCAGGGGGGGTGAGGGTGGCAGGGGGGGTGAGGGTGGCAGGGGGGTGAGGTGGCGGGGGGGTGAGGGTGGCAGGGGCAGGGGGGTGAGGGTGGCAGGGGGGGTGGGTGGCAGGGGGGGTGAGGGTGGCAGGGGGGGTGGCAGGGGGGGGGGTGAGGGTGGCGGGGGGGGGAGGTGGCGGGGTGAGGGTGGGGGGTGAGGGTGGCGGGGGGGTGAGGGTGGCGGGGGAGGGTGGGGGGGAGGGTGGGAGGGGGCGGGGGGGTGAGGGTGGCGGGGGGGGTGAGGGTGGCGGGGGGGGTGAGGGTGGCGGGGGGGGTGAGGGTGGGGGGTGAGGGGTGTGGGGGGGGGTGAGGGTGGCGGGTGAGGGGGGGGTGGGGGGGAGGGTGGCGGTGGGGGGGGGTGGGGGGGGTGGGGGGGTGAGGGGGGGTGAGGGTGGGGGGGGGGGGAGGGTGGCGGGGGGGTGAGGGAGGGTGGCGGGGAGGGTGAGGGGGGTGGGGGGGGGTGAGGAGGGTGGCGGGGGGGGTGAGGGAGGGTGGCGGGGGGGGTGAGGGAGGGTGGCGGGGGGGTGAGGGAGGGTGGCGGGGGGGGTGAGGGAGGGTGGCGGGGGGGGGGGGGGGTGGGTGGCGGGGGGGGGGGTGAGGGAGGGTGGCGGGGGGGGGTGAGGGAGGGTGGCGGGGGGGGTGGGAGGGTGGCGGGGGGGGGTGGGAGGGTGGGGGGTGGGGGAGGGGGCGGGGGGGGGGGTGAGGGAGGGAGGGTGGCCGGGGGGGGGTGAGGGAGGGTGGCGGCCGGGGGGGGGTGAGGGAGGGGGGGGGGGGGGCGTGGGGGGGGGGGGGTGAGGGAGGGTGGCGGGGGGGGCGGGCGGCGAGGGAGGGGGCGACTGTGAGGGGCGGGGGCGAGGGGTGTTGTTGGGCTGACCACCGATCCCCTCCCCTCCCCGCCCAGGCACTCACCCAGCTCCGATTTCCCGTACTTGTGTCCGGCCACCTGATGGCTCAGGGGGGTGCAGCCGTGCGGGAAGCGGTGGAGGCCGAGGCCCGGGCCCAGGCTGCGGGCCGGCCCCGCCGAGCTCAGGCCGCTCTCCATCGGCCGCGCCTAGCCGCCCAGAGCGCCCGGGGCCCGGGACAGGCCGGCAGCGCGGGGCCGGGAGCAGCGCCTCAAATCCATGGAGCCTCCGGCACCGAGAGAGGGAGAGCGGGCCACGGACTGGGCGGCAGCCCGCGGAGCCAGGCTCTGGCTGCCTCCCTCCCCCTCACTCACTTACTCACTCACACTGCCTTCCGTGTCCCTCCCGCCCGGAACTGACGGCAACACGCAGCAAATACACTGTGTGCACACCCTGGGAGAGAGTGTGTGTATACAGCCTGGAGATAGAGAGTGTACACAGCCCGGAGATAGAGAGTGTACACAGCCCGGAGATAGAGAGTGTACACAGCCCGGAGATAGAGAGTGTACACAGCCCGGAGATAGAGAGTGTACACAGCCCGGAGATAGAGAGTGTACACAGCCTGGAGATAGAGAGTGTACACAGCCCGGAGATAGAGAGTGTACACAGCCCGGAGATAGAGAGTGTACACAGCCCGGAGATAGAGAGTGTGTGTACACAGCCCGGAGATAGAGAGTGTACACAGCCTGGAGATAGAGAGTGTACACAGCCCGGAGATAGAGAGTGTACACAGCCCGGAGATAGAGAGTGTACACAGCCCGGAGATAGAGAGTGTACACAGCCGGAGATAGAGAGTGTACACAGCCCGGAGATAGAGAGTGTACACAGCCGGAGATAGAGAGTGTACACAGCCTGGAGATAGAGAGTGTACACAGCCGGAGATAGAGAGTGTACACAGCCCGGAGATAGAGAGTGTACACAGCCTGGAGATAGAGAGTGTACACAGCCTGGAGATAGAGAGTGTACACAGCCCGGAGATAGAGAGTGTACACAGCCTGGAGATAGAGAGTGTACACAGCCTGGAGATAGAGAGTGTACACAGCCCGGAGATAGAGAGTGTACACAGCCCGGAGATAGAGAGTGTACACAGCCCGGAGATAGAGAGTGTACACAGCCCGGAGATAGAGAGTGTACACAGCCGGAGATAGAGAGTGTACACAGCCCGGAGATAGAGAGTGTACACAGCCCGGAGATAGAGAGTGTACACAGCCCGGAGATAGAGAGTGTACACAGCCCGGAGATAGAGAGTGTACACAGCCCGGAGATAGAGAGTGTACACAGCCCGGAGATAGAGAGTGTACACAGCCCGGAGATAGAGAGTGTACACAGCCCGGAGATAGAGAGTGTGTGTACACAGCCCGGAGATAGAGAGTGTGTGTACACAGCCCGGAGATAGAGAGTGTGTGTACACAGCCCGGAGATAGAGAGTGTGTGTATACAGCCCGGAGATAGAGAGTGTGTGTATACAGCCCGGAGATAGAGAGTGTGTGTATACAGCCCGGAGATAGAGAGTGTGTGTATACAGCCCGGAGGTAGAGAGTGTACACAGCCCGGAGGGAGAGAGTGTACACAGCCGGGAGATAGAGAGTGTACACAGCCCGGAGATAGAGAGTGTACACAGCCCGGAGATAGAGAGTGTACACAGCCCGGAGGTAGAGAGTGTACACAGCCCGGAGGTAGAGAGTGTACACAGCCCGGAGGTAGAGAGTGTACACAGCCCGGAGGTAGAGAGTGTACACAGCCCGGAGGTAGAGAGTGTACACATCCTAGGATAGAGTGTGTGTGTACACATCCTGGAGATAAGAGACGTACATACCCTGTCATAGAGAGTATACATAGCCTGGAGATGGAGTGTACACACCCTGGGATAGAGTTGTGTACACACCTTCGGATAGAGAGTGCATACTGGAATAAAGAATGTGCACATTCTGGTATAGAGAGTGTACAATCATAGGATAGAGAGTGTACACACACTAGGGATAGAATAATGCAAAATAGACAGGGAGCGTACACCCACAGAGATAGAACAATGCAGAATAGACAAGGAGCGTACTGATACTGGGGATGGAGCAATGAGGAATAGATAGGGAGCGTACTCACATTGAGGATTGAGCAATGCAGAAGAGATGGAGCATACACACAGTCGGATTAGAGCAATGCAGAATAGACATAGTGTACACATCCTGGGGATAGAGCAATGCAAAATAGACAGGCAGTGTATACCCGCTGGGGAAAGAGTAATGGCAGAATAGACATTATAGATAGTGCAATGTAGAATAGACATAGTGTACACACATTGGGGATAGAGCAAAGCAGAATACACAGGGAATGTATACACAGCCTGGAGATAGAGTGTGTACACATCCTGGAGGTAGACGTGGACACACGCTGAAGATGAAAAGCGAATTGCGTGGAAGGTGCGGAAAGTCTGCAGAGAGATCTGGATAGACTGAGTGAGTGGGCGAGGACATGGCAGATGGAGTATAACATTAGCAAATGTGGGGTTATCCACTTTGGTAGAAATAATAGGGATTATTATTTAAAGAGCTAAAGGCTGCAGCATGCTACAGTGCAGAGGGATCTGGGGGTCCTTGTGCACGAATCGCAAAAACCCAGTCTGCAGGTGCAGCAGGTGATCAAGAAGGCGAATGGAATGTTGATCTTTTTGGCGAGGGGGATAGAATATAAAAGCGGGGAGGTCTTGCTGCTACTGTACAGGGCACTGATGAGGCCGCGACTGGAGTACTGTGTGCAGTTTTGGTCCCTGCATTTCGAAAGGATATATTGGCCTTGGAGGGAGTACAGAGAAGGTTCACCAGGCTGATACCGGAGATGACGGGGTTAGCTTATGAGGAGAGATTGAATAGCCTGGGTCTGTACTCATTAGAGTTTAGAAGGCAGAGGGGGGTTCTAATAGAGACTTACAAGATAATGAAGGGGCTAGATAGGGTAGAGATAGAGAGACTCTTCCTGCTTAGAAAGGATCACAGAACTAGTGGGCACAGCCTCAAAATAAGGGGTGGGGGGAGTTTAGAACGGAGTTGAGGAGGAGCTTCTTCACTCAAAGAGTGGTGAATCTCTGGCATTCTCTGCCCATTGAAGTGGTGGAGGCTACCTCGCTGAATATATTTAAGTCATGGATAGATAGATTTCTGATAAGACAAGAGAATTAAAGGTTATGGGGAGAAAGTGGGAAAGTGGAACTGATCCACTTCAGATCAGCCATGATCTTATTGAATGGTGGGGCAGGCTCGAAGGGCTAGATGGCCTACATCCTGCTCCTATTTCTTATGTTCTTACACACATTGCTGACAGAACAATGCAAAATATACAGGGAGTGTACACACACTGGGGATAGAATATGGTGGCCTATGCAAGGTGAGTACTTGAGTCATCACAGGCTGGGGATGGAGCTGTGCTATTTTTTCAGTGTGGTCTACATACAAGTTATAGGTGCTGTGCATGCGGCATTGTTGTGTAGGGGTGGAATTGGACCAATGCTGCCACAATAAAATGCTGGAGTAAAGACTGCAATGTTCAGGAGTGAGGACTTTGATTCCCAAGAAATTTCAATGCTTCCCAAACTATTTTTCAAACTGCTAGCTTTTAATGCTTAAAGATTGATATGACCCCAGATGCCAACTGTGATAACCCCCATAAGGTCCATGGGGATTCACTGATTGACCATCCCGGTCGGGCTCATTGAGAATGAGTTCCCCTGGTAACAGGCAGTGGCCTATCCAGCTGGAACTCATTCCCTGAGACTTTCATAAGGCAGGCCCAGGACTGAGCTTGCTAAACGGTATTTCCAGGCAGAGACTTCCGTTGGGCCCAGTAGGGACTGGGGTATATTATTGACTCCTTTAACCACCTTTTAGTTTATTGCTTTAAGTTTCATTTACACTTTGTTTTTTGTGTTGGACGGTTTCCCCTCCCCCCACCTCCTTTAAGGAACTGCACCTTTACTTCTTCCCTCCGTTTCTTTAATTTAGTTCAATCATTTTGCCCAAAAGAATGATATGGATTAGTGTGTGTACACCACAGTACTGGCTTTACTTTGCATTCTGTAATAAACTACGTTCCTTTCCAGTCATGCTTCCTGAGTCATGACAACAAATAGACAGAAAAGAATAATAAAGAAACATTCAATATATAATCATTTGTATCTGATAGATCAACATTTGATACATCATATAAGTATGAAAATATGTATTTTAAAATATTTTGTAAAAATATTAATTCATATACTTATGTAGGTTTCCATAAGTAAGACCATAAGACATAGGAACAGAATTAGGCCACTCAGCCCATTGAGTCTGCTCCGCCATTCAATCATGGTTTAATTGTTTCTCATTCCCATTCTCCTGCCTTTTCCTCATAATCCCTGATCCCCTTATTACTCAAGAACCTATCTATCTCTGACTTAGAGACACTTAATGACCAGCCTTCTGCGGCAAAGAGTTGCACAGATTCACCACTCTCTGACTGGGGAAGTTCCTCCTCATCTCTGTTTTAAAGGATCGTCCCTTTAGCCTGAGGTTGTGCCCTCTGGTTCTAGATTTTCATAAGAGTGAAAACATTCCCTCCACGTCCACTCTGTCCAGCCCTCGCAATATCCTGTAACTTTCAATAAGATCCCCCCGCCCCGCAACATCCTTTTAAACTCCAATGAGCACAGACAAAGAGTCCCCAACCGTTCTTGATATGACAAGCTCTTCATTCAAGAGATCATTCTTCTGAACCTCCCCTGGATCCTTTTCGATGCCAGCACACCCTTTCTTAGATATGGGGCCCAAAACAGCTCACAATACCTCAAATGGGGTCTGACCAGAGCCTTATACAGCCTCAGAAATATATCCCTGCTCTTGTATTCTAGCCCTCTCGACATAAGTGCTAACATTGTATTTCCCTTCCTAATTCCCGACTGAATCTGCACATTAATCTTAAGAGAATCATGAGCGATGACTCCCAAGTCCCTTTGTATTTCTGATTTCCTAAGCATTTCCCCATTTAGAAAATAGTCCATGTCTCCATTCCTCCTTCCAAAGTGCATAGCCTCACACTCTTTCACATTGTATTCCATCTGCCAATTCTTTGCCCACTCTCCTAACCTGTCCAAGTCCTTCTGCAGCTTCCCTGCTTCCTCAATACTACCTGTCCCTCTACATATCTTTGTTTCAGTCAAGATCTCCAAGTTCCCCAATGATGAAAGACTCTCCTCCTGCCTCCTGACCCAGTATAGTCACATACTCACCTTGTTGAATGAACATTGCCCCCTTAAAGATGGCAGTCGTCAATCTTGACCTGTCACTGCGAACAGCACCCCCCAACTGCCAACCGACACATGGCAAACAGGAGACGGTAGTTTCTTATTCAGGGTTTACAACCTGCCCAAGAAATCGATGAAACTTCCCTGGCCACCCATCAGACCCATCGCTTTCTTCTGTTGCAGCTTGGAGCCAAATCAAAAGAGAAGTAGAGAAAGGGCAGAGCTAGCTGCCATTTGGGCCTCAGTGCAGGACACAGTCATGGAATTAAAGGAGGATGGGGGTGTACTCACAACTCCATCGGCCGTGATCCCCAACAGGAGGCTGCAACCCTTGGGAAGTGCAGACTATAAAGCTTGAATCATTCTGCTGGATGCAGCTTCACCGGGGGAAACCCTGGACTGCAGAGTTCTTTTTCCTCGATCACAGCCTATCCCAAGAACTTTGCAATAGGACCTGCACCTCCCAGGCAAGCAGTGGCTAGCAGTCCAGGAGATTTATGTATTTTAAGTACAGTGGCACATGACTCTCTGACAACAATAACGATTACCCTGGAGAGCCCGGTCTAGTTGGCGTTCTGCGAACAGTCTGGGGAGGGCCTCCGGAGCAGGGCCAGAGGAGCAGTGGGTGAGCAGAAAGAGATCAGAAACAGAGGTGAAGAGACTGGAGAAACTTGGTGGGAGGAAGGGGTGGAGTGATGGGTGGGAGGGGGGAGAGGGGGCAAGGAATAAATAAATGTCTCTCCAGTTCAAACTGAAGAACCAGAAAATATGAAACCACTCATGGCAGAGTGATACAATATACAGAGTGGCAAATTTACAAAGGCAGATTTTATTATTCATGTTAACATTGTAATTTCTGCAGGCAAAGTTGGCACACAAATGAGTAAACAGGAAGTCAGGCTCCATAGTCAACAAGTGGATTTAGATATCAAATATTGATACATTACAGACAAATAGCTGCTTATTTTCTCTGAAATGTATCATTTGGAGAATTGATGAAGTTGAAGTCTATTTATTAGTGTTACAAGTGGGCTTACATTAACACTGCAGTGAATTCCCTGTGAAAATTCCCTCATCGCCACACTCTGGCACCTGTTCGGGTATATTGAGGCAGAATTTAGCATGGTCAATCCACCTAACCAGCACATCTTTTGGACTGTGGGAGGAAACCAGAGCAACCGGAGGAAACCGATGCAGACATGGGGAGAAGGTGCAAACTCCAACAGACAGTGAACCAAGCCTGGAATCAAACCTGAGTCCTTGGCGCTGTGAGACGGCAGTGCTAACTACTATGCCAACAAGCTGCTGCATTTAGAAACTTAGAATTTTGGAATTTAGAAATCACAGAGAGATAAAGGAAATATTTTCCGCTATGATTTGAGGGGATTATTGCTGTTGTTTCTCATCCCATATTTAGTGATGTTCTAAGACTGAGTGCTATCTATTTCTATGCCAAGATTTTTTTCCTGGAACAAGTCACTAGCTTGTCGCCTGAGCTTATAGCTTGATGGGCTTCACTCCACATCAAGCTTGGTTGACCAAGAGTTCCTCCTGCTATAAGCGCAGGTTTGGAGGACTGTAGGGTCTGTTCCTCTGCTGTACTATTTTTTGTTCTTACCGCTAACCTATTTGGCTATATTATGAACACACCTTCCTTGGGCATCAAATCTAGGACTGGAACCTGAACCTGCAGCTTCTAGCTCAGAGTGACAAGGATGCTACCCACTGCACAACCGGACCTCCAACTAAGAGGGTGCCAACCTTGAAAATAATTATTTTTCAATGCTACATTTCCTGCATTTTGTGTTTATTTGGAGCTTGCAATAATTCTCTATTGAAATCCAAGATAAAGTCTGGTGGAATAAAATTAAATCCAATGGAATTTTACCAGCTCCAGTTGTTTTCTTTAAGAATCATAACTTCACACCTTTCATGTTCTTGACAGTTCAAAACATTTTGCCCATTCTTTCTGCTTCAAAGCCTGTCCACAATCTATAAGACACAAGTCAGGAGTGACTCCCCACTTGCCTGGATGGGTGTAGCTCCAGCAACACTCAAGAAACTCAACACCATCCAGGACAAAGCACTCCTGCATGATTGGCACCCTACCCACAAACATTCACTCTTGCCACCACCAAGAAACAATGGTAGCTATATGCACCATCTCCAAGATGTACTGCAGGAACTCACCAAGGTTCTTTCGGCAGTACCTTCCAAATCAAAAACTGCTGCCATCTAGATTAAGGATTAGGCCAGCAGATACATGGAAGTGCCACCACCTGGAAGTTCCCCTCCAAGCCACTCATTATCCTGATTGGAAATATGTCACTATTCCTTCACAGTCGCTGAGTCAAAATCCTAGAACTCCCTCTCTAACAGCACTGTGAGTGTCCCCACCTTTCAGCCTTTGTAGCCTTCCTCAGGCGAATGAGGTGTTCTGGTCTGCAACAGCACACATATCAGCACAGACAGTCACAGATTGCTGATTAGAATGCGAATCCTTACACCTAACCTGCTATTCAAGTCTTAAAGTGGCTAACAATGTGAGTGAAGGAGCACTGAGCACAGGTTCGAGAGATGTGTATTGTCTCCAGACAGCACAGTAAGTGAGGGTTTTTGCTAACCCAGGCAAGTCATGGGGGTTACAGATAGTGTGACATGAAGCCAAGATCCCTATTAAGACCGTCCTCTTGTGCGACAGCAGATGAATGAACATCGCTCGACAATCACCAGGCAAAACAGTTCCCTTCCTGTGGGCAAACACTTCAGTGGTCACAGGCATTTGGCCTCCGACCTTCGGTTAAACGTTCTTCAAGGGGGCCTTCATGACACACGACAGCGCAGAGCCACTGAGCAGAGACTGATAGCCAAGTTCCGCACACATGAGGACGGTCTTAACAGGGATCTTGGCTTCATGTTACACTATCTGTAACCCCCGTAACTTGCCTGGATTTATAAAACCTCACTTACTGTGCTGTCTGGAGACAATACACATCTCTCTAACCTGTGCTCAGTGCTCCTTCCACTCACATTGTTAGCCACTTTAAGGCTTGAATAGCAGGTTAGGTGTAAGGATTTGCATTCTAATCAGTAATCTGTAAACTGTCTGTGCTGATATGTGTGCTATTGCAGACCAGAACACCTCATTCACCTGAGGAAGGCTACAAAGGCCAAAAGCAACTCTATATCTTCCTACAGTCCAAAGAACAACTGTACAGCACTACACTGTTCCATTACTCAGCTATTTTTATATTTATACTGTCATTTTCCTTTTTATTTTACAAGCTGCAACATTGCTGACAATCCTGCAATGTGTCATTTTATCAAATCTCTTTGGAAGTCCATGCACACCGTATCAATCACATTGCTCTTATCACCTCTTTTCTGTTGCCTCATTAAAAACAGCAATCAAGTTGGTAAAGGCTGCATTTGCTGATTACAGAAGGCAGACTTCCCGAACATGTGTACATGCAGTGACAGCACCTGTGACTTCCCAGGTAGCTGCCTATATCAAACATGGTATGTATTGAACAAGGACAGAACAGAACACACAATACTATTCTCGCTCCCTCCCACATCTGCCATGCCACTCTCTCCTAGTCTCTTTGCTGCTTGCTCCCCCCTCCCGCAATTCCCTCTGTACCCTTCGCCATTCCCTCCCACCCTCTGCCCACTTCCTCCTCCTTTACTTTTGTTCAGACCTTCACTTAGACCCAAACAAGCTATACAAATGCTAAGAAAGTCACTGTGCCAATCTTGTACTTACAGCAAATAAGAAATAGATGCAGTGCAGTTGCCACAGCTGATATAGGACAATTGAAAACATCACACCTGCCCTCTCTTCCACGTCTCCTGTGTGATAAGGGAATCCTGGCATGTGAGGATGGCATCATGACTCACAACCCATACTGCAAGATTATTTGCCCAGTCGAAGCAATAATGTACATTTGAATCATCATTGTTGATGCAAGGTGATGCTTGCAGGCATCGTAGATTGAAAGAATTAGTTTGGACAGGGAATTAAAAACTTATTGATTTGAAACTGCTGTGAATTTCTATTCAGAAGCAACTTAAGCTGTTTGAGTTTGAAAGACCCCCTCGTTCCCAAAACATGGAAATAACAAAGGCAGCAAGCCGATCTGATCCTTCCAAAGTACCCAAGTTTAAAAAAACTTGTTGAGATGAAAAACACGTTTCAGAATATTTTGCTTTCAACCTTTGGTTAAATATCAATTATTGGAAATTGAGATCAGTTTAAAGAGGAGAAAGGGATTGAGAAAAGAAATTAAATTTGAACAAAATTGAAGAAAATAGAAGATTTAAAATTAGGTAGAGCGACACATTTGTACGGTGAGTTTTCTCCACCATTTTAGGTTCTGTTGAAATTTAATCATTTCAGCAGATAGTTGATCTGTTTTAAAATCAACCGGCAATTTGTGAGTCTATGGTTATGTATGTATCTATGTCTGGAAGATGAAGAAGTGAATAGGGTAAGGGAAAAGCAAGTGGTTGATTGTCCGGCAGTAAATCAGCTCAGAGAATGGAATTAAGGACTCTAATATAGAGGCATTAATAATATCTAGACATAGGTCATGAATGTAACCCAATCCATCACGTAAACCAGTCTCCCATCCATTAATTCTGTCTACACTTCCTGCTGCCTTGGAAAAGCATCCATTATAATTAAGGACCCCATGCACATCGGACCTTTCTTCCACTTTCCTCCATCAGGCAAAAGATTCAAAAGTATAAGATCACATGCCAATCAACTCAATAACAGCTTCTTCCCCGTTGCTGTCAGACTCTTGAATGGACCTACCTTGCACTAAGTTGATCTTTCTCTACACCCTAGCTGTGACTGTAATACTACATTCTGCGCTCTCTTGATTCTTTCTCTATGAACAGTATGCTTCATCAGTGCAGTAGGCAAGAAGCAATACTTTTCACTGTATACTAATCCATTTGCCAATGATTAATCAAATCAAATCAAGTCAAATAGGAGGGTTAACATCTGTACCAGTGGGTGATAACTTTCAGGGTAGTGCATGACTATGAGGGACTGTGGAGCCGATGGAATTATGCAACAACTCATGGGCAGCTGATCCAGATGAAGAATTTATTTTTATGAGTTGCGGGAATCTGGGAGCTTAATTTGTTTTATGTGGATGTTTGTAGATTTGTGTTACTTCATTTTGGGCTTATCCTTCTGGAGAATTAACTTTATCCATTACAGGCATTTTAGAAATTTCAGTCAAAACAGCTAAGAAAAGAGAAATGTGATTAATAGAGTTTTTTTTTAAGTTAAGAATCTGGAGTCAGCTTTACTGGCCAGAGGAATGCTTCCAGTATATTTTGATAATTATGTGGGAATTTTAATCAGGATGCGAGGTTGTTAACCTTCCTATTTGATATGTGAATTTTAATCTAGATCCAAATTCACACATATAAGAATGAGATTGATTTAATTTGATTGGGTTCATTCAATTCAGCTAAAGTCCATTTGTTTATCCCAATTTTAAGAGTCTCCCTGATACAATGTTGACCCTTAGAAGCCTATTGGTAAAATTAGTTCTAATATTTACAGTGGGAACTATGTGATTTGGTTAGTTCAAATGCTTCGGGAAAGAGTATTCCTTAACATTATTGGGTGCGTGGAATGGGCTGCCAGCAAAGGTGATGGAAGCAGATTCGATAGGATCTTTTAAGAGACTTTTAGATAAGTACATGGAACTTAGTAAGTTAGAGGGTTATAGGTAAGCCTAATAATCTCTAAGGTAGGGACATGTTCGGCACAACTTTGTGGGCTGAAGGGCCTGTAATTTGCTGTAGTTTTTCATTGTTTCTACCCAATTCTCCTGATGTGAACTATTGGTAAAATTAGTTCTAACATTTACAATGGGAACTATGCAACTTTGTTAGTTCAAATGCTTTAGGAAAGTGTATTCCTTAATATCTAAGTCTCCTGATGTGACCTGTCTATCTGACAAGTATTGCAGAATCCAATGCAGATTGAAAATCTGGAGTGGTGTTTCACCATTGATATATCATGCTTTTAGCTTGGCTTCTTAACTGAAGTTCTTTTAAGGCTTCGACACAGGTGCAGAAGACACAGGCTACATATATAAGGTACAATTTTTAAGCAGAATCACTTCCCCGCTTCCAGTTCCACCCTCTTCATATCCCTCTCTCCCTTACCTCCTTGTTTGGAGACAGTAGGATTGTTGCGCTAATGTATCAAAATGTTTTATTGATCATTGTGTTAAAGAGAAAAAAATATATTTTCTAAGAAATTTGAAAAGACTAAGTAATTAAACAAAACATCATGCTGCAGCTGCTAAAGTAAAGTGTTTAGTTAAATGTTGACTTGGTATCAAAGTTCTGTATTCAAAACATTATTCAAATATCAGCGTTGTTGGGCTGACAGATTTTTTAAATAAATGTTTTCCATTAGATGTTACAAAATTCTGCTAATGGCTTTATTGAAACATTAAAACAAAACATTTAAATATGAAATCATACAAACGCTTTCTTGAAACATCAAAATAGACCAATTAAATATGAGATAATTATAAATGAAGTAAGCAAGGCAGAAGAATACCAATGGTAAACACATTTAGATTTTCCACAGCCCAAAATGTGAACTTTCTTTTGCTCAACCTCAGGCAGTAAGGAATTATACCATAAGATATACGAGCAGAATTAGGCCACTCGGCCCATCGAGTCTGCTCCCATTCAACCATGGCTGATATTTTTCTCATCCCCATCCTCCTGCCTTTTCTCCATAATCGCTGATCCTCTTATTAATCAAGACTCTATCTATCTCTGTTATAAAAACACTCAATGACCTGGCCTCCACAGCCTTCTGAGGCAAAGAGTTCCACAGATTCACCACTCTCTGGCTGAAGAAATTCCTCCCCATCTCTGTTCTAAAAGATTATCCCTTTAGTCTGAGGTTGTAGCCTCTAGTTCAAGTTTTTCCTACTAGTGAAATATCCTCTCCAAATCATAATCTGAGAAAGTCTGATCACTCTCCTTCTCAATTACATTTTCAGTTTCCATATTTTAATTGAAACATACAAACACTTATAAGCATGACACACATGAAGTTCAATTATAATACAATGCAGATATCGATAATAGCACAGGTTTAAAACAAATAACTAAACATATGTTCAATTATATGTATTAAATAATACTTACGTTGCATCATAAAAATCAAATTTAAAATTACATTTTAAATGGCAGTTTAGTAACTGCTTAAATGAAATAGCAAACTGAAGAAAAAAATTAACATAGAATCATAGAGTTACAGAGGTTTACAGCAGGGAAACAGATCCTTCGGCCCAACTTGACCATGCCACCCTTCTTTTAAAAACCCCTAAGCTAATCCCAGTTGCCCACATTTGGCCCTTATCCCTCTATACTCATCATTCCCATGTAATTGTCTAAATGCTTTATAAAAGACAAAATTGTACCCACTCTACTACTATCTTTGGCAGCTTGTTCCCAGTACTCACCACCCTCTGTGTGAAAAAATTGCCTCTCTGGACACTTTTGTATCTTTCCCCTCTCACCTTAAAATACCCTCTAGTTTTAGACTCCTCTACCTTTGGAAAAAGATATTGACTATCAAGCTGATCTGTGCCCCTCATTATTTTATAGACTCTATAAGGTCACCCCTCCGCCTCTATGCTCCAGGGAGAAAAGTCCCAGTCTATTCAACCTCTCCTTATAAGTCAATCTATGAAGTCCCAGTAGCATCCTAGTAATTCTTTTCTGTATTATTTTTAGTTTAATAATACCCTTTCTATAGTAGGGTGACCAGAATTGCACACATTATTCCAAGTGTGGCCTTACCAATGTCTTGTACAACCCCAACAAGATGTCCCACTCTTGTATTCAATATTCTGACTGACGAAACCAAGCATGCCGAATGCCTTCTTCACCACTCTGTCCACCTGTGACTCCACTTACAAGGAGCTATGAACATGTATCCCTAGATCTCTTTGTTCTGTAACTCTCCCCATGCCCTACCATTGACAGAGTAAGTCCTACCCTGGGTTAATCTATCAGAATGCATCATCTCGCTCAGGCCCAATTGATCAAGATCTCGTTGCAATTGGAGATAACTTTCTTCACTGTTCACTATGCCACCAATCTTGGTGTTATCTGCAAATATGTCTTTATAATAACAGAGAAATCTTTTTGATCCCTGCCTTCACTTTGAAACTGCTATTTCCAAGCTAGACTTTAAAGCTATCACAGTAAGAGTGGCACGGTCAGAATCCTCCTGCTGGGCCTGTGGAGATTGTCATGCTAAAGGCTGCTGCTACAATCAGAATTGGAAACACAATCTTTCAGCGTAGATAAGTGGGCAAAAACGTCTTCTATTTTTGGCAGCCCATGACTTTCTGCCACCAATCAAAAGTTATGGGCCTTTGTATTTTTTTAACCCAAATCCTTAACCTATTCAAGTTGCTTGTTAATTCCAGAAACAAGTACTGGCTATGGCAAATCTGACATCAAAACATTGACCAATGAATACCCAAGAAATTGGAAGTGCTGAATTAATTTTAATTCATACAATCTTATATTCTAAAGAAAAACAAATTGAAAATTAAAGGAATTTTAAGAAAATAAAAACAATACACAGTGTGGGTGGTTTCTGCAGATGGAAGAACAAAGTTTCTTCTGAAGAAAAGATTAAAAGAACATCAATAGAAATCTGAAGGCCCAACAGCACTGATAATTGAATTTGAGACAATTCTAAGATGTAAACAGTGCAACGCAATTTAGCAAATTACTTTTGAATTGATGTCATCTCACATAAAGAACAAGTGGGCAAAGCATGCTACTGCTTGGAATCAAACAGAGATGTTGGATTTCTTTTTCAAAGATATGAGAATATTTTTATTGGACTGTAAGATTTCTCCAGGACTGGTAATTGGGGTGGGATAATAATAAATGGAATGCATCCAATGATTGAGTAATTGAGGGTATGGGATAGAGATTGATAACCAAAACAACAAATGGGATAATGAGTGCAATTCAATGGAATATTTCAACCTGGTATTGATGTATATTCAAAGTAAGGTAAGAAGGTAAGAAGAGACAAGGCTAGTAAACTGATAACTTTCTCTTGGTGATGCTTGTGCCTTTGTCTATGTGCTTTTTTAAGAGAACAAAAGTTGACATTCTGGCCACTGCTCGAGGCATCTGAAGCATTAAGTAGAGTGATAGCAACAACTCTGAAATCCTTTGGTAAAATCTCAAGAAGTTCAAGCATGTGCGGCGTGACAATTGAGGCAAGTGTGCAGATGAGTAATGTGTGAAGTGACTAATGCAGGAAACCAGTTCAAAACAAGCCTATTCAAAAGTTTGAATGTACGTGCAATAATGCATTGAAGAGCAAGTTTCATGTGTGCACCTTACGTGACAAACAACGTGACAAATTGCTGACGGGGCCAGTGGAGTGAAACACCATCATTAAATGATCAAGGCCCTGACACATACTCCATACAGAAACTGATTTTTAAACAATTTAAATAAGAATTAAACACACCAATACATGTCAAAATGAGCAAAATTGAAGTGAAAGGATAAATAATTTGGATTGGAATGTCTAATGGCCTGGTAGCAGGTAAATCTGGTGGGTACAGATGAATGAAGAACTGGAGACTGTTTTAAGTCAATGCATGTTGTCGTTAAGAATTGGTCTGTTGCCTTGTTTCAGAACTATTAACTGTAATTGGATATTAATGAATCCAGATCAAGCGTACACTTTGTGTTTAAACAATGAAAGGTTAGACTGGAAGGGAAGTTAGTGATGGAATTGTATGTATGAAAGCTTAAATGAATGATAGATATAACTAAATGTAACATAGCAGGAATTTGAATATCTGCTTTCATGAGGTGGATACAATTAGGTTTCCTTTGAGGTCCAAATCAATAACACTTCATGCATCAAAAAGCAAATTGAAGCAGCATGTCTAACTGCAAAGTACAATGGAAAAAGTAGCCAATCTTACACAACACATGGTCTGTGAAATAGCTTCTTTTTGCAAGCAAGGTGTACTCAATAAAGATAACAAGGCCAGCAGATGTATCCTTTTTTTTTACAAGCTAGTACTGAGGAAAATGGGTAACAGGTCATCGTGTACGTAGAAAAAGACTTGCTTGATTTGATGCTGGAAGAAACTAGATAAAAGGGAGAAATTAGCAGCCTCAGCAGCAATGACCACTGTCCCTTGAAAGAACCTCTGCGTTGGAAACTCAGAAGACAACTCACTAAGTGAAACTGATCAACTCACCTTGCAGAGGATAATGTTAGATCCAAGCCATGAGATTGATTGTAACAAATAATCTGTATTCCCACAAGTGGAAAAAGGAGCAGTTCAGTGTTTATCAAATGGTTAAAATTAGATAACGAGTAGTTTAAACCAGTGATTTAAGTATCAAAAAAGAGTGTTTTGTACAAAATATCTCGCATTTAGTGTCCCTTTGTCCGTTATGTCAGTTGATGCCCCATTTTGAGGGTCAATACTTTTGAAACCCTTGCCCTTCTTTGTCCTTCATACCATCACTATCAAAACATTACGTCTGTAATGAAATGAAAAACGAAAATGCTGGAAATATTCAGTTAGTCTGGTCACATCCGTGGAGTGAGAAACAGAGTTAATATTTCAAGTCAATAATCTTTAATTGGGATCCCTATAATTTTTTCACCTCTCTGTAATTTCTTCCACAAGTTGGTAGCTGATAGACCACAGTTACTGTAAAGTGCTGGCGATAGTGACTTTCTTGCTTCCTAACTCTAACTAATTAGGTTCTGTCCTTGACCAGTCAGGGGCATATTCTCTGTCCAGGACTGTGATGTTGGCTGAAATCAACACTGCTACCCTTCCTCCTTCCTTCGCTTCCCTCCTATGTTTTCCGGCCATCTTGTATCCAGAAATATTCAATACCCAGTCGTGCTCTTTTATTTTGATAAGATCACATTCCCATAAAGTTTTCTGCACTCACCAATCATATTTACCACATTCCACACATTCACATGCATGTTCTGTAAAGAGAATTTACACCCTGTTATATCCCTTCTTATTCTGACCCCACCTCCTACCTGAATGTTTCTTACTCTGGTGCTCTTTGTCTTTCCAAATTATCTGCACATCTTGGTTTTCCTTTCTAATATCACCTCCCGGTTCACACAACTCCTGCCATAATTAAAGATTGTTTCATCTTTCCCATTAGCATTAACAAATCATCCCACGAGAACACCAGTCCCTGCTCCGTTCAGGTTTCAACCTATCCGGCCTGTACGGGTTCCACTTCCACCAGGACTAGTCCTGATGCCCCAGGAAAGTAAAGCCCTCCTTTCCAGCCATGCATTCATTTGCTCCACCCTTCTATTTTCACGCTTTGCACATGGAAACGAGGAGAAATAAGAAGAGTCCAACCTCTGAGATCATATTTATTAGCCTATTTCTTAGTTCCCAAACTCTGCTGATGGGACATCATCCCTCTTTCAAGAACTGAAATGTACCATGGCCATGGCTGGAGGTTGTTGCCTCAAGGTTTGACTGTTCCAATGTTGGCCTTCCCTCTTCCAATCTTCATAAGCTTGAACTCATTCAGAACTCTGCCATTCCTCCCCGGACTCTCTGCAAGTCAGTTCACCATTGCTTGCTATCCCTTCATTAGTTTCCATTCCATCAAAGGTTTGATTTTACTCTTGTCCTGGTGGTCAAATCTCCCAGTGGTTTCATCCCTCCCTCTTCCAGCCCAACTTTCAAAGAAATTAGCATTTCTCCAAGAGTATCTTCCCAAGAGTAGCATTTCTCCAAGAGTATCTTCCCAAGAGTAGCATTTCTTCAACCTATGTCCATTTCCTTTTATCTTTATTTCACTATTGACAACCATTGATTTGCCCATCTATGTCATGGGTGCGATGTTACCAACAATTCATGCCATGCCTCGCTCCCATTGTAATGAAGTCAGAAAATTTGGCACTCAGATAGGAAAATCCCGACGGCATGAATGGCCGTGACATTCCCCAAAACTCTAAACCTCCTCCCCTTTTATTTTTCTCTCTTTCTCTAATACACTCTGTAAAGCCAATTCTTTGGCCAAGTCAGGATCATCTATCCTTGTGTTTTCACCCATTTCTAATTTGTTTGAACTTGCTCCTCTGAAGTACCTTGAGTAATTTCATGATGGTAAAGGTGCTATATAAAGGTAAGTGTTTTGTTCGGGGATTTTAATATTGTAGAAGCCCAGGTGCCAGCAAGCTGCCTCAGAGGACTCTGTTACTGCAGAGCCAGTTCATTGGTTTGTTTTAAAATCAGGTTTGGTTGTTTAAAAGGACTGGACCTTCCACTTCTGGCCAATCTGCTCATCTGTTCTGCATTGGAGAGAGTGAACATTTCCTGAACTTAGTCTTCAAAAAGTTACGAGAGGATTTAACCCACTTTGCAAATGACAAGAGGCAATGCTCAGTGAGACTGAGTGCTGAATGAACAAATAATGATAGTAAAAGGAAAGACCCCCAAGGACCCATCTACCCTCTCAAAGATCTTGTGGTCAGTGGTTAGTGCTGCTGCCTCACAGCACCAGAGACCTGGATTCGATTCCTGTCTTGGGTCACTGTCTGTGTGGAGTTTGCACATTCTCCCCGTGTCTGCCTGGGTTTTCTCCTGTTCTCCAATTTCCTCCCACAGTCTGAAAGATGTGCTGGTTGGGTGTACTGGCTGTGCTATATTCTCCCCCAGTGTATCCAAACAACTGCCAGAGTGTGGTGAGTAGAGGATTTTCACAATAACTTCATTGCAGTGTTCATGTAAGCCTATTTGTGACACTAATAAATAAACTATATAACTTTAAACAAAGTGGAGCTAGCAAGTTCTTCACAGTAGTCTGACCAATGATTATCCTTAACCAACAGTTAAAAATAAATAATCTGCTTTTTGTGGGACTTGCGGTGACTGCCATGTGTAATTTGCCTGCTGAACTCCCACGTATAACAGTGATTACATTGCAAAAATACTTATTTGGTTATAAACTAGATTGGAGCATCCTAAAGTAATGAAAGACATTGTATAATTGTGTATCGTTTCTGATGGAGGAGGCACATTGCTTCCATTTCGTGCCTTATTATTAACTTTTCCTCTTTCCTACCATCCCTGGCCACTAAACAACATTTGAACAACATTTAGCCTTTTTCCTAGGATGGAGAAAGCTAGCACGAGGGGACACAGCTTTAAATTAAGGGGTATGAGTTATAGGACGGATATCAGAGGTAGGTTCTTTACTCAAAGAGTGATTAGGGAGTGGAATGCCCTGCCTGCAGCTGTTGTAGATGCGCCAAGTTTGGTGGCGTTTAAGAGGTTAATTGATAAGTATATGGAAGAGAAGGGAATGGTTTAGTTTGGAGGGGCATTGCTTTTTATTTTGGTCGGCACAACATCGAAGGCCGAAGGGCCTGTTCTGTGCTGTAATGTTCTATGTCCTATGTTCTATGAATGAGACCGTGGGCAATTCCGATTTAAGTATTATTGTCTAAATGATAATCACAGCACCATATTTTATCGATGGTACAGTGTTTTTGGACTTGTTTCACACGAGAAGGTTGTTATATCAATGTAACTCATTCCCATTTGTCAGTCACCTCCAATCTTTCTTTAAGCAGCACATTGTTAGTCAGCACCGCTGATCACTTCCAGCTGCTGTCAACCTAACTCTCCGGTAATTTGAAGCCACTCGGTTCCAATCGCTAGGGAGTGATTTTAACACAGTAAGAAGTCTCACAACACCAGGTTTAAGTCCAACAGGTTTGTTTGGTAGTAAAACCCACAAGCTTGTGGAACGCCGTTCCTTCGTTAGGGTCAGTGCAGAGTTCTGCTCACAAGCAGGGCAGAACTCCCCACTCACCTAATGAAGGAACAGCATTCCAAAAGCTTGTGGGTTTTACTACCACATAAACTTGTTGGGCTTTAACTTGATGTTGTGAGACTTCTTACTGTGTTTACTCCAGTCCAATGCTGGCACATGGTGATTTTTAACTGCAGATCTTATCCCAGACGCTAGAGGGCAATAGGACGCTGCACACTTCTCCAGCAGCGCAATTCAGATCAATGGGCTAAATTGCCCCTGATTGTTGGGGGATTAGCAGGGTAAATACGTGAGATTACAGGTGGGATTGTCATTGGTGCAGGCTCGATGGGCTGAATGGCCTCCTTCTGCACTGTAGAATTCAATGATATTCATCAGCAGCATACTATGCAACATGATTGCACTTCACACTGCACCATTGGTTGTAAAACACTTCAAGACGTTTTGAGATCACGATAGATGCAATACAATGGTTTTTTAAGACCATAAGATGTAGGAGCAGAAGTAGGCTATTCAGCCCATTGAATCTGCTCCACCATTCAATGAGATCACGTTTGAGCTGACATGATAATCCTCAACTCCATTTTCCCACCTTATCCCCATAACTTTTGATTCCCTTGGGTGACACAGTGGTACAGGGGTTAGCACTGCTGCCTCACAGTGACATGATAGCACAGTGGTTAGCGCAGCTGCCTCACAGCGCCAGAGACCCGGGTTCAATTCCTGGCCTGGGTCACTGTCTGTGCAAAGTCTGCATGTTCTCCCTGTGTGTGCGTGGGTTTCCTCCAGGTACTCCAGTTTCCTCCCATAGTCTGAAAGATATGCTGGTTAGGTGCATCGGTCATACTAAATTCTCCCTCTGTGTACCTGAACAGATGCTGGAATGTGGTGGCTTTGGGATTTTCACAGTAACTTCATTGCAATGTTAATGTAAGCCTGCTTGTGATGCCAATAAATGAATATAAACTAAATAAAAATATCTCTCTCAACCATGAACAGTTCATGAGCCAGCCTCTGTAGCTCTCTGCAGTAAAGAATGCCACAGATTCACTATCCTCTGAGAAGAAATTCCTCCTCATCCCTGTCTTAAATGAGTGACTCCTTACTCTGAGATTATGTCCTCTGGTCCTAGAATTTCCCACAAATGGAAACAATCACTCAATATCTACTCTGTCAAGACCCCTGAAAAATCCTAATTTTCCAGAAAATTCCAGCTTGAGTTAACAGCCATCGACTGTGGTTTGCTCACACTTGGGATCCTTCTTGATTCTATGCCTTCCATAGATGGGATTGGACGTGAGCTGGATGAAAAGTGGCAGAGCCGTAAAGAGAAGGAGACATATCCACTCAGTGTCCCCAAAAACCCCAGCCACGTCACTGGGTGACCTCTTCAATAATAGGTCCAACATCAATAGCAGTTTATACGCACATTCCTTTCCTGCATAACTATAAAAAATGGTCAAACAACAAATGGCATATTATATTTCAGAATTTATTTTTCCAAAATATTTCAACTTATCAACTCTCAAATCCTTGCCAATTTGTCCCACAACCTATCCTGGCCTCAGCACTGAAACAGCACTAATAAAAGTCACAGAAATGACATTGTGTGTGACTGTGGCTGTGGTAGGTTAAGCCTTCTGATCACATCCCTACCTCCCCTTTGTTTCTGGTTTGGATTACCACCATTTTCCCGGTGTAATGGGAATGCTAAGACGTTTTAAGCAGAGTAATTGCAAACCCGGCTATAATTAGGATATAGAGACAAGCTGAAGGTTTCCACATTTGTTGGAATATGAAGACAGTTGCCAGGAAACAAGGCCCAGGCATCGCAGAGAGGGATGAATCAGAGAGTGGGAGTAGGTGTAGGTGTAAAACATTTAGCACTGCTTGTGAGTCAGAGTTATGTACCATTTCACAAAGAAAGTGAGGAACAGCTAAAAGCTGCCGAGTAGTTGAATCTGTCACACGCATGATGAGACATTTAACGCTGTTATCATACAGTAACTACATAGTTTGTATTATCAGTTAGTAATGATTACAATTTGACAGTTGGTATCAGTAAAAGAGGCCATGAAACTATTGAATTGAAGTAAAAATCACTAATGTCCTTTTCAGGTGGAAAGCTAAACTTTTAAAATTTGTATCACAAGTAGACTTACATTAACACTGCAATGAAGTTACTGTGAAAATCCTTTGTCGGCAGACTCCAACGTCTGTTCAGATACACCAAGGAGAATTTAGCATGGTCAATGCACCTAACCAGCACGTCTTCCCAACTGGAGTGACAGGAGGAAACCCATGCAGAAACAGGGAGAACGCACAGACAATGACCCAAGCTGGGAATTGAACCCAAGCCCCTAGCATTGTGAGGCAGCTGTATTAACCACTGTGCCACAATGCCACCCTTGGCCCTTGCTTGGTCCAGATGTGATATCAATCCCATACCCATCCGTTTGACTGAACTGCTCTCTGAATTAGCCCCAAGCCAGTTTGTATATTACTTCCACATGCAGAGGTTCAAGGCAGCCCAAGGCCACCTTCCCAGGGTAAGTAGGCACGAGTAGCAGAAGTGCTGGACTTGTCAGCCATACCTGCTGCCTAAGAAAATGATTTTAAAAAAATGGACATAGTTATAAGGCAGAATTTTTTTTGTTTTTATTCCAATTCAATCCAACCAAGTCTAATTCAGAGTCTCAACAAGTTGACATCCCTGATCCAAGCTGATGAGACAAGACTCTCACCTCCTGTCTTGGGGTTGATCTACATGATCCAAGCTGATTGGAGTAGGCATAGCTCCTCCTCCAATGTTGATCTCATTTGCATCTTATCCAAAAGTCAGCGTTGTTTGCAAAGCGGAATAGGGTACTTGATTAGATAAGGCATTAGATAAATTATCTTGTGAGTATTCAGAACAGAGATTGAATATATCAAGTATCACCTGCAATTGAATATTGGCTGCAAATGAAGGTATAATTCTTTGACTATTCCAGGATATCTTCAAGATCGGCTCCATATTTGGTAATGGGAATACTCTTGACAATTGTTGTGTGGGAACTGTTGTAGAAATCATTAGTGAATTCTTTTAAATATTCATAATGCACCAGACTGCTAACACCTCCAATACCAACACCTGGTGAAAAGAGACTGCTTTGGAGTTTATTTTATTCATTTGTGTCACAAGGAGGCTTACATTAACACTGTAATGAAGGTACTGTGAAAATCCTCCAGTCGCCACACTCCAGCACCTGTTCAGATACACTGAGGGAGAACTTAGCACGGCCAATGCGTGTAACCAGCACATCTTTTGGACTGTGGGAGGAAATTGGAACATCTGGAGGAAACCCACGCAGGCATGGGGAGAATGTGCAGATTCTGAATTGACAGTATCACAAGTAGGCTTACATTAATACCACAATGAAGTTAACCCAAGCTAGGAGTTGAACTCGGGTTCTGGACAATGATCCAAGTTGGGGTCAGCAGTGCTGCCCAGTTGAGTGGATGAGTTGGGTGAAAACAGGGAGTTTCAAGGCTAGGTTTGTAAGGGATAAGTAGAAATTAAACTTAACTTGAGGGCTAATTTCAGTTTTTTAATCTAGAGACAAAAGGCTGCTCTGTTTGATTGGGTGCAGTTTAGTCACATTTCTGAAACAGGAGTCAGCTGAGTCACTCTCAGCTGAAGGTGGTTAACTGAACAACTGGTTTACTCCAGTTTCAAAAGCATTGTATTTGGACATATGAAAGAGAGGTACCGTTAGTGTTATCCCGTGAAAGACAGTGCTGCAGAGTAAGGTGAACTGAAAGATTGGGTGTAGAGCTCAGTTCAGGTAGGAGTGGAGCACAGCCAAGGGTTCACGAACAAAGAGGGAGAGCAAGATTTGGAGAGTAGTGGATTGTAGCACTTCCATTTTCGTTGGTGGTGGCAGGATAATTTGGCAGTAGTTCAGAGACAGACAGCAACATTTTGAGCTGATGTGTCAGTTCAGAAAGAAAGTTTTACCAACAGGAGCAGCTAATTGATTACCATATCGTGGTAGGTATTTCCAAACCATATTAAATTATAACTCATTGTTTGAGCAAAGGGAGGGACTTATTTATTTTACTTAAAGTCTTCTAAAACTTTAAAAGGTTAGTCATGGTAGAAAACTTAAGAGCTGTGGTTTGCCCCTCCTTCTGTTTATGGGAAGCTGGACATATTTCTATGCCCACGTGTGCTCAGGAAGTGTATCCAGCTGCAGCTTCTGGAAGCTCAGGTTTCAGAGTTGGAATGATGACTGGGCACCATTGCAGATGGCACAATTATAATGTTAGTTACACCACAGCTGAAGGGACTTCAAGGAGGAAGGAAATGGGTAACCTTCAGGCAGTCCAAGAGAAACAGGCAGGTAGTTCCAGAGTCCCTTGGGGTCCCACTTGTAAAGTTGGTATTCCATCTGAGGCGAATGTGTGTGTTGATTCCTCCAGGGAATGCAGACAGAGCCAAGCTTCTGGCATCATAAGTACAGGAGGACAGGAAGAACGATAATGATAAGAGGATTTTATGGTAAGTGGATCAGCTAGGTGCTATTGTGGCCATCAACATGACTCCAGGATAATATTGCCTCCCTGGTGCTGGGGTTCAGATGTTACTGAACACTGCAGGGCATCCTGAAGGGGGCAGAGGTGATGGAACATGTTGATACTAATGATACATAATAGGGCTGTAATCTTTAGATTATCCTAGTGCCACATGCTAGCGAGCACAGAAATAGGAGAAATAATGCAGATGAATGTGTGACTTAAGAGTTGAAGGAGGAGGGAAGATTTTAGATTTCTGGATCACTGGGACCATTTCTGGGAAAAGTGAAACTTGTACAAGCAGGATGGCCTATATCGGAACCAAAGAAAGACCAACATCCTTTCAGGTGGTTTGCTAATGCTGTTGGGAGGAGTTCAAACAAATCTGGCCAAGGGAGGGGACACAGACTGTTAGCAGGATACGCAAAAAGTATAATACAGTAAACTAACCAAGTCAGGGAGAACAGCTGTATAGTGTTTCAAGGGAGTAAGGTAAAGCTGGATGGCCTTTACTTTAATGCCAGGAGTATCACAGATAAAACAGGTGAGTTAGGGGCAAGGACTGATATGTGGAATTGTGATATAGTAGCCATTGCAGAAACATGGTTGAGGAAGAGATGGGATTGGCAACTCAACATTCCAGGATATAGAATCTTCAGAGGCAGAAGGTAAAAGAGGAGGTGGCATTGCGTTATTAATTCAGGAGTCAGTTGCTGCAGTATGTCGTCTTTAGAGGAAGCATCACATGAAGATTTGTGGGCAGAGCGCAAGAATTAAAATTGGGCAGCCACATTATGTGGTGTTTATTTTCGACCCCCAGGTAATCAGTAGGAAAGTGAGAAGCAAATATGTGCACAATTAACGCAGTGTGTGGTGCATGCGTGTGACAGCAAGTTTCTGGAGCAAATCAACTTGAGGAATAACAAGGTTTTGGAGGTGTTAGCAGATTTTAAAGTGGATAGATCTCCAGGTCCTGATGAAACATGTCCCAGGCTGCTGTAAGAGGCAAGGGAGGAGATTACAGGGAATCTGACTTTAATTTTTTTTAATTCCCCTTTAGCCAGGCAGGAGGGAATGATGTGGAAATGCCGGCGTTGGACTGGGGTAAACACGGTAACCAGGTTAAAGTTCAACAGGTTTATTCGGTAGCAAAAGCCACTAGCTTCCGGAGCACTGCTCCTTCGTCAGGGGAGGGGCCAGAGGACTGGAGAACAACTAATGCGGTTCCACCATTTAAGTATTGTAGAGATAAACCAAAGAACTACGAACCAGTGAGTTTCACAACAGTGGTATGGAAACTATTGGAGAAAATTCTGAAGAGGATCTATCTACACTTGAGAGGCAAGGTTTGATCAGGGACAGTCAGCATAGCTTCGCCAAAAGGAGATCATGCCTAACAAATCTGACTTCTTTGAGGAGGTGACAAGGTGGTAGATGAGGGTGGTGCAGCAAAGCATTTGACAAGGTCCCACGTGGGAGATTTATAAAGAAAATAAATGCACATGGGATACAGGGTAATTTGATAAAGTGGATTCAAAATTGACTTAGTTGTAGGAGGCCAGAGGATGATGAAGGAAAGCTGCTTTAGTGACTTGATTAGCCGTAAAGACTCACATTCCAACTATTATTTTGTAAATTGGGTTTGTGCCTTTATATGCCCTGTTTGTGACTCCCATGCACCTGATGAAGGGGCAGCGCTCCAAAAGCTTGTTTGTGCTACCAAATAAATCTGTTGGACTTTAGCCTGGTGTTGAGAGACTTCTTACTGTGCTTAGTGACTGGAAGCCAGTGCCACACCACAGCAACGTGCTGGATCTCCTATTATTTATCTTTTATGTAAACATGACTATGGTGGATAGGATTAGTAAATTTGCAGATAAAAGAAAGATTGGGTGGGGTAGTTGACTGTGAGCTTTAGTGCCTTAGGCTACAGAAAGATACAGATGGAAAGGTCAAATGGGCAGTTAAATGGCAGATGGAATTAAACCATGGGGATTGTTTGTTCCATTTCTGACCTTTGCTCCATTCCAAGATGGTTTCCCACTGAGTTGCAGAACTGTTATGGTGTAGGTGGTGGCCATTTGGTCCATCTTGTCTGCACTAGCTCACCTAACAAGCATCCTGAACTGCCATTCCCCAGCCTTTTCCCCTTACCCATGCACAGGATTGCCAGAATATACACACTGGCAGTGCACAATTGTTCAATTACCTGCATACACTCAGAGGTCTTCCTTATTGGATGAACAATTTAGCCAGCGATGCTGTAGCTGTAGTGATTTCTCCATGATGCATCACCATCAATTATCAGTTCAGTATCTGCAAGAGCAAGTCACCTGTAAGAACATCAATCCTGTTTTCCATGACGCATTCTCCACTTAAATAAATCTCTAAGGGTAGTGGAATTATAAATGACAGTCTAATAACCAGACAATTTTAATAAATGGACTGCAAACAGTGATGAATGTTGACGATTAAGATGGATTTCAGTGCTCAAAGGGACGGTTTCTTCACATTAACCACAACCCAGATTTAATCAAATATGCCTAGCCTCTCAGTAAAACATCATCCACTCCCTTGAGTTACATTTTTCTTTATTCTGGGAATGGCAGGAATCATACATACATTCTTAAGCTTTACGTTTTACTGAAGTAGATACGTTGGAGTCTAGATAGTCACATAAGTAGACTACTTTGAATTTGACAAAGTTAAATTATGGGATGGAGTGTTTCATGCGACCACCCAAAACAAGCTCCAAGATGGCACCAGAATGGGGCAACTTGAGTTGTGCCCAGCATACTCTTTAAATTCTATCCATTACTCACTACATTCTGCACTCTCTCCTTTCCTTCTCTATTTGTGGTACGTTGTGTCTGTACAGCATGCAAGAAACAATACTTTTCACTGCATACGTGTGGTAATTATAAATCTGATCAAAGCTATTTCAGTGTACCTTAAACCCCCATAACTTGAAGAATCTTTACATCTGTCAAAGAATCTCACCCTGTTGCTGAGCTGGGTTGCAAAGTCACCATACCACCCAGTTGCTTGTAGTGAGAATTTGACACTCTGCCTGCCATGGAAAATCAGTTTCAAAGTTTTTCACAAATCTGAACTTGGCCACACAAGATAAAAACACACAGAAGCAAAGTGTAGTGGCAGTGGCGCTCAACGAGTGAAATTGTTCTGCTAGGAAGCAGAAACCTGCATATGGAGTCGAGTCCTAAAACGCTGAGATGTGCCATACAATATGTCCAGCCACACTATCGCACTCTAACCGAGACGAGTAATACAGGAGATTGAGCATGAAGATCCACAAACATGTTCAGACACCCAGGCATTCCAACGTGAAGTACACAACCTGAAACACTTGCTTCATTAATGACTGCAAAAAAGCCCAGGAATGAATAGGTAACTTAAAGTCTTTTTTATAAAGCAGAATTAATGAGAATTTCAATTTTCCTCTCCCACGAGCCCAATTTACAAATTTCAAAACTGAGAATTGGACTTTAGAAATGCAGCACATGTTTTCTGACAACTTACCTGGTGTGAAACTTTCTGCACTGTTCAGGGGTTAGTGTGTGGACAAATACACAAAAAAAAACACACTGGTCAAACCTTTCACAATTTATCAAGTTTCAAAATGTCTTGCTATGTTAAACAAATAGTGTTGTACGTACAGAAGAACTACATTTTGTCTAAAACAGGCAAAGTTTCATTGATAATTAAGTAATGGACTACTACAATACATTCAAATACAGTGCCGCAGGAAATATCTATCAAACTGATGCCCATGTTAAGGTAATTAAGCAAGGAGAAATTAAAGAGAGTGTTGATTCTGATAAGAATGCACAGAGGAAATATTGTTCAACAAATTAAGATTCTGAAAGATCAATTCTAAAGTTGCCAATCTTTTGAACCAAAATACAGGGCTCAAAGTTTGATGGATGATTTGGTTTAATCACTTTTTGTGCTGAATTTGTAGAATGGAATGATCAGGAGAGGAAAGTTTAATTCATAAGTAGACAGTTGTTTCACACCATGGACTTTTGAGTTATTAGATTTCGGAGTTGGTCAGATAGGCAGCAGAATCTTATTTATGAGTGTCACAAGTAGGCTTTCATTAACACTGCAATAAAGTTACAATGAAAATCCCCAGTCACTACACTCCAGCACCTGTTCAGGTACACAGAGAATTCAGCATGGCCAACGTACCTAACTGTGGGAGGAAACTATGCAAACTCCACACAGACAGTGGCCCAATATGGAAACTGAACTTGGGTCCCCGGCGCTATGAGGCAGCAGTGCTGCCCACAGAACTTCGACACAGGAGTAAGCTATTGAGCCCTTCTGCTTTCCAATGCTCCTCTACATCCAAATTGGAACTAAGCAGAAGACCTTAGCTCTTGCAGAACAAGTCTTCAAAAACCTACATCCAGCCCAAAGCAAATACTTTTCAACAAATGTACTGAAAAATATTTCAATAAGTACGGAGTGCTTGAAACATGTTTGTTTTGAAAGGTGCCATATAAATCATTTTGTTTCCCCCCTCGTGGCATTAGATAAAATATTGTAACACACACATTTCAATAACTCCTAATCCTTTATTCATCTGACTTTGTAGAATGATCAAAATAAAAGTGTTTGCTGACTACAATTTAGAAAAAAATGATCTTATTGCATTGTACCACACTGATATTTCACTTTACACACAATGAAAATACTAGCAACAACATTTTGTAAGAACATCTCAAATGATATCAAGGCCAAGATTAGTGTCTTCACAGTCTTACAGGATGGATCTTGATAAAAATTGAGGTCTGCATCTTACATCAATTTCATTTCTCGCCTGCTACCGTGTGCAGCAATTATTTTTACATTAACACAAAAGCACATTCTATAGTTTTTATTTTAAAATTTCCTCTCATCAGGCCTCTCGTTTTTTGATTATCAGTGGCCCTACATTGTCTCCGGTTTCTTCATTGTGTTTGGTGTGAGAACCATCACACATTGGGAACTGAAATTAAAAAGAAGAGAAAATGTTAGTTCTCTGCTTCATGCAGAAGCTTCTGGTTCTTGGGTTAAACGCACAAACCAATCAAATTCTCCTTTGGCTAAATATTGGAGTGAGTCAGTGAAGTGAGGGCAGTCAGTGCTCAAAAGGCATTTGATAAAGTGCCACAAAATAAACTTGTTAGCAAATTGAAGCCTGTGGGATTTAAAGGGACAGTGGCAACATGAATAAGGAACTAACTAGTGAACAGAAGGCCAAGGGAACATACGAACAGTTTGTGAGAAGATGGTGATACAGTGGGAATGTCACTAAATGAGTAATGATGTGGAGATGCCGGCGTTGGACTAGGGTAAACACAGCAAGAAGTCTCACAACACCAGGTTAAAGTCCAACCAATTTATTTGATAGTATACTCAAGTTTTTGGGGTTTGCCCCTTTGTCAGGTGAAGGAGCAAACCCCGAAAGCTTGTGAGTTTACTATCAAATAAATTGGTTGGACTCTAACCTGGTGTTCGAGACCTCTTACTAAATGAGTAATTGAGAGGCCGAGGCTAATGCCCTGGGGACCTGGGTTCCAATGTCAAATTAAAGTTCGATGAATGGTAAAGCACTGTACGACTTTGTGCTGAATGTGTGGAATGGACTGATCAGGAGAATATGATAATGTGGAAAAGTTTAATTCAGAAATAGACACTTGTTTCAAGCACTGGGCACTTTTGAGTTATTAGACTTTAGATTTGGTTAGATAGGTACAGAGTCTTCTCCATTCCTCTATACAAGACTCATAGCATTAGATAACATATTATAATACACAGATTTCAATTCAATTTAAATTGAATTAATAAAACCTGGAATTGAAAGCTAGTTTCAATAATGATGACTAAGAACAATCCATTATCATAAAACCCCATCTGGTTCACTAATGCCGTTTAGGGAAGGAAATCCATTATCCTTACCTGGCCTGTACATGACTCCAGACCCACAACAAAGTGATTGATTCTTAACTGCCCTCTGAAATGGCCTAGCAAACCATTCCGTTCAAGGACAATTAGAGATGGACAAAGGTTGGCATTGCCAGTGATACCCACATCCCAAGGGGGACTAAAAAGATTAATTGCTTTCATACTGGAGTGAATTTACACTGAACTCCTTCAGGGGTCAGTACCAGGACCACTGATGCATTTGACATTTTAGATTAGCATTTGGGTACAGATAATACAATCTCAACGTTTGTGAATGGCAGAAAACTTGGCAATGTAGTAAACAGTGTAGTAAAGATAGCAGCAGACCTGAAGAGGACAGTCAGACTGGTGAAATTTAATGTGTGTGAACTGATGTATTTTGCAGGAGGAATGAAGTGAAGCAGTACAAGTTAAATGGTGTGATTTTAAAAAGACTCCAAAAATACAGAGATCAGCGCAGGACAATAAATTGCATTTTAAAAGCCCCTTTAATTTCCAAGGGCACAGAACCAAATTCAATAGTTAATACCACTGTAGCAAAAGTTTAGGTAGATTGGCCAACCTGCCCTTTAGTGTCAGGGGGACTAGCTAGGGTAAATATATGTGGGCTGTGGGGATAGGGTTTGGGTGGGATTGTGGCCAGTACAGACTCAATGGACCAAATGGCCTCATTTTGCACTATAAGGATTCTGTGATACCAATGGCAGAGATGTTGAGAAGAGGATTAAAAACTTGGGTCAAACAGGTAGATTTTGAGAGGGAAGTTTAAAGGAGGATGTTCGGTGGTGAATGGAGGTTCATTCTAAAGCTGGGTGAAGCACAGGCACCTGTGATGGGGCAAAGCCACGGGGATGCATACAAGGCCAGATTTGGGATAATGCTGAGTTTTCAGACTGTCGACGAGTGAAAAAGATTGAAAATAAGGAGGTCAGAGACCATTAAAGGAGCTAATCAAGGAAACTCAACATTTCAAATGCTGGGGACTCAGAGCCAATTTATATCAGCTTAGAGAATTTGAAGTGGGATAGGTATTGGCAGCTTAGGTTATGTGCTTGCAGGCTGGCTAGAGCAATGGAACTGTTATGTTTGGATGTGACAACATTATGCATGAGTGTTTTAGATGGAGGTGAGTCAGAGGCCAGTGATACCAGAGGCGAAATCAGAACATCTCTGCGAGGGGTATGGAACCGAAAGCCCAGCCTGGGAGTCAAATAGTACCTCAGTGCAATTTGGGCTAGTATCTACTGAGTTAAACATGGGGGTGGCAGGAAAGCAAATCTTCCCAATATTTACACAACGGAGACTGTGGCTCATCACAATGTCAAGTAAGCAGGTGACAGCACAGAAGCAATGGAGGAGTAAAGAAAGAGAATTGGATTCTATTGACGTACAAGTGGAACCAGACGCCACAGCATTCGATGATGTCCCCAGAAGACAGCATGTAAATCAAGAAGACGATTGGTCTGATCCCTGGAGTACCTACATAATAATGCCGGAGAACTCATCACTAGGCTGTGCTGCAAGTGATTGGATAGCTTAAAAAAAGTCGCAAACCAAAGGCCAACTCATGGAGTTGGACAAGAGGGGCGAGCTGGATGGTGTGATTGACCATGTCAAAGACTATAAAGAGATGGAGAAGAGCAGTGCACACAAGCTGCAATAAATGACTTTGAATGGGGCTCTTCTATTGGATTTTTTTGACTGACAGAGCTCGCTTCACCATGTATTTCATTCCTCCAGGTTCAAATTTTGAAGCATTTGTATTGAGTGCATTGTGTGCCCTGTACAATAGTGTCAGAGGGAAAGGGCTGCTATATTATACGTAATGAGTTTAGATAGGCAGAATAAAGGTGATTTTAAGTCTGCCCTCAACAATGTACTTCTATGGGCAAAATTTGTTCGATGACGAAATAAGCAGGCTAAGTGAAGAAAAAATATTTTAATGTTCAACTTCAATCAGCTGAATATGAATTATGAGTTTTGAAGAAGCCCACAGTGTAAGTTGACCACTGAAATGCAATAGCAGCTTCAGGATCCAATGCTTCCAGAGAAATGGAAATCTTGTCCTGTTAATATAAGTGACTTGGACAATCTCCAGAAAATGGAAGGAAAAGCACCCAAGAGAGAACAATCATTAAATGATTTGATTCCAAATGATCAGGGATTTAGGAACACCAAAAACTAGGAAGCAGCTCACTTGAGAGAAATTAAAAAACATAATCCAGTAGTTTTGATGGTGATCATTCTGCAATACTTCAGTAGCAGACTTTTGTAAAACCTTTTACAGCGTTATGTTATGCATGTAAAATAAACAACTGGACAAGCATGACTTGAATCAGGGGTCACAGTCTGAAGATATAGCATAGACCATGGAGATGAGGAGACATTTCTTCACCCAAAGAGTGGTGAACCTGAGGAATTCATTACCACAGAAGGTAGTTGATGCCAGAACATTGAATCTATTCAAAAAGATGGCTCGATATAGCTCCTGGGATGAATAGGATCAAGGTTATGAGGAGAAACAGGAATAGGCTGTAGAGTTGGATGGTCAGCCAGGAATGGTGGAGCAGGCTTGGAGGGCCAAATGGCCTTCTCCTATTTCTATAACTAAACTGATTAATAAGAAAATTATGCAGCAAAATCAAACTACTAATTAAATGGAATCAATAAATGCTGAAACAAGTATAGCTTCAAGTAAAATAATAGCAACTTTCAAAAAAATGGTATAATTTTCCAATGGGAGTGGTGTCAGAGAAAAGTGAGAATCTTAAAATATAAAGTGTCAGAGCGAGAGGCAGCAGATAAAGCAAGTAATTTTCAGCATGCTAAGAAAGGATACAAATAATGTACCCTGCCCAACAGATATATACCAGCAGCAGAATTAACTCAAAAAAGGAACAAAATCAAAATTCTCCAAAAAGAGACACTTTTGCATCAGAAAGTAGTTGGAACTTGACACTGAATTGTGGGAAAGTTACTAAATACCAGAATGATCCTGTACCAAATCAGAAGTAAGTTTTAAAAGTCCAATAGCTCTATTTTTTCCTCTACCTTCAACGCTACTCTCTCAGTAGTTTACTTGATCAGAATGAGGTGTTGGGCCCAAGTCATGATCCTATTACAGAACCAAAGAGCTTCAGCATTGTTCATCACTACTCAGCAAAATTGTAGATTATAATCAGTTTGCTGTGACCTCTTGGATCTCTTTCAATTTTTTGGCACCGTTCATGGTGCTGGTGTGCCATCTGTTTTGTTCCTTGCAACGCAGAATGCATTCCTGATGTCTATAAAACAGTGTCTAATTTCTATCAACAGTTTGAACTCAGTTCAATGAAGTGATCAAATTTGCAAACAAAAGTTAACTAGTTTGGATAGTTTAGTCTGAGGAGTCAGCTCAGGAAAGGCAAAATATCTTAATAGTCAGAACAACGTCTGTAAGTAATTTGTTCCTTCCAGCAAAATGTACCTGTTTGAGTGACAAAGAGTAATATTAGATTCTAGTATATTCTGTTGATGATGTGAAATGTCCAATAGTTTAAGCCTTAAACATTTGATCCACTGCACTTGAAGACCCCTGAGCAAATTTCTAATGAGACTGTCTTTAATATACTAGTATTTTAGTTCCAGATATGCTCTGTTTTAAAAAACCTAGTCCTATCATCTAACTGCATAAACTTGCATGTTAATTAAATGTGACTTATCACTAATTTGTCACCTTACTCAACTATTTGCCAATATATTCATTAGCATTGTAAAGTGTTAATTTATTCAGATCCAGCGCTAAAATACTGGTTGACTCTTGTATACAGCAGTTTTCCCCTCTCAATTGACCAAAGACAGATGTATTTTAAAAGTAAAATAATTTAACACCATCTTTCCAGGTGCTCCAGTTTCCTCCCACACTCTAAAGGCATGCAGGTTAGAAGCATTGGTCATGCAGGGTACATTACTTGCCTCTTAGCATCCTGGGATGTGTAGGTTAGAGGGATTAGCAAGGTAAATATACGGAGTTACAGGGATAGGGCCTAGGTGGAATTGTTGTCAATGCAGGTTTGATGGGCCAAATGGCCTCCTTCTGCACTGCAGGGTTTCTATAATTCTCCCCAACTTATTTATGTGGCTTTCAAGTATAGACTAATATCAGGTTTCCTTCTAAGTTTTAAAAAGGGTAAATATTTACACACACCCCGCTCCCCTCTCCATGGGTAATTACTAAAGAGGTAGTCTAATTGTGTCTTTAGCTATACTAACCCTAGGGTTCTGTCTCATGTAAGAAGCTGCTAGCTCTCAGTTATTTCATGTCGGGATTATTGTCTAACTGTTTCTGCATGTTCAGATACTCAGTTCACATCCACCCATCATTAGAGGGGGCAAAGCCTAATGATATTATTGTTAAAATTATTAATCCAGAAACTCAGCTAATGATCTGAGGAAGCTGGTTCAAATCCTGCATAGCAGATGATGGAATGTGAATTTAATAAAAATATCTTTAATTAAGAATCTATTGATGACTATGAAGCCATTGTTGATTCTTGGAAAAACCCATTTGGTTCACTAATGTTGTTTAGGAAAGAAAATCTGCCACCCTTACCTGGCCTGGTCTACACGTGACTCTAGAGCCATGGTTGACTTTCAACAGTAACATGGGCAATAAATGCTGGCCAGCCAATGATGCCCATATCCTATGAATGAATAAACCCATCCCAACCAACTCCCAATATACATTAGTCATGATGAATTGCCTTTATTGGTGTTATTCTTGTGGGGACATGTAATTCATATACACTAACCATTATGTCACACATTTGTACAAATGATTTCCCTTGGTTAAAGTCAAACATAAAATGACTTTCAAACCCTGGAATAATGATTCATGTTATAGCCACAGAGCCACTGCATTGAGATGTATAAATCCTCATTGCAAGAATATCATGTAGCTCTTCTGACACGCTGGTTCCAAATGAACAAGAAAGGAAAAGAAAAGTGTAGCGCACGGGAATGGAGGCATTTGCATTTTATTTTAAAGATTTAACTCATTGGCTGTTTAACTAATATGAAATTGCAGTCTTGTGAAGGTTTAGGTGAAAGGCGTAGTGTTCCTCCAAAATTTAATGACAGATTTGATTTAGTTTGTGGAGAGCAGGTTTGCTCTCCCTTTCTTGCCAGTGCAGATTTTGCCAGATTTTTTTTTAAAAAAAAATCACATTTATCCCAACAATTCAGATCAATTTCTGGTTCTATCAGAATTTTTTACTTTTATTTCTGAATGCACATATTTTAGTGATTTGTAGTTTTTCCCTCTTTATCCCTGACTGAGGACTTGTTTAATTTATTTATTAATTTAAGATGGGCCTTTCAAAAAGTATATTTAGGAAACATGTCACATCATATCCATCCTGCCCATTCATATTTTTTCATATTTATCCAATTCACTCTGGCTCCATTTCTTGCAGTCCATTCTTCAGCATTAGCAGAAAGTGAACTCATCTAAACTCTCTTCTGAGTTTGAGACCGTGACTCATGTTATAGCCATGCACGTTTCTAAGTGCCCATGACACATAACGAGATTATCAAATTGATATTCTTACCTGTTTAGATCGCCAGCATCTACAATACACAGCTTTATCTCCCAGGTCTTCAACATCGAATGCATGCACTACTTTAGGGGTATCCTTCTGGATGTCTAGGTTAACTAACGATTTACGGCACTTGTCCCTGGAGTATAAAGTTCTGTAGGCGAGATAACTGACGGCAGCTGCCCCAATTGTCAGTGAAATCGCTGCAGCCCATTCTGTTTCAGCAAAGAATAGAAAAAAGTTTGGATGAATTAAAATACTTGAAATATGCTCAAATTGCACACCATAGGGATCTTGGCCAATTATCTGGGAATACAATGGTAGCAGTAAGTGAAAAAAAAGTACACAATCAGTGACAACGGACTGAGTAACCAAGAAATAGAAACAAAATGCTGGAAAAATTTAGCAGGTCTGGCAGCGTCTGTGGAGAGAGAGAGAGAGAAAGAGTTAACATTTCAAGTCCAACATGATTCTTCTTCAGAACTGATCTTTTCTGCCCCTGTTCGGTTTCAAAGAGTCATACTGGACTCAAAATGTTAACTCTGTTGGCTCCTTGAGTCTGTTCTAGCTTTCTTTTAGACCATCTCCACTTAATTTATCTGCTTTTAAATCCAAATCCTTGGAATACCTTTATCCAAATAGCTGAGCTTCAAACCTGAAAACTTCAACTGACCCAGCATCCATATTCTTTTCAGAAGAGAAAGTTTCAGAATTCCATGATGTTGAAAATGTGCTTCCTGATTTCACTAGCTCTAATTTTAACTCTGCAAATCCTTGGTCTAAGTTTTTTCTGACCAGGAAATTGATTCTCTCTTTATCAACTCTATCAATTAAGGAGGTCTTGTGGTGCAATGGGTAGCATCTCTGCTCTGAAGCTAGAAGTTCTGAGTTTGAGTCCCACTCCAGCACTTGATAAGCCAAGGAAGGCGTATTCATAACGTGGCTAAACAGATTGATACTAAATGTGCAAATCCACCCAAAACACCACAATGGCGGGTGGCAAAGAGGGAATATTCATGGTCATTCTCTATAGCTCTAGATTACAAATAATGCAAGTTCCCCAAGTGAACTGTGACATACACCACCCTCTTCAATCTTTTCATCATTTTATATAAGGATCACTGATCAACCTTCTACACTCATTAAAAACTCAAGACTTCTGTAAGTTCTCAGTGCTTAAGCCTTGATCCTGCTGATAAATCTGTGCAGTAGCTTCCCTAAAGATATTCTTCACAGGTTGTTCCCAAGATTGAATGCAGTATTTCAGATGGATGTCTTTATTTTTCTTTCATGGATGTCACTAGCGAGGTCAGCATTTATTGCCCATCCCTAATTACCTTCGGTGATGGTGAACTGCCCCCTTGCACCTCTCCATTCACAGCCACTATGCTGTTCGATAAAGATCCTGCACAATTGAAGTACAACATCCTCTCCTTTACATCCTAGCCTCTTGAGATAAAGACCGAGATTCCTACAGTCTTTTTAATTACTTATAAGTACTGGTCAGGACAGCTAACCCCTCCTCTTCAAAAGGTGCCAATCTTTTTCTCAATGTTCACCCAAGACAGACCCGCAACTTTAATACCCTATTCAAAAGACAGCATTACCAATAACATACTACTTTTACACATACTGAAATTCCAGCTTATGTTTATGGGTTTGAACCTTTTGAATTAGAGACAAGAATGCTGCTTGCAAACCAGACAAAAGCTCAAGGGTGTTAATTCAGTTAATGATTAAACAAGTATATTTGCTAACTGCAAATTCCAGGATATTTATTATTGACAAAAAATTGATAATTCATAGTAATCTAATCAACGTCACTTTTTGAAAATACATAATTCATTCACCAGAGTTGATTTGAACTACAGGCATCTTACACCAAATGCTGATTGCAGTTCTTTTTCCATAGGTCAATTTACAATGCTATATTGCAAACATTAACTTTAAACTAAAGCAACAAACTCAGAAAAATAACCTTGTTACTTTTTTTTTTAAAATGGTGCCAAGAATTGCCAAGGTCATTGATTCTAGTACATACCAGTCATTCTGAAAGCTCTTGAGCTTTGGAAGCAAAGGCAAACACAATGACAACCAGGTGCAGAACCTGAGCAAAGCCCATGAAGACATACTCAGCAGTTTGCTACTATCTCAGTGAAAGAACCTTTGACACAGAATGCTATTCTTGTTGAATTTCTCTTACCAATGCCGTGGCCATACAATTATATTTGCAAATACAGTAGGGTTCTGCAGGCAATGCAAGTGGATTGAATCCAATACTTGCATTAATGTGGCACAATCAAACTTTTGCATCACTAGGTGGGAATTTACCTAAGTACTGTTAATTTAAAGTTTATTTATTGGTATCACAAGTAGACTTATATTAACACTGCAATGAAATTATTGCAAAAATTTCATAGTCACCACTCTCCAGCATCTGTTGGGCTACACTGAGGAAGAATTTAGTGTGACCAATGTACCTGACCAGCACATCTTTTGGACTGTGGGAGGAAATTCACACAGACATGGGGAGAATGTGCAAACTCTGCAGAGTCACCCAAGGCCTGTTTATGAGGCAGCAGTGCTAACCACTGTGCCACTGACAATAGTCAGTGCCTTAAACAAGAAAGCACTTCCACGAGAAACAACACATTACATACAACTCATTAGCACAGATCTCAATATTTACCAAGTTTATTATTCCAGACTATAAACCTCAGGATGCAAAATGAGTTTCTGCAATCTGTACAAGGTTAATACATGGCTGAACTCAGTATCAGCCATACAAGTCTAGGGTGTGTATTGTCAATATAATGAGATTTAAATCAATTTAATAAAAAAAGGGCAGGAAGACTTGCCGAACGATTGCATCACATCACAACCAAACCCTTTACTCTTACAGCACATTAATAATGATTGTCAGGATGCACTGTGCCAGTTAATGCATGCTCACACCTTCACCGTCAGCATTCAATAATAGTCAATTTTCAACAGCTTCCCTTGGCTAAAAGAAAATCTGTGGAAATGCAGAGAGGAGAGAGATTGGGATAGATACAACCTTTGCCCTGAAGGCAATGTCAGACGCCTTGAGGCAATGTCAGAAACAGATTGAGCATGAAGAAATTACTCAGCCTGTCTGCACTGGGACATCCCCTTTGCTCTGGGGACAGGCAGTGTGGATGCTGATTGCTAGCCAGGGCGAGCTGGCGGCTTTGGGAAGGTGGCTCTGACCTTCCCTTCTATGGCAGCGGCTAGAGGAGGGCCGGCGGATTGCACACTGCGCCATACACACACTGGCAGCAGCCCCCCCAAGCAGGAGCTGTACCTGGAGAGGGAATACTGAGAGCAGGCCTTTCAGCTATAAACATTAGGGTACAGTGCGTCCCTCATTACCTTTAACAGTAGAACTACTCCCCATGATTGCGGATTGCCCGCTTCACTCCTCTCCCCAGCCTCAGTCACAATGTCCTGGGCCCAGCCGGCGAGCGGGCACTGCGCATGTTTCGGGTCGGCTCATGACGTCACGGGGATCCAGCCAGACCGGCCGCCACTGCGCAAGCCCTTGCCCGGCCCATGACGTCCAGCGGACCCAGCCCGTCGCCCCTGCGCAGACTCCTGCCCGGCTCGTGACGTCCAGCGGACACAACCCATCGCCCGTGCGCACACTCCTGCCCGGCCAGAAACAACATGCGGACCCAACCGGCTGTCACTGCGCAGGCTCCTGCCCGGTCCATTGCCAACAGGTGTTGACCACTGTCTCTCCCCATCCAGTTGTGGTCCTGAATCAGAGGGAGTTTTGCTCCTGAAGCAGGTGGATCAATGAGTGCCAATGCCATTGAGAAGACACAAATCTCAACTCCCACAATTATATTATCAAAAACTAAAACTCAAACCCTAGTGAAACTATACTTGAAAATCAGAAAATACTTCAAATATCCAGCAAGGCTAGCAGAGAAAGCACATAATCAGAAATGATTTTGATTTATTATTGTCACATGCATTGGGATACATGAAAAGTATTGTTTCTTAAACAGACAAAACATACCATACATAGAATACATTGGGCAGAAATAAAGGAGGTTAATGTAATGTGGTAATGTAGCCTCACAGTCACAGCTAGGGTGTAGAAAAAGGTCAACGTGACATAAAATAGATTCATTGAAAAGTGTAACGGCAGCAGGGAAGAATCTGTTCTTGAGTTCTCAGACTTTCATGGTGCTAGAATGTTATCCCACTTATATTAATGTCAGAACCTAGAGAGTTAGCATGTTATTGCTTATTGAATGAATACAAAAGAGAGGGTACAGGGCACTACTGTGACCACAATTGTAGTACTGTGTGTTAAGTTCTGTTCACTGTGTCTCATCAACGTCAGGAGTAGCATCAACAAGGCTAAATGGTGAAGCACATAAAATTTAATGTCTAACTATACAGATTAAAATCTAGTGGATAGGTGCAAGAAGGAATTTTAAAAAAAGTAATAGAATATTGAACTTTATTTCAAAGGGTCTGGAAAGTATGCTTCAGTTAAAGTTTATTATTTTTGTCACAAGTAGACTTACATTAACACATGCAATGAAGGTACTATGCAAATCCCCTGTTGTAAAGAATCTTGTAAGAAGTCTCACAACACCAAGTTAAAGTCCAACAGGTTTATTTGATAGCAAAATCCATTAGCTTTCAGAGAGCTGCCTCTTCATCAGGTGAGTGGGAGTTCTATTCACAAACAATATAAACAATTTCTGGTTAGTTCAATCAATATTTATTGAAGACACACAATCAATAATCGCCCACCCTACCAACAATAAGTTACCTTTACAGAAAATAATAGAATTCAAATCCAATACAAGACCTTGACTTAAATTATTGTGACTGGCCAGTACCCAAGCAGATATTGGCCTTTATCTGTGCGTTTGTCTTGGTCATCCTCTGTGTAGTCTGGTCCTTTGGTCTGGTCTGGTACTCTGGCTCTGATCTTCCTTCTTCTCGGGTGTGGTGGCTTTCCTCATGCTGGATATCACTGGCAATGATCACCGTTGTTGTAGCTTGTTCATGGGGTCAGAGAGAGCTTCTGTGTGGAACAGCTTTTATCCCTTCTTGGTTTTGTGTCCTTTTTGATGTGGTCAATCAACCAATCAGGACTTGATTATCCTGATCGATAAGAGTCCAAAAAGGTGCTGCCACACTGATCTGCGTGTGTCCCAATGGCCATGCCTGTAGGTGCTTGATGCACATTGGTCACATATCTCCCTCCCAAATAAGGGTTAAGGTGAACAAGTATGTTTGAAAGTATCCATTGTCTTTTTTTTGGGGGAGGCGCGCTATGTCCTGTGTATCCATTCATCTGGGTTGCAGCCTGTTTATCTCTGTATTCTTAGGGCTGCAGCCTGTTGTTTTAGTTCTTGTCCAATTGTCCCAATGTGTTTTACAAATCGCCATTTTAGGTGGCCTGTTTGGCCACATTTCTAAGTTCCTTAAAGACTTTTCTCTTTGTATGAATTTGAAGAAAATTGTTTAGGAATGTATACTAGCTGGATGGTCATTGAGTGGCCCCTGATTCCAATAATCAGTGAAGGATTGTTTTTGTTGGTTCTTCAAACAAAAATAATCCTTTCATGTAAACAGACTTAAAATCCTGTCCCGTAGACACTGGTAATTCATTTTTTGTGAAAAGCTGTATTGATGGGAAGATTGTTTTGTATGAAACATTAAAAATTATGAATTGAAAAAATTCTCTAAGTACAATATAGATCCAGTGTAAAATAGAATTATAACTCCCATACATGCAAACACCTTTGTTTAACATTAATCTAATGTTTAACCCTTGCTTACACGCTAAATTAAACTGACATAAATCCAAATCTTTCCCCTAATATCCAACTATAAAAATAGTTCACAAACTATCTTTTGTTTTCTGAACCTCAGATCTCAGTGCATTGGAATTTGTTACAGCTACCTTAAAGGGAAGAACAGGGCTTGGGTTTAAAATCTCATCTGAATGACAGCTACTCCAACAATGCAGCATTCCAATGGTGTGTCTGCCCAGATTTCAAAATCTCTGGAGTGGGACATGCACTCACAACCTTCTGGCTTGAAGATGTTGAAGTGCTGTCCTTTGGGTCACAGCTGAGGGAGAAAGGTCTAGAAGCTTATGATGTGGGGTTAAATGGAGCATGGTAGGAGAATAATAAGCACCAGCATGACCCCAAAGCCTGTCCCCTGAATACATCCTCTCTGGGCTACTGTTCAGCCTGACCGGGAAACGATGGCGGTGTAGTTCCTGCGAGCCTCATCCTTAAGGGAAAAGCCAGCGAAGAAACTACAACTCCCAGAGGGCAGCAGGAGCAATAACGCGCACGCGTAGTGACCAGGCCGCCTGAAGGACTGCAACTCCCAGCGTGCTGCGCGAGCAAGGCACAACGGTGCGCACGCGCAATTATCATCAACGACACAACATGCTGTGGAACTACATCCCCCAGTGTTCAGAGTTATTACAAAGTGGAGTTGCTCATTACAATTGAGGCACAAACTACATCTAGAATTGGAGTGGTTTATCTTATAGCAATTGAGGCAACATTACCTAGAATAGTAAGTAATGGAAAAAGAAACCAGAGGAGGAATAAAAGGGTTATTTTAAGGATAAAGAACTAGGATTATAGTAGATGTCTCTGATGGATGTTCTCCTGCTCCTACCTTCTATGTTTCTATGAAAGAATGAACATTGGAGAGAGGTATTGGAGGATTGCCAGAACAGGTCAAAGATTTCAAAGATATTGAAACTTAGCTCATCCTCAAGTAAACTTTTGTCTCTCTGGAGCAATTGAGTAAAAATTAGAAACTGCATACATGTGCATCTTAATCATATTTCAAAATGTCTGTTTCAAGAACAAGGTGCATCAAGTATGTTTAGAAACAAGTAAAACTTATTTCCCCCAGTTTATTGAAAGCACTTCTCCAAGTAGCTTTATAACTTTCATATTAATTAATTAATTAATTGACCCAGCATAATGATATAAATGAAAGGTCATTACTGAATGCTTTCTTGCACTTGAGTACAGCTATAAATTTGTCAGAAACTACTGATTAGGCTACTGAGTTTGTAATAAATGATGGACCAGGTTCAAATGGCCAAGTGCCTTCTTCCTACTGCTATTTTCTCCTATATTTCTAGCCCAGGAAAAATGCTAAAATCTCTATCATGGTCCATGTGTGAACATAACAACAGTGACTACACTTAACAGATTTAAGTGGCTGAGCTTTGGAATGTCCTGAAGTGTGCTACATAAACAAACACAAGTTCTTTGCTTTCTTTTACACATACAACTTTAGTCTGGTCCTTAATTAATCACACTAATTAAATCTGTGCAGGTTGCTTTTCAATAATTCACCAGATTTGGAAAGTAATGGGCATTGTCTTTCTTTCCTGACAGTTTTATTCTCTATTTATTCGCTCTTCTGCGATCTTAATCCTGATTATCCACTCGTTCCAGAAATTGCACACATGTATAAAATAGATAAGGACAAGTAGAACAGAGCCTTATGCATCACCCAAGAAAACTGTTTAATTGACTGGAAAGAATAGCTTCTGACAAATTTATAGCTTTATTCAAGTGCAACAAAGCACTTCAGCAATGACTTTTTGTTTATATTATTATGCTGGGTCAATTAATTAATTAATATGAAAATTACAAAGCTAATTGGAGAAGTGCCTTCAGTAAACCGGGGGAAATAATTTCTCCTTGTTTCTAAATATACTTGATGCACCTTGTTCTTGAAAACAGACATTTTGGAATGTGATTAAAATGCACATAAATTGCAGTTTCTAATTTTCACTCAATTGCTCTAGAGAGAGAATAAAATTTACTTGATGATTAGCTAAGTTTAATTTCTCCTTGAAATCTTTGACCTGTTCTGCCAATCCTCCAATATCTCTCTCTGATATTCATTCTTTAAGTGGGCTAGCACCCCAATTATCCATTGCAGACATTGGAAGCTTCAGGAAGACTCTGCCATTGGCTATATTTTTGTTTGTTTCCGAGCATAGCTGTTCTGTCTAGACAATTAGGCTCTCAGCTTCTTGTGTACCCACCCATGACATAAACAAGGGCACAAGGGAGAAAATCTACTAAGTTCCCTGAGCTGAAATTCCCTCACTACAGGTTTCAGCTTTGAACTGTAGCAAGGACTAACTCCCAACAAACCTATTGGGAGGCCTCCACAACACTGATTTCAGAGAAGCCGCCAACCCTGAAATCAATATGGAGTCCTCCAGTTTGGATTCCCAAATGCTCCAATTTTGGCAGCAGAATTATTGAAGGCAAGGGCCGCTGGACAGAACTGAAGTAAACCAAGTGGGAATACAGAACAATTGGTATTGCAGTTGTTTGGGATTCCTCTATCTGTCTGTTTATCTATCAGAGTTCCTTCTGTTAATCCAGGGTACCTGTTAAGTTCAGGTTTGGTGAAACATCCGTTTGGGTGCTGGAAGCAGTACTAAATTTAAGCAAAAAAAGATTTTATTCATTTGCCATCTGCTTTTGTTCAAATTGGTCTGTTTGAAATCTCTTCAAATTAGTTAATTCCCTAGACTTCACCTAAGTTCCTTGTATATTATTATTTGTGCTAAGTTGATGTTGCCTGTTTTAGACACTTGGCAGATACGAGCAAGCAAGCAAGAGGCTGAACTCAAAAATATGCTCAGTAGAACTGATGTTGGTTTTCCATAACCTTCCCAAGAGATGAGAAAGTGGCAACAGTTTTTTTTTCAATTGGAGCCCATGCAGTTCACAATAAACATTCATTGTGCATGAGGAGTACTGTGAATTTTCTTCAGTTGAAACAGTGCAAACAGAAAACAAGCTTATTGTGTTCATACTTTTAAACCGCAAACTGTTCTTGCAGAAATTGCCAAATGGGCAATGAAGCAAGTAGTTTACTAATAAAATTCCACATAGTGATGTTTTTTCCTATTCTGACGAGCAGTCGGACTGCTTTGCAATTCTACACATTACATTTTAGGACTAGTATCATGTTTTCTGTGTCTATTTTCTTTTCATTTTGCTGCCCATGTACCAAATATTGTTGTGGAAATAAGCTGGTTGCCAACAGTGATTGCTGTTGCCAGATACTAACAAGTGGAAATATTGGGCCGTCCTTTGTCATTGCATTCCATTCATTTAACGGAATTGAAGGAGATGTATATTTTTTGATGTTCGTACTCATCAGTATTTTAACTTGTGCAGCTGATCGGATCACTCAATGGGATAGGTACTATGGCGCATCGACTATATAGTAAGAGTGAAAATTTATCTCTTTGTTACCCTGTCATTTTAATATGTGTTTTCATTTAGCTTGTAATGTCTTCTTAAGGAAGACATTAGAACCTACGTGTATATGGTGCTAGCTTCTTATGTTTGACATAATGTACAGTGTTACCTACCTCCGAGTAAAATATACCTTCGCTTGCCTATTACCCATTTCATTGATGACAAGATAGATTTACAACCTCCTCTAATCAGTTTGCCACACTTGCTTGGTTTATCAAATTTTAGGTACGTTTGCTGTGGTGAATGGTCTTGACATTAAACAGTATATAAGATCTCAGCCAGTTTTTTAATTCCTTACCTTGAACCACAGTAGCAGAAACTATATTGCAGCATTTTTTTAATCTCATTTTTCTGGATTATTTAGAATATAGGTAAAATTATGTAAAACTAATATTTCACATCTGAAATGATGTTTACTAGGAATCTTGAATTCACAACTAAAGTGTTATCTTTATGTTATTATATATTAAATATCACTGCTAAATGCACCTTTCTCTAAGCAGTGACTGAACGTTTACACTTGTAATTAAAACAGTTGGACTGTTTTGCCAGCACTTTGTTTTTTTAATTTTTTGATTCAGGTATTTATCTTAGATATTTATCCTTGCTAAAACTTGCAGAAGTCTGTTTATGTTACTTTGAGTATGTGCATCTTTTAATGTGATCTTTCCCTTACCTTCATCAAAAGCTTGTTTTCTGCTCATCTCATTCAGAAGGTAGGATTAACGTTTCAGGTTTCAACCCTCATCAGAACCCTCTAATATACAAATCTCTCCACAGATACCACCTGAACGTTTCCAGTATACCCCATTTTTAATTCAGATTTCCAGCATCTGCACTGCACTATTTTGTTTTGTTCAGCCTGATGTCCACAGTGGCTGGCACACTCTATATAGAGACTTGTAGTTACTTTATAGCAGTGCCTTCAGGGATACAGCTTTTCATACATTCTTGATTGGTAAGGGGATCAGGGGTAACAGATAAAAGACAGGAAAATGGGGTTGAGAAACTTATCAGCCATGATTGAATAGTGGAGCAGACTCAGCGGGTTGAATGGCCTAATTCTGTTCCTATATCTAATGGTCTTAAAACAGAACATAGTTGATGTAGTCAGTAGAATGCTTAAGAGAAAGGACAAACTTGAAGTACATGAGACATTCCGAATAAGGGGATGGACCAGCAATATTGAAGCTTTGGGTCACTAACAAATTGGTTAGTTGAGCTGGACCTCCCCAGTATTAGGATACTTCCTTGAAACAGCAAGTGCTGTCTTGCACTGTAAAGGATGTTTGATGAAAGCAGGTTTGCCAAACAAAAGGATAGTAATGCATATACAGCATTAGAAAGATGTGGACACGAGCAAATTGGCTAGCTGAGCTGAGACCTCCACAATATTGGGATACTTTCTTGAGAGGGAAACAGCAAGCGTTCCTTTGAATTGTGAAGGAGTGTTTGGTGGAATCAGGTTTCCCAAATGGAAGGATAGTGATGCATATACAGCGTTAGAAAGATGTGAACAAGAAAATCAGAGGGTTATGGCTGCCCTGGCCCTCTCTGAAAAACAAAATGTAACTGGAGCAGTCAAATCTGCCCAAGAGAGGGCTGATCAAATGGAACAGAAACAAGTATAGAAGTTAACTACAGTACAACATAAAGAGATCAAAGTTAGTGAATAGATCACAAGGCTGGGAGAAGTGGTTCTACATTCAGAGCACACCCGAATACAAATTTTAACAATGGGAAGGCTGAAGATTGTGTCAAACGTGAGTAGAGCTCTGCGGGAGAGCTTACTGTTCCCCACCAATAGGCAGGATGAAATTAAAGGTGAAATCTATTTGATGGATAACGAGAATGATGATGCTGAAAATAAAGGACATTCAAAGGGATTCTGAGATGAAAAAACAGATATACATACAGTTTAGGTGGATTCTATGGATATAAGAACAAAGTCTCTCTAAAAGAAGAAATGTACAGACATTAGTGGACATTCGAAGCCAACACTATTGTTTTATTTTGGGACAATTCTGAGATTTTTTTTTTAAGCAACACAGCACGGGAAACAGGCCCTTCGGCCCAACGAGCCCGCGCCGCCGTCATACTATATAGTAGCAAATCCATTATCCTATTTTAATATTCCTATATAATAATATATATATTATTCCTAATATGGAAAATTCTCACCATAGGGACAATTTGTTTCCCAATCAGCCTAAGAGCGAATTTTTGGGTTGTGGGAGGAAACCGGAGTGCCCGGAGAAAACCCACGCAACCACGGGGAGAACGCGCAAACTCCTGCAGACACCGGCCCAATTCCAAGTGTCTGCACAGCCACATCGATAGTCTCTGAGCTGTCATGGTGCCCTTCAGATGGTCCATCTGAAAAGTGATGTGAAATGTGTGCTGAGATTTGGCAAGCTACTTTTAAAAACTGATGTGGAGATGTGGCATTGGACTGGGGTGGGCACAGTAAGAAATCTCACAACACCAGGTTAAAGTCCAACAGATTTTTTTGATATCACAAGCATTCAGAGTGCTGCTCCTTCATCAGGTGAAAATAAGGGTGGCATGTACGCAAAATATGAAGTTAAGATATGCGTCAGTCAATAATATCATGCTTTGGGAACCTAAAGATGCAGCTGCACATGACAGCAAGATGACCTTCCAATGCTATCTTTGTATGTTGAATCCAAGCCTGTTTATACCTATGTGTTGTTTGTGACACACTTGAAATGAGGGCTTTGACCTGAGTACATTGGACTTCACCCCCCTCTCTCCCCAAAGCCTTACACATTTCCCATGGCTAATCCACCTAAGCTACATATCTAGGGACACTAAGGGGCAATTTAGCATGGCAAATCTATGTAATCTACACATGTTTAGCATGTGGGAGGAAACAGGAGCACCCAGAATAAACTCACACAGGCACTGGGAGAATGTGCAAACTACGCAAGGCTGGAATTGAACCTGGATCCCTGGTGCCGTGAGGCAATAGCACTAACTGCTGTGCCAGGACCTTTAGAGCCCCCGACCAGCCATTATTGGACTCCCTGTCAAAGAAAGGATGTGCTGGCCTTGGAAAGAGTCCAGAGGAGGGTCACAAGAATGATCCCTGGAATAAAGAACTTGTCATATGAGGAACAACTGAGAATTCTGGGTACTTGGCTTGTTGGAGTTTAGAAGGATGGGGGAGGGGCGGGGGGGGTGGAGTGGAAATCTTACTGAAACTTACAGGATACTGCAAGGCCTGGATAGAGTGGACACGGAGAGGATGTTTCCACCAGTAGGAAAAACTCAAACCAGAGGGCACAACCTCAGGCTAAAGGGACGATCCTTTAAAACAGCGATGAGGCATTTCTTCAGCCAGATTGTGGTGAAACTGTGAAATTCTTTACCACAGAAGGCTGTGGAGGCCAGGTCATTGAGCGTCTTTAAGACAGAGGTAAATAGGTTCTTGATTAATAAGGGGGTCAGGGGTTATGGGGAAAAGGCAGGAAAATGGGGATAAGAAAAACATCAGCCATGATTGAATGGCAGAACAGGCGATGAGACTGGATGCTTATATTTTTCTTGTTTACTCTGTTACAATAAACCAGTATAATAGAGATTAAAATTCTAGCCTCTCTCATATTTAACATTCTCCTACATTATTAAAAGAACAAAACAGAATGCCAAACTGAAAACATACTGCACCAGCAATAGTGGAACATGACTCCAGACTTTCAATCTGCACTGGATTGTGCAATACCTCACTTACTGTGCTGTCTGGAAAAAATACACAATTCTCTAACCAATGCTCAGGATTCCCTTATCACACATTGTTAGCCACTTTAACACTTGAATAGCAGGTTAGATGTAAGGATTCGCATTCTAATCAGCAATCTGTGACTGTCTGTGTTGATACGTGTGCTATTGCAGACCAGAACACTGCATTTGCCTGATGAAGACGAAAAGATGGAAAGCTCGCAGATTTACTATCAAATAAATAGGTTGGATTTAAAATTGGTGTTGCTAGATTCTTACTGAGTTCTGCAATACCTATCAGAGAGATTGTTCACATCAACTTACAGAATTCTGGCGTACATCTTCTTAAAGAATACACTTTCTTAAAGCATTTGAACTAGCCAAATTGCATAAGGATCAATGTTGCCTCAGGAAGGCTCTTAAAATTGGGATAAACACCGCTTAAAACATATAGAAAAATCCAATTGAAATTTATCCCTGACACTAACATCCACTTTGTTACATAAGAACCCACTTTTCGACTGGAAATAGTTGTCACGACATTTTTATAATTTTTTTTCACTTTCTGTGCATTACGTGTATGTTAAACACCTTTTTAAAACATCTTACAAAAGAAATTAAACCACCCAAAGAATGGCTGCAGCTAGACCTAAAAAATAAGAGCGCAAACAATTAAGGGCAAAGTCTCACTGATCATCAGCGCAAGTTAGTGCGAGATAGCGGCTCATAACTTCCACACCATCAGCTTTCCGAACCCGGATCGGAGGTTCAAACCTGCCACTCTTTCAGTGTATACGTGCTTGCGTTGTTCTGACATGCATGTGCGACACACAATCGGTTTAAGTCGATATTTGGGCCGGAAGTTACGGTCCGATGAATAAACCATTCTGCATTACTCTCTTGGTATCATACAACAACATATTTTTTGACATATTGTGATGAATACCAGTCAGTCAAGCTTCACTAATTATTTTGAAAATGGTGTGTTTACATATTTTGAACGAAGACACTTGTTCTTTCCTGCAAATTCAACCAAACGCGCCTCCAACAATAAAAGCAAGACACTGCAGATGTCGGATACCAAAAAAACAAAAAGCGCTGGAAAATGTCAAAGGTCTGGCAATATCTGTTGGGAAACAGAAAGTAAACCTTGTTTCTCTCTTCATAGATGCTTTTTTCCAGCAGTTTTTGTTTTTATTACGTTTCCAGTAATGTTGTCCTAATTAACTTGCAAATAGTTAAAACCTGATTAAATAAAAATAGAATTATGTAACTGTACAGAACCAAAGAGGAGAAATAAATAAAATTCTGGGTAGCAATCCATAACACTACAATTTTTGATGCAAAACAAAATCCAAACAGTTTTCAAAGAAATCATGTTAAACTCACCATGAACAGAAAGTGGCAGACAGATTCTGCAACAGTAGATGAAAACTTACACTTTTGGTGTGGTTGAAGTGAAGGATACTGCTTGTCTTTTTATTTTTCTATTGTAGATTAGTGAGTACTATTTACAAGTTGTATTTTTATTTTTCTATTGTAGATGAACGTTTGTGTTTGTTAGTTGGCTGTAGTGAAGAACACTGTTTTATTATTCTATTGTAGATTAAAACTCTCCTCACATTTGTTGTTGTGAAGAGGACTGTTTACATGTTTTATTTTCTATTGTAGATTAAACCGCACATTTGAAAGTAGTTGTAGTGAGTACTGTTTTATGTTTTATTTATTTCGAATGTAGATTAAAACTCATTTATTAGTGAAGAGTACAATTTAAAAATTGTATATTTATTTTTCTACTGGAAGCTCACATTTGTAAGTGTAATTGCAGTAAGTATTGTTTTCTCACGTAGGTTAAACCTCACGTTTGCTGGGTGCAATTGCGGTGGGGAATAACGTTTACACGTCTTTATTATTGTAGATGCAAGCTCACAAGTTGAGAGTGTAATTGTAGTGAGTTGTTTTCTAATGTAGGTTAAACCTCGCGTTTGTTGGGTGCAGTTATAATGGCGAGTAACGTTTACATGTTTTATACCGTAGATGAAAGCTCACAATTTTGAGTGTAGTTATGGTGAGTAGTGTTGTGGGTGGTATATGTTTGAATTTACCTCTCAATCAGGGGGAACTGACACCCGCTCAGTAGCTGCTGTTCGTGTGTGTGTGTTTGTGTGACTCCCGCCCCCCGCTCCCAGAATCCCTCAGTGCGGCCACAGTCAATGGGCGCGGGGAGCTGAGGTGATTTCGCCATCGGTCCCTCCCGAGTAACGAAATGGTCAGCGTCGTGTCTGTGGCTTTGTTGGGGAGGAGGCTCGGGGGGCTGCTCAGCCGCTGCCCCTGGCCGGCGGTGAGGTGAGTGCGGAGGGCCCGGGCTTGTAAAATGATGAGCGCTTGCTGCATGAAGCAGCCGCGCGCGGGGCCATTTGTCCCCGGGGATGGAGCGCGCGGAGGGCTCGCCTTCCGTGTTGTTGTTACATTGTATCCGGGAGCAGCAAATATTACAGTGAGACAATGAGTTACACTGTAACAAAGAGTATCACTGTGATACATTGTATCAGTGTGGAGTCTGTTACCAAAATGTAACCACCACTGTTTAGAGTGATTCATTGGAATAGGCTAGGGCAATGATGGCCTAACATTCTCCCCTAAATCCCTCCTAACTCTCCAGAAATGTTCACCCGCTCTGAATATTTTCTATTCATTCAGACTCCTCCCACTCCTAAAAATAACCCACGTTCATCACCTCCCCCCACCGCCCTTGAAAAAACACATCGCTTTCTCCCAAAACGCATGGCCCTCACCTTCCACCTCGCAAATAAATACACAAGCCTTATATCCCCCCCCCCCCCCCTTCAAAACACTCTCCTATCCACCCTGGAAACGCATCCCCTCTGTTCCTATCCTTGAAACACAAAACCTTAACTTTCAAATCCAAAACGTGTAACCTCCTGTTTCCTTCCTTGGAAAGCACATCCGCCCCCGCCTTCCAAATTCATTCATCCTCATGAGGATATGAAAGGTGCCTTTGGAGTGAAAGCTCTTTCCATCAAGATGAATTTCAAGTGCTTTCCCAAACCCTCAAAGTGTGAGGAATTCTTCCTGATTAGATGGGTTTAATCAGTAATTGGAGTTCACTGAAAAGTGCAGTGCCTCACAAATTAATACTTGAGGTGGTTTTAATTGTTACAATTAAAATCTGTTCTTAAAACAATATTAATTTGTTTTATTTGGAAATGCCCTATTTGGAGCTGCAGTGCTCAGGTGAGTCACTGGTGAGCAGTGATCTGTTTAGTTTAGATTATTTATTAGTGTCTCAAGTAGGCTAATACTGCAATGAAGTTACTGAGAAAATCCCTTAGTTGCCATATTCCCCTGCCTGTTCATGTTACAGTGATGGCCAGTGCCCCTAACCAGCATATCTTTCGGACTGTGGGAGGAATCTGGAGCACCCAGAGGAAACCCACATGGACACGGGGAGAATGTGCAGACTCCACATGGACAGTGACCCGGGCCAGGAATCAAACCTGGGTCCCTGGCAGTGAGTCAGCAATGCTAACCACTGTGCCACAATGCTGCCCCCTGTTTTGCGTAATTTGTGTTCCAGATACATCTTGCCTAAAGATACTGTTTGGATAGCCTACTCTCTTTCCCTCAAAAGCAAATACTTGCAGGAGCTGCATTGCCTTTGAAAGAGGCTGCTTGTAATAATATATCTTGTGGGTTGGGAATCCCACAAATTACTGTAAAACCAAAATGTATGTCAGGCACACTTGTGTTTTCCCACGCTCTTTTGTTTGTGTTTTATGGAGGCCTGGAAGCCAAGGACTATATAATTTGCAGAAAGGAAGAACACGAATGTGTTGCTGAAGTAAATTGCCACCCAGTCTAATGCATGATCCATAATCAAGGCCCTTTTGAACTTACAATGACTGATGCTAAATTTAAATTGTTCTTTCAGCCACCTTGATTTCTAACACTGTTTTTGGGTGGCATGGTTGCAATGTGGTGATTCCATCCATCCCTTTCTTGAGGAATTGAAAAAAGAATCATCGAATCCCTACAGTGCAGAAGGAGGCCATTCGGCCATCAAGTCTGCACTAACTACAATCCCTCCCAGGCTCTATCCCCTGTAACTGCATACATTTACTCTAGCTAATCTCCCTGACACTAAAGGGCATGGAGCATGGCCAATCCACCTAACCTTCATATCTTTGAACTGTGGGAGGAAACCCACGCAGACACAGGAGAATGTGCAAGCTTCACACAGACAGTCACCCAAGCTAGGAATCAAACCCAGGTCCCTAGCGCTGTGAGGCAGCAATGGCAGTCACCCAAGGGCACAGGAATTTTGGGCCATTTATTTGCTGTGACTGTAGAATTCTAATTATCTCCATTATGAGGAATACTGGTATCTTTAACTCATGTTTTGGGAATTTATTTTGGTTTGGTCCCATCTTTGTTTTCCTGGTGTGTGTTTGTAATCCCTGAGGTGACGATAATTTTTCAGTTGTTAAACATTTGGTGGAGGCGGCAATCCAGAATTAGTCTTTATGGTTTTTGATTTATTCACAAAGCCAATAAGTGTCTCTTTAAACTATATTTGAATAGATCAGTGAGTACATTTAACACTAGCCAGGGGAAGTTTGGGGGAGACAGTGTGTGTGAGATACTGTCAGAGGGTCAGCACAGACTAGATAGTCCAAAAGGCCTCTTTTGCATTGTAGGAATTCTATAATTCAATATGAATAAAACTTTAAGGAAATTTATCAGATTAAGTTTAAAGAGTCATTTTGAGTGGGGATGAAGCATAGCTGCCTTTGTGGCATCTAGCATTTGTAGAAGGCGTTGAGCATGCAGGTGGGTGCTGCTTGCTTCCTCTCCAGGGATACCCGGCTGTAGACATGACCTTGGGGAAAAAAAAGAAGACAGTCAGGATGAATGACCCTCTTGTGTCTGCCGCCTGGGTCAGTTTGAGGCCCATGAGGAGGTCTTCCAATCTCCCTGCCCCCACTCCATGCTCGATGGCTAAAGATCTGGAGTGTGGGGCCAAAGTGCAACCGCAAACTGAGCAGCCCTCTTAAACAACGAAAGTAGGGCCGTAACCTATACAGACATAGGAACACAGACTTCTCGTGGCTGCTGAAATTGCAGGTGGCCTGGGAATCTATGAACCGATGTAATCCTAGATTGCACGTGACTGCTGTGTACAATGCACTCCATTCCAAATCTCTGACGGAAGAAAGGAAGATTTCAACGTAGTGAGCCTTCCAGTGTCTCTGTATATTGTCAAAAAGCAAAACAACAAATAAAATTTATCTAACTAAAGGGGCACTAACAAAAAAAACTTTTTAAAATAATTTTTTTCATAGTGTTCCTGGGTCTGTTCCACCAGCCACAGAAGGCCCCAAACATACCGGAACATCTCTTTAGATTCTTTTTCAAAAAAAAATGTTTATTCCATCCTTAAAGTTACAAAGCCAGTGCTCAAAGTAGACTGGGCTAATCAAATCCTTAATCGAACCCAAGGTCCCCACAAGAGAGACAAACAAGATTTAAGTTTGTTTAGTCACACCTCACTTGGAGTATAGCTGTGGTCGCCTCATTACAGGAAGGATGTGGAACACGTAGAAAGGGTGCAGAGAAGATTTACAAGGATGTTGCCTGGATTGCAGAGCGTGCCTTATGAGGATAGGTTGAGGAAGCTCGGCCTTTTCTCCTTGGAGAGATGGAGGATGAGAGGTGACCTGATAGAGGTGTATAGAGTGTTGAGAGGTATTGATCAATTGGATGGTCAGATGCTTTTTCCCATGCTGAAATGGTTGCTACAAAAGGACACAGGTTTAAGGTGCTGGGGAGTAAGTACAGAGGACATGTTGTGGGTAAGTTTTTCACAGAGTGGTGGGTGCGTGGAATGGGCTGCCAGCAACAGTGGTGGATGCGGATTCGATAGGATCTTTTAAGAGACTCACAGATAAGTACATGGAACTTGTGAGATAATAAGGTATAGGTATGCCTAGTAGTCCCTAAGGTAGGGACTTGTTCGGCACAGCTTTGTAGGCCGAAGAGCCTTATTGTGCTGTTGTTTTACTATGTTTCTATGTAAGCTGGGGCAGCTCAGTGGCACAGAGTTTTGCATTTCTGCCTCACAGCGCCTGGGACCTGGACTCGATTCTGGCTTGCGTCATTATCTGTGCTGCATCTATACATTCTCCCTGTGTCTGTGTGAGTTTTGTCCGGATACTTCAGTTTCTAAAAATGTGCAGGTTAGGTGGATTGTCCATGTGTATCCTTAGTATCAGGGGGATGCTCGGGTAAATAAATGGGGTTATGGGAATAGGGCCTGGGTGGGATTGTAGTTGTTGCAGACTCAAATGGGCGGAATGTCCTCCTTCAGCACTGTAGTATTCTATGAAGATAAGGCATTGTACCTCATCTCAAGTTGATCTGACACTTGATCTTAGCTTAAAGGCCGAGAAATGCATGTATACCAATAAAGTAGACTAGCTATTAAGTTAACAAATTAAACAAATTGATAGCCCCTTAAATAGATAGGGGTCTCTTTATTCACCAATTAGTCTTGATGGTATGAGCTTGTTGCTGATAATGCTAAGCTCGCAGGTTCGATCATCCCTTCTCGGCCTTCTGGTTAAGACGAAACCCAAGGTGGGATGCAGTGCCTTATGTTGTCAGTTTAGATCATGTTTGTCTCTCTTGTGGGGACCTTGAATTCAGTTGGATTTTGAATTTGGTTTTTGGAACAAGCAAGGAATGGATTTGAGTTTGCCCAGTCCATGCTGAGCATTGGCTTTGTAACTTTAAAGATCGAGTTTAAAAAAAATAATGTCCCCTACTCTAATGAGACCTTTATTTATACAAATAATATCAGTGTTCTGAGTTTTAAGGTCATTATATGCTGCAGACTTGTGTCTGTTAAGAGCAAAATCTCTTATGATACATACCTTGTAAAAGTCCTGATCTAAAACAAGCTCTGTTTTTGTCTTTTCTTTGTTGACTGTCTGCTTTGTTGTATATTTCAATTACCTTTCTGTGTTCATTTCAGGCTTTAATACTGTTTGTGTTTTTTTTTCATCATCATCTGTGTTGCAGCACAAGGGGCAGCAGGCTATATAATTATCACAAGGAGGAAGGGTTATCTCATCCTTTACCATTTGCTTCCAGATTGAATTAGGAATAGAAATAGTCAGGCAGCAACTAGTGCTTGTTAACAGCATTACATCTCTCAAAAGGTGTTTCCATGGGGCAACAAAATTACAATTGGTTCAAATGACCACTAGCAGTTTGCTGAAATCTAGTTAAGAAAAGGCATCAAATAGTGCAGAAAGAAACCATCAGATAAAAGAAGTTTGCATTTATATAGTGCTTTTCATAGCAGCTTGACATTTCAGTACTCGTTATGAAGTGCCTGAAGTCACTGATTACAAACTCAGATAAACAGCTATGTGTTTTCATGAAGCTTTAACTGAAGCAATATTAGTCCAGATACTGTGGATAACTCCAAATGCTTCTTCAAACTAGTGCCATGGAATAGTTTATATCCATTCAGAGACAGATGGGGGCTAAGTTTAAAATTTCATCCAAAAGATGGCACCTCCACCAATCCAGCACTTTCTCAGTGCTGCACTACAGTGTCAATTTTGATGTTTGTGTTCAAGTTCTGAGTGGAACTTGAACCCAGAACTTAGTGACTCCAAAATCAGAATTTGACTAACTGATCCACTATTGAAGCTGATTGTTTTTAGTGTCACGTTGTCTTGCTGAATGGAACTGTAGTCTCCAAAGAGGAGGTATTTAAATTCAAGCTGCACTTTCAATGTGAGGCTGAAATTTCTGGAAAAAGGGGAGAGAGTGTTGAATTGGCTGAGATCTATCCTGAGGCTCCTCCTGCCTGGTCAAGTGTGGGGAAAATATCTTATTCCCCTTGCTTGCTGTTTTTCCCTTTTGCCAATGTTATCAAAATAAATCCTAGATTATCTGGTTGTGGAACTTTACAGTGTACAAACTGACTTATATTTATCCATATAAGCGATTTTATTTCAAAAGAAAGTTCTGAAATACTTCAGGAAGTATTTGGGGGCATAATAAGCTGTTAGTTAAATTTTGGCTTTTGGTTTCAGGTCATTTTGATGGTCTTGTTGCTTTTTAATGTGTTCCTTTTTATATTCCTAAATTAGTAAGTTAGTTGGCTGTAAATAGATTAATATCTTTAGTGATTTTTGGAAAGAATGATCTTAATAGTACAGCACTGAAAGAAGACAGCAATGACAAGATTGATCGGATCCATTCATTAGAAATGGATGAGACGCATATAGAAAGAGCAAAGCCCATCCAGAATGATAGACACACAGAATTTGGAAATAGGGGGAGCATTCAAGAATTACTGGAAGAGAGTTTGTCATGGAAATGCAGCTTTTTAAAGACGGAGTCTTTTGTATCAAAAATAGCTTACTGCACTTCATACTGTCTGTACTTAATATGAAAGTGTCCTACTACCTTCCTGTCACCTGAATATATTTTCAAAGACTAATAAAATGTCTTGTTGCCACATATTGTTCTAATACTTCTTGGCCAAGCAGAGACCTGCCTCAGGTTAGCTTGATGGATTAACACTGCACTTTCCTGAAGGACCTGTTCACAGGTCAAAAATATCCTCACAGACAAAACACTGGGAGATTTATTAATTGCTCCTGAGTCAGAAAAGACTCGGGCACACAATCTAAACTGAGACTTGGGAGGAATTTGAAGGAATACAGTACTGCAAGTGGTGCTGACTTTCCAATAAGGAAAACGCACCCTTTTAGGTGGATGCAAAAGTTCTGTTCAAAGAAAAGTGGGCGATTTCTCCCATTGTTCTGGTCAACATTTACCCCGCTATCAGCACCACTAAAAAATAGACTTGCTGAGCATTCATCTCACTGTTGCTTGTGGGAGCTAACGGCATAACCAAGATAGCTGCCATGTTTGCCAGCAACAATAACAACAATGATTGATTGTGAAATATTGGAAAAGTGTTTTGCCAAGTCTTGCATCATCTTATTGAAAATGTTAGTTTTATGAGCAATGTGCTCGACAGGTTAAAAGTTGCACCTGTTACATTTTTGCATGTTTTTAATCTGTTTTTAATTTTGTCAGAATTTTCTGTAGATGAGCCTCTCGACCTTGCATTGAGTGTTTATATTTGCTCTGTATCTGGATATAGTTTTTTTAATGTAATATGCCTAGGATAGTGAATGGAAAATCTTTTCTGGATTTGGCTTTTATTATTATCCCTTTCCTCCACTAGATTGTCCTTGTGACTTCAGTGAGCCTACCTCGACATGAGTTATTTTTTGGCTGACCAAAGCTATCAAATTACTTCAACAAGCAAGTTAATTAACAGTAATTAAAGAACAAAACAGCATGGGAAACAGGCCTTTCGGCCCAACGAGTCCGTGCCGCCACCCCGATGTTCCCACCTCTACCCATGATCCCTGTCTATGTTTATAGATCTATGGATTAAAAACCAAATGTGAGAGAATTTAGGGAGAATTTGTTTTGCCAATTAGCCTAAGAGCACATCTTTGGGATGTGGGAGGAAACCAGAGCACCCGTAGAAAACCCACGCAAACACGGGGAGAATGAGCAAACTCCCGCAGACACAGGCCCAAATCCAAGTATCTGTACCGCACAGCGATAGTCACTGAGCTGTCGTGTTGCCCATCAAATGGCCCAGGTCAAGAGTACACTAAACTGATAACTCAAAATAAAAATTAAATAGTGCAAGTTTCCACATTTTTAAAAATGAATTCACAGTGGAATTTATTTTGCATTGTTTGCGTCGCTGATCCAGGCTCTGAATTATTTGTTGTTACTGTTACTCTACTGTAACCAAATTTTAAATGTTTTGAATTTATTCAATCATGAGATGTTGTCCATCACAAATTGCTCTTGGAAAAGTGTTGATGAGCTGCATTCTTGAACTTTTGCATTCTATGTAAGGTACTCCTTTAGTGCCATTAGGGAGGAAGTTCCAGGATTCTGACACAGTGGGGATAAAGAAATGGCAATATATTTCCAAGGCTGGATGAGGTGTAGTCTGCAAAGCAGTGTGGTAGTGTTTCCCTGCCCTTGTCCCTCTAAGTGATAGAGATCAGAGATTTGGAAGATGCTGTTGTAGAAGCTTTCACTAGGTGCTGCAGTACCTTTGTGGTAGAGGGAATTGATGTTTGCAGTGATCAAGCAGGTTACTTAGTCCTTCTTGAGTGTTGCTCGAGCTGTTGGATTGCATGTTATGATTAGTCAAATATCTTTGTTCCATTGCTTATGCAGCAGGAAGTTTGGCTAAACAGGTTAGTTGCCCTTTCTCATTCATTGTGCCTCAATTTCTTACTTGACAAATTAATTTGTGGCCAAAATTGAGGAAGCAGCAGCGTTCCAAAAGCTCATAACTCCAAATAAACCTGTTGTATTTTAATCTAGTGTTGTGAGTCTCTAGCCCATCCTAGTCCAACACTGGCATCTCTACATTTATGGGGATGAAATAGAAATGGTCTGGAGCTAAAAGTCTTTAGGTGTCCAGATCAGCAATGTGTTCTGGTCTCCCCCAGGCCGACACTAGTTAAGAAAGCCCATCAATACCTTTACTTTCTCAGAATAAGGAAATGTAGCATGTCTGCTAAGACTCTCACCAACTTTTACAGATGCATCATGGAATGCCTTCTTTCTGGTTGTATCACAGTTTGGTATGACTCCTGCTGTGCCCAAGATTGCAAGAAATTACAAAAGGTTGTGAATGTAGCCCAATCCATCGTGCAAACCAGCCTGCCATCCATTGATTCTGCCTACACTTGCTGCTGCCTCGGAAAAGCAGCAGCATAATTAAGGACCCCAGGCACACACACTTCCACCTTTTTCCATCAGGAAAAACATACAAAAGCCTGAGGTCACATACCAACCAACTCAAAAATAATTTTCCCTTGACTTCTGAATGGACCTACCTCGTGTTAAGTTGAATGTTTCTCTCCTCTCTAGTTATGACTGCAACACTACATTCTGCCCTCTCTTGTTTCCTTCTCTGTGAATTGTATGCTTTGTCTGTATAGTGTGCCAGAAACAATGCTTTTCACTATATGCTAATACATATGACAACAATAAATCAAATCAAATTATTTCACATCCCTACCCACTTAAGAACAGCTTCTTCCATGTTGCTGTTGGACTTCTGAATGGACTTACCTTGCATTAAGTTGATCTTTCTCTACACCTTGGCTATGACTGTAACACTACATTCTACATTCTCTCCTTTCCCTCTCTACAAATAGTATTCTTTGGCTGCATAGTGCGCAAGAAACAATACTTTCCACTGTATGCTAACAAATGTGACAATAATAAATCAAATCAAATTTAAGTAACCTGTTTCTCATGTTTTTAATTTTGCTCAATGGGCTGATCCATTTTAACCTCCAGAATATCTTTGCTGTATGGCTCATATTGTAGTTACAACTGACAGAAGATTTAGTACAAATGTTGAGCAAATATCCCTTTTATTTTGTGTCTCTTTTTTTTTGTTTGATTTGTACTGCCATTTAATATATTTGACAGGAGTCTTTCTTTATCTAATACAGTTGTGGATACAGCGGTGTATGCTCAGCATTAAGGAGATTGTCATTGGACAGCACCACCTCTACCCCTCCAAAGCGACCACTCAATGCATACTTGCGCTATATGGTCGAACAGCATCAGGTTTTATTTAAACAAAATCCAGGTAAAAACAAGTTATAAATGGAAATCTGTTTAGTATTATAGATGTAGTCCACTTTGGGCTGTCTGACTACAGTTGTTTTATTGTCTGAGCATTGACAATATTGACGCATTGAAAAGTGTTAGTTTAAAATTTTCTCATTTATCACTGTTTTATATGTCATATCCTGGTTAATGTTTATCTCTTAATCAGTATCATTTTATTAAAAAGAACAGAGGATCTCATTGCACTGATACTCTTGGGACCTTGCTGTGTATGAATTGGCTTCTTTACAGAAGTGACCACTTTTGAAAAGCATTTCATTGATTGTAAAGAGCATTTTAGCTCACAAGGAGGTTGTGAAAGATTATTTATGAATCTTCATAGAATTATAGAATCTCAATAGTGCAGAAAGAGTCCATTTGGCCCATCTTGCCTGCACCGACTCTCCATAAGAGCATCCCATTCAGGCCCTCCCTATCACTGTAGTCCTGCAACATTTAGCATCATAATCCACCTAACCCACGTACTAACGGGCAACATAGCATGAATTGAATTTGAATTTCACCAGCTGCGGTTATGGGGTTTGAACCTCTGTCCCCTGAGCATTAGCCTGGACCTCTGATTCACTAGTCCAGTGACATCATTACTACACCATAATTTTTGAAATTATTTTCATGGCACGTTTGAATGCTTGCTGACTGCAGATTCCAAACCTTAAATGATCAAACTTGAAGGAGAGATGAATATTATGGGTTTGGAGCTTTCCTTGGGCTCTAATAGCTGAACCAAAGCGCTCGTAATTTATGTTTGAGAGTACACTAATGGAATTGGGTGCACCCTTGGGCCTGATCTGTCGTGGCAAAATCGGTTCTGTTCCAGCTGTGGCTTTCAGGTTGCGTGATGTAGAGATGCCGGCATTGGACTGGGGTAAACTCAGTAAGAGGTCTGACAACACCAATTTTAAATCCAACCGATTTATTTGATAGTAAATTTGCTAGCTTTCGGCCTTTGTGCCTTCGTCAGGCGAAGGTTGCACCCATGTAGGAAACTCGCAAGTCTTTGAACTTGCACGTTGCCGAGTGTTTATTAGCTAAAATCTTTGATTTGACCTTGTATAACGGACATTGCTCGTTGCAGATATAAAGGTAGCAGAAAAGACTAAATGGATTGCTCAGGCTTGGAGAGAGTTAACGCCGGATCAGAAAGAAGTAAGTGCTTTGCGTTTGGCGCTGAGATGTTATTGTCGATATCTAGACCTCGTATATTGGCTTAGAAGCTACATGTACTTGAAATTGGTAAGCTTTGTTTCTTAAAAAAAAGTTTCCCTCACTCAATGCTGCTGTTCAGCTCATGATTAAAAAAGGCTCTTTGTACCTGCTGACCTAGTAGTATTTGAAGTAACCGAGAATGTAACTGTCTTCCTTCCAGCCATATGAAATTGCAGCAAATGATGCCAGACTGAAATATAAAGAGGAGCTGGCAGCCTTCAGAGCTAAACTTACTCCAACTCAACTGGCCAGTTTGCAAGAAGAGAGGAGACAAAAGTTGGCCAAACGGAGAACAATTAGGAAAAAGCGAGTAAGTTCTACATCAGCAATGTGTTATTGCTAGGTCGTAACTGTATATTCTATGCAATGTATTCTACTAGGCCATAAAATACATGGGGAGTGCAAAATAAGCAATATATCCCAGTAGACCATAAAGCATCTTGGGGAAGACATTAAATTGCTCTACTGCAGATATTAAATCAGCAATGCGCACAGTGATCATATGCTGCCTGGGAAATACTAAATCAGAATGTACACTGTAAGACCTTTTGCACACTGTTTGGAGTTTCTGATCAGCAGTGTACATTGATAAGACCATAAAGCATTCTTAGGAAGTACTAAATCAATATTGTGTACTGATGAACAATAAAATTTCGTGAGAGAGCGTATATTTCAGTCAAGTGGTTGTGTTGCTCGTGTTGAGAGCACAGTTGGAATTTAAGAGGAACCTGTTGTTGTGCCCTATCTTTCACTACTCCCTCTGTAAATGAGTCTTCATTTGTTTCTTCAGAATTTCACATTAGTAACAGGGCTTGCCTTAATGTTTTCCTGCATAAAGTAATTAACAACCCAGTTATGTTGACAAGTGCAAGATTCTGTTTAAAATGGTACCAGGGCATTTTTCTGATTAGTATACCGATTTATTTACCCTTTACAAAAATCTGTTTTAATCACAGATAAAGTCCTTCAAGAACTGGTGATAAAATCCTTCAAGAACTGGTAATAAAATCTGAGAGCATATATTATTAGACATGGAGTTTGGCCCATGCACAATGAGGTGATCTATTCGTTGCTAAAAATGTAGGTGTTAACTAATTATCTTTAGAAGCTGAGTTGTTTGAAATACTAGTACAGTTCAATCTGGTGTATTGGCTGCACGCGTGTGTTTTGCCTATTTTAATGAAGTGTTGTTGAAAATAAGCTTTATGGAAAAGTCTATTGTTGCAATGTTGGAGCACCGGTTGTCAGTTAGAGGGATTAATTTGAATCCCAGTCTTCATTATTACCTACATTCATTGCCTAGTACTAGTTTGACAATTTTGGTCTTGTTTTGTGTGAGAAACCTAGACAGCAGGGATATCTTATTTGTAAATAGGGTTATAGACATGGTTCAGCTAAAGAAAATATCTTCATCCAAAATGTAGACTGCACCATAGACATAAGATATTTAACTTTAGTTCTATAATCTCTGATGTATGGTTTCCTTCTGTCTCTGCTCTCTTTATGGCTTCTTGTCATTTCTGTTGGCCTTATGTTTTTCCCTTTAGTTGACCATTCCTATTGAGCTTTGTTACCGAATTGATGGTCCTTACTGTATTATCACTTCGTACCAACTATGTCATGTTGTCTGAGGTTCCTAGCTGACTTATTGCAGTGTGCTCTACCTTCTTGTCCTATGGTGATTAAGGGACTTGGGGAATGTGCAGGATAACGAGGGTGGAGTCCAAGATCAGCTACAGTGGTGTTGAGTGGTGGAGCAGGTTCTATAGGCCATGTAATCTACTCCTGTTCCTATTTGTTATGGCGAGAAGGGAGTAGGCAAATAGGCAGGTGTTGCATTTGTATGGACAGCTGCTGTTGGAAAGATGTTGGTGTGTTTCAGGAGTGGAACCAAATGTTGAGGAGAAAATGCTCCCTTCAGGATCCTCAAAGGGGAGAGGAAAGCTTGCTGTAAGGACTCCTTTTCCTCCTTCCAGTGTCTCTGTCTCCATTGCATCTGTTCTGATGGTGTAACTTTCCATACCGTCACATCTGGCATGTCTTCCTTTTCCTCAACTGAGGAGTTGCCCTTATATTGTTGATGGAACTCTCACCTCCCCCCACCCCCACCTCCCATTCTTACTGGTCTTTACATTAATACTGAGATACCAAAGCAGAGTGAGTGGGTTTTTTGGACAATCAACAATGGTTTCATGGTCATCAGTAGATTTTTTTTATTGAATTCTAATTCCACCATCTGCCATGATGAGATTTGAACCCAGATCCCCGGAACATTAGCTGAGTGTTCCGCTAATTAATACTTTAGCGGCAATACCACTTGGCCAACGCTTCCCCATAAGAAACTGAAATAGTGATGAGTTAGAAATTAGAGTTTCTTTTCATGTTTAAATATTGCTCAAATGGATAATACTTAAGCTGCTTCATTTGTTAGTTACAGTTAAGCTGTGTTGTTAAATTGAGATTGTTTTACTAAACAATATCCCTAATTTGTCAGTGGAATCACTGCTGGAGTGAAGCATATTATTCTTACATTTATGCCAAAATAGAAAAATTGTTGGGGTCTAATCTGGCTTCCTGATGTAACTTGGGAATCTGGACCAGGGCCCTAACAAAGCTTTTTGTTACTTAATCTCTCCTGTCCTCTTCCAATCTCAGACCTTCCATTTAGCCCTTCTTCCCACCGTTCCAGCATCCCGCCTTCACTTGCTCAATACCTGTTACATTTCCAATTTTTCCTGGTTGTGGTGAAGCTCGTAGACCTGAAAAACTAACTCTGTTCCTATCTCCACAGAGGCTTCCTGATCTGCTGAATATTTTCAGCATTTCCTTTTGTTTCAGATCTTCGATAACCGCAGTGTTTTGCTTTTGAATGTAATGTGGAAATTGTGTATACTGTTTTGAGCACTTTGAGGGACAACTGAAATGCAGCTGGAAACCCCTGTTTGTTGAACCATAGAGTCCCAACAGTGTAGAAGGAGGTGCTTTTGCTCGTTGTTCGTTGCAATGGCCAACTCACTGAAAGAGCATCTGACCCAGGCCCCCTGTCACTTCCCTATCCCCATAACTTCACACAATTATCTGGCTAATCCACCGAACCTACACATCGTGGGACACGAAGGGGCAGTTTAGCATGGCCAATCCACCTGGCTTGCACATCTTTGGACTGTGGGGGGGGCGGAAACTGGAGCATCTGGAAGAAACACAGGCAGACATAGGGAAAGCGTGCAAACTCTCCACAAACAGTGACTTGAGACCAGAATTGAATCTGGGTCACTGGCGCCATGAGGCAGCAATGCTAACTAGTGTTGTGTTAAAATGTGCTCTTTACACCTCTGTTCACTTAGGAAGAGGCTATAGCACTTAAAAATTGTGCGCCATCAGTTGGGAGCTTGGCAATGTAGAGAGGTAAGTGTGTCTATAGAGTTCATAGAATCCCTACAGTACAAAAGGGAGACCATTTGGCCCATGGAGTTTGCACCGACCACTGCCACACAGGCCCTTTCCCTATAACCCATGCATTTACCCTAACTAGTCCCGCTGACACTAAAGGGCAATTTAACACATCTTTGGATCAGTTTTGATGGAAGTGAGGTCATGCCACATTTCAACTCAGTAATTTTTTTTGATGAAGTAAATAAGGCTGAGACGTAAACCTATTTAAAACAGTGTTAAATGGACTGATGCTCGCTTGTAATTTTTTGTTGCTTGTAGAAGCTTACTATTTTGGGGAAGCCCAAACGACCTCGGACAGCCTTCAATATCTTCATGGCCGAAAACTTTGATGAAGCCAAAGGTACAACTTCGCAGGTAAAGATGACACAGCAATAATCCAAATATAAATAATTATGAAAAACACCAATCCGACAGTTTACACCTTCTCTTCCTCACATTGATTTCAGCATTAAAGATACTGTGCTGGTTTCAATGACCCATTCATTTGTGCAAGCACCTCTTTTTGAATGTTACATATAATTATAAAAGCATAGCAATCAGAAGATTCTAATGATATGGCTCTCGAAGAAACTGTGAAAGTTGGCCTCAATGTACATCAGTATGGTGTGAGATGATCCTAAACAAATTGGTGCAAATTAAGAAGTGTAGTCTCAGAGGAAGATTTGTCAGTGGAAGTGATTCCATTCAGTGATGAGAGTTTTGGTGGGAACAATGCAGAACTCTTTTAACGTTCATTTTAAATTAAGCTTCCTTGAAGTTAATGTATGTGACCCTGATTGTTCTCTGATTATTCTGTTTACAATGACAGTACATTCTCAGTGCTGTGGAATGGAACATATCTTAGTTTCGCCAAACCCTAATTATATTTTTAAATGTCATGCATTGGGGTTATGTGTTTTAAAATATAACTCTTATCAATTTCACCTGCATAACCTTTCAATGTTCATTTTCACACTTCCTTCACTTGGAAGATGAGCTTGTTAAACTTCAATCTACAGATTTTACCTAACTTTACCCTCTCTAGTTTGGGTATTGTAATGCCCTAACTATGTTGAGGTTGTGAGTTTTAAGCAAAAAGAAAAAGATGTGGTTTGCACAGTTGGGGCGGAATTTAATGTGGAAAAAATCTAAGTGCCGAACGAATGTGAAAATGAGAGAATCATGCCAATTTCTTGGGAATGCTCCCAGTCACAGTCGTATGGTATTTAGTCAAAAAGAAGAGCCATAATGCAATTCTTGCCAGTAGGGGGAGTGGTAGAGCCATCTGCTGAGCTGGAGGCATCTTTACATAGGCATCCCAATCTCCAAGTGTCCTGGGAGATCTCTTGTTATGTCCCCCATCCTTTGCAAAAGGCAGTACGGTGACACAGTGGTTAGCATTGCTCCCTCACAGTGCTAGGGACCCAGGTTCGATTCCCGGCTTGGGGTCACTGTCTGTGCAGAATCCGTACATCCTCCCTGTGTCTGTGTGGGTTTCCTCCAGGTGGTCTGGTTTTCTCTCATGGTCCGAAAGATGTACTGGTTAGGGTGCATTGGGTCATGCTAAATTATCCCTTAGTGTACCCAAACAGGTACTGGACTGTGGCGACTAGTGATTTTCATAGTAACTTCATTGTGGTTTAATGTAAGCCGACTTGAGACAATAATAAATAAATTTAAAAAAAAGACATCAGGACCCATGACTGATCATTCCTGTAGAGTTAGCGCCACTCCCTTAATTGCTGCAGAGCTTCCAGCCATCCTTCCAGTTGCAGCTGCTGCAGAGTTCTACCCCGATCGCTGTCCCCACTAATCAACCTTCCCTTCTGCAGAGCTCCCTCCTTGGCACTGCCAGGCTGACACTGTCCAATAGACACTACCCAGCCCTGACCCCAACCATTTAGGGATCTCCAATGGCTTCTGGTGTCACTAGCTAGGATGTCATCTGGGCGCAAAGCCAATTTCGCTGCAAAATCAGTGCCGGTAAGATAACGAGAGGTGAAAAACGGATATATCTTGATTTTTCTCACCTCGCACTCCCCGCTCTTACCTTGCCCATTGACTAGTGGGACAACAGTAAGGTCACTGCTTTAGATTCAAAATAACGGCAGGAGGTTAATTGAAGCAGTTATTGCTCATACAGTGTAGGAGATTAAACTAAGTAAGAATCTGTGAAACACCCCAATGACATTTCCGTCAAATCATGTGATCAGCTCTTAATGCAATCATGCAACCACTTAAATATATAACAGGTATCAACAACATAATCTGGTGTGCTTCATTTCATGCAGAGGGTCTCTTTTTCATTGATATTGATGTTTGACCAATCAAATAGCCTTTACATGCAAGGATCACCCTTCAATAAAGTAACCTTAAAGTGACACATGGCAGGAACTTAGAAAGAATAAATTTCAGTTATCTATTAGATTTGCTTGTGAACTGCTAAACTTCTTTACTTTTCTCCCTTAAATAATGTTAAACAGGACAACACGAAATAAACTGAGCTCTACTTCAGGCCATTCAGTATTGCTTATTTAATCCAAATAGGTCAGGGCAGCATGGTGGCACAATGGTTAGTGCTGCTGCTTCACAGCGCCAGTGATCCAGGTTTGGGTCACTCCGTGGAGTTTGCATGTTCTCCACTCTGTGGAGTTTGCATGTCTGCATGGGTTTCCTCCTGAAAGACATGCTGGTTAGGTGCATTAGCCACACTAAATTTTTCCAAACAGCACCAGAGTGTGATGACTACAGGATTTTCACTGGAACTTCATTGCAGTGTTAACGTAATCTTACTTGTAACAAATAATAATAAATAAATCCAGCAGACATCTGTAGGCTTGAAACCTTTGCAACCTCAGCTTTTAGTTATTTGGGGTCAGCACTGATTATACATTTCCTTTGGTCTATAAGAACAGTTTGTAGCTCCCAAAAGGCTTCATGTTAACTTGTTAGGTTTTTCTTATAGTTTAGTCTTTTTGAAGCCCCATTTTTTGAATGTCGAATTCAGGTGATTTTACATACTATCCTTTTAAACCTGCATGGAGTTGATTGAGAAATCACAAATGTATTGATGGAATGGAAAATTGAGAAGGATTCCAGACAACATAGATGGGATTTGTACTTGGCTGAAGTTATGGCATACAACTCTGAAAATGCGAATTATTTCTTTCCATAGAAACAAAGGAATTAGGAGCAGAAGTAAACTGCTGGAAATTGTAGAGGTTTATGCCAGCAATCTGAGACAGACTAACTACCCTCAGGAGATTAGATTAATGAAAAATAATATTTATTGTGACACAGGTTTGGTCAGTCTGGTGTAGCATGTTGGCATGTCAATGCAGCATGTTGTCTCAGGAGAGTCTTCCTGGAAAATAACTCGGAGGCAAAATCAGTAAAGCCACAATATGAGAAATAGGAGCTCACCTGGTTTGAGTACTTGGTGAGCCAGGAAACCCGTGACCACAGTGCAGGATGGAAATGTTACCTGACACTTTCCAGGATAGGTAATTTTTTTTCCATGTATTGTTTCGTATCACTCACTTCTTAACGAACAACTCCTCAGATGTTTAATAGAGGTAATTATTTTCAAGACAATGTTGGATGTTGATGTAAATTGATGGATTTAGTGTGTTGGATAGCTCAGAAATATTTGGAAATATTAGAAGTATTTCTATGTGACATTTAAATTGGATCTTCAAACAAATTTCCTAAATATGAGATTCCTAAAGTTGACAGCTTCTTTTCATTATCCTATGGTATTATTTGATTGGAGCAACAATCCAGTATTGTGCACGTTATTTGTGTTTTGCCTTGTCTTGTTTGTCCCAAATGCAAATCAGGGAAATATTCCAACATTCTGTTAATTTCCTAAACGACTTGTACTTTTAGGCAAAACTGAAGAGCCTACAGGATGAGTGGCAGCGATTGTCTGATGCGCAGAAACAGGTAGGAATTGCTTTCATTTGCATTTCAGATTAAGTTAATGGTTTTCACAGTGATTCCCTCTTCATGGTTTACTGAAAGACCTCTCAGTGGCACAGATGTTCTGAGCAGTGGTGGAGCGGGTGCGCCTATTTGCTGACTCCGACACCATTCTTTCTCTCCCTGCGCCGCGGCTCCCAAGAATGCTCATCCTCTTCCCCACCCCAATGTGGTTCAGCCCCTCCAACACCACCTCCTTTCTAACCTAACTTCCAACCCTCCTCACGCTGAACAGTATGCATACCTGCTTCCCACACATCTCTGACAGTGCCGATTCTTTTGATGTCTGCCGGATCAGAACCAGGTGAGTCCGCAGAGGGGGTGAACGTCGTCTGGGACAGTGTTGGGAGCTACGGAAGCTGTTGTGGAGGTGGGGAGAGCTGAGCATTGCTGTGGGAGTGTGAACGTTGGGTAGTGGATTGTCAGGGTTACCATTGTGGTAGAGGGTTTGTCACTTACACCTGCTAGTAGGAGCTGTTAAGTGAATCTGTGTGAAAGCCAGGCTAAGTATGGGACCAACAACCGAAGCCTCTGTGGCCCTTTCCATCTCATCCCAATGTCATAGGGAATTGTGCAGCAATGACAGTAAAACTGGCCATTGGAAGTTAAAACTTCCTGTTTACGTACTGTGCATGCGTGCCCATTGGGATTTCCCTGGGCTCCCAGGGCACATCTGTAACATTTTTTCTTATTTGGAAGATTCAAGCCGTTTCTACACCAGCACCATTTTCCATCAATTTTTCCTTTATATTGCCTTTTCTGTTTTCCTTGTCATTCTCTTTCTTCATTAAGGTTTTATTGTAAAGGAACTTTGAGCTAAGCATTGGTCTTTTCGCATCTCAAACCTGAATTTGGGCCTAATGCAAACCAGTGGGATCAGAATCTGGTGGCTGTAAGGCTTCAATGTGAAATGTGTCTCTGCTATTTTAGTCCCCTGTTCCGTATTCAAGAGCCTGCAGCACCCAGCTGCTTCTAACCTATCACAAACTGACAGTTTGTCATTCATTTGTGGGACATGGGTGTCGCTGGCTGGCCAGCATTTATTGCCCATCTCTAATTGCCCAAGGGCAGTTGAGAGTCAATCACATTGCTGTGGCTCTGGAGTCACATGTAGGCCAGACCAGGTAAGGATGGCAGATTTCCTTCCCTAAGGACATTAGTGAACCTGATGGGTTTTTCCAACAATCGACAATGGTTTCACGGTCAAGAGTAGATTTTTATTTTTTATTGAATTCAAATTCCACCATCTGCTGTGGTGGGATTCGAATCCTGGTCGCCAGAAGATTACGCGAGTTTCTAGATTTACAGTCTAATGATGATACCACCAGCATCGCCTCCCCCAGTTATCAAGGTTAGCTTAAGAACATAAGAAGAAGGGACAGGATTATAAGATCCCTTAAGCTTGCTCCACGTTCAGTAAGATCATGGCTGATGGGCAACCTCTATTTTCCTGCCCACATGATCCCCTTAGATTCTGAAAATCTTTTGATCTCATTCTTGAACATATTCAACAACTGAACATTCACAACTCCCTGGTAAAGGGATGATTAGTGTTCTTAATGTTGAAGCAGAGTTCCCAGAATGGGAGGTATTCTATGTCCCCATTTTGAATGCAACTGCTGATAAATTATAACAAGTAAGTGTGGTGGGTGCAGTATTGACAAATATTTCATATATTTGAGGGTCTTTTTAGTTCTGGTACTTCAGGATTGCCAGAAGTAAAGGGACATTTGTACTGTCCATTAAACAACTCCTCATAACTTTAGGGTTACCTTCTGTGACAGCATTGAGTGCTCAAGACCAATGGAAGATGGTCTACCAGCTGGTATTTTATCCTAAGGAGCCATGACTCAAGTTGTCAAATTCGAAACACAAGAAGGTGCATTCAATTGGATGCAAACCATTCAGGAATGTCTCAGTAGAAGGTCATTTGTTCTAGAATTGTTTGTCACTCAATTGTTTTGGTCAACTGTCGGTCAAGATATTAGCGAATAGGTGGTCAAATGTTTGGCCTATCTTAGAGGAAGTGAATGAAGAAAGGATGGAGAGCAAGAGAACAGACGTATGATTTTCTCAACTAGACTTCCATGACCAAACCTTGAAAACAATTCCAGGAACATCCAAGCCTACCTTGTCCTGCTAGAAGTCAAGGATTGAATGGCTGGAGAGTTGAAACTTTGTGAAATAACCTTTTTAAACTCTGTTTCATCAAAAATATTGAAGGAATAAAGTCCTCAGCAATGGTAGAAATACAGTATGGCTTTAAGTTTAATTTGTAATTCTCTAATTGTGTGATAAGAAAGACTCTTGGTTTCACTTTAAAAAGTTGCCTGTATGTTTGAGAATTTTCTGGCAGATCTGCACTTTAATGAGGTTTTACAATTTCTGGACGGAAATTTAAACGAACGCAAAGTAGAGAAGACCGTTCTGTGGCCTGTCCACGGGGATCTAGAGAGAGAAGGACTAGCGCAGATGGGAAAAAACAACAAATAGTTTTAATTCAATTGAAAGGAAGTGTTGGGGGAAGTTGGACACAGGAGACGGAACTGCGGAAGTGGATGTCCCAAAAGAATAGAAAGAGTAAAAGTAGGAAATGGGACAGAAAAAGCAAGGTCCAAGCAGACAACTTGCTTTGAGTAGCAAGAACCAAAATCTGAGCAAAGTCCCATTCAGTGAATTAGGGAGTCATGGAAAAGGCTTAGAATGAAAGAGAACTGTGGGGACTAGAATCAATATAAAGTGGCTTGCGAGAAGCCAGAAGATCAGAGGAGACAGCCAAAAATTGGTGATTCCTAAATATGGCCTGTGAAGCTCTAGTGTTCTGTTAGCTGAGTATCTGAGTGTGAAGCTTGAATGTATATAGCAATCCAAGGGAAGAGGAACAACACTGGGAGAGGTTGAAAGCCCTTGTTCCTTGTTGAAGATGTCCAATGGAAAAACATAGTTTGGGAGAAATTTCCAAGGAATTCTTTGAGAACAGAGATTGGAAACCTCATGCGAAAGATGGGTGTTCAGTGCAACCAGTTGGCTCCCAGTGTAATGGTGTCTGGAGGGGTGGGTGGAATGAACGAGTGATCCATAGAAGTTGTTTTTGGGAGACATCTATCACTTGGTTTCAGAGTGTGGCGTGTTTGACCACATTTCTCCTATTGGTTTACATGCACTGTGTGCTTTTTGTACACACAAAATAGATGTTACAATTTGTGCTACCCTTGCAAATCTGTTCATATCTTTAAAGTCATGATGTAGAATGCTGGCATTGGGCTGGGGTAAACACAATAAGAAGTCTCCCAACCTTGTCTTAAACCTGGTGTTGTGAGACTTCTTACCATATCTTTAAAGACATGGTTGGGGGTGAAGGGATAGTGTAATGCAGTTAATCTTCTGTTGTTTTTGAATATCAGCAATCTCTGTGACTCTGTTCAGTAGCCACATTTCTAAATGGAAAGTAAAAGTTAGGATCTATCAATCGGGTTCCATTTGGGATCTGATTTATCCTGTAGTAACACCGGCTGGGATCATAACTTGACTTTGCATCTAACCCAGACTGATGCTGTTCGCCTGCAGGGCTATAAATTAAAGTGGTGGATGTCACAGCATTGGATGAGCCCGAATTAAAGTTGCAAATGGAGAAATGACAAGCTGAACCAATATGGTTGAACTGACGTCCCTGGATCCTTTTGTTTAAGGTTCAATCACTTTGACATCTCAAATGTAATCAAGTTCCTCAGTTACAGCAGAAAGTTTTGCCATGGCATTTTGACGATGAATTTTGTGGTAGTGGGCCTGAATCACCCTCCATTCTCCCTGCCCCGTGCGTACCCCAAAATTAAAGTTTATGATGTGTCGGTAAGATGAGAGACATTGTTTGTATCAGTGACGTTTTTTTTTCAAGACACCAAAGCTTCCAATTTCTCTGGAAAAAGCAAAATATTCACAACACCCAGGCAAGTGGTATTGTTTTGAGAGCATGGTTATATTTCATCAAATTAACTTAACGTTGCCTCAAGTCCAAGTGTTTTCTCAGAAAAAGCACTGTGTCTAGTTCAAAGCTCGAGTAAGCTTTTAATCCTAAATTAATCAAAGTTTGCAATCTTTGAAATACCAGGGATATTTTTATGTCACTGCTTTCTAGCCTTATAAATAGAGATGTGTATTTCACTGTTGACAGCTGTCAATTCATTCATTATTCACCCAAGTGTTAAAAATGATTTGCATTCAAATTGCCTGGTTACTAAGGAGAAATCAATTGGTTGTCCAAGAAAAAGGAACATTATAATCCCAAAAAAAACTTTGGGTTATAAATGTTCTCCTGGGGGAATATAAGTAAGAACTCTAGGGTTGAAAATGTTATTAACAACTTCCTCAAAAGAACTGGAAACATTTCCAACCTTGTTAATGAATCCATCAGATCAGTTCATTTGTCTTGTAAGGTTGCCCATCACACCTTTAGCATCTTGTGTCTTTTTTATTTCATAATATTGCACCTGTAAATAAATCTACCTTTAGTAGCCTAGTTTATCTACCAGTTTTCAGAGCCGGCATCTCCTTTGAACAATATACTATTATTAACTACCGAGTATTAAACCTGGGGACAATTATGTTTAACAGTGAAGAATAAAGATCCAAGTTTTGATTTGAAGGTGTTTGAACTGTGAAGGTGAAAAGTATGTGGGGCAGGAGCCTGAATCATAACTTCCCAATAATGTTCTACTGTGAGACCGTAGAGCATCATAAAGATAGTATATCTTCAGTCAAACTACTTTTATTAGCTGTCCCTCACACTAAGAATGATGTCTCTTGAACTTTGTGATTTACTGCCAGGAGTGGTCTTATGACTGAATAGGCCACTTCTTACTTGCAGATCTGTGGGCACATGGAGCAGGGCATCCCATGAGCATAATCTGTAGTGCAGAATTTACTTCCTTTTCTTTCCTTCTCTGGTGCTCTCTGCCTCAATGTTAGGGGGTTGAGACTCGAAATATGATACAGCTTTATGGACAACTTCCTTAGTCTGTTAATCTTCTGGCTCCATGTTGGACAATTTTTCCAAACTCTCATTAGACCTGGAGTAAAAATTCCACCATGGAACTGGTGGTGGCATACTAGCTACAAATAAAACCAGATAGATCTGGTCTGCCAGTATTTCTGACCATTGTGTCCTTGGAAAACGTGTCACAATGTTTGCAAGAGTGATAGTTTAACTAGTTATTGTTAACTTTATTTTAAATAAATTTTAATGGATACTGGGCTCAATAAAATTTATTTTGCTTGTTTTATTTGAATTTTTCATTATTATTCCTGGAACTCATTTACCTTTGACCCATCTGATTTCATCTCCATTTGTTTGTAGAGAAAGCAGACACTTGATTTGAAGCTTCATGTTCTCATTACAACTTTTATTTCCACTTTTGCCTCCAGTGTTGTTCCAGAGAATAATATCAATATTCCAGTGATAGAAATAATCAGTGTTGGTTACTTTTTTCTTTCTCTTGGTTTTCCATACAAGACGTTGAGACTAATGATAATTTTCAGTTGAATTGTGGTTAGAAGTTAGTAGCTGTATTTGAAACATACAAGATCCTGAGGGTGGATACACCCAAAGGGATGCTTTTTCTTGTGTGAGAATCTAGAATCCAGGGGATTACTGTTTTTTAAAAAAAAAAAGGGGGTGGAACAATTGAAACTGAAAATGTTTTCTTTCCGAGGGCTGAGAGTCTTTGGAATTCTCTTTCTGAATCGGCGGGGGAAGCAGAGTCTTTGATATTTTTAAAGCAGAAGTGGATAGACTCTTGTTAAGCAAGGGGGTAAAAGTTTATCAAGAGTTAGCGGGATGCAGATTTATCATTACTATCAGATCAACCATGATCCTATTAAATGGCAGAGCAGGCTCGAGGAATTGAATAACATACTCTTCTTTGTTTGTATGTTCATATTTTAATCCTTGGTTTAAGACATATATCTTTGCTTAGATATAACAACTTGATTTCGTATTGAAGCATAGAGAAAATGTAGCACAGAACGAGGGCATTTGGCCCTTCTTTCTTATGCCAGCAATTTGGAACTAATGAACTAATTGTTCCAAGTTCATTTCTTACTCTTTCCCCATAGAAGTGGTGGAGGCTACCTCGTTGAATATATTTGTCACAAGTAGATAGATTTCTGATAGGCAAGGGAATTGAAGGTTATGGGGAGCAGGTGGGAAAGTGGAACTGATCCGCTTCAGAACAGCCGTGATCTTATTGAATGGTGGGACAAGCTCGAAGGGCTAGATGGCCTACTCCTGCTCCTATTTTCTTTTATGTTCTTATGTCTGCACAGACAGTAAACCAAGCCAGGAATCAAACCCAGGTCCCTAACACTGTGAGGCAGCACTGCTAACTACTGATGAGCAGAGAAGTAGAATTCATTGGCAGATGTGTACTGGCGGAGCAGTTGTAAGATGCAAAAAAAGATATTCCTGTGCACTTGTGGTGAAAGGGTTTAAATATGTTTTCAATTAAAATCATGAACATAGGAATTTAGAATGTGGACAAGGTGACAACAGAGAGGTTTTTGCAAATGTATGTGGAGATGTAAAATTTTTAAAATTGAAGATGGCTACCTGCTGATTGAGATGAAGTCATTGTATCATTCAAAGAAGCTGACTTTCATATTGAAGAAATGGAGGATTATATCTGAACAGTAAATCTAGAATACCAAATACATTCCATTGTACCTATTTATCTTATGTGTGAATTCACCCTGGGGCCAGGTGTACTGCACGCAAGAATCATTAAAACATTGTTAAAAGATGCAAATCATTCAAATGCTTTGTTCTTTTGCTTTTGAGTGTTCTGATTCACTTTGTTCCTGTAAAAATTTATTTAATATAATTTTAACCTGACCAATTGTTTGGTCTATTAATATGTTGTTTCTGTTCCTATGGAAGAGATTAACTGTGTATTGTTACCATCTTATGTAATTTTACATACACTGTCATTAACTTGAAGATGTACTAATGTTTTCCACTTGCTTGTAAATAAGTTTTCACTTATAGGGGCAGCAAGGTCATTTGAGATCTGGGGGGAGAGGGTAATATATCCTGCCTTTTTGCGATTCAGCCCAGGTCAAGGTAAGGGTCCCATTCTCTGTTCTTCTGACTGTGGTCAGTGGTGGAACCAGTGAAATTTTGCTGTTAATGACAAGGATGGGACAAGGGCAGGTGGAGGATTCTTCAGAAAGAGAATTATGTTTCTTTCAGACACAATGGGAAACTCTGATATTTTTTTTTTGCTTATATTACTCACTGAAATTGGGAGGCTCCTGTGAGCAACTGAAGAGGAGCATGAAACAGCAAGGCGTGGAGGATCCTCCCTTCGGAAGGTGACTGTTACAATCATCGGCACAGCCTGGCAGAGGTGCAGCCTGCAGAAGCTTATTGTGCAAGGGCTTGCATTGTAACTTAATGTCTATGACATAACATGGTCAGAGATGCTGACTCCACTCACACTTAGCAGAAAACTCTGCACTTGTCTAAGTACAGTCGGTGGAGACAAAAGTCTACAGTGTGGTCTAGTGATCATCACTGAGTTATCCAGGAGATCTGATTTGGTGCCCAGGATTTTCCATTGTTCACTTACAGTTCATATTCTTCAGTTAATCCATTTTAAATGCTTTCTAGGTGAGTGGCAAATGAGCAGCTACTGATCCGTAGTCCCCTGTGTTCAGTCAGTTAAGACTCTGGATGAACCTAGATCAGTCACTGGTTGAACCATTTTAGGCGATTATCTAAACCATCCCAAGAGTAATTTCTTTTAGAAAACTTGTGACATTCTGCTGGAAAATAAATGCCCTGCCTATTGTTCTTGGCTTCTGTCAGATCATTTGCTCTAGATTAAATTGCAGTAGAAACAGTATTTTGTTTTCCACAGATGGGTGGGTGTTCGAGTAAGTCCTTGAATTAATTGAATAAAAGCGTTTGGCTATATATTCTGAAAGGTACACTTTGGCATAAATGATGTTATTATTGATAGACTAATATTAATCCAGAAATTCTAATGTACTGGGGACCCGGGTTCAAATCCCACCACTGTAGAAATGGAATTTGAATTCAATAAAATGAAATCTGGAATTAAGAATCTACTGCTGACCGTTGATTGTCAATTATTGGAAAAATCCATCTGATTCACTAGTGTGCTTTAGGGAAGGAAATCTGCTGTCCTTACCTGGTCTGGCCTACATATGACTCCAGAATCATTAAATGTGGTTGACTCTCAGCTGTTCTCAGGTAACTAGGAAGGGCAATAAATGCTGGCCAGCCAGTGGCACCTGTATCCCACGAATGAATTTTTAAACATTGTACTGTGTTCCTAACTCTCCGCACCTATTCATTAGCTACAAGACTCATGTCAGCACTGTGATAAAATATTCTGCACTTGCCTGGACTGTGGCAAATGAATTAAGAGCTGGTGCAGGCCATTTGGCCCCTCTAATTTTGCCCTTCACGCCACATTCCTTCCTATCTCCTAGACCCATTGACTACTGAGTACTCGACAGCAATATTCAAGAAGCTTGTCACCATCGAGGACAAAGCAGCCTGCTAAATTGGCACCATTTCCACGCCGTGAAAGATGTATACATCGTACAAGAGATTTACCGCAGTAACTTGAGGCTTCTTCAACAGTGGCATAGTGGTTAGCATTACTGCCTCAGTGTCAGGGACCCAGGTTTGGTTCCTGGCTTGGGTCACGATCTGTGTGGACTTTGTACATTCTCCGTGTGTCTGCATGGGTTTCCTCTGGGTGCTCTGGTTTCTTCCCACTGTCCAAAAAGATGTGCGGTGGATTGGCCATGCTAAATTACCTCTTTTGTGTCAGCTAGAAAAAATGCATGGTGTAATGGGTAGAGGGCTTGGGTGGGATTGTGGTCAGGGCAGACTCAATGTGCCAAATAACAGCTTCCTGCACTGTAGCATTCTGTGATTCTGTAACAGCACCTTCCAAATCTGCAACCCCCCCCACTACCTAGGACACTAGATGCTTGGGAACTTTGCCACCTGCAAGTTCCCTCCAAGTCGCACACCAGCCTGACTCAGAAATATATCACCGTTCATTCACTGTCACTGGTTCAGAATCCTGGAAAACTCTATGGGACTGCAGCAATTCAAGAAGGTGTCTTACCACCAAATTCACAAAGGCAATTAAGGACGGGCAATAAATATTAGCCTTGCCATAACTACTGGCCACAACCCACGGACAAAAAAAAATTTGTGATAGTAATAATTTTGCTATCAGCGCTTGTATGAATATTTCAGTTCAATGAATAACATTTGCTTGGCTTTTTGTTCCATTCAAAAATTTTAACCAGGCTAAAAACTAGTGTCATTCTTTAACATGATAAATGGTGTATATACGTCAGATATGGAATACTCTTTCAAACATACAATATATTAATATCGTGAACACATCTTGTGTTCAATTGGTGTAAGCTATTCGAGTACTTGCAATATATAATGCCTTTTCACTCCAGATATGTTAAAGCATTTCACGTGATGAGTTACTATTGAAATGACTGTTTTATGGACACAAACAGCAGCAATTCAGCATTAGAAGGAAATGGTGGTGGTATGGTTTGAGGGAAGAATGTACATTTTGCAGGGAAAAAACTGGGCCCTTTGACTAATGTGGTGAGATTTTTAATTCCCACCTTAAGTGAAATGGGCAGACTTGATTATGATTCCTACAGTGCAGAAGGAGACCATTCGGTCCATCAAACCTGCACCAACCACAATCCCAACATGGATCTCATCCCCAAAACCCCACTTATTTATCCTACTAACCGCTGACACTACAGGGCAATTTAGCATGGCCAATCAATGTAACCTACACATTTTTGAACTGTGACAGGAAATCGGAGCACCCAGAAGAAACCCACACAGATGTGGGGAGAACTTGCAAACTCCACACAGACAGTGACACGAGGCCAGAATTGAACCTAGATCCCTGGTGCGGTGAGGCAGCAGTACTAACCACTGTGCCACCAAAGACAACATTTTCCCTTCAGCTTTGCATTAGTCAATCAACAGGTTTTGAATTCTGTTGATGCTCTGAGGTTTGAGCCACAGCCACTTGAGTGGAACTAAAATTGTTTCCATTAGAGTATGAGGGAAACTGTGAAGAGAATAATTAATCTGCGCACACTTCCCAGCCGTGTTTTGAGTTAATTTTACTTCTCATTCCCACACGTCACTTCCCGGTTTCTTGAGTTAAGTGAAGAGGGAAGGATGTGGGAGCTGCTTGGTAAAATGTTGCATGTTTCAACACTCCCATATTTGAGAGAATTAAACAGTTCATGAAAGTCTAATCGGGCAAAACTATGGTTCTGTTTCTGGAACCCTGACTTAGATAGAGCTTACAGTGCTGGGTGGAATAGGCCATTCACTTCAACTGGTGTGGTGATGTGATGTTGTTTTATGCTCCTCATGAGCATCCTCCCACTTTGCCAACGGAAGTAATGCTTTCACTTTCCAGCACACAGATTTCTGACTCGAACTCTTAATTTTCCAGGTGTACAAGCAACTAGCCGAGGATGACAAAATCCGTTACCAAACAGAAATCAAGTCCTGGGAGGAGCAAATGATTGAGACAGGACACGCGGACGTCATCCGTGTGAAACAGAAGAGGAGAGCGCAGAGGGCATTGCGGATTAAAGCAAAAGCAAATCAAGCAGCAGCTAAAACCCCAAAGCCAACTGCAACTTCAAGCACAGTCAAGACAGTCAAGAGCAAAAAGAAATCTGAAGAATAAGGCTGTTCTCAGGAGATGGAATATTTTTACTGACCGTACTGATCACTGATACTGACTTCTAATTCCAGATACTTCAGGAACCTACATGAGAGTGTCTTTCTGAAAAGTTTGGAATTTTTGAATTTTGTTTATTTGCTGATAATGGAAAGTAGCAGCAGATGTAACAGGAATAGTATTTTAGTTAGTTGATGAAGGGGGATAGGCCTGCCGTCCAAGTTGGACTTACATGAAGAACTTGTTGTCTACAGTAGAAATGATGCAATGTACCTGTGCATAAATCCACAAGTGGTGACTGAAATAATGTTAATTAAGTCCAGTCCTGTGATACACAGATTCTCGAGTTGCAGAACTCTCCAATGGTTAGGGAATGTTTTATTTTTCTTGTAAACCGCAATAATGCGTCAGTGCAGCAACTCAAAATATCAACCGCTCAATGGAAGAGGTTTTGAAATTAAGGCATGTAAATAAAAACACTTTTTCATATATTATTCACGTTACTTAAATTTGTACAGTAAATTCAGTACCTTGAAATTGCCCAAGGCAAGTTGTATAAGAGAGAAATGGACAGAGTTAGAGTACTTTTAACATGGTGGCACAGTGGTTAGGACTGTTTCCTCACAGCTCCAGGGACCCAGGTTCAATTCCAGGCTTGGGCAACTGTGTGGAGTTTGCATATTCCCTCCGTGTCTGCGTGGGTTTCCTCTGGGTGTTCAGGTTTCTTTTCGCTGTCCAGAGATGTGTGTGTTAGGGCGATTGGCGATGCTAACTTGCCCTTTGGTGTCAGGGTAAATTAGGGTAAGTACATGGAGTTACAGGAATCAGACTTGGGTGGTATAGTCGTTGGTGCAGGCCCAATTGACCAAATGGCCGCCTGCTGCATTGTAGGAATTCTTTGATTCTAAGAAGAAATTTTGTAAAGAAGTCTCAGAGCATTCGGACTAAGATGGTTGAACTTTCTGTTATCAACTAAGAATGGTTTGGGACAAGCTGGATGCGAGATCAGACTGTGTGCTGCAGCATAGAAATATTTGTGATGGTAGAGGTGGGGCTGCTGAAAGCAAGAACATGATACGTCACGGGGGGCCTGGATGGAGTACAGATGGGTGAGAATAGAGGTGATGGACAAGTGGAACTTGGTGCACAATGGAATGCTGGATCAATGAAGTTATGTATGTAAAGAAATCTTAGGTGACTGTTCAATGATTGTACTTGGGAAGAAATGAAAGCATGGACAAGGTGTTAGCATCATATAAGATGAGCAACATTATGATAGAATGTGGGTGTGATGCTCAGCTTTGAATATAATAAATGTTAGAGTTCCTCTATATGTTAGCAACCAGAGAATAAGATAGTTTCAAAAAAAGGTGCAAAGTTTTTGACAAGTGCAAACAACAATATTTTTGATTTTTCAGTGTTCAGTTGGAGAATCATCTGATTCATGTATATGTTGGTCACTCTGACAAGGTACTTGTGGAATCAAAGACAGTGATGTCATCAGCAAAAGTAGAAGCTGTCTATGCACGGTATCTCCCAATGGGTAACATATGTGCAGGAAAAAGGTGGTGGACAATGACGATTTTCATGAATGAAAGTATCTGAAAGGACAATACAGTTGCAAGCAGAAACCATCGCTTGTGGCATAGGTGCATCGGAATAAGTAAGAGTGGGACAGAGTCTGATATTTTCTTTCATCTTAACAGTAAGGGAGGATGGAGAGTGGTCAGTTGTGTTAAAAGGTGCAGAGTGATCAAGGTTTGCAAAAAGTAATTGGGGTTTCACTAACAGAGGATGTCTTCAGCAATATGGCTGAGGTACCCAACACAGTTAACCAGGTTAAGAATTGGATTGCTCAAATTTATAGCGGGAGGCAGTGACAGCCAGATGTATAGGACCTTAAGAGTAGAAGGGAGGGTAGGTGTGAAAAGTATGAATGCTAGAAAGAGAAAATGATTACATTTTGGATTGTAATTTGTATTCAGTTCAGTCCAGATTTTCATACAATCTTGGCTCATAAAGCAACTTGTAAAATGAAACCTGAAGTTCACGTTTTTGGAATCACCTTGGAACTGGTGAGGTGATTTTTCAATGTTCACAGTGTTGTGAGCAATCAAGTTGGCCTTTGCTTAATGAAAAGCACCAGACACGTGAGTACACAGAACAGGCTGGAGTTATCCCAGTCTTCATCGTCCACTCTATGTTTGCTTGCAGGTTCAGTTGTCTGTCTGATGCCCATGGAGCTGCAGTTTGCTCCTTGCTTCGTCTGCTGTGGAGTCAGAATTCTGTATGCCTGCTTAGATATGTGCTGGGGCAATATATCAGGCTCTATTCTTTCCCATTAGGGGAAGACAACATAAGCAAGCAGCTTAAGAGGCCATTGAAATGTGGAGCTTTGCTATCATGTGGAATAATTGATATAAGTAGCAGAAAGGCATGTAAGATAAAATTGGGAAAAAAGGAATTGGAAAAATACACTGATACACTTCAGCTAAATAAGATCAGTGGAGGCTCACACGGAAACTGCTGGGCTGAATGGTCTGTTCCTATGTTGGAAATCAGGATTGACCAACATATGGACAATGGGCTACAATCGGGCCCACCTTCCCTCCTTACCCAGCTCTTGGAGCCAATGTTCAAAATACTGCTAATTGAAATGGCAGATCCTGCAAAGAGCTGTTCCTCCAAGCATAGGCCATTTCTCCTCTGCATTTGCTGCTTATAGGCTTACTAGTGTAGGAGAGAAACGGTGTGTAAGAGGAGGAGTAGCAAGCAGTGTGAAGGTAAGCGGCTGCAGTCAATCTGAGACTTGAACACTGGCGGCAGTGAATGTTGTTGAGGAAGAGAGGTTTTCAGCGTTGGGGAGAGACTGCCAGCCATGAAGAAGGAGGGGTGGCAGGGGGAAGATGATGATGGTGAGAAGAGAGGCCCCCTAAAAGATAAAAAGCAAAATACTGTGGATACTGGAATGTGAAACAAAATCAGAAAATGCTCGATTTTCCAGCCTTTACTGTCTTTGCCCCCTAAAGTATGACAGGAGTCAAGGTGGCAGAGTTGCTATTACAACAACCATGGAATCCTGGACAGGTGGGGAGAAAGCATCTTAGTACTTTCACAGCCGTCCCAAGTCTCTCCTCAGCTATACAATCTACACGTGGGCCTGGTGAGAGTGAATGGAGGAGTGTAAGTGTGAGAGGGATCATCGCTGTTAGTATGTAAGAAGGCAACACGTGGAAACAGTCATAATTTTAAGCAATCGTGCAGATGCAGTTATTACCACATCTTTAATGTGGAAGAGGGTCCAAAGTGGTTCGCAGAGGCCTAATTGAAATAATATAGGTGCTGAGTCATGACCAAAAGTGTTGCCAAGGAGATGGGCTTTAAGGTGGGTGCAGAGCCTAAAGACAAGGATATGTCATTAGGACGTTAGGACGGCGGCGTGGGCTCGTTGGGCCGAAGGGCCTGTTTCCCATGCTGTGTTGCTCTTTGTTCTTTGTTCAGAAGGATGAAAGGAGGGCTGAGCTGTTAAAGGGACAGTTACGAATGATGAGACAAAGGAAGGCCAGGCTGCTGAAAAGGCCAGGGAAGATTCAGGGAAGGGTGTTGTAGGACTGAAAACAGTTATACTGACAAAGGTCATGATTGGAATCAAACACAAGAATTAGAATTTAAATTGGAGGCATTGGGTGAATGGCCTTCAGCAAGGACAGATGTGATAGATAAGTCTGAAAGCTGTGCTGGTTAGGTGTATTGGCCATGTTACATTCTCCCTCAGCGTACCTGAAGAGGCACTGGAGTGTGGCAATTAGGGGATTCTCACAGTAACTTTTTGGTAGATTGAACCAGGGCAGGATTTACTCAGTTAATGGTTGGGTGTCGGGGAGAATTACAGGACAAAGATATCTAGGGGTACAGGTTCATAACTCCTTGAAAGTGGACAGAGTGGTTAAGAAGGCATTCAGCGTGCTTTGTTTCATTGGTCAGAATATTGAATAAAATAATAGGATGTACAAGACATTGGTGAGGCCACACTTGGAATACTGTGTATAGTTCTGGTCATCCTAGTATAGAAAGCATATTATTAAACTAAAAAGAGCACAGGAAAGATTTACTAGGATGCTACTGAGACTTGGTTGTTTGAGTTATGAGGAGAGGATGGATAGATTGGGGCTTTTTTCTCTGGAGAGCAGGAGGCTGAGGGCTGATCTTATAGAGGTCTATAAAATAATGAAGTGCATAGATCAGCTAGATAGTCAATATCTTTTCCCAAAGCTAGGGGACTCTAAAGCTAAAAAACATATGTTGAAGGTGAGAGGGAGAGACACAAAAGGGTCCAGAGAGGCAATATTTTCACACACGGGGGGTGATGAGTGTCCGGAACAAGCAGTCAGAGGTAGAGGCAGGTACAATTTTGTCTTTTAAAAAGCGTTTAGACAGTTACGTGGGTAAGGTGGGTACAGAGGGATATGAGTTAAATGCAGGCAATTGGGACTAACTTAGGGGTTTAAAAAAAGGGTGGCACAGATAAGTTGGACTGAAGGGCCTATTTTCATGCTGTAAACCTTTATAACTCTATGACTTATGAAGCTATTAGAAGGTGTATCTGTATTCATGATCTTCATGGCAAGGAACAAAATTAACTTTTTTTTACTGCAACTTACTTTGAATTTTAGACGCCTTAATTATTTTTTTTTAAGTAAAATTAGTAATGAACAGAAGATTCTTGTGTATAATAATTTATAAGTGCATCAAGATGCAGTGATCAAGTGTAATGAGTCCGATCCAAGAACCTTTTATATTGAACTGAGCCTTAGACAAAAGGAAGATTGTTCTTGCACTCGAGTAAGAGGAAAGATGATTTGGCAGCATTAATTCTCAGGTTGGCAATAACCCAGCTGCCTTGTTATAACATTAATTTAGTTATGCTGTTGGGCTGCTTATACTTTTTATCATTTCAATAGCAATGTAATACTATGAAGACTGTGCTGGTAAGAACAAATGAATGGGGATGGGCCATTTGGCTCCTTGAGCCTGCTTTGCCGTTCAATACAATTTCGGTCAACCTCCCAACTCAACTCCATCTTTTCCACACTAACCCCATAATGGCACAGTGGTGAGCACTGCTGCCTCAGAGCGCCAGGGACCCAGGTTCAATTCCCAGCTTGGGTCATTGTCTCTGCGGAATCTGCACGTTCTCTTCGTGCCTGTGTGGGTTTCCTCTGGGTGCTCAGGTTTCCTCCCACAGTCACAAAGACATGGTGGTTAGGTGCATTGGCTGCGTTAAATTCTCCCTCAGTGTAACTGAACAGGCGCCGGAATGTGGTGACTAGGGGATTTTCACAGTAACTTCATTGCAGTGTTAATGTAATCCTACATGTGACACTAATAAATAAGCATTAATCCTTTGATTCCTTTAGCATTCAAGGATATATTGTTCTCTGTCCTGAATACACTAAAGAACTCAGGATTCACATCCTCCTGGGGGTATCAATTTCAAAATCTGTTGACCATCCCTGCAGGAGTAGTCTGACCATTTGATGGGCAACATGACAGCTCAGTGACTATTGCTGTGCTGTGCAGATACGTGGATTTGGGCCTGTGTCTGTGGGAGTTTGCACATTCTCCCTGTGCTTGCGTGGGTTTTCTCCGGGTGCTCCGGTTTCCTCCTACATCCCAAAGATGTGCTTTTAGGCTAATTGGCAGAACAAATTCTCCCTAAATTGTCTCAAATTCGGTTTCAATCCATAGATCTATAAACATAGACGTGGATCACGGGTAGAGGTGGCGGTGCGGGCTCGTTGGGTCGAAGGGCCTATTTCCTGTGCTGTTTTGTTCTTTGGTAAGGAAAGTGGAATCAGAATTTGAGTTTCACTAACTAACTGAAATTTGGCAGATCCCTGAGGGAGTTTGGTGGAAATGTATCAGGAGCTTCTATTTAAAAACAATGTAAAGGCTGACCCAAGACAATGACGTTGATCAAACTATTGGTATCAGTTTATGTATCCGTGTATTGATGGAGATTTATGTCAATGAACAGAGAGTGCTTTATGTTGTGGAATTCACTATTTCTGATTAATCCATGCTAATCAAGTGACAGCTTGAACCAATCCAAGACCCTCCAAACAATTCCAGAAGAGCAAATCATGTCACCCCATTGAAATTTGATCTCTGGTCATGTTTAGTGTTCTGACCTCCTCTGGGTTAAATTGTTTACATTTAGGTTTTAAAATCCCCTTACGGGATGTGGGTGTCGTCAGCAAGGCCAGCATTTATTGTCCAACCGTAGTTGCTTTTGAGAAGGTGGTAGTTGCTTTTGAGAAGGTGGTGGTGAGCTGCCTCCTTGAATCACTGCAGCCCTTAGGTGTACATACAGTGCTGTTAGGGAGGGAATTCAAGGATTTTGGCCCAGCAACAGTGAAGGAATGGCCGATATATGGTCAGGATGGGTTGCCCTGTTTCTTGTTGCAGATATACCTGAGAAATTTTAACATTGCTTAATAGATGCTAGTGTTGTAATTTTACTGGAAAAGCTTGGCTAAGGGTGCAGTGAGTTCTGGAGCATATATCTTAAATACTGTTGCTGGAATGTTGTCAGGGCTCATTGCCTTTACAGTACCATGAGCCTTCGATTATTTCTTGATATCGTGTGGGTGAATCGAACTGGCTTAAGACTGACGTCTGTGATGCTGAGGGCTTCTGGAGTAGGCCAAGCTGGATCATCCACTTGGCACTTCTGGCTGGAGGTTGTTGCGAATGCTTCAGCCTTATCTTTTGCATTGATTTTCAGGGTTTCCCCATCTTTGAGGACGGGGATATTTGTGGAGATTCCTCTTCCAGTGAGTTGTTTAACAGTCCACTACCATTCACGTCTAGAACTAGCAGGACTGCAGAGATTAGATCTGATCTGATCACATAGCTCTGTCTGTTTGGCATGTCAGTAGTCCTGTTTGGAACTTCACCACATTGACACCTCATTTTTAGCTATCCTGGTGTTGCTCCTGTCATGTCCTCCTGCACTCTTCACTGAATCAAGTTGATCCCCTGGCTTGGTGATGGTAGAGTGGGGAATATGTCAAGCTATGAGATTACAGATGGTGGTTGAGTTGGCCTGGAGCGCCTCAGAGATTCCCAGTTTTGAGCTGCTGGATCAGTTTGAAGCAGATCTCATTTAGCACAGTGGCAGTGCCACACAGCACAAAGCTAACTTGACAGTCTCTTTTCTGATTACTTTGCTTTTCTTTCAATCTGTTTAATCTTCCCTGCTTTGCCCATTTTCAAGCTAACCTGATTGTCCAGCAGATCCTCCTTTCCCTCTATCCTATCTCTCAGCTCCACACTGGGTTGTTCACTACCAATGGTCCCAGAATCCAAGCAGTGTAGCTGTATATTAGCTTTCCATGATCTCTGACAGTCTGGATTCCGGTTTTAAATTTTTTTCCTACCATTAGTATTATTTCCCCTCTTTTCCTTGTCACCACAAGCAGCATGGACAATGCAAACTAAGTTTGGCTTGAAGTTGTTGGGGTAGCAATAGTGGAGAGATTGGATATTTCAACACATGGTACTTGGGGTTAAATTGATGGGAAGATAGCAGTGGTGGTTGAGTGATGTGAGGGTCAATGTGGGAGAGGATGGGTATCAAAGGATAAACTAATTAGGGTTAAATATCTGAACATGTTCAGATCAGTTCAATTTGACTCTCCTTTTCCTACTTCAATGAAACAAAAACAGAAATTGCTGAAGAAATTCAGCAGGTCTGACAGCATCTGTGGGGACAGAATAGAGCAACATTTCAAGTCTGACCCTTCGTCAAAACTAAAGAAGAAATAGGACAAGATTTATACTATGGGGGGGGGAGGAGGACTGGGGGAGAGTTGGAGGGTGGGCTGTAATTGGACAAAGAGAATGTAAATAGTGATGATAAAGGCTGAGAAGGGTGTTAAGAGTGTCAAGAGATTGAAATAGGTAATTTTCTTCCCCAGGAAGCTACCATTTGAGTAAGTATAGTTAATATTAGTCTAAGAGCCATTGAAAGGAACTGGTGCGAGATGCATTGAGACACAAAATATCAAACAAATAAAAAAAAATGCAAAGCCAGGAAAAGTTTATTGAGTATTAGTCAGCAACACTTTTTTTAAAATTTCTTTCAATGTAGTTTGAGAGCATCGGAAGATCAAATATTTCAAATCTTTAAAATAGGTGAAAAACATTTTTTTTAACTTTCAAGGAAGCTGACTTTCAGGAAGAAGATCAGAAAAGGGAAATTTTGGTTTGTTGATGAGTACAACAGCTCTAAGGATAAGCACAACAATAAGTCCCATTCACACAGCTTCATGGCATTGGCTATGTGAAGAGATTCTTGAAATAATATTGTGATACATTTAATCTCCTTCATCACTTATTGCCACCATTTGCATCAAGTTACAGAATACAGACTGTAAAGAACTGAGGCAATGTATAATATGAAACCCAGGCATGTGTTGTTTTTTAAAATAGAACAATGTGACCTGAAAGATAAAGCCTCTGTGGTCAGTTCTCTTAAATATCATCTTTGTTAACTGCCTAATGAAGCATTCTTTTCCACTATCCAGCAGCACAGGCTGAGAGCGGTTACACTGCCTGGCTTCATTCATTCAGAGCAATGGATATATAAACTTGGGAGTCATGTTAGCAATCCAGTTCCTCCATGAGGCTAGGAGGTGTGAGACTTTCTCTCATCCTCGTACTTTGTGGGTATTGCACAGATTCCAGTATAGCTCCAGTTTGATCAAAGTTAATCGAAACACAAAAAAAATCTGTGTTACCGGGACTGGAAGTTTGAATTAAAGGGGAGGCTGGATAGGTTCTTTAGGGAAGGAAGTCTGCCTTCCTGGTCTGGCCTACATGTGACTGCAGAGCCACAACAACGTGGTTGACTTTCAACTGCCCTCCCAGAGCAACTAGGATTGGGCAATAAATGCTGGCCAGCCAGAGGCACCCACATCCCACGAATAAGAACTGAAAAAAAACTTGTCTGGTGCTGATGATGAATGTTCAGATCTCCATCATCCTATAGCAAAGTATTACTTGGAGAAGCATGAGATAATGCCAACAAAAATGCTTTCATTTAATTAGTGCCTGTAGCTTTTTGCAGTGAAGCCAATATAGTCACTGCTATTAATGTCAGAAAAAGTAGCAGCCAATTTTCACACTGTGAAAAACAAATGAGATGAATGACCTTTTCATTTATTCTTAGTTCCAGTCTGGACTGAATCTTAGCTGGAGCACAGGGACAACTCACCACTCATCTTCAAATAGTGCTGTATGAACGAGCAAACGCAACTGAATCCAATGTCTCATCTGACGGTGCAGCACGCGCGCAGCCCTGCACCTTCTGACGGTGCAGCACGCGCGCAGCCCTGCACCTTCTGACGGTGCAGCACGCGCGCAGCCCTGCACCTTCTGACGGTGCAGCACGCGCGCAGCCCTGCACCTTCTGACGGTGCAGCACGCGCGCAGCCCTGCACCTTCTGACGGTGCAGCACGCGCGCAGCCCTGCACTGAAGTATCCATGTGGATTCTGTGCTCAAATCTCTGAAATGCACCTGGAGTCCAGAACCTTCTGATTCAGAGATGACTGCTCTAGCACCGAACCTAGATGTCAGATGTGGAATCACTCTCCAAGTTGTGGTTATCATAGAATCTTTACAGTGCAGAAAGAGGTTTTTCAGCCCATCGAGTCTGCACTGATCACAATCCTATTCAGGAATCCTATTCCTATAACCTCACATATTTACCCTGCTAATTCCCCTGACACTAAGGGTCAATTTTAGCATGGCCAATCAACCTAACTGCCTTTGGACTGTGGGAGAAAACCAGAGCTCTTGGAGGAAACCCACACAGACACAAGGAGAAAGTGCAAACTCCAGACAGTGACCTGTGACTGGAATTGAACCTGGGTCCCTGGCGCTGTGAGGCAGCAGTGCTAATCACTGTGCCACCGTGCCAGCCCCAATGGGCTGATTTCAGTTTGCCTTTTGCAATGCCTAAGTAATGCAATGTGTTAGTAATTAGAGAGTGATGGCAAGTGGAAGGTTTCAAGTCTCCCATTGGTGATAAGTCTGTGATAGAGAAGTTCGTCTTTATTCTCCTGAGATTTCAGTGTATGAGTGTGCAATGTAATGGGAACAAAGTGATGGGGTGTGTGTCTGTGCATGTGCAATGTGATGAAGATAAGGGATGCACACAATGTGATGGGGCAAGGTACGTGTGTCTGTATGTGCAATGTGATAGGGCAGAGTGTGTGCGTAACATGATGGGGACAGGATGGGTGTGTGCGTTGTATGTGTAACTTGATGGGGACAGGGTGGGTTGGCTGTATGAGTTTGCAACTCTTCTGAGGGCTGTGTGTCTGACCACTTAAATCCTATGGGATTTAAGAAGTCAGACAACTATTTGTGCTTACCCCAGTCCAATGCCGGCAGCTCCACATTAGGATTATCTTTGGTAGATATTTGGGATAACATAACTGGACAAAAAAAATCCAGGCCCAGAAAATTACTTCAAAATAAGTCAATGGACATTTCTTGCCTGAATGTCAGATGCTAAAAAATGTGATATCATCAGGTCAATAAAGACAATTAAAGCAATGTTGGTCTGCTAAATAAATAAGGGGTTGGGAATGAGTTGATATTATTTGTTAGGTTGCTGGGAGAGGACAGAAGTAGGTTTTATGATATTGATACTCCGATCCTGTTCCTGAATTCGTAAATGTTTAAACTGAGTAGTTTAACGGTTTTATCTCCCCTCCCAAGAAAAGAATTTGGATATTGGGCAAACTAGTTAAATTATGATAGGCCTGATGCTGGTTCTAACATTTTGCTTCCAATTCCCTGTTTTAAGGTTCACAATTAGGGCAGTGGGTGGCGTATTAGCTGCATAACTTTCTTGAAGTATTTACTGAACTATGGATAGTAAGCTGGGTTGTGGTGTGTGCTCTGTTTTCCCAAGCAGTCACAGTCAAACTATTATGTTATTGTTTTCCTATTACTTGTGACCCCAGCTCTGAGTGCTTTTTCTTCATCTTTTCATAGAATCATAGAAACCCTACAGTGCAGAAAGAGGCCCTTCAGCCCATTGAGTCTCACTGACCACAATCCTACCCAGCCCCTACCTTCATATTCCTACATATTATTACCCACTAATCCCTCTAACCTTTGCATCTCAGGATCCTAAGGGACACTTTTAGCATGGTCAATCAACCTAACCCGCACATCTTTGGACTGTGGGAGGAAACTGGAGTACCCAGAGGAAACTCTCTCAGTCACGAGGAGAATGTGCAAACTCCACATAGACATTGAACCCAGGTCCCTGGAACTGTAAAGCAGCAGTGCTAACCACTGTGCTACTGTGCCACCCCACATATCCAGGATAGGGACAGATTGCAGCAATTGGCCTGGCAAAATTGCTTGACTTTCAAAGGAAGCAGAAGAATATGGTGTGCATCCCATGGCAACTTTATCCAACATGTTGAACACCATCATTTTTAATCTCCAAGCACTGTGCTGCATACAGCACACACAGGGATGTGGCCTTTGGATCGTGAGAGGCATATGTGTGGAAAGAAAGCTTGAACAGTCACAACCCCTCTTGCCAATCAGAGATGGGAATCACAACTTGAGGTTTGCTGATTTAAAATTTAATGAATTGCTCAATAATCAGTATCCTGATAGGTGGAAAAGAGACAATTTTCTTCCTGCGAGCACTGCTCATTGCTCATTTGCTCTTTCTATCCGTTTAACAGGGCTAGAATTCTGCAACACAACATTGGAACCATTCCAACAAGGTTTCCATTCAGGTTACACAATGAACAGGGGACACCTCAAGGAAACTCGTCAAAAACTTTGATCCAAGGAAATTCACAGCTTGTGTGCCACAGCCTGCAGTGCCAGTTTTGTCCCAGAGAGGGAGCTCCAATTGGCATCAGAAGTTTGCTGTTGGGAGCAGATCTTCCAATCTCCAGATGTGCTGAAGGTGTGTGTACAGATCTGGTGGAAGGCCAGGTGTGCTGATCTCTGAGAGAATTATCTGATGGGCAATTCCCCATCGCACTCTGTAAATGTCTCTGAGTTAGAGTTGGAGATTTTGGACAATTCAGTGCGATTTACCAAGACAGTCACCCAGGAAATGTTAGATAGAAAAATCTTAGTCTAACTCCCAGATAACTACAGAACTGACCCTCTCCTGACTTACCTTTCAACCCTCCCTTCAACTCACCAGTATACTCCAACCCAACCACCCTTCATAACTTAACCTGACTTTCCCAATCCCTTAAAAATCCCTTGATCTACACCTCAACACTACCCCCTCCCCCCCACCATCAACATGACTACCCCATCATCCGACTACTCTACTGACCTCACCTGATTAGCCACTGGCCTGACTAGGCTTTGCAAATTGACCTAACTAGCCCTTGCAAATTGGCCTAACTAGCCCTGACCCACTTACCTACCCACCTGCCATCCAACTCACATCCTCATCCACTTACCCATTCACTCACCCACTCAATTGTCACCCTACTTATCTTCCACCATACCCACATCTCTCACTTACTTACCCACTCGAGCACCCTAACAATTGACTCGTTCTTCCATTGACCCAATTGCTAATGTTCACACTGGAGTCTTAAACTCCGATAAATGGTACGCTCCACATTCCTGGAGAAACCAAGCTTGGAAAACCCAGTGAGAAATGTGGAGCTGTATCAGGACACTGAAAAGTATAGGTAGAGCAGCAATCTGCTGGGGGTTACCATTTTATGGAATGTCCAGACCAATGATGAAGTTAATCATCATGGGGGGTTGAAGTTAATGATGAAGTTAATCTGTCCTTATCCTGGATGTGATCAAGTTAACCTTTGTTACTGAATACTTGATGCAGTAATTTGCTTTTTACTCATTCCTTAAAGTTACAAAGCCAATGCTCAGAATGGACTGGCCAAATCCAAATCCATCCCTTGCTTGTTCCAAAACCCAAATTCAAATTCCAACCCAATCTAATTCGAGAGGCAAACAAGACCTAAGCTGACAGGATCACTCCATTTTGGGGTTGATCTGATGCTGAAATGATGCAATAATCACAAACAAGGAGGACAAATATGCGCAGTTAAATGCAAATATCTAAAATTCTCTGCCTTATGCCGTTCTGTTGATAATGGCCTCTCACTGTGATCCCATTGACTATCACGTATTTATGTGGAGTTAAAACTAAACTCACTGCCAACATTGAAGGCTAGTAATTAATGATGGAAATACCTTTTCAACAAAGTTAATTAGTGCTGATCAGCCCTTCTCTCACTCAAAGCTAACCATTACAAGTTTGGAGTCTCTTCCTTGGGATCTAAAATGTTTCATGTTACATTTGTTTTTTTTTGCTTTATTTTTCCTTTTGGTTTGTCTTTTTGTTCACTCCTACAATCTCTTTTCATTTCTCTTTCAGTATCAGAATTGACTATTGCAATTTAATTAATCCCCCTCCCAAGATGTGGAGACAATAAGAAGTCTCACCACCAGGTTAAAATCCAACAGATTTATTTGGCAGCACAAGCTTTCTGAGCGCTACTCCTTCAACAGGTGAGATTCTTCCGTCAAATTTACTTTCCAGTTCTTAAATCTCAATAATACTTATAGGTTAAAGAAACTCCATACTGCTTGTCCGAGATATTCAGCTCCCAGATCTCCAGATCACTCCAAGACCCCCAAAGCACTCCGAGACCTCCCTGATTGCTCCAAGACCCTCTGGTCACTCCGAGATCCCACACTCCCCTCGATCGCTCCAACATCCGACCCAATCATTCAGCTTCGATCAGTCGAGTCCCAGACTCCCGATCACTAGTGCCCACATCTCCTCCTGTTTTATTTGTTGCACTGTTGGTTGCAGCACAATTTATTTGTTTAGTTTGTGTTATTTTAAAAGAGCAAAGGCAAATCTAACTAATGTCTGGTAACAATGGTAATAACTGGAGTAAATCCTTTCTCAGTTATGCCCAAAATATGTTTCACAAAGAAGCATGCCTGGATTTTAATTTTGACTTCTGCCCTTGCCATGAACTCGCATCTATTTTTAATTTCTCTCCTGTCTTCCCTCATACCCTTTTTGAGCTCATCCTATCCATGAGACTGACCTCCTGCTCCTTCAGCCTCTGCCTCCATTTTGTTTGCAACTGTGTCTTTGTCTGTATATGCCCTGTTTGTGAACCCACCTCTCCACTCACGAAGGAACAGCACTCCGAAAGTTCGTGATTCCAAATCTGTTGGACTTTAACCTGGTATTGTGAGACTTCTTACTGTGCCCACTTCATTCCAATGCCAACATCTCCATTTTGTTTGGAGCGAGAGACTTAATGTCTTTATTCTGCTCCTGTCAGCTGGGAGCTGATGGAGTTTTTTCCAGTGGGTATTAAAGCAGCAGTTTGACGCTTTGTTCTCAAAGGAACATAGAGGTTTCAATATGGCTGCTCAAGATATGTTACCTTCTTTCTCCACTGTGATGTTAAAAGAGCTATTTATCCAATGTCTGGGAATGATTTTAGTTTCAGGATTGATAATGTCTCACCATTAGCTTTCAAAAGTGTTACATTCATTTTGAGGTGCTCGTGTTGGGAACCCATTGTCCAGGCAGACCCTCCCTAACTCCGCTTGAGAGGTAAGCGTATCAAGATGCAAATTATATCCCTTTATGAAATGTACCTGGACAGCCCCAGGAGTGAGATTAGTTTGTTAACAGTTCTGCAGACATAACAAGTCTCAAGCCGTGATTGCGCTGGTTTATGATTTTATTGCCCTTGCAATGGGATGTGATATTCCATGTTGATGAAAGTAGGACTCTTTTGTTCTTGGTGTCTCCCGTTGGTAGCTCCCAGAACAAAGGGCCAACTGTGATCATGTGACTTTTGATTCAGCAGCAAGTCTATTAAAAAGAAAATGATCGTATTTATACATCGAGGTTTGAATTTCTTTTCACGTTTCATTAACATAACATTATTAATCTGATTTTCTTTCTTTCTTGTTTAGCATTCAGGCAGCTGACATCTACTTGTGCCTCATCTAAAAACATCCCTTGTTTCTTTACCCAACTATGACCAGTCCCATCAACTTTTTTTAAAACTATGAAAACTGCAGGCAGCTGCGGGGATGGTGCAGGAGGGAGTGGTTCAGGTTCCTGAACAATTGGGACTCATTCTGGGATAGGTGGGACCTCTACAAGAGAGATGGTCTACACCTGAACCAGAGGGGAACCAATATCTTAGGGGGAAAATTTGCAAAGGCTATGCAGGGGGCTTTAAACTGATTCAGAGGGGGGGTGGGATCCTGAGTAGTTGGGGTGCTAAGAGGGATGAGAATAGGGGGGTCATAGAGGAGAACTGTAAAACACAGCAGCGTACGGGTGGAGTAGGGCATGGTTTGAAATGCGTATACTTTAATGCAAGAAGTATTCGCAATAAGGTGGAGGAACTTGCAGCTTGGACCAGTACCTGGAACTTAGATGTTGTGGCCATTTCAGAGACTTGGATAGAGCAGGGACAGGAATGGATGTTGCAGGTTCCGGGGTTCAAATGCTTTAGTCGGAGTAGAGAAGGAGGTAGAAGTGGGGGAGGAGTGGCATTATTAGTCAAAGACTGTGTCACAGTGACAGAAAAGAAGTTTGATGAGGACTTGTCTGTTGAGGTAGTATGGGCTGAGATTAGAAACAGGAGAGGAGAGGTCACCCTGTTGGGAGTCTTTTATAGACCTCCTAAAAGTTCTAGAGAGGTAGAGGAAAGGATTGCAAAGTCGATCCTGGACAGGAGTGAAAGTAATAGGGTAATTGTTATGGGGGACTTTAACTTTACTAATATTGATTGGAATAGCTATAGCTCTAGCTCGTTAGAGGGGTCAGTTTTTGTACAAAGTGTGCAGGAAGGTTTTTTGACTCAGTATGTAGATAGGCCAACTAGAGGTGAGGCTACATTGGATTTGGTGCTGGGCAATGAGCCAGACCAGGTGTTAGATTTGGAAGTTGGTGAACATTTTGGTGATAGTGACCACAATTCGGTTACGTTCACCTTAGTGATGGATAGGGATAGGCATGAAGCTGGGGGCAGTAGTTATAGCTGGGGGAAGGGTAATTATGAGGCCATAAGGAGAGAATTAGGGTGCATAGGTTGGACTAGGAAACTACAGGGACTGGGAACATCTGAAATGTGGAGCTTATTCAAGGAGCAGCTGCTGCGAGTCCTTGATAAGTATGTCCCTGTCAGGCAAGGAGGAAATGGTCGAGTAAGGGAACCATGGTGTACTAAAAAAGTTAATTCGCTGGTTAAAAGGAAAAAGGAGGCTTATGTCAGGATGAGGCTTGAAGGCTCAGTTAGTGCAATGGATAGCTATAGATTAGCCAGGAGGGAGCTAAAGAGTGAATTGAGGAGAGCTAAGAGGGGACACGAGAAGACTTTGGCTGATAGGATTAAGGAGAATCCTAAAGCTTTCTTTAGATATGTTAAGAATAGAAGATTGGTTAGGACAAGATTAGGGCCAGTCATAGACAGCAGTGGGAAGTTGTGCGTGGAGCCTGAAGAGATTGGAGAGGCACTGAACAAATATTTCTCTTCGGTATTCACGCAGCGAGATGTAAATGTAGTTGTGGAGAACACTGAGGTACAGGGTTGCAAACTGGAAAGTATTGAAGTAGATAGGGAGGATATGCTAGATATTCTTGAGGGTTTGAAGTTAGATAAGTCCCCTGGGCCGGACGGGATTTACCCTAGGATTCTCTGGGAGGCAAGAGAGGCGATTGCAGAGCCTCTGGCTCTGATCTTCAGGTCGTCGTTGGTTACGGGTGTGGTTCCAGAAGACTGGAGGATAGCGAATGTGGTCCCATTGTTCAAGAAGGGGAAGAGAGACTTTCCAGGGAATTATAGGCCAGTGAGTCTTACTTCTGTTGTGGGCAAAGTATCGGAGAGAATTATTAGGGATAGGATTTATAGTTATTTAGAGAGAAATGAATTGATTGGGGATAGTCAGCATGGTTTTGTGAAGGGTAGGTCGTGCCTTACTAACCTCATTGAGTTTTTTGAAAAAGTGACCAAAGAGGTGGATGGGGGTAAGGCGGTTGATGTGGTATATATGGACTTTAGTAAGGCGTTTGATAAGGTGGCCCATGGAAGACTTCTGCAGAAAATGCAGATGTATGGGATAGAGGGTGATTTAGCTAATTGGGTTAGGAATTGGCTAGCAGATAGAAGACAGAGGGTGGTGGTTGATGGGAGATATTCATCGTGGAGTTCGGTGACAAGTGGTGTACCTCAGGGGTCTGTTTTGGGGCCCCTGCTGTTTGTAATTTTTATAAATGATCTGGATGAGGGTATTGAAGGATGGATTAGTAAATTTGCAGATGACACTAAAGTCGGTGGAGTGGTAGATAGTGAAGAGGGGTGTTATAGTTTGCAGAGAGACTTGGACAAGTTGCAGAGCTGGGCCGAGAGGTGGCAAATGGAGTTTAATGTGGAAAAGTGTGAGGTAATGCACTTTGGCAGGAATAATAAATGTGTAGAGTATAGGGCTAATGGTAGGATTCTTAATAGTGTTGATGAACAGAGGGATCTTGGTGTATTTGTGCATAGATCCCTGAAAGTAGGCAGTCAAGTCGATAAGGTTGTTAAGAAGGCATATGGAGTCTTAGCTTTTATTGGTAGGGGGATTGAATTTCGGAGCCGCAACGTCATGTTGCAACTGTACAAAACTCTAGTGCGGCCGCACTTGGAGTATTGTGTGCAGTTCTGGTCCCCACATTATAAGAAAGATGTGGAGGCATTGGAGAGGGTACAGAGGAGGTTTACCAGGATGTTGCCTGGTATGGAGGGCAGGTCTTATGAAGAGAGGCTGAGGGATTTGAGGTTGTTTTCGTTAGAAAGGAGGCGGCTAAGAGGGGACCTTATCGAAACATATAAGATGATTAGAGGTTTAGATAGGGTGGACAGTGATAGCCTTTTTCCTAGGATGGAGAAAGCTAGCACGAGGGGACACAGCTTTAAATTAAGGGGTGATACTTATAGGACGGATATCAGAGGTAGATTCTTTACCCAGAGGGTGGTTAGGGAGTGGAATGCCCTGCCTGCGGCAGTTATGGATGCGCCAAGTTTGGTGGCGTTTAAGAGGTTAGTTGATAAGTATATGGAAGAGAAGGGAATGGTTTAGTTTGGAGGGTCATTGCTTTTTTCATAATTAGCCGGCGCAACATCGAAGGCCGAAGGGCCTGTTCTGCGCTGTAATGTTCTATGTTCTATGTAAAACTTTTGTCACTTAATCTCTATTGAGGGATATCATGCTGGCACAGTGGTTAGCATTACTGCCTCACAGTGCCAGAGACCATGTTCGACTTCCAGCTTGGGCCACCGTCTGTTTGGAGTTTGCATGTTCTTCCCATGTCTGTTGGGGTTTCCTCCAGGTGCTCGTTTCCTCCCACAGTCCAAAGATGTGAGAGTTAGTTGGATTGGCTGTGCTAAATTCACCCTTGGTGTCAGGGGTATCAGCAGGGTAAAAGCATGGGGTTATAGGGATTGTGTCTGGATAGGTTTGTTGTTGGTGCAGGCTCGATGGGTCAAATGGCCTCTTTCTGTACTGTAGGGATTCTATGATATCCACCCTTGATTGTCCATCACAGCCCCCTCCCTTTCTACTTTCTCCATGTCTTAGTAATTACATTGCTATGTTCCAATGGCAATTATTTTGTGAAAGTGCAAAAATTCATTGGCAATGACTTTGTGAAAACAATTGCATTGTTACACATGTGATGGGTATCAGTCCACATATAAATGAAGATGCCCCACAATTATATTTTAATTTGAACTTTTGTAAGTTCTCTTTGCGATTTTTGTCTTTGTCGCAGTTTACCTTTAAGGGCTGCACCTTTAATTTGTTGATTGAATCATCTGTTAACTTGTCTCCTTTTTAAGTGATTTATTGTTATCTCAAACGAGTCTTAATGGGGATGGCTGGAAGGCTAATGAGGGTAGAGACAAGGAACTGGAATGGTAAGGTTGGTTTGGACTCCTTGGACAGGATTTTCTGGCCTCTCTCATCCTGAAACCATAACATCCCACCTGAGGTCAATGGACCTTTCCATGGTCCATCCCTCAGCTGCTTCAGTTCCCATGACAGGCAGGATAGTGGAATTCTGGCAATTATTTCTCAACATACAAGAACTGGAACTACCAACAAGAACTGGAACTACCAACATTCACTTGTTCAAAACTTATCAGATATCTTACTTTCTCAGATCTAATGACCTGAAGCACAGAATCCCTACAGTATAGATGGAGGCCATTTGGCCCATTAAGCCTGCACTGACAACAATCCCACCCTATCCACATAATCCTACATATTTACCCTAGCTAGTCCCCCTGACATTAAGGATCAATTTAATATGGCCAAGCAACCTAACATGCACACCTTTGTGGGAGGAAACCAGAACACCCAGAGGAAACACACGCAGACACGGGGAGAACATGCAGACTCCAAACAATCAGTCACCCAAGCTGGGAGTCGAACATGGGTCCCTGGCGCTGTGAGGCAGCAGTGCTAACCACTGTGCCACTCAGTAGTTCAAAGGCATCAGCTTGGTTTCTCTTCATAGATGCTGCTTGACCTGTTGAGTGTTTCCAGTTTTCTTTTTTTTATTGGGGACTGTATTTGTCTGCTTCCATTCGTTCCTCTAATCATAGCCAGAGAATCACTTCTCATGGTTTCTCTCCTGCTCCTGTATTTTGTCCTCTGCTTTTCCCAAGGATCTGTTTGGTTTTTTTCCTATTTCTCATCCACATGTAGTCTTTTGGCAACACCATTCAAAAGGACAGCACAATGGGTACAGTGGTTAGCACTGCTGCTTCTCTACACCAGGAACCCAGGATTAGTTCTAACCTAGGGTAACTATGTGTATGAAGTTTGCACATTCTCCATGCGTCTGCGTGGGTTTCCTGAGTGCTCAGGTTTTCTCCCATACTCCAGAGATGTGTGGCTTAGGTTGATTGGTCATGCTAAACTGCCCGTTAGTGTCTCAAGATGTGCCGGTTAGGGGGAATGAGCAGGATAAAAGTGCAGGATTATGGGAATGTGTAAAGGGGGTGGGCTTGTATAAGATGCTCTTTCAGAGAGAGTTGGTTCAGACTCGATGGGCTGAATAGTCTCCTGCACCTTAGGGATTCTATGGTTCTATGAAAAATGTAGCATTAATGTCACATGTCCCATTGACAACCCCTCCGACCTCACCATCACCATTCCTGATTGCCCCACATTCTCTAAAGACTACTTATTGGACATCCAATTCTGGTAGGGATGAGTGTGCCACCAGTGATCCAAGGTGGACACCGATTGGTGTCAATCTACTGCTCAAAATGTTGCATGCACTGGATATAGAGGCCTAAACGACTCCTTTTACCTTGCTGAACTTTCCATGAATGCCAAAGCACCCTTCTTCCAATGGTGACAACATTCCTAACCATACAATTTTAGGCAAGTTTGAATGTGTGGGAAGCACAATAAGCTATGTGCATCACTGTGTCTGAGCCAGTGAACTCACTGAGCTAGTTCAGTGTATCTAAACCCAGTCATATACAACTGTTGTATTCTGGCTGTGAGATCCTAGGCATCATCCAGACTCAGCGTAAGGATCAACCATGAATGTACCTACCATCTCTTGGAGTCTGCAGAGTCAGCACAGGATAGCTCTGATCGTTTATAGAGCTGAGGTACTGTTTGGGTTATAATGAGCCAGTTCTGAGGTTTCCATCCGAATCGGAGGGTTACAGCTATGCAACTCCAAAGACAGAAGTCAAAGACTTGTACTAACTGAGGTTTAATTTGATATGATTCATTGTCACATGTATTAGCATACAGTGAAAAGTATTATCTCTTGTGCACTATACAGACAAAAAATACTGTTCATCGAGAAGAAAACGAGAAAGTTCAGAATATAGTGTTACAGTCACAGGTAGGGTGTCGAGAAAGATCAACTTAATCCAAGGTAAGTCCATTGAAAGGTCTGACAGCAGCAGGGAAGGAGCTGTTCTTGAATCAGTTGGTACGTGACCTCCGACTTTTTTATCCTTTTCCCTAAGGAAGAAAGTGGAAGAGAGAATGTCTGGAGTGTGTGTGTGGCCCTTAGTTATGCTGGCTGCTTTGCCGAGGCAGCGGGAAGTATAGACAGAGTTAATGGTTGGAAGGCTGGTTTGTGTGATGGATTGGGCTACATTCATGATCTTTTCTAGTTCCTTGTGGTCTTGGGCAGAACAGGAGCCCATACCAAGCTGTGATACAACCAGAAAGGATTCTTTCTATGGTGCATCTGTAAACGTTGGTGAGAGTTGTAGCTGACATGACAAATTTCCTTAGTCTTCTGAGAAAGTAGGGGCATTGGTGGGCTTTCTTAACTAATTGTGTGGGCATAGGACGACCAGGACAGGTTGTTGGTGATCTGGACACCTAAAAGCTTGAAGCTGTCGACAGTTTCTACTTTGCCCTCATTGATGTAAACAAGGGCATGTTCTCCTTTATTCTTCTTGAAGTCAATGACAATTTCCTTTGTTTTGTTGATATTGGGAGAAGGTGCTTTTCATTTGTTCAGCAGCTGCACCAGTGCAATTACACCAGCTGTTAGGATGTAAAATTCCACTCACCTTAAACCAAGATTATTCAAGCTGCAGTCTCAGCTAATCCTGACTTTGGACTTGAATCTTGCAAGCCTGTAAATGCCCAAAAAATTCTCAAGATTTTCCATTCGCTTTCTAATTATTAAATAGATGACAATTAAGTTCTAACTGGGCGGCATGGTGACACAATGGTTAGCACTGCTGCCCCTCAGCACCAAGGATCCAGGTTCAATTCCAGCCTTGCTTGAATATCTGTGTGGAGTTTGTATGTTCTCCCCATGTCTACTTGGGTTTCCTCCAGGTGCTCCGGTTTTCTCTCTCACTCCAAAGATGTGTGGGTTAAGTGAATTGGCTGTGATAAATTGCCCCTTAATGTCAGGGAGATTAGCAAGGTAAATATGTGGGGTTACAGGGATAGGCCTGGGTGGGATAGTGGTCGGTGTAAAATTGATAGGCCAAATGGCCTCCTTCACAGTGCCAGGGACCTGGGTTCAATTTCCAGCTTCGGTCACAGTCTACGTGGATTTGCACATTCTCCCCATGTCTGCATGGGTTTCCTTGGGTACTCCAGTTTCCTCCCATAGTCTGAACAGGCAATTGGACTGTTGGATTTTCACAATAACTTCATTGCAGTGCTAATGTAGGCCTACTTGTGACACTAATAAATAAATTTAATTTTCGGTACGGTAGAGATTTTATGATTCTAACCTGTAACACTATAAATTCCTTTACCACTTTCAGCGTGTGTTGTACAGAATAACCCCTGTACATAGTTATTAAACAGCATATACAGGTGAGTTCTTTGATAGTCACTGGTATGATCAAATGTAGATTACAGATCATGTGATTTCAGTGTTCTGACTGGTGTACTGATTAGGGTGAGGGTTTTGTACCTTTGATGAATTCAATAGTTGCTGCCAATGGTATGATTTCAACGGATGGGAAAGTCATCCCAAAAAAATGACTGAGTTTCCCAAGAGCAGTTCTGAAATGAACATTCTACACAATTCACTTGAGTCATAGAATCACTACAATGTAGAAGGAGGCCATTCGGCCCTTTGAGTCTGTAACAACCACAATCCTACCAGGCCCTATCCCTATAACACCACATGTTTACCCCACTAATTCCCCTAACACTAGGGTCAATTTAGCATTGCCAGCCAACCTAACCCATACAGCTTTGGACTGTGGGAAGAAACCAGATTGCCCAGGGGAAACCAATGCAGACTCAGGGAGAACGTGCAAACTCCACGTAGACAATGACCCAAGGCCAAATTGAACCCAGGTTCCTGGCGCTGTGAGGCAACAGTGCTTGCCGCTGTGCTGCCCCTCATCATTGATCACCCTCATCACTAACATTCCTCCTCAATATTATTTCCAAGTAATGTCCTTCTCATTTTAAAATTACCACTCACAAATACAGTCGGACCATTAACTTCATGTTTTTATTCATTCTCAGGTTGTAGACATTACTGACAAGATGATTTTTTTTTTGCCCTTCCCGAGCTGCCCTCCACTGTTCACTATATCTGATCTGTACTGTCAATCACTTTTACCAGATACCCTTAAAACTGAGTTTCTGATGAAATCTGAATTTGTGTCCGAGAGATTACCAGTCCTGTGGGCTGCCAGTCCAGTAACGTGACCGATACATCAACAAGGTGCAGCTGAAGAGCAGGAAATTGGGATTACTCTAGGTAGCCTCAAAGCAAGACTGATGGCCCAATTGCCCACTCATTTTGCTGCTATTTGGTGTAATTTGATTTGCGGGCATTGCTCCTGAATGAGTGTATTAGATTACCCAGTGCACGCAGAGGAAAAGCAGACAAGGAGAACTCTGTAAAATGGCAGGTCCAAGTTTATCACCATTCATGTATGCAGACAGAAAATGGGATGTCCTCCGCACCACCCTCTCCACCTTGATCTGTTTTGTGTGTGTGTGTGTATCTGTCATGGGCTGTGGCTGTACGTGTATGTGAACAAGGTGTAAGAAATCATTGGGCATTCTCCAAATAAATACCGAAGTGTGAATGAGATGTAGCTGCTAATCCTCCATCAATTCATTGGTGTACAGCCGGCGCCACCTATGACATTGGCATACAGCTGATGCGACATGCCAGATGTCTGTGACCCCTTAGCACAAAGCCTTCCTGAATCTCATCGAGCAGAGTTTTGATCCATGATCTCCACTGTATGATCTGTCTAAGCAATCATTTACAGCCAATCACATATCAAGAAACTCTGCCATGTAAATAGGAATATGCTTTGCTGGGCTTTGGTTTTATTAGGGTAAGGAAAGGATTCCCTACCCACTGACTGGAATGACCCCTGTGGTGTCAGAATGGTGCTGCTGTGAAAGGTACCTTCCAAGAGCTCAGGGTGTGCCAGAGATTTTACAGTCAGTGAAGCACTTCTGCAATATTGTTGTTATGCAGACATTGCGACAGCTAATTTTCACAATGCCAGGTCCTACAAACACCGATGAGACTCAGCCTAGATTAGTGAATGATATTAACTGGAGGGATAAAAATTGGCTCAGAACTGGGGCGAATTCCCCTATTGAATTCCCACTCGAGAGGTCAGATTGACAACAATTTAATATCTGATCCAAAAGACAGCATCTCCATCAGCGTTGTCCTGTCTCAGGTAGCGCAGTAGCACAGCAGTTAGCATGGTTATCTCACAATGCCAGAGATTTGGGTTAAATTCCTGGCTTGGGTCACTGTCTGTGTGGAGTTTGCACATTTTTCCAATGGCTGCCTGGGTTTCCTCCAGTTGCTCCTGTTTACCACAGTTCACAGATGTTCAGGTTAGGTAGATTGGCCATGATAAATTGTCCCTCAGTACCTCAAGATGTGTGGGTTGGGTGGTTTGGACATGGGAAAGGTGCGGTGTTACGGAGATAGGGTGGGACAGAGAATGCGGTTGGGATGCTCTGTCAGAAAGTTGGTGCAGTCCTGACGGGCCAAATAGCCTCTTCTGCACTGTAGGGATCCTATGATTTTATGGTACTGCCCAGGAGTGTTAGCCTAGATTTTGGGTTCATGTCTCTGGAATTGAATCCATAAGCCGTCTGATTCTGAGGTATGAGAACCAGCCACTGAGCCAAGGCAGGGTAAATTCCTTGTACAAGCAAGCTATTGTCATTTCATGCTTTAGGCTAGGATCATTGTACATGACACTGAGGTGTGGGGAATTTGCAGCAACATTTATTTTCTATTACTGTAAACTAAACAAAGCTGTTTCTGTGCAGCGTAACAGCTGGCGAAACAGACAAAGTGAGAGAACATACTCACATCAGTCATTCAGTTTTATACAGCGAAGTCAAGGAGCATCAGCTCGTAGGATAATGAATGCGGAACTGCCTTAGGAGTGGATCTTATGGACCAGCCCTGACCCGGGCAGATTCTCCACTGACTGCACCAGCATCTGAGACAGGACAAAACAACGGTGTTTCACAATTCACCAAGTGCTTAACAACTGAACTTTATTCAGCATCAAGACCTGCTCGAGCATCACCCTGTGCTCACTGACTTACATTAGCTCCTGGTCTGGCATCAACTCAGCGTTTAAAATTTTTCTAATAGTTTGTCTTCTATACCCTCTATCCGTCCTGATCTCTGTAATCTGCAGCAGCCCCGCAATGCTCGGAGACATCTGTGCTCCTCCAATTCCTCCTCTCTTGACCATGCCTGGTTTCTGTAGTCCCAAGACTGTGCCTTCAGCCACATAAGCCCTAAATTCTGACAATCCTTCACCTCACCTCTCTACCTCTGCTTTAAGACACTCTTTAAGACTGGTATGCAGGATAGCTGACACCTTATATGTTTCCTCATTATTACATTTTTGTCACATGTCCTACTGTCTCCCTCTTTGGCTCACTATCAAGTTTTGTCTGCTATTGCTCTTGTGAATCTCTTTGGTAGGTTTTTTTTACAAAATATAGAAACAAATGCTTATCTAACCCTCAATCTGTTTCCTTTTGCCTGTCTTTCTCTCCTGTTTGTTGTGATTCCAGTTCCAGTATCTTCATTGTTATGACAGTAAGGTTCACTTTATGATACATGCACTGAATTTAGCTGGAGGTAGCATCTTTAGAGGAGATGATAAACCAAATTATCTCTCATTTGCAAAAGATCTCATGGCACTATTCACAAAAAGAACACAATACATTCTTGAATGGCACAGTGGTTAGCACTGCTGCCTCACAGTGCCAGGGATCTAGGTTCAATTCCGGCCTTGTGTGGAGTCTGCACATTCTCCCTGTGTCTCTGTGGGTTTTCTCTGGGTGCTTCAGTTTCCTCTCAAAATCCAAAGATGTGCACGTTAAGTGGATTGGCCATGGTAAATTGTCCCTTAGCGTCCTAAGATGTATAGTTTAGGGAGATTAGCCACAGTATGTGGGTTACAGAGATAGGACTGGGGAGAGTGCTTAGATGAGTTATTTTGTCAGAGAGTGGGTGCAATCTCAGTGGGCCAAGTGGCCTCCTGCATTATAGGGGTTCTCTGATTCTCCCAGATGCATTGCCAATATGTAACCATCAACAAAAAAACACATCATTTGTTCATTTACCTCATGGTTGCCTGTGTACATAGAGGCTGCCATGTTTTACAGCAGTGGTTGCAATGCAAAAGAACATCCTTGATCATGAAGCACTTTAGGACATCCTGAGAATATTATTGGGCGATTTGATGCAAGTTTGTTCTCCATTTTATCCTGTGTGAAGATTTGCTCACCATTCACCTCCCTGGCCTCACTCCCCCTTATGAATTTAATCTCCTCCTGTCCCACAACACTCCCAGGTATCTTTTTAGAAAAACATTCATGGAAGGCTGGTATCTCTGGGCACCACTTATTGCCCATCCATCACTAAAAGTCATCTACATTGCTGTGTTTCTGGAGTCTCTCGGCCAGACCAGGTAAGAACGGTAGATTTCCTTCCCTAAAGGACATTAATGAACCAGATGAGTTTTTGTGACAATTGATAACAGTTTCATCATCATCATTAGACTTTGAACTCCAGATTTCTTTTTTTTATTAACTTCAAATTTGACCATCTCCCATAGTGGGAGTCAAATACTGATCCCCAAAGCATTATCCCAGTCTCTGGATTACCAGTTTAGTGACAATGCCACTATGCCACCGCCTCCCCTGTACTGTTCCAATTCTAGCCTTTTATGTATTCCCAATTTTAATTACTCAAACATTAGTTTCCTGGGCCCCATGTTCCACAATTCCCTCCCTGCACCTCGCTTTCATCCACGAAAACAATCCCTAAAACTCTCCTCTTTTGCCAAGGTTTTGGTCGCTTGCCTAATAACTCCTTTTGTGGCTGGCTGTCTTGCTTTGTTTCATGATGCTCTTGTGGAGCACTGGGAACATTCGATTATGCTTTGAATCCCACGTTGGCAGATGGCTAAATTTGAAGTCAATAAAAAAAACAAAACCTGGAGTTCAAAGTCTAATGATGACAATGAAACCATTGTCACAAAAACCCAACTGATTCACTAATGTCCTTTAGCGAAGGAAATCTGCTGTCCTTACCTGTTCTGGCTGAGAAACTCCAGAGCCACAGCAATGTGGGTGACCCTTACGTGCCCTCTGAAATGGATGGGCAATAATGGTGCCCAGTGAAACAATCTTCCCATGAATATTTTTTTAAAAGATATCTGGGCGTGTTGTGGGACAGGAGGAGATTACATTCTGTTATGAGATATAAATCGAAGTTGTCGTTGTGTGATCCTTGATGCTTCTTCACTGCTTGCATATCGTAGAACACAGAACATTACAGTGCAGAACAGGCCCTTTGGCCTTCGATGTTGCGCCGACCAATTAAGAAAAAGCAATGACCCTCTAACCTAAGCCATTCCCTTTTCATCCATATCGGCTTCAGCTTAACTGCTTACCAACTTGATTTTTTCTCAGATTATTTATTTTATATTTTTTTTTACTGTGTTGACTCTCAGATCCCTGCCCCTCTTGACCAAGCCACTGGATGGAGCTGTAGATGGCAGGATTCCCCTTGGATCACTTTGTGTTTACACTTCATTTCCTGCTCTCTGGCTGATAGCCGCAATCACCTCTCAGCCTTTTGGCTAAGGTCAAGCATCCGATTAAGCCCAAGATGGGATGCAATGCTTCATCTTGTCGGCTTGGAGCCTCATTGGTCCAAGGCTTTGAATTGGATTTAGTTGGAATTTGAGTTTGGTTTTTAGAGCAAGCAAGGAATGGATTTGGGTTTGCCTGATCCACTCTGAATGTTGGTTTTGTAACTGTAAGAATGGAGTTTAGCTTTCACACTGGAACAACTCTGCTGACATTGCTCAGCCCCCTGCCCAACTGGGTATCTAACTGTGATGCCTAGCAGAAAGTTCCACATATATCTGGGTAAACTACGCACTAGTCTTCTCTCTCTCTCTCAGAAGTTGCATATGCCAGTGTTCACTAGGAGACCTGAGGAGGGAAACCTTTTAAAAACGTTATTTCCTAAGATGTGGGCATCACCGATAAGGTCAGCCCATCCCTAAACGATCTGGAGCAGGTGATAGTGAGCCCCCCTCGCTGAACCGCTGCAGTCCCTGTAATGCAAATACACCACTGGGACTTTGTAGCAGTTTGGCACAATTAAGTGTTAATGAAGAGTCAACTCCATTGCTTTGGGTCTGTAGGCCAGACCAGGTAAGGATGGCAGTGGAATCAGGTTGATTGATACAATGGTCGATAAGAGTTTCAGAGGCACCGTAGTTTTTGGTCGCAGATTTTGATTAATTATTAAATTTAAATTCCACTGGCTGGCATGCTGGAGTTCGAACCCATGTTTCAGGGAACTAGTCACTGGTTTATGAGTCCAGTGACATTATCACAATGCCACCATCTTCACGAGCTGCTGTTAGACTTCTAAATTGAGGTCAAGTCAGTTTAAACATTTTCCAAAAGATCCAAGGAACCCATGAGCATTTTGTAAGGCAGTTTTGACACAGTCCTGGATTTACAGTCTATGTAAGGTTGCTCTACATGTCTCTAATTGACTACAGATTCGAATTGACCTTTGCAAGTTTAGTAGTTACATCTGAGGCACAAATTATCTGTCAGCGCATTTGTACCAGGTTGGCATTGAAAATGGACCTGGTTTTTTGATTTGATTTATTATTGTCACATATATTAACATAGGTGAAAAGTATTGTTTCTTGTGCACTATATAGACAAACATGCTGTTCATCGAGAAGGAAACGAGAGAGTGTAGAATGTAGTGTTACAGTCATAGCTAGGGTGTAGAGAAAGATCAACTTAATGCAAGGTAAGTCCATTCGGAAGTCTGACAGCAGCAGGGAAGATGATGTTCTTGAGTTCATTAGTACGTGACCTCAGACTTTTGTATCATTTTCCTGAAGGAAGAAAGTGGAAGAAAGAACGTTCGAGCTGTGTGGGGTCCTTAATTATGCTGGCTGCTTTGCCGAGGCAGCAGGAAGTGTAGACAGAGACAATGGATGGGAGGTCGGTTTGCGTGATAGATTGGACTACATTCACAACCTTTTGGTCTCGGGCAGAGCAGGAGACATATCAATCTGTGATACAACGAGAAAGACTACTTTCTATGGTGCATCTATAAAAGTTGGTGAGTGTCATAGCTGACATGCCAAATTTCCTTGGTTTTCTGAAAAAGCATTGATGGGTTTTCTTAACTTTAGTGTTGGCGTGAAGGGACCAGGACAGATTGTTGATGATCTGGACACTTAAAAATTTTAAACCCTCAAACCTTTCTGCTTTGTCTTTGTTGATGTAGACAGGAGCTTGTTCTTCTTTACGCTTTCTGAAGTTGATGACAATCTCCTTCATTTTGTTGACCTTGAGGAAGAGATTATTGCTGCCACATCAATTCACTCGATTCTTTATCTCATTCCTGTACTCTGTCTCATCATTGTTTGAGATCTGACCCACTACAGTGGTGTCGATGGCAAACTTGAAAATCGAGTTGGAGGGGAATTTGGCTGCATAATCATAGGTATACAAGGAGTATAGCAGAGGGCTGAGAACACAGCTTTGTGGGGCAATAGTGTTGAGGATGATTGTGGAGGAGGTTTTAATATGGTTAGAAAGAGGGCAATGCCTTGCTTAAATTTAGACACATTTTACATTCAATAGTTTTATATGTCAGGGAGAATGTAGTGGTGATGTCACTGGACTAGTAATCAAAGACCTTGACTAATGCTCTGGGACACATGTTCATATCCTACCACAGCAGATAGTGGCACTGAAATCTGCAATTTAAAGCTAGCCTAATGGTGACTATGAAACTATTGTTTGAAATACTCACCTGGTTCAGTAATGATTCTACCATCCTTACCTGGTCTGGCTTACATGTGATTCCAGACCCACAGCAATATGGTTGATTCTTAAATGCCCTTGCAAACCACTCAGTCAAACTGCTATGAAACTAGTCAAACCATCTGGTATTGATGTAGTCATTGCCAACTACATACCCCAGTCCATCAACTGTAAAATCCTTATTCTTATTCTTCAGAATCTTCCACGCATCTGACAAAGGAACACTGTTTCCAAAAGCTTGTAAGATTATGATCAAATAAACTGGTTGAACTCTAACCTGGTGTTGTCAGACTTCTTACTGGGTTTTACCCCAGTCCAACACCGGCATCTCTACATCATACTTTCACTTCTCCCAGCACCAGGTGATGCTGTTACCTGTCTCAGCCAGTCACACATGGGGATGTATCTTCATCATGGAGGGGGTCAGGGGTCAGAAATTTTCCTAACATTGTGTCTCTGCTTCCATCCCCGCAGTGCTGACCTGCAGGATTTTCATTCGGAGGAGATGGGGAAGATTGGGATTTGGACCTGTCACTCTGGTGGAGACAGAGACAGGAAGATGACAAGGTGAAAAAACCCATCACAGCTCAATGAGATATCAGCCCCACTCTGTGTTTTATGTGTTAAGGTCCATATCACCATCACCTCATCCCTCATACTCCTTCACGTCTTCTTCAACACTCACACCTCATATTCAGCGTGCTCCTCCTCTTCACCCCAAATCCTTCATCCTCTATCTTCTCTCCAACCTCTCCACCCACTTAACCCTCCTTCACCTCTCACACTCTTCATCTTCCCAGTCTCTCACCATTTCTTTTACCCTCTCACTTCCTTCATCCTTTCACCCTTTTTAACCCCTGAAGTCCCTTCCCCACTTTTCAGACCCTCTCAGCCAAACAACCAGCATTCACTTCATATACAGAATCCACAAGCTCTATGATTTTGGAGTTGTGACCTCCAATGCAACGATGGAGCTCAGATTGAGACAGAGGCCCCTTTCAAACCATGGAATCCCCACAGTGTGAAACAAGGCCATTTGGTCCATCGAATCTGCACTGACCTCAATCCCACAGCCTCATGCGTGTACCCTAAGCTTGACCCCCCTGACATTTAGGGTTAATTTAGCATAGCCAATCCACCTTACCCGCACAACATTGGAGTGTGGGAGGAAACAGGAGAATCTGGAGAAAAACCCATGCAGACATGGGGAGAATGTGCCTAACTCCGCATAGCCAGTGACCCAAGCCAGGAATCGAACCTGGGTCCCTGGTGCTGTGAGGCAGCAGTGCTAACCACTGCACCACATGCCACCCCCTTTGCACTTTTGCTAATTAATTGATCAATCATTGAGATCTAATTCCTGCTCCAAAGCAGCCAGTGAAGAGGTAGTGATTTTGTTTTATTAACTTATGGTTTAAACAGCCCCCCTCTGCCACTTTCACAGTTTCACCCCTGCTCCCCACAACTCTCCACCTGCTCCCCCTCTTCATACTGTTTTTTTTTATCAATGCAGGTATCTTTGAATATTTTTGCACAGCCGCAGATGGAACAAGATCTTCCAGGCTGCTGTATGACTGCTTATTGAGGACAGTGTCTAGAATTTTGGGAAAGTTTGACGTGGCAATATTGTTGAACATTACCAGCAGCTGGTGTGATTTTGTCTTGTTGAAGTTAGGTATCATCTGACGCTTGTACGATATGAATGTTCTTTCCACTTAACACACCAGAGTTGAATGTTGTCTTGCTGTTGTGCTACATGAACATAGAACTGCTTCAGTACCTGAGGAGTGAGGTAAGATATTGAAGATTGAAATCATCAGCGAATATATAAAATGCTGGGAGTACTCTGTTGGCCTGGCAGCATCTGTACAGTGAAATAAGCAGGGATAGTGGGCCAGACAGTTGCGCCCAGGTACAGTGCACAGACACAGGACGTTTCCCAGCTCAACAAATCTGACCACAGAAAAAGAGGCGTAAAAAAGTCAGATTTTCATTCTGAGGAGGGGGTCTCTTCAGCCGCGCAAAAATTCAGACCAATGTTTTATGTTGATGACCTTTCGTTAGAATATCTCCACTTCTGAGATTTGAAGTGAAGGTCATTGGTGAGACAGCTGAAAATGTCTGAGCCTAGGACATTACCCTGGAACTTCCTGCAGCGTTACCCTGGAACTGAAATGATTGCCCTCTAGAAAGCACAACCGCCTTTCTCTGTGCTCAACATAAACCAAACAGTGGAGAGTTTCCCTCCATATTGTCTGCAATTTTGTTGGGTATCCTTGATGTTGCACTGGGTCAAACTCTATCTCAACATCGTGGGCACTCACTCTCACCTCAGTTCTTGAGTTCAGTTCTTTTGTCCATGCTTGGACCAAGCCTATAAAATGGTCAGGAGCTGAATGAACCTGAACTGAACGCAGCTGAATGGGTCAGTGAGAACTAAATGCAGTTTGAGGACACTGGTGAACGCATCTTCCATTGGGTTACTGTTGACCAACACTTGGCTGATGGAATAGTGATTGGCAGGATTGGAATTGAGACTCAGATGTCCACATATTTCATAGCAGTGTTGTGCTGTTGGGGCCAGCAAGAGAAAGATTAAAAATGAGAGTCATTTTAATCTTAATTTTAATTTGATTTAATAGTATATGGGCGTCGCTGGCTGGCCAGCATTTATTGCTGTCAACCACATTGCTGTGGATCTGGAGTCACATGTAGGCCAGTCCAGATAAGGATGGCAGATTTCCTTCCCTAAAGGACGTTGATTAATATTCTGGAGATTTGATCTGTAACATTTCAGAATCGGGATTTTGGTGACAAACTGACTCTCAGCCAATGCAATAGGTCAACAAAACCAACTTGCATTTAAAGAAACTTTCATAGCCTCTGATCATCCCAAAATAAGAAGAGCCAATGAAATACTTTTCCAAGTGTATGTTCACTGTTGTAATGTAGTGAATTGGTGTTATCTAGTGTCTTTAGGCTGTGCTTGCTGCCGATGCTGGAGATGCAGATTTGTATGAGCAGCCACCATCTTCATTGCGGGCAACATGCAACAGGAATCCGACTTATTTATTTGCAACATCTGTGTGCCATGCAGGAAAATAGATTGGCTGTCAGTACTTTGCAAAATCATATTTAGTTCTGCAACATCAATTGACCTTCCTTAAACTGGAGAGATTAGAGAATGTAGCTAATTCCAGGAGTCAGCCGTGAAGGAACAGAGCTTTATCGCACAAAATATAGTAAAGCAAATCCTGTGGTGAGTACAAACAGGTCCCAATGGACAATGCTTTTTACAGGGTTTGGCATACGAGCTCCACTAACTAGTTAGTCAATTACCAATCCCACGAAGCTCATATTCTACAAGTCCAACTGGAAAGTTAATCATTAGTTACCAATGCGGGGTATCACAGTGGCAGAATATGTGGATGTTTTAACAAGATTCCTGCCGTGTCACTACACTGCTACAACGAGTGAGCTCACTATTATCATTGCAACAGTTTTCTTTCCTGTCTCGGCTGAATCTTTTGCATCACTGACTATGATGTTCGCAACTTTCAAGATGACAGAAGTCATTAAAGTGAGCCCCTCCTCATAAAATACTGTGGCATTTCCTCGTTAAAATGCTCACAGGTTAGATATTCCCAGCAACCTGCCAACTAAGTGATGTGCGGGATCCGTAGAATCAACAAGCTGAGAGGATTTTGCAATAACTGAGTTAGAAAGCCAAAATGAATTGACAGTTTGCTAGGTAAGCTGATGTGTGCATATCAATGGATTTCAGCACAATCACAGACCAGTGTGCTTGCACAGAAAGATAGTAGCACCCATTTTGCATTGGCAGGAGACACAGTGAGCCCCACTAATGTAATAAAAACTTGAACCCAGAGTGTGCTGGGCTCAAACATCTTCAATTGTTTCATCAATAACATTCCTTCAGAAATGGGGATATTTGCTGATGATTGTACAATATTCAGCATCTTTTGTGACTCCCCCAATACTGAAGCAGTGCATGTCCATATGCAACAAGACCTGGTAAATATCTAGGCGTAGACAAGTGACATTCACCAGCCAATGATCATCTCAAAGAAGAGACTATCTAGCCAACATCTCTTCACATTCAATGGCATTGCCATTGCCAATTTTCCCCATTATCAACATCCCAAGGTAACTATTTGCAGTTCCAACAACACTCAAGAAGTTGACATCATCCAAGACAAAGCAGCCCACTTAACTGGTACTCCATCCACAAACATACACTCCCCCCACCACTGGTGCAAAGTATCAGCAGTGTGTACCATCTGCAACATGCATGGCAGGAATTCATTAAGGCTCCTTAGGCAGCACCTTTCAAACCCATGACCACTAAAAGGACAAATGCAGCAGACATGTGGAAACACCATCACCTGCAAGTTTTCTCCTGATTAAGAAATATACCGCCATTCCTTCACTGTCGCTGGGTCAAAACCCTGGAACTCACTCCCTAGTAGCACTGTGAATGTACCTACACCACGTGGACTGCAGCGGTTCAAGAAGGCAGCTCATCACAACCTTCTCAAAGCAATTAGAAATGGGCAATAAATGCTGGCCTAGCCAGCACATTCCATAGACTTCTTAAAAAAACAGACAAAATTTGACACTGAATTACATATGGAAGTAATAGAACAGATGACCAAAAGTATGGTCAAAGGGGTAGGTATTTAAGGAGGGTCTTAAAAGGGAAGTAAGAGAGATGAAGTGTGAGAAGAGAATTCCAGAGTTTAGACCCAGGCAGATGAAGGCACAGCCACTAAGATTTTAGCAAAGGAAATCAGGGATATACAAAAGGCCAGAACTGAAGCAGTACAGATATCTTAGAGAGCTGTGGGACCGGATGAGTTACAGAGATAGGGAAGGACAAGGCCACTGAATGAGTTGAAAACAAGCACAAGAGTTCATAACTTGACATGTTTCTGGACTGGAAGCCAATGTAAGTCATCCAGCACGAGACAGATGGATAAATGGAATTTGGTGCTAGTTAAGATTTGGCAGCAGAGTTTCTCCATTCAGAGATGTTGCTGGTCTCACTCACTATCTCCAATATCGACTGTTTTTATTTTCAGATTTCCGGAATCTGTAAATATTTTGTTTTTTGTATTAAAACTCCTGCTTGCCAGGATATTGCATATGGAACCAAGTGACAATGTATTTGGTGAGGCAATTATTTTTGTCTCAAACTTTCTCATTTACTTATGATTCATGTTTTTCTTATTTCCAAGTCAGGATGGTGTGTGGCTTGGAGGACAGCTTGTAGGTGGTGGTGTTCCGAAGCTCCTTATGTTTCCAGGCTTGGATCAGTCCTCATACTGATCTTTAACTTTGTTTTGTCCTTTAGCTCTCCCAGAATGGCTCCATTGCCTGAAGTCAGTGAAAGAGGCAACATGGCTAGAAAGCTGTTCTCCCAATATTATATTAACGCTAACCTTCCATTAACATTGACAAATGAAGGGAACTCTGGCCAAATGTGATCTCTCTCTGCATGGACAAAAGATCACATTTTTAAGCACTTGATACTGTTAAACAAATCATAGATCTCCCTGGAGCCAGACAGAGAGAAACGCATTGCAAACTTGGAACTAGTTACTACGTCATCTCCATGGGAGGATGAACAACACCCTGTGCCAGGAAGATGTCAGTACAAATCCTCGTCCAAACATGGCCTGTGGTTTTACAGCCCACAAGAACATGAGGACACAACCTCCCCATGAATTCCCGCAGATACAGAGGGACCATATCAATTTATGTTATTTCTCCTTTCTTTATGCTTGACAATGGCTCTGTAGATGCTGTTGTTAAGTGAAACATTGAGGTGAGAAAAAGCAGGGAGAAGAATGAATGGGGTAATAAAGACAATAAGGAATAAACTATAGATATAAAGACATGCTACCTAGCTTAATGTAGACGTATGAAATCCAGGAGCTTTTTCTACCCAGTATCTTTTATTCATTCTACAATTCATTTGCTTTCCGAGTGACCAATGATGTACTTTGTTCTTCTTTGAACCCAAGATGTAGTGAACGTACAATTCAAAGAAATGTGCTTATAGAGACCAAGGGGAATAGGAATTGATGGATACTTCATGTTAGTCCAACAACCTCAGTTCAGACTGATTGATTAGGAACCTTAGTCATTACATCTTAAATTGAAAGACTGCATCCCTATTCTTCAAAGTAGGAGAGCTCACCATCATCCAAAAGTGTCTTTGAGCAAGAAAGGTGACTCTTTTTTAATCAACATTTATTTAAATTGTGGTTGGACCTATTACAGGATAGAAGAACTTGCTTTTGTTCTCATCTATGTCTGTATGTTTTCACGAAGCAGTTAGATGTAGCACTTGAGGCAAAGGGGATTAAGGAATTTGGGGGGGGCAGTGGGAGGCAAGATCAGACTGCTGCATTGGATGGTCAGACATGATCATAATGAATGGTGGAGCAGGCTTGATGGGGCAAATAGCCCCTCATGCTCCTATTTTTTATGTTTCTATGTTATACAGCACCAATTCATGACCTTGGGATACCCCAAAGCACTTCACAACCAATCAAGTATTTTCAAAGTGCAATCACTGTTGGAATGTAGAAAACACGGTCACTAATTTGCCGTGTCAACAGTGCTCACGTATTATAATTAAAAAAAATTACAAATGGCAAATGATGTAAGTGATGAATTAATCTACTTTTGGGGCTGCTGATTAAAAGTAAATGTCGATTTGGTACTGGGAGAACTCTGCAAATTCCTGCAATTGTTCCATAGGTTCTTTAATGACCAGTTGAATAGCTCACCATTTTCCATCTTATCTAAAGGTTCACTCTCTGTAGTGTTCAGACATCTCATCTGACAGAGCTTGTAAACTGTTTAGTAAGTTTGGAAATATGGAATGATTTAATACCATAGCAATGATATTCGTGTATTGCTGGAAAAAGACATGTTATTGAAGATTTTTATCTTGAACTCATCAGGATAATTTGCAAGAATACCAAATGTAAAAAAAAAGTCATTCTCTGATTCATTCTCCAAGACAATGCCTTGACCAATTGGAGTTGACCTGGTTTGAATTTTAACACAGTTTTGGCAGATGACTGTCAGTCACCAGTTAACTAGTGTGTTCTCCATGGCAACATCTCAGTCAAGCAGTTCACTTGTCAATCAATCTGCACTCTCTTCTCATACAGTATAAATTGTTGTTCCCTTTATATCTGGTATTTTTACAAATAGTCCTGATGAGTGCAAGATGAAAAGCTTCAATAATGCTGCTCTTTTTCCAGCAATACTGAAGGACTTCCAAATGACTATAAATAATGCTTACATTTGTGTAGTACCTGTCAGGTAGAATATTCTCAAAGTACTCTTGCATTTGTTCTTCCATCTCACAAAAAAAGCTCAATTTTGATCAAAATCAATATAATATGATTTTTATTTTGGTGCAGCCTTACTCATGGAGTAACAACAAAATAAAAGAGCACATGTTTTCTTGCATTTCTCAGTTTATCACACTTTTTTTTCCTCTGTTTTCCCAAAGATTTTCCAGTTTTTCAATGCTCTTTGCCATGGTCACTGTCTTCTAGCTGATTGTATTTCATTTGACCAGAGATTGCACATGCACAAACCATGTTAACCAGTGCTGAGGTTTGGGGATAGAGCCAAAGAGGCTCTTGGAGCAGATCATCCCCATGTTGGAAAAAGTAATGGAAGAAATTGAAGATCAGGATTTAGAATCATAGAAAAACTATAGCACAAACAGGCCCTTTGGCCCACAAGTTGCGCCGATCATATCTCTACCTACTAGGCTTACCTATACCCCTCAATTCTATTAAGTCCAATATAGTAATCCAGAAGCCTCCTAAAAGACTCTATTGAATTTGCCTCACCACCACCGACGGCAGCCAATTCCACTCACCCACCATCTTCTGAGTGAAAAACTTAGCCCTGACATCTCCTGTGTACCTACTCCCCAGCACCATAAACCTGGGAAAAAGCCTCTGAGAATCCACCCGATATTTATAGGGCCAGTTTGTGATTTTCTTCCTCAAAATTGTTGTCTTTTTCAATGTATTTATCCTGTGTCACGGACCATGGTGATGTTCAATGTCAGGGTATGCTGAAACCCAGAAGGATAACTTGGAACAGATTCACAGTGGTGTGTGTGTTTTGTTTGGTATTATGTAAGGAATGATGTATAACCCTTTTAGGAAACTGTTCAGTCATTGTGTGAACAACTAATAAAGAATATTTATTAACCTAAAGAAAAGCACACACGTGAAGAAGGACTATAATAGTCTATGACACTTGAGGATGCTGATACTTGTAATTTGACACAAAACTGTTCCTTGTTCTAAAACTACTTTCTAAACCTGAAGTCTGAGACAACTCTTTTCCCAAACAACATCCAGTATTAAGTAACTATATGAGTTAAATCCAGCAAATAATTACCACGACGAGGTTAAGATGGCCAAATCTGGGGAACAGTCTGGTTCAGCGAAGATGAAAAATGGTGGTTTCTCTCCTGAGACTATAGCTACAACTTTCTGCAGTTCTGATGTTTAGTTGTCTCTCTCTCTCTCTCCCTTCTTCTTCGTAGTGTTCTACAGTCGTACCTTTTAATTTCCCTCCGTGAAGTCGGCTTTTGGTACTTACATGTCAATTTCCTTATCTCTCCACTTTGAAGTTACCATTTCTATAGCCCAATTGACTGCAAGACTCTCACTTTCCATTAATAGGCTAATTTTGCATCTCATCATTTCTCCACTGTCTGCCTCTCAACGACTCTGTTTTTATTTTGTATTTCATATCTTAATTTTCCCCAATTCTTAACAGCTGTTGGAAATATTATTTTCTAGAGCTTATTATTGGGGTAGGGAAACTGACATAATGATTTGTGTACTTTTGATTGGTTCAAATTTCACTTCCGTTTAAAAGTATATTTTGCAGCCTGAAAGTTTGCTGCACTCTTCCAGCTACGTTTTTACTTGGTGTAGAGGTAAGCTACAAAATTTATTATACAGAATCTTTAAAACCTCTGAATAGCTTCCTGTTCGCTGGGACTTATTTCCTGTTTGTTAGTCACTAATGCTATTTAACTTCTTGTATCTAAGGCCGATATTTGCAAAATTCCAATAGGATTCATGTTTTATGCACTCTGGTCGCCAAAACTATGTATATTTCCTGAGCTCTGAGACGTCCCTTTTCCCAAAAAATATCCAATGTGAAGACAGTAAAACAGTGGCAAATTCTTCGTAGGACTACAATTGAGATCAAGGAAGAACGTGCATTTATATTTCCCAATTCTTATCCCACAACTAGTGGTGCACTAAGGCAGATTTTTGTCAGATCCATAGCTAGCAATTCCCAGAGCAGGTCACTAGTTTGTTACCAGAGGCTTATACCTTGAGGAGGCATCACTCCACATCAAGCATGGCTGACCAGGAGTCTCTCCCACTGTTATTAGGAACCATTGGTGTGTCTGGAAGGATTTACGAGTTGTGAGACACAACTCTTTTTCCCATGTTATCGACATACCTTATTTGGTCAACAAGTCCTGGAGTGGGACTTGAAGCTGGAGCTTCTGGCTCTGTGGGATGGTGGCACTGCTGCCTCATGGTGACAGGGACCCGAGTTCAATTCCCAGCTTGTCGGTGTGAAGTTCTCCGAGTGTCTGTGTGGTTTCCTCTGGGGGCTCCGGTTTCTTCACACAGCCTGAAAGATGTGCTGGCTAGGTGCATCGTCTGTGCTAAATTCTCCCTCAGTGTACCAGAACGGGTATCGGAGTGTGGCAACTAGAGGATTTTCACTAACTTCATTGCATTGTTAATGTAAGCCTACTTGTGACACTAATAAAACTAAACTAAACTTCCCACTGTGCCACAAGACCTCTTGTGCATTTGTACAAAGATTAGTTTATCCTCAGAATATCCTGAAGTGCTTCACAATAAATGACTACTTTTTAAAGTTCAGTGACATTTGTTCTGGAAGTGCATTGCAGTGAGTATTCTCACAGCAACGGCCCCCCAACAAATAATAAATGAACCTAATCAGCGGGTAATCTATTTTTACCGAAAAAGAATGAGGGATAGACTTTAGCCAGAAACCAGGAGCACTCTGCTCCTCTTCAAATAAAAACATAGAATCTTTTACCTTTACCCTAGTGGATTTAACTTCTCATCTGAAAGACCTTTCATGTTGCGGAATTCCCTCAGTATTGCACTGGAGTATCAGTTTAGTTTAAAGACGTGTAAGTTAGGTGGATTAGCCATCATAAAAGCACAAGATTACAGGGATAGGATGGAGGGAGGCCCTGGGTTGGATGCTCTGTTGGGCAGTCAGTGCAGATTCGATGGACTGAATGGCCTCTTTCTGTACTGTAGGGATTCTGCGGATTTCATGGTTTGGCACATGCAAGGCTGAACCTGTCCATTTATTTGCTCTTCATGAAGCAATCAACAACAATAACAACTTTATATTTATAAAGCACCTTTAATAAGCAATCCATCTCAAACTCTTCAGAAGAGTGCAACAAAACAAAGCAATGACACAGTCACATAAGGAGATATTAAGTCAGACTCGATTATTCCAACACATTCCCACATTCTACTGTCTGTTTACAGACAGACTTAGTGCACCACTAGTTGTGGGATAAGAATTGGGAAATATAAATGCACGTTCTTCCTTGATCTCAATTGTAGTCCTACGAAGAATTGTAGTCCTACGAAGAATACAACCATGTCACTACACACACTGAATCCCATTAACCCATCAGTCTTGTGTTCTGAGCGACGCCAAATCTTGATTTTCTTTGATTTCCATCCTTGTTTGCAATTCCCTCCCTGGCCTTAACTCTTCCTATCTCTGTGTTCTTCTCGTGCCCCTCAAGCAACTCTCTCAATTAGCTGCATCCAATAATTCCGACCTCCTGGGTATTCCTGAGTTTGGTCTGCACGTTCTCCCCATGTCTGCGTGGATTTCCTCTGGGTGCTCCGATTTCTCCCACAATCCAAAAATGTGCTGGTTAGGTTGATTGGCCATGCTAAATTGCCCCTTAGTGCCAGGGGGGAGTAGGAGGTAGGAGGTTAAATACATGGGATTACAGACACAAGGCCTGGATGAGATTGTGATTGGTACAGACTCAATGGGCCAAATGGCTTCCTTCTGTATTGCAGAGATTCCATGATCATCAGTGACAGTGTCTTCAGTTGCCTGGGTCCTAAGATGCGGAATAATCACTCTCACCTTTGATTTGACTTATTATTGTCATATGGTATTAGTATACAGTGAAAAGTATTATTTCTTGCATGTTATACAGACAACACACACTGTTCCTAAAGTACACAGGGGAGAAGGAAAAGGATAGGATGCACCTACAGGTGCTTTGGTCCACCTTGTTGTCTAACGAGGAGCATGCACGCGATGGGTCGTGAGAGGGCTGCTCTTGGACCTTTTGAAAGTATCCTACTGCTTCACATCGTTAGTGTATGCTTGACCTGGACCATCTGATGGACGACACGACAGCTCAGTGACTATCGCTGTGCTGTGCAGATACATGGATTTGGGCCTGTGTCTGTGGGAGTTTGCGCATTCTCCCCGTACTTGCGTGGGTTTTCTCCGGGAGCTCCGGTTTCCTCCCACATCCCAAAGATGTGCTCTTAGGCTAATTGGCAAAACAAATTCTCCCTAAATTGTCTCAAATTTGGTTTTTAATCCATAGATCTATAAACATGGACAGGGATTGCGGGTAGAAGTGGGAACATTGAGGTGGCGGCGCGGGCTCGTTGGGTCGAAGGGCCTGTTTCCTGTGCTGTTTTGTTCTTTGAATATAGAACAGTACAGCACAAACAGGCCCTTTGGCCCACAAGTTGCGCCAATCACATCTATACCTACCAAGCCACAGACCTATCTATAACCCCCTATCCCATTAGTTCCCATATACTCATCCAGAAGTCTTTTAAAAGACCCCAGCGAGTTCACCTCTACCACCTCTGACGGCAGCCGATTCCATTCACTCACCACCCTCTGAGTGAAAAACTTACCCCTAACATCCCCAAATATAGTGTTAGGCAGTTTAAGAAACTTAGAATTCAGTTTTAAAAACACAGGATGGGAGTAAAGGATGAAATTAGAGGACAGTCTGGGAATGGCACATGAGAAATTGCCTCTAAGACATCCCTCAACTTCATTGATCTGTTTTTGGTTATCTGACCTAATATGGCTCAGTGACATTATGGGTGGAATTTTCCAGCTTCACTTACAGCAAAACTGGAAAATCCTGCCCGAAATCAATGGACCTTTCCATAGTCCACCTCTCGCCCGTTCTGATTCCCGTAGTGGGCTGGATGGTAAAATTCACCCCACTGTTTCAGTAACAGTTTTGTGAAATCCCTTGCGATGGCTTATTATCTTAGAGGTGCTAGATAAATACACGTTGTTGTCTTTGGGTTGGGTGGGGTTCGCTCTGGGATGGGCTGAGATTGTCAAAGGTGCGACATCATTACAACCCCTTCCCTTTTTGATCTCATGGAGACTTCCTATGTAAACAGGTCACGGTGTAGCTTCTCCCTCTCCCCCAGGACTGGCAAATTGGCAATTTTCCATTCTGAGCCCCGACACCAGTTTCTAAGGTGAACATTTGATAAATCAGGTATGCAACCACAATCAGATTCCACATACAGATAGTTTGGGAGGTGGTCCACAGGGCAGTAACTTCAGTCTGCCCAGATAGAAATTGTCAGCAAAATAAGCATTCTCCCTCAGAACAGAATGTGTGGAGTGAGAATCAGAAAAATAATTATTTAAACAGTTGTAATCTGGAGTTGAATATGAGTCAGGAATATAAACTGGAAGAGTGGGGAGTAATAGAAGTTGTCATTGCTTGAGAACTCTTGCCCTGAAAGGCAGCAGTATTCACTGAAACTGGGTTGAAGTTGACTCTAAGGGGTTAATAGTAAGCAGTTTGGATATTTTCTGTGTGCTTTCTGCAGTAAACCCTGAGAGCTCGCAAAGAATGACTATTATAATGGGTTACAGATTAAATTGCAATGGGACTACTTTGGTGCATTGTGCGGATGGATTTGCCCAGCAGATTTGCTCTGCATTAGGAGTTCCGATGTGGATGTGGAGTCTCAGTTCCAGTCCAGCCCCCTGAGCTGGAAAGTGGAGCTGACTCGGACTGAGTGCTGCATCTGCCGGAGCCCATGGCCGCTCAGTGCGACTCTCTGAGCGGCTACCTGCTGCCGGCTCAGCCGCTGCAAGAGCCCGGAGCCCCGGAGCCCGGCTCCAACAGCGAGAGGAGCGCCGATTCCCCACTCGCCGCCTCCGAGGACGATGGGCAGCCTCTCCCGCACTGCACTGACCCCGACTGGGTGGAGGAGAGATTCCGAGTGGACCGCAAAAAACTAGAGGCGATGTTACAAGGTGAGAGAGAGTTAACCTAACAGAGAGGGAAAGGGTGAGAGTTCACTCAACAGATAGAGAGAGGGTGAGACTTCTCTCAACAGATAGAGAGAGAGACAGGGTGAGAGTTATCAACCCAGGCAGAGACAGAGTAAAAGAGGATGAGAGAGTTAACTCAACAGATAGAGAGAGACAGGGTGAGAGAGTTAACCCAATAGAGAGAGTGAGAGTTATCAACCCAAACAGAGAGAGACAGAGTAAGAATTATCAACTCAGAGAGAGAGAGAGACAGGGTGAGGAGTTAACCTGACAGGGTGAGAGTTATCAACTGAACAGAGTGAAAGAGGATGAGAGAGTGAACCAACAGAGAGAGACAGGATGAGAGTTAATGACCCAACGGGAGAGAAAGAGAGGGTGAAAGTTAGCAACTCAACAGGAGAGGGAGTGAAAGTTAATTCAACAAACAGGAGAAAGAGAGGGAAGAGAAGTTTTCTTGTGTCTGCAGTGTCCAGCTTTTAGTCCAGAGAGTGAGAGTAGAAACTCCCAGGGCAAGGGAGAGAATGGACAACTTTTGGGAAGCAGATAAAATAAGTCTCACTGAGAGAGAGTTGCAAAGTGTAAATGGCTCAATCTCAGCCCTGACTGACTGTGGGTCTTGATTATTTGACTATTTCTAGGAACTGTCAATTTGCTACAAATGTTTAACACTAATGTTCAGAGAAGCCAGTTGGATTCCTACGACGAACTGTAATAAATTCACCCTAGAATAATCTAAAGGGCAGCTTGGGGCTGGCGTTCTTACTTTCACTGAGTGCGAAGCTGACTGTATAACTTAGGAAATCAGTCCTGGGTGCATTAAATTGTGGTCCAAGACTCCACTGGAGGCTTCCTTGGGGGGGGGGAGGGGAGGAAAGAAAGTCGGGGGGGGGGTGCAGGGAAGAGGAACTTCAACACTTTACTGCTCTGAGCATTTGTAATGTCTTGTATAAATGTTCGTATTACTGTCCAAGTCTGATGGCAGATCTGGGCCATTTAGAACATCACCACGGCTCCCAGCCTCAAACCTGCACTTCATAGGGGCAAACACATTTCCTGCAAGTTGGAATAACAGTTAGATCAACTTAAGTACTAGTTGCAGTCCGTTTCCTTACATTGAAACTCCTATAGCCTCTGCCAAAAATTTCCATTTAAACTGCAAAATGGATCTTGAAAGACATGGCAATTATTTTTTAGAAAATAAGGTACCAGTAACAAAAATATTCCCTGTGCCCCCCGCCCCCGCCACAACACAGATGTGAATGTAGTTTGTACATTAGTATCCGGCTTTCACACTCTGTCTACTCAGTGGCTGTGAGTTGATCAACAGGTTTGTGAAGGTTTGATTTCCAAGCTAGTGACCCACATGTCCTGTTCGACTGGCTGGTGTTTTTTAATGTGGGCAAAATCTTCTCACTTCTCAGGTTTTATCATATAAAAATATTATCGTGTCATTCAAACTAAAACAGCAAACCTTTGATCTGGATCATGATGCTTCTTAGAAGACATTGAGTCCACAGCACAGAAACATTCGGCCCCAACTGGTCAGTATTAGTATGAAATAAAAACAGAAATTGCTGGAAAAGTTCAGCAGGTTTAGCAGTAACAGTGCAGAGAGAAACAAGAGTAGCTGTTTCAGTCCGCATATCTTCTTCAGAATGGATGTTGATGCTTCAAACCAGTCTCCTATTTTACTTCATCTCACCACATCAGAATATCTTCTCCTGCTTTGTGTTTATCTAGCTACAACTTAAAGTATGTCTCTAATGTTTTCCTCCACTACTAGTTGTGTTTAAAGTTTAGTTATTAAAGTTTATTAAAGTTTAGACCACAAGTGGGCCTACATTAACACTGCAATGAAGCTACTGTGAAAATACCCTAGTTGCCCCACTCCGGCAACTGATCAGGTAGACCTAACAAGAATTCAACATGGCCAGTGCACCTAACCAGCATATTGTTTGGACTATGGGAGGAAACCAGAGCACCTGGGAGAAACCCACGCAGACATGGGGAGAATGTGCAGATTCTGCACAGATAGTGACCCAAGCTGGGAATTGAACAGAGTCCTTGGCACTGTGAGGCAGCAGTGCTAACCATTGTGCTGTCCAATATGCGATGGCAATTTCCACCTCTTCACCACTGAGTAAAGAAGTTTTTCGTGAGTTTCCTATTGGGATTTATTGATGACTATCTTCTAAAGTAGTGATCAGTTATTCATATACATTGGACGTATAAATCAGACTAAGCAACCCCAGAAGTGATAGAGCTAAATTTTCACTTGGTGACCCTACAACACCCCCCACCCCTCATCCCCCCTCCCCCACCAGACCAGCTGATGAGCTGAACCTTCAGATCTTCTAAATATTTACTTGCGGAACATTTTGTAGTGATTCTCTTTGCCCTGAGCTGTCTCCCATTCCTGTGCAGCAGGGGAAAAAAATAAAATGTCTTCAAGCAAAATTATCTTTGTGTTACTGAATGTATGATAGGACATCATTGACATGTTAGGTGTACAAGCAGGGATTAATTTTGTGATGCTGAATGACTGAAGGAGAACAAAGTGGACTGAGAATGTTTGAATTCTCCAATAATTTGAATTAAGCAAATTTGAATTAATGAATTTTGAATTAAGAGGAGGAGAGATGGAAATGTGAATAATATTGATGAATGTGTTTTTAGGAGATTCCAGACAATACCTGGAACTAAAGCTAATGATATCAGGTTAAAGTCCAACAGGCTTATTTGGTAGCACAAGCCACAAGCTTTCAGATCACTGCTCCTGCATCAGGTGAGTGGGAGTTGTTCACAAAGAAGACGTATAAAGGCACAAACTCAAATTACAAAATAATGTTTGGAATGTGCGTCTTTACAGTTAATCAAGTCTTAAAGATACAGACAATGTGAGTGCAGAGCGTCCAATGCCAGCATCTCTACACTAAAGCTTAATGCCAGGATATTGCAGTTTAGAGGTTTTCCTTAGGTTGTCCTTGTAACTCAATGCAGTGTAAATCAAACTGAAGTCTAGCAATAAAAATATTTTCAAAGGGGACACGACACCTTTCTAGTTGGACTCAATCCAATTGCGTGTGTAGTATGTTTACCAGTCGCTATAAAGACTTGAGATTCACCTTCATTGAGTTTGTCTCTAGTGTGTGGCTATTAGTTGTGTATGAAGTTGGTTTGATAAGTCTGTAGTCCGAATACTTTGGCAGATTCATTCCCAACAGGATGGAAGCGTTTTCCACAATGCATTTACTAAGTTATTGGGAAGCAGACTGTGTGTGAAACTTTTAAGAGGGCAACACAATTTCTCCATTTTGCTTCTGTACTTGGATGCTATTCCCTGGTCTAATAAATGTATAGGACGTTGGTTCTCTGATGTTTAAATGACAATTACGTAGCGTGTTACAGTAATGCAGGATGAGTTAACACCCCCTTCTTTTCCACTTACTGTAATGCTTCCCCCCATTGCCAAATACTGAGATTGTAAACTTGTCTCAGAGAGAGGTTTTTAAGGCTGATCTATGAATGGGCTGAATGATGCAAATGATTCCAATGGCTCCATTGCAATCCTAACTACCTCACAGTAAATCATACGGGGATTACTGCGGACTCTGAAAACACTTTGACTCTGCTGTCAATGGGCTGAACTCCAAATTAAACGGATCAGCATCCGAAATAATACTTCCTTTTTGTCTGGACAGACTGCGTTTCGATTGGTAAGTTTAAGAGGCTCACTCGTTGATGGGATTATTTGTTGGGCAATGCCAATTGCACGTGGGGCACATGGAGGATTAGAGCACATCGGACTGCCGATTGGTGGTAGTGGCGGCAGTTGGTGCAGCGAAAAACACGGGAGCGTAATAAGTTACTCTGGCTGGAGAGACTGTTCCTGGATTGATGAGAGGGATAGGGATGGCATGGGAGGAAGGATGAGATTGGTTAAGTGTAGCGGAGATAATTATTTGATATAGTTTCTTAATTCATCTATTCTTTTTGAAGATCCACAAAGGTTTGAATGCAAAGGTTTTAATAAAACTGATGAATTGAAAGAATACATCAGCACGGACTCCATGGATGAAGATGGTGATGATAAGCTGGAGGGTAGAGACTATTGGCAGTGTGGAGGCTGTTGTTGGTTTGGGAAGTGGCGGGGGGGAGGGCGGGGGGTGCCCAGAGGTCTGTGTTTTGCTGGAATGCAGGCGTAAGGGGACACCCAAGGATGTGCATTTTACTGGGACGCGGGAGCGCGGAGGGGGTGGAGTGGGGAGGGAGATGGTTTGCAGCGCTGCATGGGAATGTTGTTTTGGGGGGAAGCAGATGGCATATTTTGGGGGATTGCCACATTTTGTTTGGGTGGGTTTTGAGGAAGCGGTGTGTGACTGTTGTGGAAATGCTGTTTTGGGGAATGTGAGTATATTACTAGTCACTATTCCATAGATTGTGTTTTGGAAGTTAGTGAACTGGGGGAGGGAATTTGCGCTGTTATTATACAGAAGTGAGACAGTTTTTATTACATTGGGTAGCAGTTTAAAGTATGAACTTGTAAAATAAGCTCTGTGTTTGACAGACAGATACCTAGGAGTACATAGAGAGAGGGGGAGAGAGATAACATTTGTATAAATAGTAACTATTTCAGAATTGTGAACAGGCTTCACGAATGGGAAAATTGAGATTAAAAATTAGGTTAAAATGAAGTCTGGGGGTGGGTTGGATGGAATTAAGATTTGTTCATATTATGATTCACTGGATATGATTGTGTGGAATTTGTTTCGAGCTATTTTTTTTCTTTGCTGGGGGTGGATTAATGATTGATGCAGCACACTGCATACATTCTAAAACTTCTCTACAAGCTGCAGTTAATTAATCATTTCAAATATTGATCTGGACTCTTCTACACTTTGAAGTTTAATGTATGGAAATACTTTTGATGGTTGTAACTTGAGGATCATTGCAATAGACTAATCTGTGCTTTAACCATCTTCAGATGATAGATGATGCATCTAAAATGGAACGCCAGATGATTTTTAACAATATCGTAATGCTCACCATACGAGGATTGGATTCCAGAAAGCATTTGCAAGTGAGATTTTAGGAACGGCCGCGATCTTTGGAGAAATTGATCTGCTAGACAAATGTACTCCATACGATCAGTTCAAGGAGTGCAGTTTCTAAGCTGCAGCCCACGCTATGGGGATGTGGACTGTCGACAGAGCCTCCCCTTCCATGACAAGAGATTTCCTGACTGGAACACTTAAAACCACTGGGGACCCTGAGAGATGATGATGTTAGCAGCGTTGCAGTCAGAAATCATTTGTACCTAATTTTTTTTGAATATGTTGGTGAGGAATGAGGCTTTGTTATTTTTTTTTAAATATTTCCAAACTGCAAAAGGAAATTTGAATTTCTTTTTCAAAGTTTGTGGAGACGAGAGAGATTTTTTTCTGGACTCTGTCCAGTGCTACATAAAAGTTTTATTGAGAATCTGCAGCATTATGTCGAACCCTCTACTGAATGAGATCTACTCTCTGCCCTCGATGTATTTCTACTTCATTTGAAAACGCGTAGCAGTAGGTGTTTAATAAAGCGGCGCTTTTCTGAGAGCACAAGCATGGGTGGCACAGTGGTTAGTACTGTTCCCTCACAGTGCCATGGACCCAGGTTCAGTTCCCAGCTTAGCTCACTATCTGTGTGGAGTTTGCAGGTTCTCCCCGTGTCTGCGTGGGTTTCCTCCGGATGCTCGGGTTTCCTCCCGCAGCCTGAAAGATTTACTGGTTCGGTGCATTGACCCGAATAGGCGGCAGAGTGTGGCAACTAGGGGATTTTCAGAGCAACTTCATTGCAGTATTAATACAAGCCTTACCTGTGACTAATAAATAAAAATATTAACTTGCAAACTTTATGGCACAGAGTTGTTAGCAATGCTGCCTCATAGTGCCAGGGACCTGGGTTCGATTCCCGCCTTGGGTCACTGTTTGTGTGGCGTCCGCAAGTTCTTCCCATGTCTGTGTGGGTTTCCTTCAGTTGTTCTGATTTCCTCCCACAGTCTGAAAGACGTGCTGGTTAGGTGCATTGATCATGCTAAGTTCTCCCACAATGTACCAACAGCATTGGAGAGTGGAAAGAATTTTCACAGTAACATCATTGCAGTGTAAGCTTACCTGTGACACTGATAAATAAAAATGTAAACACTAAGAATCTTTTGTTTAAATAACCGCCTTCAAACATTATATCTAAACACCATAGGATATAGAATGTACCTGCTCTTTAAAAATGATTTTCCCCTAACCAGCTCCAGTTTGAGATGTGGGATCTCACTTTCTCTGTCCCCTGAGTAGAGAGCATCCTGTACCTTGGTCAGTGTTGTGCCAATAATCTGACCCAAGTGTTCTCATTCTGTGGCAGCACCTGGCATTAACTTACCTGGTTTCACTCCTAACATTACTTATATTTAGAAATATTTGCTGGAATTTTACCACCCGGGAATCAGAGTGGGCAAGAGGTGGACAATGGGAAAGTGTGTTGACTCCGTGTGGGATTTTACGGTTTCGGGGACGAGCAAGGCTGTAAAATCCTGCCCATTATTGAAAGAATAACAATGAGGTGAATTTGGTTGCAATCTGTAACAATGCCTGGGGTATGTTGTGGCCAGAGTTTTGTGCTTCAGAAATTGTTGCTTGCAGAAGCAGAGTGAAGAATATAGAACATAGAACATTAGAACCCTACAGCACAAACAGGCCCTTTGGCCCACAAGTTGCGCTGATCATATCAGTACCTACCAGGCCATAGAACTGTCTATAACTCCCAATCCCATTAAATCCCATGTACTCATCGAGAAGTCTCTTAAAAGACCCCAGTGAGTTTGCCTCTACCACCACTGATGGCAGCCAATTCCATTCACTCAGCACCCTGTGAGTGAAAAACTTACCTCTAACATCTCCTCTGTACTTGCCCCCCAGCACCTTAAACCTGTGTCCTCTCGTAGCAACCATTTCAGCCCTGGGAAATAGCCTCTGAGAATCCACCTTATCTATTCCTCTCAACATCTTATAAACCTCTATCAGATCGCCTCTCAACCTTCGTCTCTCCAGGGAGAAGAGACTTAGCTCCCTCAACCTATCTTCATAGGGCATGCCTCCCAATCCAGGCAACGTCCTTGTAAATCTCCTCTGTGCCCTCCCAATAGCTTCCACATCCTTCCTATAGTGAGACGACCAGAATAGCACACAGTACTCCAAGTGAGGCCTGACAAGGGTCTCATAAAGTTGCAGCATTACCTCCCGGATATAATATATCATGACTGATAGTGACAGGAAAGACTAATAGGAAGTACAGGCTGGATACATTTTTATCTAATGTAATATAATCTAATCTATTTTATCTGTCTAGTTTGTTTGTGCCAATCTATCAATCCAGCTATGTCTTTACTCCTATATAAATTAACAATATCTGGTTTATATTTCTCCTACCTCATTCTGTGCGATAAAAATTCTAACTCAAAGACTGATGTGGTAACACGAACCTTGGTGAAACCCACTTCAAGTGGTTGAAGGTGAAATGGAGTGTTGGCACTGACAAGAGTGGCTAATTTTGTTAATACCCTAATATCTCTCCATCTGCCTTTTGATCTCCTTGCACTCTTTATCTTTGCCTCTGCCTTCTGTATTGCTCTTTTTTTTTCTTTATGCTCCTCTCTCTATCTATCTCTCTTTATTTCATCCTTTCTCTTCACTCTATTAGTGATAGTTTTGTTAATTAGTCACTAACATTATAACCAGTGAGGATGTGGATAATCAGAGTGTATAGCTCAGTAGCGAACTGGAGATTAATGGGCCGCTTTGCGAACATCCAACTTATAAAGTAACATTTTTCCTATGTAACTGATGAGCAGAGCAGCATCCTGGAGGCTTGGTTTTTTTTTTCTCTGTGCGGAAGGGAAAGTGAGAAGGTTGGTGGTGTTACCAGATTTCATCTGTAGAGAGCAGACTGACACCAGCCTGTTCCCGCAGGCACTTCCCTGAGCCCATGTAAGGCCAGCACACAACGAGATCATTTTCATTCAGAATATGTGTCAGATGGAGCTCACCAACTGCACTCATTTTCAGTGTTTCTCCTGCCATTTCTGCTGCGTCTGATGTCGGTTGGTAGTTTGATAGCAGATGGAATAAGCAGCTTTCTTTTGCAAACCTTTCTGCTGCTAAGTGGAAACACAGGTTGCTGATGTAGAATGTGCTGGTGTGCTTGTTGGATTGCCAGGGCCTTTGCAGAAAAATGACCCATAAAACCGCCGTACTAACCATGCTGGCTTCCTCCCAAATTAGATTCATGAATGTTCCGTTGACCCAACTCTGCAGCCACCTTTTGTCAGTGCCAACACTCCTTTTCACCTTCAACCACTTGAAGCGGGTTTCCTCAAGGTTCATATTACCATGTCAATCTTTGAGATAGAATTGAAGAAAGTTAACTGCACAGATTGAGGCTATATGGCCCATTGCGTCTGGGCCAGCCAACAAACAAGCTACTCAGCTTAATCCCATTTTCCAGCATTTGGTCCATAGTCCTACAGGTTACAGAACCTTTGAAATGAGATTAGAGTTTTGCCCCCAACCCTTTTCAGGCAATGAGTATTAAATCTCTACCACCCTCTGAGTGAATTTTTTTTACCTTATCTCCGCTTGAATTTTTCTACCAATCGTTTTAAATCTGTGCCCTCGAGTTAGTGATCTTTCTGCTAAGGTAAGTAGGCCCTTCCATCCACTCAATCCACCCCTTCACAATCTTGGATGTCTCAAACAAAACTCCCCTCTGCTCCAAGGAGAACAACCCAGCCTATCCAATCCTATCCTCTCAGCTGCAATTTTCCTGTCCTGACAACACCGGAGATAAAAACAGGAAACGCTGGATAAACTCTGCTCTGGCAGCATCACTGGAGAGAGAAACAAAGTTAACATTTCAACTACTATCCAGTGACTCTTCAGAACTGAAGAGGGGTAGAAATGTGATTTATCATTCTGAGGGCCCTGGAGGGGGTGGGACAGGATAGAAGGTCAAGAATAAGTTGGAGCTAAGGAGCAATTGGCAACATGCCGCTCCTCAATCTCCTCTGTCCTTCGCTAATAGAATTACATCTTTTCTGTCATGTGGTGACCAGAGAATCGAGTTGTCGCCAAATTACAAGAGGAGAAAGGGAGTGACTGATGCCAAGGGAATCGATGGGAGTAAGGATTTTGGTGATGAAGTAAGCAAGATTTTATACAGAACAGGATGGCGGAGTTGCAGGCAAGCTGGAGTTCCTTGGGAAGCAGATTGAAGAATGACTGTCCTGGGATGAGAGAAGGCATGGTGGCACAATGGTCAGCACTGCTGCCTCATAGCGCCAGGGACAATACTGATCTTGGATCACTGTCTTTATGGAGTTTGCACGTTCTCCCGTGTTTGCGTGGGTTTCCTGTGGGTGCTCCAGTTTCCTCCCACACTCCAATGATGTGGAGTTAGGTGGCTTGGCCATTGCTAAATTGCCGGGGGGATGAACAGGGTAAATATATAGTTATGGGGATAGAGTGTGGGTGGGATTGGTTTTAATGCAGGCTCGATGGGCCAAATCATCTGTTTCTGCACTGTTGGGATTCGATGATTCTTCTATGAAGGCACGATGGAAGTTCTGGTGGCAGAGAGGGAGAGTTTGGAACAGGAATGATATTTTGGAATGTAATTGCCACGAATTACACATCATTGAAAGGGTTCTGTCTAGGGATGATGCCTTTCCCATGTTAAGCCCATGTCCTCGGCCTACCTCCCCTCAGCGTCGCACTCCAGTGTTGATGGACCAACACGCTGAGACCCTTCAACCTCATGGCAGCCAATGAGAGGCAAACTTTGGAGAGGACCCATCGTAGCACAACCTATACCATATGAATGGTCACCTGGATCTGCTTTTGAACTGTTTAAAAAAAAGTATTTACCTGTTAGTGAAGAGAGAATTTAACTTGTGAAATTGTTGTTTGAGGTGAGGGGTTGCACATTAACGAATGTAATTCTGCTTTTGCACATTCTTACTAGAATTTTTCTATAATGCAAAATGTGCAATTCATTCTTTCTGATTGTGACTTTGAAAGGTTAAGACCAGGTTTAATGAGGGGATGATTCAGCCTGCCTGATGTACATTAACAGAGTTTTGGTGCAGTTTGGTACGGTGGTCCTGTGGCTATGTTCATCGTAACCATTAAGCGTAGATGTGGAAACGGCTCACAGTTGAGCCAAAGTGTATGAAATAGTTAATTTATCCCCTGGATTGGACCGAACCTTTCACTTCAAAAGCATTAAGGCATTGCCACAGGTATATTTTTGACAACTCTACTGGCTTTTGAATGATTTAATTTTAATTTCCTCCGTGTGCTTCAAAAAGTTGAAAAGAATATTTTGGTGGACTTATCCCAGCTCATGTGTCCTCCTTAAGCTAAAGTAAGGTTTAGTTTATTAGTGTCACAAGTAGGCTTACGTTAACACTGCAATGAAGTTACTGTGAAAATCCCCTAGTCGCCGCTCTCCGGTGCTTGTTTGAATATGCTGAGGGAGAATTTAGTGTGGCCGATGCAAATAACCACTGGAGTGTGGAAGAAACCGGAGCATCCTGAGGAAACCCATACAGACTCTGCAGTGACCTGAGGTCAGGAATCAAACCCAGGTCAGCAGCAGTGTCAACCATTGTGCTGCTGTGCAAATAGAGCAATAAAAGTTCCATTAAGTTTTAGCTCAAGAGCCATGAACTGTATTCTCTCATCCAAGGAATGACGTATGGATCTATATTTTTACAATCAAAGTGCTGTCTTGTCTTTGCTGTTTATTAAATCACGTCAAGGGAGATAAATCCCCGGGGACCTGATCGTGTATCCCAGAACATTGTGGGAGGCTAGAGAGGAAATTGCAGGTCCCCAGCCGAGATATTTGAATCATCAGTAGTCACGGGTGAGATACCTGAAGATCAGAGGGTGGCAAATGTTATGCCTTTGTTTAAAAAGGGCTCCAGGGGAAAAACGTGAGAACTACAGGCCAGTGAGCCTCACATCTGTGGTGGGTAAGTTGTTGGAAGGTATTTTGAGAGACAGGACCTACAGGCATTTAGAGATGCAAGGACTGATTAGGGACAGTCAGCATATCTTTGTGAGTTGAAAATCATATCTCATAAATTTGATAGAGTTTTTTTGAAGGAGTAACCAAGAGGTAGATGAGGGCAGCGTAGTTGATATTGTCTACATGGACTTTAGCAAGGTCTTTGACAAGCCCCTGCATGGTGGGATGTTGCATAAGGTTAAATCTCACGAGATCCAGGGTGAGGTATCTATATGGAGACAAAATTGGCTTCTTGACAGAAGCCAGAGTGTGGTTATAGAAAGTTGTTTTTCGAACTGGAGGCCTGTGACCAGCGATGTGCCTCAGTGATCAGTGCTGGGCCCATTGTTATTTGTCATTTATGTTAATGATTTGGATGAGAATATAGGTGGCATAATAAGTTTGCAGATGACACCAAGATTGGTGGCATAGTAGACAGTGAAGAAAGTTATCTCAGATTGCAACGGGATCTTGATCAATTGGGCAGTGGGCTGACGAATAGCAGATGGAGTTTAATTTAGACAAATGCAAGATGATGCATTTTGGTCGATTGAACCAGGGCAGGACTTACTCAGTTAATGGTAGGGCGTTGGGGAGAGTTATAGAACAAAGATCTAGGAGTACAGGTTCATAGCTCCTTGAAAGTGGAGTCACAGATGGACAGAGGGATGAAGAAGGCATTCAGGATGCTTGGTTTCATCGGTCAGAACATTGAATAAAATAGTTGGGATGTCTTGTTGAAGTTGCAAAGACATTGTACACAATTCCTTACCAATCCTGGTCACCCTGTTACAGAAAGCATGTTATTAAACTTGAAAGAGTGCAGAAAAGATTTACTAAGATGCTATTGGGACTTGATGGTTTGAGTTATGAGGAGAGGCTGGATAGACTGGGACTTTTTTCTCTGGAGTGTAGGAGGCTGAGGAGTGATCTTATAGAAGTCTATAAAGTAATGAGGGGCATAGATAAGGCAGGTAGTCGATATCTTTTCCCAGAGGTAGGGGAGTCTAAAACTAGAGGGCATAGTTTAAGGTGGGGGGGGTGGTACGAAAGCGTCCAGAGGGGCAGTTTTTTCGCAGAGAGGGTGGTGAGTGTCTGGAACAAGCTGCCAGAGGTAGTAGTAAAGGCGGGTACAATTTTGTCTTTTAAAAAGCATTGAGATAGTTACATGGGTATAGAGGAATATGGGCCAAATGTGAGCGATTGGGACTACTTAGGGGTTTTTTAAAAAAAAGAGCGGCAGGAACAAGTTAGGCTGAAGCGCCTGTTTCCATTGCTGTAAACCTTGATGACTATAAATCGGTTGATAAACTATGGTCTTAGCATTTGGTTTGTGTGTGTTTATTCAGCTAAGATCCAACATTGTGGTGATGATGTAGAAACAATTAAGTAGAACAAAGCGATTGAGGGTTTCTGATTGACTCCTGGGATTGCTGCAGTGACGAGGAGGTTGGGTGGGACCACGTTCTAGTTCGTCAGAGTGTGGGCTTCACTTATGAGATTAGTTTAGCCAATAAATGTGAAACTATCTGATATTAAAGTCCTAAAACTTTAAACGTGATTAGGGGTCCTGCTGTGTGTAAAATAGCGACCACGTTTATCTGTACAAAACAATGTACACTAAGCATTGATTGTTGGTTACGGTTTACCAAACTGAAAATGACCCATTTACCCCAAATCTGGGTTTCCTGTTAGTCAGCTGAAATCTTTTTGCAAGAGAAAAGAAGAAACTTCTTCTTGTAGTGCCTCATCGTGGATCTAAACATCTCGAGATGTTTGATTTACAGGACGCAAGTTGCAGAGTGCAGCATTCTTCATGTGAGCTGGCTGTGTGTAAATTGGCTGCTGTGTTTTTTCTACATTACAACAGTGACTACACTTTCAAAACACTTAATTAGCTGCAAAGTGCTTTTGGTGTATTGGGCTGAGATTGAGAAAGTTGTTCTATTGATGCAAATTGTTCTATAATTGCTGTCTCCCCAATATTTCCACATTGCTATAAATCCAACTGGAGACAGTGTTGAATCGTGTTTTTCCAGCGGCTCTGTGGGTGAGGGGACATGGGAAAGTGGCTGCCACACAAACATTGCAGAGCGAGTTGGCAGCTTCACCTTGGAGGGGAGTGGATAGGGAGGAGCATCGAGAGGGCAGGAAAATGGTCAGGTCAACCCGCACTTCCCGTGGTTTGAGATGAGTACAGACCAGCTCAGCAGTGTCCAAGATGGGAGTTTTATTTAACAGTTTGAGATAACAGAAAGGTACCGAAATACCTGGGTGTAGTGAGTATTAGGTTGTATTGTCAATTAAGTGGAAGTGGATGATTATTACTCCATTTGAAAAGGAAGTCCTTCAGTTACGAAAACAATTTTGAGGACCATTGCCTGTAATCCCTTTCCTCTGGAGGGTGGTCACTCATCCCTCCCTCTCAGGCGCGCACTCCCTCCCTCTCAGGCGCGCACTCCCTCCCTCCCTCCCTCCCTCTCAGGCCTCCCTCCCTCCCTCCCTCTCAGGCGCGCATCCCTTCCCTCCCTCCCTCCTCTCCCTCTCCCTCCCTCCCTCCCTCCCTCTCAGGCGTGCACTCCCTCCCTCCCTCCCTCCCTGGCACCCTCCCTCCCTCCTGGCGCGCGCGCCCTGTCTCCCTCCCTCCCTGGCGCGCGCGCCCTCCCTCCCTGGCGCGCGCGCCCTCCCTCCCTCCTTCCCTCCCTCCCTGGCGCGCGCGCCCTCCCTCCCTCCCTCCCGCGCGCGCCCTCCCTCCCTCCCTCCCTCCCTGGCACGCGCGCCCTCCCTCCTCCCTCCCTGGCACGCGCGCCTCCCTCTCCCTCCCTCCCTGGCGCGCGCGCGCCCTCCCTCCCTCCCTCCCTCCCTGGCGCGCGCGCCCTCCCCTCCCTCCCTCCCTCCCTCCCTGGCGCGCCGCCCTCCCTCCCTCCCTCCCTCCCTGGCGCGCGCCCTCCCTCCCTCCCTCCTCCCTGGCGCGCGCGCCCTCCCTCCCTCCCTCCTCCCTCCCTCCCTCCCTCCCTCCCTGGCGCGCGCGCCCTCCCTCCCTCCCTCCCTCCTGGCGCGCGCGCCCTCCCTCCCTCCCTCCCTCCCTCCCTGGCGCGCGCGCCCTCCCTCCCTCCCTCCTGGCGCGCGCTCCCTCCCTCCCTCCCTCCCTGGCGCGCGCCCCCCCTCCCTCCCTCCCTCCCTGGCGCGCGCGCCCTCCCTCCCTCCCCCTCCCTCGCGCGGCCTCCCTGGCGCGCGCGCCCTCCCTCCCTCCCTCCCTCCCTGGCGCGCGCGCCCTCCCTCCCTCCCTCCCTCCCTGGCGCGCGCGCCCTCCCTCCCTCCCCCTCCCTGGCGCGCGCGCCCCTCCCTCCCTCCCTCTCCCCCTGGCGCGCCGCCCTCCTCCTCCCTGGCGCGCCCTCCCTCCCTCCCTGGCGCGCGCCTCCTCCTCCCTGGCGCGTGCCCCTCCCTCCCTCCCTGGCGCGCCCTCCTCCCTCCCTCCCTGGCGCTCCCCCCTCCTGGCGCGCGCGCCCCTCTACCCTCCCTCCCTCCTCCCTGGCGCGCGCCCTCCTCCCTCCCTCCCTGGCCCCCTCCCTCCCTCCCTGGGCGCGCCCCTCCCTCCCTCCCTGGCGCGCCCCCCTCCCTCCCTCCCTCCGCTGGCTGTCTCCCTCCCTGTCCCTCCCTCCCTGGCGCGCGCCCCCTCCCTCCCTCCCTGGCCCCCTCCCTTTCCTCCCTCCCTTCCTTCCCTCCCTGGCGCGCCCTCCCTCCCTCCCTCCCTGGCGCGCGCCCTCCCTCCCTCCCTCCCTCCCTTGGCGCGCCGCCCTCCCTCCCTCCCTGGCGCGCCCCTCTCCCTGGCGCGCCTCCCTCCCTCCCTCCCTGGCGCGCCCCCCTCCCTCCCTCCCTCCCTGGCGCGCGCCCCCTCCCTCCCTCCCTCCCTGGCGCGCGCGCCCCCCTCCCTCCCCCTCCCTCCCCTGGCGCGCGCGCGCCCCCTCCCTGGCGCGCGCGCCCCCTCCCTCCCCCCCCCCTGGCGCGCGCGCCCCCTCCCTCCCTCCCTCGCCCCCCTGGCGCGCGCGCCCCCTCCCTCCCTCCCTGCGCGGCGCGCGCGCGCGCGCCCCCGGGCTCCCTCCCCCTCTCGGGCGCGCGCGCCCCCTCCCTCCCCCTCTCGGGCGCGCGCGCCCCCCTCCCCCCCCCTCTCCTCCCCCCCCCCCTCTCGGGCGCGCGCGCCACCTCCCCCCCCTCTCGGGCGCGCGCGCCCCCTCCCCCCCCCTCTCGGGCTGGGCGCGCGCGCCCCCTCCCCCCCCCCTCTCGGGCGCGCGCGCCCCCTCCCCCCCCCCTCTCGGGCGCGCGCGCGCCCCTCCCCCCCCCCCTCTCGGGCGCGCGCGCCCCTCCCCCCCCCCTCTCGGGCGCGCGCCCCTCCCCCCCCCCTCTCGGCGCGCGCGCCTCCCCCCCCCCTCTCGGGCGCGCGCGCCCCCTCCCCCCCCCCTCTCGGGCGCGCGCGCGCCCCCTCCCCCCCCCCTCTCCGGGCGCGCGCGCCCCTCCCCCCCCCCCTCTCGGGCGCTCGCGCCCCCTCCCCCCCCCTCTCGTCCGCGCGCGCGCCCCCTCCCCCCCCCCTCTCGGGCGCAGCGCGCCCCCTCCCCCCCCCCTCTCGGCGCGCGCGCCCCCTCCCCCCCCAGCACTGATTGTATACCCTTGCCTGGTTTGCTCCCTTACCTTATTCTGTATCAGTTTTTAAATTGCGCTCTCTTGACCGACTTCTGTCCGGCTTCACTCTTTCTGGAGTATCACCTTCGCCTCTGCTCCATCCTCAAACGCTAGGGCTGCTGTGATTTCCCTAACCTAGCACTCTCTGCCTCAGCCTGTCTCTCACATCTTGCTTCTTCTCTCCTCAACAGCTGCCTCTGAAAGTGGGCTTTTTGCCACCATTCCATAGTCCTTCTGTCACTGGGACCTTGTGATTGCCTCTCTGTGAAGTACCATTAGCACAATAATGTCTGAATCTTTTGGCTATTATCTGCTTGTGTCTCTCCCTGTATGTCGAAATGCATTTTGAAACCGAGCTGACCAGGTCAGTGATGCAATATGGTGAGGCATGCCAGACAGTGGAAAGGCAGTAATGATGAGCAAATGCGACAGAATCAATGCTCAGAAAGCCGCATGCCTTCACGCGAGCGTTACCTCAGACTCATACAATGCTGTTTTGAACTACACTCGATATTCATTAGATTAGAATTCATTTTCATTTGGTTTAGATTACTTCTGTATCACACATGCTGTCCAGAGCCCAAATGTAAATTTTGAATATAAAGTACGGTTCCATTCCTTGAAGAGTAAGTTCCAAATGAGAAGTTGTGGTTTAACTGGCTGATTACAATGTTGTGTCATCTGTCCATTCATCTCAAATCCTTTCTTTACCAGCCTGCCAAATTCCATTGAGGATGAAGACTGCAGGCACTCACTGAAGTTAAAGTGAGGCAGGCTGATTTGTAATCTCGATGGGTTAAAGATGTTTGGTTAGAGTTTGGGGAGTTTGCCAAATATATTCTTGCGCTGCACTGATGAATTGTTGTGATGTTTGCATGTTCGGTGCTTTTTAGTAAAATGGCAAGCGGAGGCCAAATGATCCCGAGGATGAATTGAAGAGAAGGAAATGCCGCTATTGGCTTACTG